>OY728164.1:2027495822-2028119859 GCA_963277665.1 Viscum album
GAACACAAAAAATCATAATTTTTATAATTCTTACTTCAATCCGTACACTCTTGATTATCCCACACCGTGATTCGATCATTTATAATTATTTTATGAACATCCTCAACCACCATGTTGATTTTCCCATAGGAATTTATAATTTTCATCACTATCATGTCATATAACAGAAATGATGATAGTAGTAGAAAATCACAAACATCATCTATGAACTTTATGTAGAAAGATTGCAGATGACATAAAATCACATAGAAATCGTTTACACAATGTCCCACTAGAATACTTTCTAATAGCCTCATATTGAAAAACCACCACACCAAAACATTATTTAGTGTTTTCAACTTACTTTTCAATTATTTTAGGTCCTTCATCAAATCCACCATTATTTAAACATCCCCATACGTTAAAGGCTACGTTCTAATCCAATGAAATTCAAACTAACACAAGTTCTTTCCTGTCAAATGTTACTCCCTCTGATTTCTCTATTTTACCCAGATTGACCCTAATCAATGAAACATCTTCATCATTTTGAATAAGATAGTCTTCCATCATTATCCTTAATAAGTTAGATTCCAATCCATTGAAGTTTTATATCCAAAACATTCCATCATCTCACACCATTCCTAATGATAATGGTAAACACCCACTAAAATTGAAATAATATTTAGTAAAGAGATGGAGAGTTAGTTAAGCTATTGTTGAGGGTGTTGTGAGTGAGGTGGGAACCACAAGCCTTGATACTACTTTTTGGGAACCATGTACCACTAGAACCAGTGAATATCTATCTTCCAGAAGTGTTCAAATAAATATCCAACATAGTGGAAAATTGAATATAAAGAACATCCTTCACCATAAAGACTCCCACGAGCATGATGTACCATAACTTTGGAAGAAAAAAACCCTTCCCTAGATCAATAAACCAAGACAAAATTTCATAAACTATAAA
Organism: Viscum album; assembly: GCA_963277665.1. Taxonomy (NCBI): domain Eukaryota; kingdom Viridiplantae; phylum Streptophyta; class Magnoliopsida; order Santalales; family Viscaceae; genus Viscum; species Viscum album. Next base: position 2,027,496,766 of record OY728164.1, read on the forward strand.
AAACTCATAACTCACACAAATATTAAAATGTGATTCCTACATAAATGGGAGAACAATTATATACTTAATGTTTATCACAATCACAAGTTATGAGGATTATAATCCTAATTAATAAGTCATCCAATCATATCACTAATTAACAGTGATGAATCAATACCTAAATAAGTAGTTCGAAAACACTATTATAGTCTGATCTAGTTGGTAAGATGTCTAAGGTGTAGGGGGAATGCGGAATGGGGGTGTGAATGGGAGGGGGAAGGGGGTAGGGGGAGGGGGTCTTCTGGGTTCTGTTTCAAGGGGAAGGGGGAGGGTGCAGGGGGGTTGTAAGGGGTGTCCAGGGGGTGCAAGGGTCAGGGTGGGAGGGTGCAGTGGGTGCATGGGGTGTGTAGGGGATGAGGAAAGGGGTAGGGTTGTGTGATGGGTTCTATTGTAAGGGGTAGGGGAGGTTGTAGGGGGTGTGAGAGGGGGGTGTAGGAGAGGGGGAAGGGGCAAGGTGGTGTGTTGGGTTCTTTTGCAAGGGGAGGGGAGAGGGTGCATGGGGTGTGCATTGGGGGTGTGTAGGGGGTGCATGGGGTGTGTGCTGGGGGTGCATGGGTTTGGCAGGGGGTGCATGGGGTGGGCAGTAGGGGGTGTGTAGGTGGGAGGGGGGTAGGGGGCAGGGGGTGTGCTAGCGACAGGGGGTGTGTGCTAAGGGGTGTGCTGGGTTCTATTGCAAGGGGTAGGGGAGGGTGTAGGGGGTAAAAGGGTTGTGCAGGGGTGTGTGTGTAGGGGAGGGAGCAGGGGGAGGGGGTGTGTTGGGTTTTGTTGCAATGGGTTGGGGGGGGGGTGCAAGGGGTGTATAGGGGGTTCATGGTTGTGTTAACCTATAAAGGGTCTAGTATCACCAAAACTCAAATCATTCACAATATCTATAGCACCCTAAAAAGGGATAAAACTTCAACCCAAGTATATTTCTCATATCACGATCTTAGCTAAAGAAAAAATCTACTAAAATATCATTTTACCATATAGAGAACTAAACACAAGAGTCATCATCTCGTTAGTGGGTGACCTAATCAAATGGAAAACACAAGTCTCAAACTCTATTTAATCCTCCAAAACCTGATGAATAGGCTCACCATGAATTCTAGGAATTTTTTCACTAACACACATGAAACACAGTTAACTTATAGGGTTTAATTAGTGAGAGCTACCATCCTCTCCATGTGAAGGAAATCCAAAGAAGAAAACAATATGGAATCAACCCTCAATATTTGAGTCATGTATACCCCCTAAAATAATCCTTTAATTTAAGACTTATTACTCTTCTTATCAGTAAAAATAATCTCAAATACTAGAATTTTCATGTCAATACCCTACCTCTATATATGGGAAAGATATATATAGAAATATATCTTTTTTGATAAGATAAATGCATAATTAATGGAGAAAATTTGGGTGTGCTAACATAGGAAGGACATGATAACCATAAATAACCATTATATGATGAATTTACAATCATGATTACACCTTTTAACTAGTGTTAGTGTTATTATTGATTAATATATAATTAGAGTTCTTCTTTAATGGATACATTGTCCATCAAACCATTACTTTGTCCTCTAGACTGATTAACCAATAATTAACCCCTTAAAACCATTGCCTTCAGTTTCCCAAACCAACAATAATATAAACACAAACTCTAAACTACATACCTTGGACTCATACTACATTGATACCATTCTATCATGACCCAAACCACCGGGACCCAACTTGGTTAGGTGATTATTTGGGTGTTCCACCCCATGACTTCCACTCATTTCTGTAGGAACTTTATTTTTTTATGGCAGGTGAGTATTTGAAGATGCAAGTGACATGTTTTTTTTCTAGAGTTCACAGGATGTTGCCACAATTTCAAACCATGTCAACAACCCTATAGACACGATTTTCAACTATGGCTATAAGTATTTCATGACTTATGAATCTTCCACGGTCTCAAAACCAGGGATATAGGGTTGTTTCCATGGTTTCAAAACGTGGCTATAGGTTTTTCACTATATCCATGCCAGTACCAGCCACAGTTTATGAAAATGTGGCTCTAACCTATAGCCATAGTTTTTGGTCCTATATCAACAGTTTCAAACCATGAATATTGCCCAAATTTTTAGTAGTGATAGTTACAAGTCTATGAGCATAATGACTCTTTCTGAGGCCTTGTATATTAAGCCTTGTAAATCTCTATTGTTTTGGTCATAGATTAGTGGATCTTCCTTGGTTAGACTGATCTTGGTTCGAGAGAAAACAATAATTATTTATTTGATTTATTAGATAATTTTGACTGATTAGATATTTTATAATTATTATTATGATTGGTGGCATGGATTTTTGGAGTTTTTAGTGACTAAACATCTATTATTGAAAGTATAATCTCATTTAGGTCAGTGGTGGCTTAGGGGGAAGATAAGATTTCTCCTTTTTTAGTGGGAACTTTTGAGGTTGTTGAGAAGGTTGGGAAAGTGTCTTATCATTTAGAACTTCCACTATAGTTGATGTCAATACATAACATGTTCCATATATCTTAGATATGAAAGTATATTTATGATCTATCTCATGATTTGAGCTGGAGTGGTCTTGATGTTGATCCTGATTTATTCATGAATGAACATCCAGTTAGGATAGTTGATTATGATACCAAGATATTTTAGGGTATGAGGATACCATTTTTCTGTGTGCTATGGAAGCACAATTCTGATTCTCATTGACCCAAGAGTGTGAGGTGCTGATGAGAGAGAAATGGCCTCACATTTTTTATATGGAAGCTTCTTTATAGGATTTATTGGGATAAAAAGTTTCTATAGTGGGGAGGTTATAACGCCCCATTAACTTTCTATCATATATGTTTTAACCTTTGATCTAGTTTTCCTTTTTCGTTGGCTGGGTAATTTTGAGATGGAACTGAGAGGATACATATAATGGAAAAGTCAATATTTTTTTGTAATTTTCAGCATAAATCCATAAGTTTTTACAGTTTTCTAGGGATTTACATTCCATGTAATGGTGTTACATGATGTGTAATCATCACCTAACATATTCCTTGAAAAGGGTACACAACATAACATTTTACATTATCTGTATGTATTACATGTTGTGTAAGTATTAAAAATAGTGATTTTAATAAAAGGAGATGAGTTTTCAGCCTATATAGGACTCATAAATTACACAACATGTAATTGGGTTTCATGACATGTAAAATCTCAATTTTCGGTTTTATGTAGGTGATTCGGTTAAAATTCACATTTAATTCCACTAGGTTTCCTTGAACTATACCAAGATACTTCTCTAAGGTTATTTAATAGACCTTCAATCCCTTTGGATCATCATTTTGGTGATTTATTTTCTTGTTGATTATGGAAAATATCTCTGATTAAGCAGTCTTCATATCTCTTCTGGTTCACTCTCTTTTCTCCTTGGAGTTTGATAGATTGTCTTGGGATTTATGGACCTAAACGTTGTTTTGTTGAATCTTAATTATAGGCCATGTTCCTAGATTTTCCATGACTTCATTTTGTAATTGTGTGTTCTTATTGTGGGAATTGTGTTTCCGTGAAAATGGTTGGTGGTTTTTTTAAGATTATCCAATTGGTTAAACCTTGAATTGAATGTTTTTTAAAATTTAATTCAATTGAATTGTGAAAAATCAATTTTATGTGAATTAGAATTAAAATTTAATTGGTAAGTATTTTTGAAAAGCCCACCAATTCAAATGGAATTGAAAATTTAGTAGTATTCCAAAATTGAAGGGATTATGAATTGATTTTGAGAAAAGTGGATTAAATTCAATCGATAAAAACCTATGATTAGTTTTTTTTTGAAAAGTCATGAAATTATGAGAACCCTATATTTTGGTTTTGAAATTCAATTTTCATATTGAAAATGAAAACCGGGAAATTTTATTTTAAATTAATTTGAAATAATTTTCCCATTGCTGATTGATTGATTAAGCACATGAATGCCTAGGAATTTAGTGGGTTATTTGGGACCATCATGCTAGGATGATAATTCCCTAGAAATATATTGATGATGAAAACTCTAAAAACCCTAGTTTAATATATATTTTCCCTGATGGGATTTTGATGAGTCTTATTTGGCCTAATCCCAAGGGACAAGTGTTCACATATTAGCCATGATCACTGATATGAGATGTGTGAGTATCCCATTACTAGAAACTATATTAATATAGGGTAGATGACCATGGTTCTTTTTGTGATTATTTTTATATTCATTCCATTGATATAGAACCATTTTACTCATTCTTATTTATTTATATAAAATATTTTATTTAAAATGTTTATTTAATCTTTGTTGAAATGTTTTTCTATCAAATTGAAATGAAAGCATGTTTTTTCTTATATATGAAAATTTATATCCATGCGTTTTTTTATTAAAATTTAAAGAATTATTTGGTTTATTATTATAGAATATTACTATGGAACACTTGGTGAGACCCTACTATGTTTTTTATCACACACCCTACCTTTTCCTTTGGGAATTTTTAGATTCCCTTTTTCTAGGTCTGAGTAAAGGGAAAGCCTCTCTTTAGGGAGGTGGTCGTTATTGATCCCATGGGGAATTGAGTGACATGTCCTTTGGGATGTTGGGTCATATTATTTATCTTACGGTACATTGATGATGTGCTATTTTGGTTTTTTATATACTTATTTGGTCTCTAGTACTTTCTCATTGAGCGGTTTCAGTATAATAATATGTATCTTTATCTTCTATTATGTTTATGCCAAATTCAATCACACTTTTATATTTCATGATGCCAAGTGAACATCACCAAACCATGGGAATTATGAATGCCCTTTGAGTTATGTTGGTGTTGGCAGAGGTATCAGGGTACCTAGGTATTTGGGATGGTTCATGATAAATTGGTATAAAAGGTGCATGTTAAGAATATTGTCTTGATGTCAGTATGCAGTTAAGAGATCTTGTATGGGCATAGGAGGTAGTTAAAAGAAATTTTCTGGATAACACTAAACATATAGATCCTTATGTAACAATGGGTGGTTTGGTAAAGGAATCTTAATGATTAGTTCTAGTCTTTAACTACTTTAGATTTGGATGGGTGGAAATCCAAATATTGTTTTCTTATCTGATGGGATAAATTTTTATTTTTTCAATCATTTGAGTTATTTATTTGTGTAATCTTCTGATGTCTTCAATGTTTTGTCTCTTATTTTGTGTAGCATCTTACATCTGATAAGATGCGTGAATAGGATCTAGGAGAAAGCTACCGATGAACCACAATGAGCTAATCTTCTTGTGGAATAGGATCTATTTGAGTTTGTTATACATTTTTTCCAAGCACTATGATAAGCACATGTACCCATACATAATCAGGCTCCATTTGTGGAACTTTATAGGGATGAAATTCACAATCATGATTAGAAGTTCCATTGTCTAAAACCAACTACTTTCAAAGGGTCTAATGATCCTCAAGAGGGTAAGGTATAACTGAGAAATGTAGAGAATCTTTTTGATTTCTTGGAGACTCCTGAAGATGTTAAGGTAAATTTTGTAACGTTTATACTTGAGATACCTATCAAGAAATGGTGTAATTCTATGGTTATAGAGAATAATAATTAGGGTTTAGATTGGAATAACTTTAAAGATATTTTCACCGATTAGTTCAATCCAAAGTATATGGTGCTAGATAAAGCTATAGAGTTTTTCAAACATGAGTAGGATGATAGGACCATGACAGAATATACAAACTGATTCACTAAGATTGTTTAGTTTTCACTTGATATTGTATCAAATGAGACGAAAAAGGAAATATTTTTTGAGATGGGACTTTGATATGATATTCATTCTTAGGATTTCTTACTCAATCTCTCTTCTTGTTTTGATGTGCTGGATATGGTATTGATAGTCCAACTTGATCTGGCTGGTAAGTCATTATTGAAAGAAGTTCCTTTTTCTACCATTGGTAGTTCTGTGAGTTCCCAGAAAGGGAAGAGGAAGGATGATGAGTCTCATAGTGGATCATAATAGTAGGGTTCTTCTAGACCTCCTATAGTTTCTGGCAGTGGCGTATTAATTTTCCTCTATTGTGGCAAGCTTGGACATTCAAAACAGGTTTGTACTGAGGAACCCAATATATGCGGTTCCTGTGGTTGTTGAAGACACTTGCATAAATTATGTTATGTCAATTCTGCTCCACATAGTGGCACAAGCTCATTGACACCAAAAATTACTATGGTGCAATCATATGTTTCAAAATCTAAAGGGTTCTAACAACATGCATCTAGAATAATGCTTCTTCACATAGTTGAAGAGTATCTATAAGAAGTAGATATGGGTCCAATAACTATGGGATGTACCATTACTATATCTTCATCTTTAGTGACTACTTTATTCGATATTGGTGAATCTCAATTATTCATTTAGACTCATATTATGAATCGGCTAAATCATAATATGAAGATTTTATCTTATGTGATGGATATTACTACACCCCTCGAAACAAAGAGAGAGTAGGGTCTTTGTTTTACTTATTATGTTTTCTCATTATCAGATATCAATATTTTCTAGGATTTTCTGGTTCTCGATGAGAAACATATTGATTTCATCTTAAGGATACACTGAATTATTACTAATAAAGATAGAATTGACTATTATCTTTGACGGGTCTCCTTTATGGCACCCAATGGGGTGTGCTATGTCTTTTTGGGAGAATGGGACCCAATATCAAGTAGATATGAATATTCTTATCCCGATTTGGGGAAAGTGAAATCAGTGTTTTCTTTTGATATAGTGTGGAAATCCTTGTGAGGTGATCTCCCTCCAGTTGTCACCAAGTTTCATGGTTTTTTTCCATTATTTCTCTAGTTTTTCATTGGAAAGGGAGGTAAAGTATCCAATTGAATTAGTTCCTGGTACTCAGCTATTATCTACTATTTTTTACAATATGGAACCATCTGAAATTAAAGAGTTGAATACTCATCCAAATTATCTGATAGATAAATGATTTATATGAAAAAGTGTTTCAATTTGGGGGTCACCTATTTTTTTCAATGATTACTAATGGAGAACCTCACCTATGTGATGATCATTAGAAACTCAATTGAGCGATGATAAATAAAAAGTATCCATTACCACCGATTGATGATATATTTTACTACATGAAAGGGGAGAATTGGTTTTTAATGATTGATCTTTGATCTGGTTATAACCATTTGGGAATAAAAGAATCTAACTTTCAGAAAACTTCCTTCCAAATAAGGTATGACATTTATGAGTATCTTTTTTTCCATTTGGTCTAACCAATTCTCTTTTAGTCTTAATGGATTTAGTGAATAGTATTTTCCATGAGTATATGGATACATTAATGGTGGGCTCTATTGATGGAATCATAGTTTACTCCATGTACAAAGAGGATCATGTGGATTATTTAAGAGTAGATCTAGAAATGTTTAAAAATCCCCAACTTATGAAAAGATATTGAAATGTGATTTCTGGATTCAATAAGTGAAGTTATTGGGACACATGGTCTCAGAACATAGTATTTTATTTTATCATAAAAAGGTGAAAGATTTTATAACATGGGAGAAACCTCATAATGTATTTTATATTCGGAGCTTCTTGGGTTTAACTGGATATTATTTTCATTTTATAAAAATTTATTGAATTTATATTCTTTGATGAAGGATCTCAATCAGATGGGGGTAATTTTTTCTTCTGATGAGAAATGTATGAATTATTTTGTTGAGATTAAACATATTTTAAATTCGATAACAGTGTTGACTCTTCCAGAGGAAGGTCTAGGATATGTGGTCTTTTGTAATGCATTAGGTTTGGGCTTGGGCTATGTTCTTATATTGGGCGATCATGTTGTTGCATATGGATCTCAACATATTAGGCCACATGAGAATAATTATCTAACCCATGACCTTGAACTTGTAGCTATGATTAATTCACATAAGAGTTGGATTCATTACCTTTTCGGAGAATGGATTACCATGTATTCTGAAAATAATAGATTGAGTAATATATTATCTAAAAAAGATTTGAATCTATACCAAAGGTGTTTGGTAGAGTACAAACAATGTTTTTTATTTCAATATTTCTTATACCATGGGGAAAAGGAATGTCAATGACAATGCATTGAGAAAGAGAATTACAAAAAATGATGTGAAAGAATCATCCAAATATTGGAACATAATGGTTATTTATTTATATTTGGATATTGGAGTTTAGGAAATAGGGATGAGGTTTTCTTTTCTAGTTTTCTGTTGACCTCTGCTCTTCTCAAGATGGTTCTTTAAGAGTAGTATCTTGATGATTAATTATATGGAATTAGGAACCTTATTTATGGAAGGGAGACCGTTTCTGAGTAGTCATTCTCTATAAAGGGAATCCTATGTTTCTTGAACTGGTACGTTGTACCTTTTCATGTGAGGAAAGTTTTGATGGAGTATTTCCTTAATTCCCAGTGGGCTGTGCACCTAGGAACCACAAGGATGTTTTATGAAATTATGCAATGATTCTGGAGGCCTAGTATAAGATAAGACATCCCTAACTTTATTTCCCACTAATATACTTTTAAATAGATCAAAGATGCGCATTAGAGACCTCCACATTTAATTCAACCACTTATAGTCATGAATTGGAAGTGGGATGAGATTTTTATGGATTTTTTGGTTGGGATACCACATACCCAAAGAAATAAGAATGTGATATGGGTTATGATTGATAGGCTGAGAAAATTGATTCAATTTATACTCTTTATAGATGAAACCAAAGTTTAAGAGATTGGTAATTTATATGCGATAGAGATTGTTTATTTATGTAGAGTTTCATCAGCTATGGTCTCTGATAGGGATCCCTATTTTACTTCTCGATTTTGGAGAGGTCTCTACAAGTCACTTTAATCTCAGGTTCATTTGAGTAGGACATACCATCCATCGAAGGATGGCCGAATGGAGAGATATTTATAGATTTTTTAGGATATGATTCATGCTTACATCCTCAATTTTGGTTGATATTGGGATGAAAATTTGGGACTGGTTGAGTATTATTATAACAATAGTTACCAGTCCATGAATAGAATGAGTTCTTTTGAAGCCCTGTTTATAAAACCTTGTAAATATCCATTGTGTTGGTTGGATATTGGTAAAAGTTCTTTGTTTAGACCGAGCCTAGCTTAAGATATGGAAACAAACATTCAGTTGATTCATTAGAGAATGTTGATGAAAAATATATGGTATAAATATTATGGTAATCAGTTGTGTAGATAGTTGTAGTTTTCAATGGGTGACCAGGTGTTCATGAAAGTTTCAACTCCTTTAATTCATCAATAGCTTAGGAGGAAAGGGAATCCTACTCCTCATTTTGTGGGAACATTTGATGTTTTTGAGAATTTTAGGAAAGAGACTTACCATTTATAACTTCCTCCATAATTGATGTCGATACATAACATATTTGATATATCTCCACTAAATAAGTATCTTTCTGATCCATATAATGTTTTGAGAGGGAGTGATCTTGATGTTGAGCTCGATTTATCCGTGAATGATTATCTAGTCAGGATAATTGATTCTAAGACTAAGGTACTTAATAAGAGGATGATACCTTTGGTCCATGTTCTATGGTATTACAGTTTACATTCTCATGTGATGTGGTAGAATGAGGCACTAATGAGAGAGTAGTGACCTCACCTTTTTGATATGGAAGCTTATTGATATGCCTTTTGGGGATATACCGTTTTTATGGTGGGGAGCCTGTAACGCCCTGTTACCTTTCTATCAGATGTATTTTAACATTTTTTTCTAGGTTTCCTATTTTTTGGGCTGGGTAATGCCGAGAAGGAATTTAAAGGATACCTATAATGGTTAATTAAGGATTTTCTTTTGGAATTTTCAGTATAAAATATATATTTTTTGTAGTCTGATAGGGATTTAAACATTATGAAATGGTGTTACATGACATGTAATAATTTCTTAGAAGATTTCATGAAATGGTCACACAATATGGAAGGTTACATTCCATGTACAATTTACACATTAGGAAAACATTAATAATATGTTTTTTAATAAAAAGAGATGGGGTTTTCAGCATATATGGGACTTGACAATTACAGGATGTGTAATTAGGTTATCCACTATATAAAATCATGAGTGTCAATTTTAATAAGGTGGTTTGGCTGAAATTATTATTTTATTTCTCATAAATTCTTTTCTCTGAAACTAGAGGCTTCTCTTTGGTTTGGATAACTCTAATACCTATAGTTCATCTATTTAGTGATTAATCATGGTGTTGGTTGGGGTGAATCTCTGTGTGTAAGCAGTCTTCCTATATCTTCCATCTCTCTATATCTTTCCTTCATAGAGTTTTACAGTTCATCTTGGGGTTGATGGATCTATACTCTGTGTTGTTGAATTTTGATTCCAGTTTGTGTTCTTAGATCTTCCATTCCTTTGTTTTCGTTTGGTGAGTTACCATTGTGGGCATTTTGTTTATTAAAAATGTAGGTGATCCCATTTAATAGTAGCTAATTGATTAAATCTTGAATTTATTATTATTAGAAATTTATTTTAATTGAATTGTGAAAAACCTATTTTATTCAAATTGGAATTTAAAATGAATTGGTATAGATTTTTGGAAAACCCCTAATTCCAATTGTATTAGAAATTGGGGTGTATATATAAATTAATGGAATTGTGAATTGATTAAAAAAAGGATTAAATTGAAATGATATAAAACTATAATTAATTTTTGTTTTAAAAGGCATGTAATTATGTGAAACCTATGTTTTGGTTTAGAATTGAAATTTTCATATTGAAACTAAAAATAAGGTAATATTATTTTAAATTTATTTGAAATAATTTTCCCACTATTGATTGACTGATTGAGAACATGTGAGCCAGGGTAATTAGTGGGTTATTTAGGGAAATAAATATGGGATGGTAATTCCCTATAAATAGATTGATGATAAAAAATATAACAAAAACCCTGTTCGAGAGATATTATCCCCAATGGAATTTTGATGAGTCATATTTGGATTGAGCATGAGGGAAGTGTGTATACATATTACCCATGATCACATATATGAGATGTGTGTGGATCCTATAATTACAAACTATCTTACCATAAGTGAGATGACAATGGTGCTTGTTGTGATTATTCTTATATGTATTCCATTGATATATAACTATTTTACTCATGCATAGTGATTTATATAAACTATTTTATATTAAATTTTTATTTAAAACATGCTAAACTGCTTTTTCATAAAATTGAAATGAAATCATGTTTTATCTTAAATATTAAATTATAGTACCATGCCTTTTTTTTAATAAAATTGAATGAATTATTTTATTTAGTATTATGGAATATTATAATGGAACACTTGGTGAGACACTACTAGGTTTTTTAGCTCACACCCTACCTTTTACATTCAGTTATTGTAGATTTCCTTTTTCCAAGTTTGAGTAAAGGAAAATAGCCTCTTTTAGGAGGTGGGTGTTCTTGATCCCCTGGGGCATAGAGTGAAATTTCCTTTATGGTTTTGGGTTATTTTGTCTATTTTTGGTACTTTGATGATGTACTATTTGGTTTTTTGATATACTTGTTTGGTTTCTTATACATTCTCCATGATAAGTTTTTATCATTCTGATATATATATATATATTTATTTATTTATCTTATGATATGTCTGTGGAAAATTCATTCTAACTTTTATATACAATGATTCCATGTGCTAGTCACTAACCCATGGGGATTGGGAATTCCCTTCGGGCTATGTCGATGCTGGATTGGGTATTTGGGTACTAGGGTATCTGGGATGGTTGGTAACATAGTGGTATGAAAGGTGTAGGTTAAGCGTCCTGCCTTGATGTCAATATGAAATTGGGAGATCTTATCGGGAATTAGGAGGTCGTTTCGTGGGAGTTCCAAGATAGATCTCATCGTAACAAGGATTAAGTTACCATGAGTGGTTTGGGAAAGGGATCTTGAGGATTAGTTCTAGTATTTTCCCCTATTTAGATTTGGATAGATGGAAATACATATCATTTTTTATTATTTTATGGGATTAATTTCCATTATTTCTCTTGTTTGAGTTATTGATATGAGTAATATTATAATGTATTCAATGTTTTTTTGATGTTGTGTAGGAACATACCTCCAAGAAGATGTGTGAATAAGATCAAGGAGAAAGCTGCTAATGAACCACAACGATAAAATCCTCTTGTAGACCATAATCTGGATAAGGTTGTTTTCCATGTAATTTAAGCTCTGGTGTAGGCACCTACACCTGCACCCACCCAGGATCTAGTTGTGAAACATCATAGTGATGAAACTTGGAATCATGACCAGAAGTCCTTCATCAGAAACCACCTTCCTTGCAAATATCTAATGATCTTCAAGAGGATAAGGACTGGTTGAGAAATATAGAGATTCTATTTGATTTCTTAGAGACTACTTAATCTATTAAGGTAAAGTTTTCTACCTTTAAGATTGGGGGACCTAGTAGGATATAATGGGATTCCATATTTACAGCGAATAAGAATAAGGATTTAGAATGGAAGAAACTTAAATATCTTTTCACCAACCAGCTCTATCCAGAGTCTATGGTGCTCGCTAAGGCTATGGAGTTTTTAAAACTCAATTTAGATGACATTATTGTGATGGAATATGCAAAACGATTTGATGAGCATGTGAAATTTTCACATGAGATTGCGTTGAATGAGAATATAAAGAATTTATGGTTCTGGATGGTACTTCAATATGATATTAATTATTAGGTTTTCTTCTTAAATCTCTCTTATTATAGTGACATGTTGGATAGGGAATTGACATTCTAACTTTATGTAGATGGTATGTCAGGATTGAAAGGAGTTATTTTTTCTCCCATTGATAGTTCTGTGAGTTCCCATAAAGGGAAGAGGAAACATGATGATTCTCATGGTGGAACTCGATAACTTGGTTCTTCTAGAACTCCTATAGTTCTTAAAAGAGGCCCATTGAATTTCTTCTAATGTGGAAAACCTGTGATTTTAAAATGTGGTTGCACTGAGGCACCCAAGATATGTGGTTCCTGTGGTCATTTAGGACACTTGTAGAAATTATATTGTATCTATTCTTCTCCACATAGTGGAACATGCTCATCAGTACTAAAAAATAATGCAATGCAATTTGATTCTTCAATATCTAAGGGGTTCCAACCACATACATCTAGAATGAAGCTTATTCATATTGTGTAAGAGTATCTAGATAAATAAAATATAGATCTAATGACTGTGAGATGTACCATCACTATAGATTCATCTTTTTTGACTACATTATTTGATACTGGTTCATCTCATTCCTTCATTTTTTCTCATATTATGAATCTTCTAAATATTCCAATAGTGAATTTACCGTATGCGGTGGATATTACGACACCCCTTGAAATGACGAGATAGTAGGTTGTTCATTGTTCTACTTATGTTTTCTCATTATCAGATATTGAGTTTTCCTAAGATTTTTTGGTTCTTGACATGAAACCAATTGATGTCATCTTTGGGATTGATTGGATTTTTTCAAAGAAATCACGAATTGATTTTCATCATTAACGGGTCTCCTTTATGGTTCCTGATGGGGTGTGTAATGTATTTTAGGGAGAATGGGATTTGGGGATGACTAGATATAAACCTTCTTATCCAGAGTTGAGGAAAGTGATATAAGTGTTTTCTTTTTATCTAGATAAGTAATCCTTAAGCGACGATCTCACTCTAGTTTTAATCGAGTTTTCTAAGATTTTTCCTTATGAATCCTCTAGTTTTTCACCCGTAAGACAAGTTGAGTTTTCTATTGATTTAGTTATTGGTACTCAAATAGTATCTATTCCCTCTTACCATAAGGAACTAGTTGAAATGAAAGAGTTGAAGAATTATCTGGGTGATATTCAAGAGAAAGGATTTATATGCCTGAGTGTGTCACCTTGAGTGGAACCTGTTCTTTTTTTCTTAAAAAGGCAATAGAGAAATTTTCCTATGTGTTTATTAATGTAAACTCAATCGATTTATGGTAAAGAACATGTATATGTTTCCATGTATTGATGACCTATTTGACCAATTGAAATGGGTAAAGTGGTTTTCAAAGATTAATCTTTGATATGGTTATCACCAATTGAGAATAAAAGAATATGACATTTAAAAAATATCCTTTTAGATAATTTATGTCCATTATGAGTATAGTTTCATGCCATTTTTTCTAACTAATTCTCCTAAAGTGTTTATGGCTTTGATGAACAAGATTTTCGATGAGTATCTTGATACATTCATGGTGATCTTTATGGATTACATCCTAGTTTAATCTAAGTCTGAGGAGGATCATGTTCATTATTTAAGATTAGTTCTAGAACAATTAAGAAATCACTAACTTTATTTCAATATATCTAAATGTGATTTATGGATTTGGGAATCGATGTTCTTGGGAAAAACGGTCTCAAAACATTGTATTTATGTTGATCTTGATAAGGTGAAATTTGTTATGAGATGGGAAAACTATATAATGTTTTTGAGATTTAGATATTCTTAGATTTATTTGGATATTGTTTATAGTTCATAAAGTATTTATCAAAGTTGGATTCTATGATAACTACTTGAACTTAGAAGGGGTAAATTTTTCATGGGATGAGAAATGTTAGAATTATTTTTTTGAGTTGAAACATGTTTTTAATTCTACACTAGTGTTGACTATTCTAGAGGATGGGTAGGGAAATGTGTTCTTCTGTGATGCATTGGGTTCATCTTTGGGATGTTTTATTATATAGGGTTATCATGTCCTTCCATATAGCTCTCAAATTCTTAGGCCACATGAGAGTAATTATCCAACTCATGACCTTGAGCTTACAACTATGATGTATTTACTTATGATTTGGTGGCATTACCTTTTTAGAGAAATGTTCACAGTGTATTCTAAGAAAAAGATCATGAGTTATATCTTATCTAAAAAATATTTGAATTTTTTCTAGAGGCATTGGGTAGAGTAACTGGAATACTTTGATTTCGATATTTCTTATACCCAGGGTAAAGGGAATTTTTTTGGTGATGCATTGAGTTGGAGGCTTCCAACCTAGGCTGTGAAAAAATCATCAGAAGAGTGGAACTTGATTTTTCTTTTTTAACATTTTCATTTAGACTTTTGGAAACATGGGTCGATGTTGTCTTGTCCATTTTCACATTAAACTTCCCACTTATCGAGTTGGTTCTTCATGAAGAACAACTTGATGATGAATTCTACAGAATTAGGAATTCTCTTTATGGTGGGGAAATTGTTAATTAGTGGTCATTATCCACAGAGGGTATCCTATTTTTTTGTAATGAGCATCGTGTACCTTTTCCTACGAGGAAAGCTGTGTTGGGGGATTTCTATAATCTCCTATGGGATATGAACCTAGGAACCACAAGGATGCTTTATGAAATGTGGAATTGATTCTTGTAGTTGAGTATTATATGAGACATCACTGATTTTTTTTTTGTGCAGCTATACTTTCCAACAGGACAAAGATGAGCATCAGAGACCTTTGGGATTACTTTAACCACTTCTAGTGCCGACATGGAAGTGGGATAATATTTCTATGGAATTTTTTGTTGGTTTTTTATATTCATTCAGAAATAATAACTCTATATGGTTTGTGATTGATAGGTTGCCCAAATTAGCTCAATTTATACCCATTCTTGATACAAACAAAGTTGAGTAGATGGGAAATATTTATGTGAGAGAGATTTTTCATTTTCATGAAGTACCATATTTTATAGTCTCTGATAGGGATCCCCGTTTTACTTCTATTTTTTGGAGAGGCCTCTAAGAGGCACTAGGATCACAGGTTTGTTTGAGTATGCCATACCATCTGTAGATGGATGGCCACATAGAGAGGGATACACAGATTCTTGAGGATATGCTTCATGCCTACATCCTTGATTTTGGTGGACCTTAGGATGACCATTTGTGGATTCTTGAGTTTTCATACAATAATAGTCAATAGTATATGATCAATGTGGCTCCTTTTGAGGCTTTGTATGACCATCATTGTAAATATCTATTGTCTTGGTCAGAAATCGGGGAATGTTATTTGGTTGAATCAGGTATGGTTTATGAGACAAAAGTAAGGATTCAATTTATTTTTCATAGAATGTTGATGTCATATAGTGAGTATAAATATTATTCTAATCGACGGTATAGAAAGTTGGAGTTATCAGTGGGTGACCAGGTGTTCTTGAATGTTTCACCTCATTTAGGTCATCAACATCTTGGGCGGAAAGATAAGATTTCTCCTTATTTTATGGGGCCTTTTGAGGTTGTTGAGAAGGTGGGGTAAATGGATTATCATTTAGAACTTATGACATAGTTGAAATCGATACATAACATGTTTCATGTATCTCCATTAAAGAAGTATTTTTCTAATTCATCTCATTTTTTGAGCTAGGGCGATCTTGACATTGAGCATGATTTATCCATGATTGAGTATCCAATTAGGATAGTTGATTCTAAGACCAAGTTACATCATTGGAGGATGATACCTTTGTTCCATGTTCTATGGCAGCACGGTTCTCATTAACATGTGATGTGGGAGCATGAGGCACATATGAGAGTGTAGTGGCCTCACATTTTTGATAGGAAATCTTCTTAAATAGATTTCTGGGGAACTAATGTTTTTTATGGTGGGGATGTTGTAACACCCTGTTATATTTCTATTAGATATATTTTAAAAAAATTTCTCATTTTCTTATTTTGTTTTCTAGGTAATGCTGATAATGAATTGGAAGGATACCTATAATTGTGAAGTCATGAATTTTTAGGAATTTTAAGCATTAAACCTATATTTGTTTTGCAGTTTTCTAGGGATTTATACTCCGTGTAATGGTGTTACATGACATGTAATAATTTTCGTGAATATTTCGTGAAATGGGAACACAACACATAAGGTTACACATCATGTATAGCTTACACACCATATGAATATTAAAAAAATGTTTTTTAATAAAAGGTGATGAGTTTTTCAATGTATATGGGACCCAATAATTACATGAATTTTAATTGGGTTACACACCATTTAAAGTCCCAAGAATCTGTTTTAAGTTGGATGTTAAGCTTAAATTATTATTTCATTCCTTTGGGTTTCCTTACTTTTGACCTAGTGGCTTCTCTTAGGTAATTTTGGAGACCTCCAATCCATTCATATCATTCGTTCAGTGATTAATCATCGTTTTGTTTTCAATGCATCTATCTGGGTAAGCAGTCTTCCTATCTCTTACATATCCCAGTACCTCTTTTCTCCTTGGAGTTTGATAGACCATATTAGGATTGGTGGATCTAAACTCCATGTTTATGAATCTTTATTATTTTTTTTGTTCCTAGATTTTCCATTGCATCATTTTCTGTTAGGGAGTTCCCTTTGCAAGCATTGTATTTCCTTGAAAAAGATAGGTGGTTACATTTAATATTGGATAATTTATTAAACATTTAATTGATTATTGTTTGAAATTTATATCAATTGAATTTTGAAAACCCAATTTGATGCGAATTGGAACTGAAATTGAATTACTATGGATTTTGGAAAAAACTCCCAATTCTAATGGAATTAGAAATTAGGGTGTATTTTGTAAATGATGGAATCGATAGTGGATTTTGGGAAAAATGGATTAAATTGAATTGATGAAAACCTATTATTAGTTTTGTTATTAAATGGAATTAAATGTTGAGAAACCTATACTATGGTTGTAAAATGAAAATGGCATATTGAAACCGAAAATGGTGCAATTTTTTTTAAACTGATTTGAAATTATTTTCCCATTGTTGATTGTTTGATTAAGGACATACGAGCCTGAGTAGTTAGTTGTTTATTTGGGATAATCCATGTAAGAACCCGGTTTTTTCTATAAAAGACTTTGTAATTTTCTTGATGTTAATCCAGAGCAGTGCCTTCAGACGGCGTGAGATTCTGAGCCCCGGTGTGGCCGGAATTAAAATTTCAGTACGTTCACACTGGTCACGCCAAATAAATAAGATAATTCCTAAACGGTCCTTCAGATCAGAAATATGAGTGTACTGATGGGTCCGAAATGGGGTTGTTATCATAGGAACGACATAAAACATGTCGGCGCGGTACGTTGGGACCCCTCACCTGTTAATGGATCGTTAAATGGATAAATAAAACAATTACTTTATTCTTTTAAGGGTTAAATTCAACTATCTCTTAAACAGTGGCTCAGATTGAAAAAATGAGGGCACCGTTGAGTCCGGGGCGTGCCGTTTACCCTAGGAGGGGTGTAATTTTCGCGGGCACGAGCCGTCTGTGAAAAATGGTCCTAGGGGAATTTTCGTAATTTGGCAGTCTCAGGCATTGAGTTTAATAACTTTAGAACCGAGTCTCAGATTAAAATTATGAGACCGCCATTGTGCCCTGGAGGTGGTGTTTACCCTAGGTGAGGCTTAACCTCGACCCCATTGAGAGTTTCAGATGTGGGTCTTTTCATGGGTGATTGATAAAAATTAATTAAATTAATTTTTATTTTAAGACTCTACCTAAGACAAACCCACTCCCCTCCTTCCTCCATTTTCAACTCCTGGAAGAAGAAACCTCAAGTAATCTCGTCTCCAATAAGCTCCTCCTCCACCTCCCTCCTCTGATCAAGGCGGCATCGAGCGACACATGCGGTGAAGCCCCGGGCTACGCCCTCGCATGTAGGCGGTCCTTGTTTTCAATTTTTAAATCCTGAACTCCACTTTGAATCCCAATTATAGCATTAAAATGTTGTTTTATATTCTAGAAAATCACATACTTGCATAGTATATTTTCTGAGCTTTCCGACGCACTTTTCGGAATTGAAATCCGAGTTCAGAGGCGATCGCGGTCGTCCGTCGACGATTGCGGGTTTTGGGTTCTTTGACGAGTGGACGACGGCAGCGCGGGTCTCCCAGGAGGCAGCGGCCTCAGATCAGGTGGTGTCGCGACGTTGCGGGCATGGCTGTAGATGACGAGCGTGGGGCAGAGGGCTCCTCCGGGTGAGCTGGGGGTGCAGAGCGGGAGGAGCTGTCCGGTTGATGCAAGGACCGGGGTCGCGGCGTGCGACCCCACGGGGGAACAAAGACCCGCCCTCGGCGGGTCTTCACGCGGAAGGAGGACCGGACATGAGGGCCGGTCTGCAGGTGGACCGCAAGCCAGTGTCGGGCTACGCGACTGAGCCGTGGGCCGGCCTAGGCCGATCCAGCCCAAGGGGATTTGTCCCCTCGACTTCGGATGCCCGTAATTACCATTATGTGTGCCTGTTTTGCATGCCGTCTGTGGTGAAACGTCCCTTAAATAGAAACAAAGCTTATGAGATGGTTTTGGGGGTTTTAAATACCGAGATAGGGGCCTCGGTGGAGCGACACGTACGTTAAGCAGCTTAGCGCTTTTCCCGAGATTTTTGTTTTGTGTGGCGCGGACACATCTGATGTCCGTTTTGGGTGCTATCAGAGGCGTTGAGACCCTAGCGTCAAGGCAAAGTTTTCCAGGGGGTTTTCAGGCGTTGAAACCAGAGCTGAGGCATGGGACCGACGACCCCTCTTTTAAGCTATGATTCGTGTTTCACAACTTTTTCATCAGACATCCATTCGGGGCGTGCGAGCAGTCAATTTTGGGAGTTTTTTTTCCGAGGGCATTACAATGGCACAATCCGCCCGAATTAATTATGCATGATGGTGCGGGCCCTACAAGGGCTGTTTTGGGATTGGATAGTAAATCTTGTGTACTTTTTCGAGAGGGTCGCAACGGTGCGATCCGTTCGTTGCGCTTCGGGACTGAATTGCGGGTCCCACGAAGTACCGCTCGTGTACGGTACGACGAAATAAATCTTTTTCTCTGGATATCCATTCCAAGAATGAAAGAAGTCAATTTGACGTGTCTTTCTGAGGAAATCGCAACAGTGCGATATGCCCGACTATTTTCGGGACTGAGGCTCGGGACTACGGGATGCTGTTCGGGCGTAAAGCGGTGTTGGAAAACTTTTCCATCAAATATCCATTGGAGGTGAGTAAATAGTCTATCTCGCATGTTTTTCCACGAGGATTAAAATGGTATGAACCATTTGGATGTGAGTATCCTCATCTGAGACCTCATTGAAATGTGGAAGCATGTAAGGTGCTCCGGTGGTGGTTCGTCCTACTGTGTTTGTAGTGAACCCTTGGTGCGTGATCGTGTGCACTCCCGTGTGAGTTAAGTAGATGTTGAAGAGATGTAGTTGGCCGTGCTTGGGATGATGAGGTGGAAAGTTGGATTTGTTACATTTATGCCCTTCGGGTTGAAGTTGGGTGCCATGTGCACGATAACCTTTGGGATGGAAACGTGGTATACTCTAGGAGTATATGGGAATGCTTGGATGTACCTCTGGTTGTTTGTACCTGAGAACGTTTGTGCGCTTGGTTGGAGTTGACTTGGGGCCACACATTTTTTGGGACCCATTTGCGTGTCATGTTCTTCTTTGCATACCCTTGACCTCTCACAATGTAGAGGGTCCCTATGTTCTCATTTGTTTGACCAGCAGGGTTGAGCTTCCACCTGATTCTATTCTCATTTTTTTGACTAGTAGGGTTGAGTTTCCCCTAGTTTTGTTCTCATTTGTTTGACCAACAGGGTTGAGTGGGTTTCCCCCCTGGTCCAGTTCATGATGTTTTCGACCAGCATGGTTGAGTGGGTTTCCCCCTGGTCCTGTTCACGATGGTTTCGACCAGAAGGGTTGAGTGGTTTTCCCCTGGTTCTATTCTCGATGATTTGGCCATCATAGCTGCTTTGTGTTCCCTGGTAGAGTTCTTGTGGATTCGCTGTGACCAACACATTATGTGAGCACCGATCCTCTACCCAGGAGGTTGTTTCCAGCAGGGCTGGCCATGAGGTTGTTTCCAGCAGGGATGGCCAGTGGGGTACCATCCAGAAGGGGTGTCCAGTTGTACCATCCACCAGGGATGTCCAGTGTGGTACCATCCATCAGGGATGACCAGCGAGCTACCATCCGCTAGGGATGGCTAGTGGGGTACCATCTAGTAGGGATGGCCAGTACAACAGTGTTCACCGAGCAGTACCATCCACCAGGGATGGTCAGATCGGTTCCGGGTTTACCTCCTGTGGGGCTGGGAAGTGGTCCTAGATGCTGGGTTTACCTCTAGCTGGGCTGGGAAGTGGTTTGCGTTGATGGTTTTGAGCCTCCCTTCTGTGGAGTACCCTTTTACGGGACTGGGCATTGGGACTTGTTGAAAACATTACTCGGGTCTCCCTCCATTGGATTACCCTTTTACAGGACTAGAAAGTGTGGTACCCATCGACTTTTACTGAATCTCCATCTAGTGGGAACCTGTAGACTTCTGGGGATTGCTGTCTAGCGGGGCTGGGCAGGGGGTTTCCTATCGACTTTGAGGAGACCTCTCGACTGTGGGGTAGTGACGAGGTGTGGTTTGAAGTTCCCAAGAAATCTAAAGTACGAGGGGCACTTTCCCCATCGAGATGCATCCTTGAGACATGACCTAAAACCATGAGGGCGAGTTAGTGCCGCCTAAAGCGAATAGTGTCAAGGTGTGGTGATTTAGCCCCTTGACTTGCAGTTTGGGGCAGATGTGTGGGATGCTAGGTATCAATGGTGTTTACTTCTGGGACTGTTTCCTACTCACTTTTCTTGGGCTGTGCTATGGGAAAGAGATCCCCTTACGATCTTGTTCGGGTTTCTTGATAGATCATATATATATGTATACCTTGTTCTAGTACCCAGTCCTTGGGATTTGTTTACTCTCCTTCCAGGAGAGGTGAAGATGTGTGGGGTATGCCACGTGCTTTCCGTGCCTAGCTTCTCGTGGTTGGATGATTCTACTCTCCTTCTATAGGTAGCGAAGACTCGACGAGAATCTCATCTTCTCACCACTTCTAGCTCCTTGTGTTTGGATGAGTCTACTTCCTTTCTCTTGTGAGGTTGAGTTGATACTCTAATGTACTCTTTACTGCACTCTCGTTTGTACTCCTTTACTTTTCCCTGTTCGATCTACTGCTCACCTCTTCAGTACCTCCTTTGTTGCTCCCTCGATCCTTCGAGTCATCCTACTGAGTATTTTTATACTCACTCCTGCTTGGGGTTTTCCCGCACTTAGTGTGCCTTTGTAGACGACGGGCAGGTTGGTCATGACTACAACAGAGCTTAGGAGTTCGGGAGCTTGGACCGCCTGCGGTGGTCGTAGTAAGGTTCTAGGTGTGGGACTCTCCCAGCTATTTAATTTTGTTTACCTGTTGTCGGGTTGTGGCACTTTTTTTGTTGGGCGCGTGTTTTGCCCTTTTATTTTCAGTTTACCTTCAGCACTTTCCTTGTACTGTTTAGAGATCGATGCACTTTGTGGTTTATTTATAGCAGTTGGTACTTTACTTTTATTTTTACTCGGCACTTTTGCATTGAGTGGGCTGTGTGTGTGTGTACAGGTACTCAGGAAAGGGCCTCCCCAAGTTGTTTTGCCTTCAGCACTTGTCGCCAGCCCCTGGCCTATGGAGGCGGGCATGGGGTAGTTGCGGCTCGAGCCCAGGTAGGGTCGGGTCATGAAAAAGTGGTATCAGAGGTGGTTCATTCCTTGGGACATTGTTCGGATGTCCCTAAAAAGGAATTGGTTAGGATTTAGGGAAATAGTGTAGACGTGTCTCGAGATCGGCTCTCAGGCCAAGGAGTCCAGTGATGGTGCGGTAGCCGACGTATCCATTCACCATGACCCTGATAACCCGCTTTTCGACTCAGCATGCTCAACACCCGTTATAGGGAAAATTGGTTTGTGCATCACATAGGACTAGGCCTTGACTGTCCTTCTTGAGTAAGCTCCCCATTGTTGTTACTGTTATATACATATATGCTCATCTGACCGCGGCACTCCTTGATAACATTCAGGATGTTTCCATGAAGAAAGCCAGCCAAGATTCCAGCTTTGGTTCATGGCAATGACCCAATGAGCTCTGAGGCCTCAGTCTAGGACCCATCATGTGATCCCCTTTCTCCGGGCGGGCCAGTAGTATCACCCCCACCTGGTGAGCAGCAGACAGCTTCAGCAGTGCAGACTGAGCTTGAGCGCAGGTTGAGCACGCTCCATGAGTTTTAGCGATAGAGACCGCTAAGGTTCAGTGGTGAGCCAGACACTGAGGCTGGATAGGTTTGTCTAGAGACATTGGTTTTCCTTTTCAGGCTTGTACAGACTCCGGCAGAAATTATGGTGGCTTTGGCCACTAGCCTTTTCCACGGAGCAGCTGGGAGTTGGTGGAGTCTGGTGACTTAGTTTCATGATGAGTCGTCGCATTCATGGGGAATACTTTCAGCTGTTGTTTCGTGAGGAGATTTACCCCTCCTGCTTACGCTCCATCCAGATCCAGGATTTCCTGTAGTTTTGGTAGGGAGGGATGATGGTGACTGAGTATGTGACTAGTTTCGCAGACCGTGCACACTTTTACCCGGACTCGGTCCATGACAGAAAATTTCGAGCATGGAAGTTTGAGCAGGGTCTCCGTAGAGAGATTCATGCTATCATAGTACCCTTGAGAATTTCCACTTATGTCGGGGTGCTAGAGAAGGAGCTGGTGACAGAGAGATTCTTATCACGTTCTATAGTTGGTGGGGGCAGCAGGCTCGATAGAGCCGAGATGTCTGCCACAGCTAGCGTGCATCAGGTGACAGAACCTCGACGCAGGTGGCTTTATGATAACTTGACTCAAGGGAGTGGTCGTACACCACAGTGACGTCGGAGGGCACCAGTGCTGCCCGGAGAGAGTTGGTGTTATTCTTGCGATGGGAAAGGTCACTTGGAATGAGACTTCCCTACCAGGCATACAGAGAATATCGGGCAGGCATCAGGTGCACCACCGCAGCAGAGGTAGCACCGTTATCGGGGTAGTGCCCAAAGAGGTGGTGCTTGTAGAGGAGTGGGAGGAGCTAGAAGTGGAGGATGACCTTACGAGGTCTTCCCATCACCACCAGGTGGTCCACGACAGGCTCCAGGAGTTGACAGTTGGGACCGCGGACAGCCGCGATCATTTGATGTCTACGATCCTGTAGAGCATGATGTGATAAGGGGTACACTCTACGACTCTTATACATTTTGTAGTAGAATTGTTAGTCTCTGTATGTGAAATGATTTTCTCCCCTCTCCTTGTTTGAGTTGTTTCCAGGGTGGCGTGAGGTGTCGCTGTAACCTTGTGTTGGTAAGGTAAAAGGTATGGGACCTTTTTCTTTAGTCGATGGTGTCGACTCCTTTGCTATCCAAGAATGTAGGAGAGTCTTGGTTATGGGACATCGACTATGAAACCTTACGTGACTAGATATACATAGGTGTTTCACCATATGGATATTCTGAAGGAGGGAATCACCGGGCTTTGTCCTAGGTCCAAACGGTGATTCCAGTCATGGCGTACGATGTAGGAGTTCGTCTGAGGAGGTGAGTTACCCTCGAGGGCCTTTGGGCTGTTTGAGACCATGCGGAGAGATGGAGAGGTTACCTACCACCTTTCCCTAACCCCAAAGTATGGAGTGGGTGCACGAAGTCTCCCGCGTGACTTACCCGAGAAGATGTGTGTATGCTCCTATGCACATCATCAGCAAGGGCATACCTTGTGCGAATGAACCAAATCCTTTGGTCCCTGCACAGTGATGCAGAACTGTGCAATAGTTCTTCTGGGTACGGGAGAGCCAGGTGTGGGCTTAGTACCCTAAGTTTTTCCCTTGTTTTTTCTTTCTTGGACTAAAATATTGAAGGTGGGAATGATGTAAGAACCTAATTTTTTCTATAAAAGAATTTGGAATTTTTTTAATGTTATTCCAAAGTAGCTCCTTCAGACGGCGTGCGATTCCGAGCCCCGGTGTGGCCAGAATTAAATTTTCAGTATGTTCACACTGGGCATGCCAAATAAATAAGATAATTCCTAAATGGTGCTTCAGATCAGAAATCTGAGTGTACTGATGGGTCCGAAATGGGGTTTTTACCCTATGAATGACATAAAACATGTCAGCACGGGACGTTGGGACTCTTCACATGTTAACGGAACGTTAAACGGATAAATAAAATAATTAATTTATTCGTTTAATGGTTAAATTTAAGTATCTCTTAAATGGTGGCTTGGATTGGAAAACTGAGGGCCCCGTTGAGTCTGGGGTGTGCCGTTTACCCTAGGAGGGGTGTAATTTTCGCAGGCGCGGGCCTTCTGTGAAAAATGGTCCCAGAGGCGTTTTCATAATTTAGCAGCCTTGGGCATTGAGTTTAATAACTTTCAAACCGAGTCTCGGATTAAAATTCCGAGACCACTGTTGTGCTCTGGAAGTGGTGTTTACTCTCAGGGAGGCTTAACCTCAACCCCGTCGAGAGTTTCAGATGTGGGTCCTCTCGTGGGTGATTAATAAAAATTAATTAAATTAATTTTTATTTTAAGACTCTACTTAAGCCAAAACCACTCCCCTCCCTCCTCCATTTTCACCTCCTAGTAGAAGAACCGTCAAGGAATCTCCTCTCCAACAAGCTCCTCCTCCACCTCGCTCCTCCGATCAAGGCGGCATCGAGCGGCACGTGCGGTGAAGCTCTGGGCTACGCCCTCGCATGTAGGCGGTCATTGTTTTCAGTTTTTAAATCCCGAAACCATATTTGAATTCAAATTATATCATCAAAATGTTATTTTATATTCAAGAAAATACCATACTTGCGTAGTATATTTTCTGAGCTTTCCGACGCACTTTTCAGAATTGAAATCAGAGTTCGGAGGCGATCGCGGTCGTCCATCGAAGATTGTGGGTTTGGGGTTCTCCGGCGAGCAGACGGTGGCAGCGCGGGTCTCCCAAGCGGCGGCGGCCTCGGCTCAGGTGGCGGCGTCGCACTGTGGGCGTGGCTGCGGACGAGGAGCGCGGGGTAGAGGGCTCCTCCGGGCGAGCTGGGGGCGCAGAGCGGGAGGACCGGACAACTGCACCGGTCGGTTGACACGGAGACTGAGGTCGCGGCGCGCGACCCCTTGGGGGAACAAAGACCCGTCATTGGCGGGTCTTCACGCTGCAAGAGGACCGGCCACAAGGGCCGGTCTATGAGTGGACTGCAGGCCAGGGCCGGGAGGACTGGCCGGCCCAGGCCAGTCCAGCCGAAGGGGATTTGTCCCCTCGACTTCGGATGCCCGTAATTACCATTACGTGTGCCTATTTTGTGTGCCTGTTTTGTGTGCCGTCTATGGAGACGCGTCCTTTAAATAGAAACGAAGCTTATGAGTTGGTTTCAGGGGTTTTAACTCCCGGGATGGGGGCCTCCGTGGAGCGACGTGTATGTTAAGCGACTTAGCGCTTTTCTCGAGATTCTTGTTTTGTGCAGCGCAGACACATATGATGTCTGTTTTGGGCACCGTCTGAGGCGTTGAGACCCCAGTGTCGAGGCGGAGTTTTCCAGAAGGTTTTCGGGTGTTGAAACCGAATTTGAGGTGTGGTCCCCACATCCCGTCTTTTAAGATGCGTGCCACATTTCACAACCTTTTTATCGGACGTCCATTCGGGGCGTGCGAGCAGTCGATTTTGGGTGTTTTTTCCCACGACATTACAATGGCGCAATCCGCCCACTTTAATTATGCACGATGGTACGAGCCCTACGAGGGCCGTTTTGGGAGTTGGCGGTGATTTCTATCTTTATCTCCAGGTATCTGTTTCAGACAAGTGGATAGTCAATCTTTTGTACTTTTTCGAGATGATCGCAATAGTTCGATCCGTTCATTGCGCTTCAGGACTGAAATGTGGGTCCCACGAAGCACTGCTCGTGTACGGTACGACGAAATACATCTTTTTCTATGGATATCCATTCCAAGAAAGTAAGAAGTCAATTTGATGTGTCTTTCCGAGGAAATCACAACGGTGTGATGCGCCCGACTGTTTTCGGGACCGAGGATCGGGACTACGGGACGTCGTTCGGGCGTAAAGCGGTGTTGGACGACTTTTCCGTCAGATATCCATTGGAGGTGAGTAAATAGTCTATCTCTCATGTTTTTCAGTGAGGATTACAACTATACGAACCGTTTGGATGTGACGAGCCTCATTTGAGACCTCATTTAAATGTGGAATCATGTAAGGTGCTCCGGTGTTGGTTCATCCTACTATGATTGTGTTGGACCCTTGGGGAGTGATCGCGTGCACTCCCGTGTGAGTGAAGTAAATGTTGAGGATATGTAGTTGGCCATGATTGGGCCGATGTGGTGGAAATTTGGAGTTGTTACGTTTATTCCCTTTGCGTTGACGTTGGGTGCCGCGTGCACGATAGCCTTTAGGCTGGAAACGTGGTATACTCTGGGAGTATACAGGAACGCTTGGAAGTACTTGTGGTTGTTTGTACCTGAGAACGTTTGTGTTCTTGGTTGGAGTTGACTTGGGGCCACACGTCGTGTATGACCCATGTGCGTGCCATGTTCTACTTTGCGTACCCTTGACCTCTCGCGATGTAGAGGGTCCCTCTGTTCTCATTTGTTTGACCAGCCGGGTTGAGTTTCCCCCTGGTTCTGTTCTCATTTGTTTGACCATCAGGGTTGAGTTTCCCCTGGTTCTGTTCTCCTTTGTTTGAAAAGCAGGGTTGAGTGGGTTTCCCACCTGGTCTTGTTCACGATGGTTTCGACCAGAAGGGTTGAGTGGGTTTCCCCCTGGTTCTATTCACGATGGTTTTGAAGAGCAGGGTTGAGTGGTTTTCCCTTGGTTCTGTTCTTGAGGGTTTGGCTGGCAGAGTTGCTTTGTGTTCCCTGGTAGAGTTCTTGTGGATTTGATGTGACAAACACATTACGCGGGCACCAATCCTCTACCCAGGAGGTTGTTTTCAGCAAGGCTGGCTAGGAGGTTGTTTCCAGCAAGGATGGCCGGTGGGGTACCATCCAGCAGGGGTGGCCAGTTGTACCATCCAACAAGGATGGCTAGTGCGGTACCATCTAGTAGGGATGACCAGCGAGCTACCATCCAGTAGGGATGGCTAGTGGGGTACCGTCCAGTAGAGATGGCCAGTACATCGGTGTTCACTGAGCAGTACCATCTAGTAGGGATGGCTATAAAGGTTCCGAGTTTACCTTCATAGGGGCTGGGAAGTGGTCCCCAATGCCAGTTTTACCTCCATCTGGGTTGGGAAGTGGTCCCCGATGACGGTTCTGAGCCTCCCTCCAGTGGAGTACCCTTTTATGGGACTGGGCATTGGGACTCGTCAATGACTTTATTCGGGTATCCCTCCAGTGGATTAACCTTTTACAGGACTAGGCAGTGTGGCACCCGTCAACTTTTTCCGGGTCTCCCTCCAGTGGGAACCCGTCGACTTCCTGGGATTACCCTCCAGCGGGGCTGGGCAGGGGGTTGCCTGTCAACTTTGAGGAGACCTCTCGACTGCGGGGCAGTGATGAGGTGTGGTTTGAAATTCCCCAGAACTCTCAAGTATGAGGGGTGATTTCCCCACCAAGACGCATCCTTGAGACATGACCTAAAACTATACAGGCGAGTCAGTGCCACCCAAAACGGATAGTGTCAAGGTGTGGTGATTTGAGCCCCTTGATTTGAAGTTTAGGGTAGACGTGCGGGATGCTGGGTATCGATGGTGTATACTTCTGGGACTGTTGGCTACACACTTTTACTGGGCTGAGATACGAGATGGAGATCCCCTTAAGATCTTGTTCGGGTTTCTTGAAAGAGAATATATATATGTATACCTTGTTCCAGTACCCACTCATTGGGTTTTGGTTACTCTCCTTCCAGGAGAGGAAAAGACACGCGGGGTATGCCACGTGCTTTCCATTTCTATCTTCTCATTGTTGGACGAGTCTACTCTCCTGCTATAGGTAGTGAAGACTCGACAAGAAGCTCATCTTCTCAACACTTCTAGCTCCTTGTGTTTGGACGAGTCTACTTTCTTTCTCTTGTGGGGTTGAGTTGGTACTCTACTGTACTCTTTACTGCACTCTCGGTTGTACTCCTTCACTTTTCCCTATCCAATCTGCTGTTGAACTCTTCATTACCTCCTTTTTTTGCTCCCTCGAGCCTTCGGGGAATCCTACTGAGTTTTTTTATACTCAACCTTGCTTGGGCTTTGCCCGCACTTGGTGTACCCTTGCAGACGACGAACATGTTGGTCGTGACTTCGGTGGAGCTTAGGATTTCGGGAGCTTGGACCACATGCAGTGGTCGTAGTCAGGTTCTAGGTGTGGGACTCTCCCAGCTATTTACTTTTGTTTACCTATTTCCGGGTTATGGAACTTTTCTGGTTGGGCATGTGTTTTTTCCTTTTATTTTCAGTTTACCTTCAGCACTTTCTTTGTACTGTTTAGAGGTCGATGAACTTTTTGGTTTATTTATAGCAGTTGGTACTTTACTTTACTTTTTACTCTATACTTCTACATTGAGTGGGTTGCGTGTGTGTGTACAGGTAACCCAGAAAATACCTCCCTGAGTTGTTTAGCCTTCGGCACTTGTCGCCAGCCCCTAGCCTATGGAGGCGGGCTTGGGGTATTTGCGGCTCGAGCTCAGGTACGGTCTGGTCGTGACAATCTAGCTATGATTTTAATTATCAAGAAAGATATTGATGATGTCAACTCTAACAAAAACCTAGTTTGTACAATCTTATCCCTGATGGGATTTTGTTGAGTCCTATTCAGCCTAAGCCTGAGTGACATGTGTACACATATTAGCCATGATCACTGATTTGAGATGTGTGAGGATCCCATAACTAGAAATTATCATTCTAAAAGTTAAACAATCATGGTGATTGTTGTGATTGTTTTGATATATATTACATTGATATAGAACCGTTTTAATAAATCCTATTGATTTATATAAACTATTTTATATAAAATTATTATTCAATATATGTTGAAATGTTACTCCATCATATTGAAATGAAATCATGTTTGGTATTAAATATGAAAATGTACTTCCATGATTATTCTGATTAAAATTTAATGCATGATTTGGTTTATTGTTATGGAATCTTATTATGGAATACAAGGTGAAATCATACTAGGCTTTTTACCTCACACCCTACCTTTACCTTCAAGTGTTTTTATATTTCCTTCTTCCTGGTCTCGGTAATGGGAAAGAACCTATTAGAATAGGTGGATTTTCTTGATCCCTTGGTCATTGGAGTGATATTTCCTTTGGGATTCTAGTTTATCTTTTATATTTTATAGTACATTGCTGATTTACTATTTGAGTTTTTGATATACCTAGTTGGTTTCTGGAAGTTTCTCCTTATGGTGTTTTGAGCATAATGATATGTATCTTTGTCTCCCACTGTATTTGTGGAAAGTTCATTTCCACTTTTATATTTCATGATTCCAGGTGCTTGTTGGAAATCCATGGGGATCAGGAACACCCTTCGGGATATGTCAGTGCCAACATGAGTATCTGGGTCTAAGGGTATCCAGGCTAGTTTGTGAAAATATTTTTATCCCCATTACCTGAGGTTGGTGAGATACCTATCATGAGAACCTTCATAATTTGATACTATACTTAGACTAGTCTAAATTTTGAATTAGCAAATACGGGGGTGGTTGGGTATATTTCTAATCATGTCATCAGTTGGAGATTAATCAAGATGATATTTTTCCTCTTGTATGACAAGTATGAAATATGTGCCCTCGATTTAGATAGACCCTAGGAATGTGCAGCCGCACTAATATATTACATATATATATATATCTAGATATTGTACATGTGATGTTATTATCCATAATAATGAATGAAATGTGATGTATTCATTAATTAGATTATTCTACACCTAGAGAGTTGAGAATATATGATTTGGTTATATGGGATTTACACGATTCATGTCCAATAGACACTTAATGTCATGGAGAAATGGAAAATATGAGAATTCGTGATTTCATATGATGCAAACTAGTGGATATAGGTATAGATATACATGTGTTTGATGAAGATCACACCCGATACCTTTATAGCTTGACTAAAATTTGTAATGTTTGAGAGGTCACTCTTTTATTAAACATATAGATCTAAAGATTTTCATTTTTTTAATTCTATAAAGGCCCATGGGGTCACACTTTGTGATTGACTGAATGAGATTGATTTTGACTCAGAGACCTACTATTAAATTCTTTTAGAGTTATTAAAAAAGTGTTTTGGATGGGTTTTCTCAAGGTATTTCATATGATGTGATATAATGTGAAGTTAATGATAACTTCCCAAAAGTTTTTAGGAGGATATCCAAAAGTAATTTTGTATATGATTTCATAACTTAATATATATGACACAATAAAAGGTGAAGTGGTAAAAATTCTGTTAGGATTTAATGAAAGTGAGAGATTGATGGGAATATTCCCTAAATATTTATATTTATATATGATATATATATTATCAATATCATATTGCATGAAAATTATGTTTTTCAAGCACATGAATTTTACAATTTTCACAAAATGAAAAACTCTTTTCATTAATTATTCTCCCATATTAGCTATCATTAATTATACCGTCTCATGAGATGAAACTTTTGAAGGAATCACATTCATCTATATGATACATGAATTTAACATGGAATTTATTCATTAATTTCATCACATGAATAAATGATAGGGCAACCAAAGAGCATCATTTATTGTTTATTTGACATTTTCTATTAGATGGTGGTGTATTGTGAATTCCATTGTGCTTGGATGCACCTCATTGAACCCATTTCTCTCTTTCATCTTCTTCCTTTTCACTCTAGGTACTAGAATAACATGTAGAGAAGATGGATCTAACAATAATGTTGAGAGATTTAGAAACAACATGTGGATACTGAAAAAGGTGGGATGCTTATGTTTTCCACTTTGGTGATTTCTCTCCAAACAGTGAAATTGAGTTCAAAGCTAATGCACTGACTCTTTGGTGTAAGGTACCAACATTTATTGTGTGTTATTAATTTTATATTTTATATAGGTTTCATATTATCTTGAATGGATTTCCATGTAAAAGTTTATTTAATCCCTTCTTCTGGATCGGATAATTGTTAGTTTACTCTAATAAAACCATTCAAATAATATAGTGAAGAAATATTTAACAAAGTGACTTGTTGGTCACACCTTCTACAAACCACTTTCAATGATTGAAACCTATTTCCAATCTCCAGTTTCCACTTTTTAGATTGTATCAAGACATTTTATCTTTGATTTTATTTAATTCTCCTCAAATTATAAACATTATATCTTATAGTTTCATAGTGATATTGGTTAATGAACCAATATCTCCTTTCCAAGTCCCCAAATCCCCCACAATACCAGAAGTGGCCATAAAATAAGCATTTTACTTTGAAAACTACTTGCTTTCTAGAAGTAGTCTGATGCTGTTCTTCTATATTTTAACCATCAAAATTGGTTCATTTTTTGAACCAAAATTATGGTAGACTCCCAAAGATTTAATCTTTATTCTAGTATTATTTATTTACTTTTTCAAATCACCATTTGTATTAGTTTTATCTTTAAATAAATAATTACTATAATTTCAAGATTTCTAATAATTTTTTCCTTTACAATAAATTTTATTTTCTCCACCAGTGACTTTGCATCAAAATTTTCAACCATATAATTCTTTGATATTTATCCCAATTCATGAATATCTTTCTAAAAGTTATATTTAGTCTTTTTCAATTAATACTCCACTTCCATTAATTTATATTGAATAACCTCAACCACTTTTCCCTTTTCTTTTAGCCTCCTCTTCCATGAAAAAATATCTCCTTCTCTATAGAGAGTAACTATTTCAAGTTATAAATTTAATTCATTAACTTTAACTATTTTTTAGTATATACCATGTCATTTTTATTTGATAATTGACTCTCTTTATTGAGTTTCCTTTTTTCCTTCACAAATTTTAATATCATTAAAATATATTATATATACTACCACTTTTTCATGACTTATATTTACATTCTTCCTCACTTCCATCATCACTAACTTCATTATTACTAACACATTCATTATTCAATTTTTTAGTCATTAAATTTTCACCAAATTCACTATAAGTCTCAATTTCTTTTTCATACTGACTATTATCATCATATTTAAACATAGATAAGAAAATTATCTTCTTGAGTTTAGAAAAATTCTTACTTTTCCAACTAGAAGAAGAATTCGACTTGTCTAATTTCAAAAATTTCTTATTTGAGTAACTCCTTGGATTATAATCCTAATCTTCCCAATATTATTATTCATTAAAACTTGTAAAATTTTCTAGGAAATTGTCAATGGATCCCCATTTGAAATGTTTGAGTATAATACTCCCTCAAAACATTCTTTTTCCTCCTCCCAAAATTCTTGAAATGAATGGAATGAGTTTCTCAAATTTCATTTCAATATTCTGTTCTTTCTTATAATCTTGTTCATATTCAACATCTTATTTCCCACCCTTCTCTTACTTTAATTATTTAATGTATATTTCCTTCTCTGCTTTACACTTTTTCATAAAATATATTCCTTTCCTCATTTTATAAGAATTTAATATGACGTGAAAATAATCCAATGGACGTGTGTTAGAATGTTGATATTTAAGCACCAAAACCTTTGTATTAAATGTTTCTAGAAAGATATATAATATCTTCTTAACAATCATACAATCCTTTAATTTTTGACCAAAACCTTTTATGGTGCTCATAACATCATTAACTATGGTAAATAATTTATCCACTATTTCATCCTCATTCATCTTGATATATTTATATTTCAATCTCCAAACATGTAGCTTTCTGGGATGCACCTTTTAATTTCGATTATAATTATTTTCAAATTTATCCCAAATGCCTTATGCTATTGAAATCCCTTTATATTTTAAAAAAAAATTAAAATAGACTATAAAATGAGATTCCAAGCATGAACATCATTATATAAGATATTTCTACCTACCACTATCAAGTAGACACCATAAACATGAAAAATAAAACTATCAATAAAAACCTTCAAAACATCTAAATCAATGGAAAATGATATAAAAGAATCCAATATTTCCATATATAATATTTTTTCCCATAAAAAGTGGGAATCCCATTTATATTAATTAAATTTATTCAATCCATATAAAATATAGAAAATTATAACTCAAAAATTTAAACATAGATGATTTTTTTACGCCAAACCTAAAATAATTAATTATTTTTAAAGGGAACCTATAAATATCTAATACCACCTAAAATAGGCCCACATGAATAATGATAATTCATTGGGTAGGGGAGGGGGGTGAATCAGTGAATTAAGTTCCTTTTTTGTTTCCCAATCAATGAATATTTTAAAACTATTAAAGTGGATGAAAATTTTGATTTACAAAAACCATAGAAACTCTAAGGCATAAACACAATAGACACAATTTTTTTATAAGGTTGAATACTCAAAATGAGAAATGAAATCCTTAGCAGGATATAGAATCATAAATGATCACATGATCCACTTGATTCATAGTATTAGATATATAAAGCATGTATTAACATTAAACGCATGATAAACAATGCATCTTCTGACTTGTATAATGTTCCGCGACAAAAAATATTATAGAATATGAAATATTACCATAAGAGAGTCTTCCCCTAAGATATAATTCCATCATATTTTTTTCAAACTTATTCCTTTTTTTATTATTTTTCTTCCTTGGTGCACATATTATTTGGTGTTAAAAAGGTCACAATTTATTTTTATAGTGAAATACAGTGGATGACTATGGTTGTCTCTCTTTATAAACTTTTACAATTTAATAACATATTATTTTAAAATTTCTTATTATATTTTTGATATTTTAGATTTATGAACAAAATGGAATTTTGTGGTTTTGGTTTAATGGAAGATAGTATATAAAATTATATATATATATTAAATTAAAACTAAATGAATAAAGTTATTAAGAAAGGAAATACACGCACTAGAAAAATCACTAGGGAACCTTTATTGTATTATTTCATATTCACTCAATGAACACATTTTACTGTTTGGTAACACCCAATTCTAAAATGATTATGAATATATAGTGTACCCATATTGTACACTACACACTAACCTCCTATATATATAGAGAAAAGTGTAGAATAAGAAGCTTAGCTTTAGACAATTTTGGCAAGGATTACACTCACTTTAGATCATCCTTAGAGTAACTCAATGTAAATAAGAATCATATACTTGGGTTTAGAAAATGGATTGATCCACTAGATATTACTTATATTAGTTAATAAAGATCATGAGTACATAGATCATAGTACTGAACAGGGGAGAGAGAGATAATTGATTGATAGTGAAAGTACACTTGAATTAAAATATGAATATGCGATTAAAGAAAAATAAATTATAACTAGAGTAGTGAAAAGTAAAAGAAATAAGTAGGATAAATACTACTTGGTTTCTACATATTGTGGATGACCCCATATATAGTGGTACCATTTTATATTTATAAAAATAAATATTTATTCTTCAAGGGTATATAATTTCATTCTTCCTTAGGTATGGTCAAATATCCTGTGTTTTTATTTTTTGTATTCTAAAAGGATCACCTTTTCAAAGTGATTTTAATCTCAGGTTATTTGTTCTTTATAACATAACAAACTTTATAAACCTATAGAAAATTGTTAGA
Source organism: Viscum album (assembly GCA_963277665.1). Lineage (NCBI taxonomy): Eukaryota > Viridiplantae > Streptophyta > Magnoliopsida > Santalales > Viscaceae > Viscum > Viscum album. Next base: position 2,027,532,357 of record OY728164.1, read on the forward strand.
TTACATTATTTCTATAAATAAAAAGAGTTACCAAAGGATATACCAACTTATTAGTCTCAGATGATATACACATACATTATAGTTGAAAACATAAGATACAACATGAACATATTTCAAGAACATTATTAGAACAAACATAACACTTTTAAAAATTATACACAGTCAAACTATAAGTTACCTAAGTGGGTGATCTAATATGATTATTAAGAAGTATCATACAATGGAATATTATATAACATAAACATGGAATAAGTGATATAGAAAGAATAAATGAAAAAAAGAATCCACAATCAACAAAAATATAGGGAATGCTATATCCATAGAAATAAATGGAAAGATAGATAATAATAATTTTTAATCTCATACTCATAGAATTCATAATTTCAGATATCAATAGTTGTTGAAAAGGCCTTTATTTGATACACTTATCCTATTATGGGAAGAGGTAAACAAAAACAAAAAACCTATTTTTTCTCATGAAATCTGTCAATTCACCAAGGGGCTATATAATTCTAAGTCTCACCCATCACTTGATTAAGTCCAATACATTCTCCATAAGTGTCATTAAGAAATTTCATACCATTACTTAAGGAAAATCATGCTGCAAATTTTTTTATCCATATATTGAGAAATACAGACATGAAATACTTCCCCATTCAATGAAATAATATGTATTTCAATGAAAATATCACTTAATCAGCTTGAAATCCATAGGGTTTCATCAGAGTAATTGGTTATACCCTTATCAAATAAATATAGGGGAGATGGTACCTTTAATCTGTTGGGTTACCCATGGAAGATAGTATTTGGGTTTAATAGATTATATTGGTAGGAGAATAAGGAAAGGGTAAGAAAATTCCTTCATCATGGTTCATTAAAAGTGTGTGAGTATTCAAAATAATATCTCCTGAGAGTGTTTTTATAGGGGTTTAGTCTTAGGCCCACTCACTATGCATCAGGGTGATGATTGAGTCAACGTTCATCCAACTCTTTTGGGTTATTACCCCAAGGTTCATTTGATCCACATTCACATCCACTTGGAATTATCTAGACAAGGATGTCATTTCTATAAAACTACACACACTTTTACCTTACCAAAAAATAGGATGGTTTTTCCACCATGGAGTTGGTAACTCTTAAATCAAAATAATACTAGAGTAGGATAACAATATAGATTTTTAAAAACCTTAAATTTCATGTGTAACATGTAAAAAATTCTTCCATTTCAATGTAATCACCACACAAAATAAGATAGGAGGTGGTTATAATATGAGTCTCAAAGAATGAAAATTGAGATGGAAAAACCCCACTTTTTTACATGGGTAGTAATTCAATCCTAAACCATTGAAAGATAGGAATTCAAATTGAGATTTATATACAATTTTTATCATAATTTCATGATGTAACACCTCAAATAGGTAGTATATACACCACATAAACAAAATTAGGTGTATAATACAAAATATATCCCAAAGAGAGGAATTTGAGATAGAAAACCATTAATTATTATCCAGAATTCCTCAAACATACTTTAACATCATATATAATAAATTTATATTTCTTAATAACTTAATTAAGAACCTTACTAATATCCATTTTCATTTATACTCTTCATAAATAATCATTCTCTACATGAATTCTCCCAATTTTCCACATCATGTGTTTATAGTTTTGATCATTTTTACTAGTTTCATAATAGTGGTGTGCATATTATTTATTATTCTAGTGTTCATCATTAATATTATACTAAAGTCACTATTACGGATGAATTATAATTATTTAGGATTTTTTAAATTCCTTTTAATGAGTTTTATAGTCTTTATTATTGATGATTTAATCGATAATAAGTATGTTTAAGTGATTCTTGATGATTAGAGTGTGTTTTATTAATTAATGTATTTAATATTGATATAAAACCTAAATAATTGTAACATTAAGTGATTTTAGGATTTTTTAAAATTAATTTACTATTTTAGATATCCTTCATTATACACAACACTGAGTTTAGCCTGTGTCATACACAACAATGAGTTTCTTCGATAGCATGCATGACATACGACACCGAGCTTTAGTGAACCATGAAATAATATTATTTTAAATATGATTATTATAACCAAGACATTAAAAAGAAATGTGTGAATAATATTAAATATTTTAGGAAATATACATATAAAATTCCCAATCAATATAAATTTACTTATATATTTTTAGTAAATAATCAATGAATTTTTATTAAAAGAATTATATTCATAAAAAATATGTTTTCTTCAAAAATTATTTTCATTGATTTTTATGAAAAAATATTAAAATAAATTTATAGATAATTTAAAAAATATATTTTATATAATTAAATTAATCTTTTTAAATAATAATATTTAAATTTACTTATGTTTAAATTTTTGGATTTCTCGAAAAATATTGATTTTTTAGTAAATAGTGAAAATATCTTTTGGTGTAAAACTATCATTTATTTTTAGTAAATTAAGTAATTTAAATTTTTAATTATGTTTAAATTAAAATAATTATTATTTAATTATACTCAACCCACTAAAATATTTTTTTGTCAATTTTATATTGGAATTTTGTAAAAAATTATTTTTGAGTTTAAAAAAGGGGTTTTCAAAAATTTGTTTCAATGTGCGCAATGTTTCTCTATTTTATTTAATTAAAATAATACCTAATGAGGAATATTTTAATCTAAATTTATAGATTTTATATAAATTTTAATTTAGACTCATAAAATTATTAACACTAAACCCACAATTAATATAAAATAATCTTGTGCTTGGTAAATACACTTCTTGAAAACCAGCGTTTTCATTGCGTTTGTGGTTTCCTATTTAAATTTAATTTTTGATAGTTTTATAATATTTATTTGAAATAATAGACTTTATTTTTTAAATAATAATTTCAAAATTATATTAGGGTTAATTTTTGATAATTTTTTGAAAAGTTTAATTTTCTTTAGATGAATAGTGAAAAATATAGGATTTTAATTAAAAACTGCCTTTTGTTTAAATTCTTTATATTGATAAATTATATTTAAAATTAGTTTTAAAGTAAAATTATTTCAATTATATATCTATTAATATAATTTATTTCATTTGAATCATTTTCATGTTGAATTTTGATTTAAAAACATTGTAATCTTTTGAACATTTTCTCTTTGAAAACCCACTTTCTAATCGCATCTACATGACAAATTTTAAATTAATATTTTCCATTTATATGGAATAAATTTGATAAAATGGATTTAATATTTGTAATAATAATATTTTTTATTATCTAATAAAGTCAAATTAATTTTTTACCATAATTAATAGTAAAAACATTAAAAATTATTTATCGCATTTAAGGTAAAAATGGGTTTACCAACGGTTAAATTAAAACTATATGGGTTAATATGACCTAATAAATTTTTTAAAATATATTTTATGATGATAAATATACCGAATAATATATAATTATCTTTAATGGTCTATTTTGGATCCTTTTATAATGAGAAAATGTGGGTACACCATTTTCTTTTAAAAAATTACAAGTGTTCCACTCACCTCACATATGAATTGACACATATTGTACTCTCTTCTTTATGCATTAAAAATATTATTCTTTGGGAAATAACTGCCCAAATACCTTAAACAATTACCTCCTATAATAATATGATACTTATTTTGGTCATAAATACAACCTATTAAGGATTTTGGTGCAAATATAAGGAGGATACCCGAAGAAGAGGTAGCGTTTTTCAATTAGAGTTTTTATTTTATTTCTTCCTACACCTCATTAAATTATTTTTAAACCATTATGACATAATAAAATAATTGTGTTAAATATACTAATATATTTTTATGTTAATTTAATTATATACCACCATCTCTACTTCCATCAAATTGGTTATGAAATCATCATTCATGTGTATGGTGGACTACAGCCTCCCAAATCGATGTCATTAGTTTTTCGATTACTACGTATCGTGGATGTGTATGATGATGGGTATAATGTATATATATTAAATTTAAAATATAATTATAATTATTAATTAATTATTTCATTTATAACTTTTTTTATTTTCCATTCCATAGGGGATATGATAATGTTACTCGTGTGTCTAGTAGACTATAGCCTCGAGAAGCCATGTGATTCATTTTCACTAACGTTTTACATGGAAGATATTAAGTTTAAATTTAATAAATATATATTAAATACATGAACTAAGTATGATATTAATGATATATTTATCATCCAAAAAAATAATATTCCATTTTCTTTCTTAACTTTTCACTCACTAAAAGATGATAATGTCATTCGTGTTCGTGTGGACTACCACCTTCACGAAGCGATGCGACTCTCTTTTCATCACCACACCACATAGATGATATGTATAAGTATATTTCAATAAGTAATATTTTATTCATGATATTATTATCATTCTTTAAATATAATATATTACTTACCTTTATTCCATAATGATCTTTGAAAAATGGAAATGCTACTCATGCGTACATATGACCTACCATCTTCCTGATCGTAACATACTTCATTTCTCAAAACCATATTTCATGATTTGTATTAAAGTTATAATTTATGTAAAAGTATGATAATTATGTCTTTATAATTATTTTATAGATGATGGAACCATGATCTAATTAAGATGACAAAAAATAAAGAAGAAAAACATATATGAAAACCAAGTAGTTATTACCCAAAACGTGATTTTAACAATGAATTGTTAATAAATAAGAAATAAAAGGTCATAAGTAAATCATATAAGTAATTATATATATAAATATTTATTTATAATATATTTATAATAAAATTATATTTTTTATACAATAGGTCAGAACATGTACGATGGAATTTGAGGCTTAAAGTAAGGGATTTCTAGTCTCTCCTTAATTCCGGGGAGACATATGCCATATTCACCACCCATTTTTTTATATGTTGTGTATACTTACTATGGATTTATTTTATTATTATTATAATGAAACATATTTGGGTTTAAATTTCGATTTTATGATCTCTCTTTAATTGGGTTTATAGTTCAAAAGTTAAAAAATCTGTAATGGATTTTTGTTTCAATTCGCCTTCCTTGAGGCATATGGTTATGTTATGCACCTATCATCTTTTACGATGTGTATACACATCCCATTTGACATTTAATATCATGAATTTATTTATGCTCATGATATTTTAATTTTATTTTAATGATCTTACATCATGGGTCTTATGTTTGAAAGTTACTAAAATGGTAATGATTTTATGTTACAATATCATAGTTTATTAGAATTGTTTATAAATCAATTTATAATGATCAAATATTAGGATACACCTATCAATAAAGTATTTAATTTTATTATCCAATTGTTATTTTATGAGAATAAATGTTTTCCCCATTTTCTTCTCTTAATGTACTCAATAGTTCAAAAAAAATATTTTTTTATGAAAAATGTCCTTTTTGATTGAAACCCATTTTTTTCGAAACCTTGTTTTCTAAAAATGCATTCAAGATTGATTATTTTTTTTTAAAATGGTATATTAAATAAATTTCAACCATGTATAAATTTTTAAATTTTTTTTAAATGAAATCGTCATGAAAATTTCCAACCAAAAGTCATTTGGCATTTATCGAAAATGTGAAAGGAATATTTTTTTTAACATGCACAACATGAACAATATTTTTTACTTTCATGATAACTCAATGATTTCAAGCATCCATTAAAACTTTTAAATTTTATTTTTAAATAAATTTTTTCCTTAATATTTAGTAATGTATTATATTTTTAATAAATTATTTAAAAAAAAAGATTTTGAAAACGTTCTATATTTTAAAAAGTTTTTTAAAGATAAAAGGATATTTTCCTAAAGAAATGTTTTAAATGATATTTTAACATTATCTTATCAGTTTTCAAGGTTATTTTAAAATAAAATTATTTCAAAATATTTTAGGAATATTTATTTTTAAAAAGTTATTTTCAAAGAAAATCTATTTTCCTTAAGAAACTTTCCATGTGATTTATCTTTCAAAAACAATTATCCATTTAAGATGAATTACCTTGGTTTAATTTATGATTCACTTGGGATATGAACCTAGGATACCATTATTATCCATTATTTTAATTTTCTATGATGAAAATATGTTTATTTAACCTGTTTCTCTTCCATTGGTTATTCCATGATAAAATTATTATTAAACCTGATTGTTTCTCCATGGGTTTTTCCATGACGAAATGATGAAATGATTATGAAACCTATCACTTTTACCCATATTATGATATGATGAAATGTTAATGAAACCCATTTAATTTTATGTATTATGATATTATGAATGTGTTATGATATTGTGTAATGCATATGTATGATTTTCATTTTGTGATAGGTGGGACCTATATCTCCCTCAAATGCATTGGGTAAAGATTTATATCTTATGAGATAAACAATATTAGAATGGGGAGTGAAATCAGTTCAGTAAGGTACTTTGTTTTTTATGATGGTATTGGGAGTGAAACTTTACTACTATTATGTTTTGGGGAGTGAAACCATTCCACTGTGATATCCTTGGAAATGAACCTTGAATACTATAGAAATTATTTTTTATGCTTATATGTATGCCAAAATTCTATGTCTTATTCCAATGTTATTCCCTAATACCACATATTATTTGATTCCATTATGATTTTTGTCTTATAAACTACCAATATTTATTCAATGAGGCAATATTAAGATATTTTACATGAAGGGTATGGTTTTCAAATGTTATTCTCATGTTCTCATTACTATATGATCATGTAATGCTTACATATCTCTCTTGTTTACCCTTACTAAGCATTTTATCTCACCCTTTATTATTTTTTTCCTTTTACTAGGATGTTAAGAATGTTTTTAAAGTTGAATAAATAAATGGAAAGATATTTATGGTATACATTGAATATATTTCATGAATTAAGAAGATTATTTTCCATGTTTTTATATGTCATAATCTATTTCAATCCTTAGGTGCGCGTTAAAGTAATGTAATTAATATTCATTTAAAAAGATATAATATCCATATTAGATAATATTAGGTTTTTATAAGAACAAAAAAACCAATATTTACACATTTATACTATATTATACTACTAATTATGTTCCCATATTCATTCATGATACAGATTCATAGTATTGTTCAATAAGGTAGTTAAACTGACCCTAACATGAACATACCCTGAATTAATGAATGATTATGAAGTGGTTTTGTTTTAATATAATTATAAAATGAGAATAATAATATTATTTAGTGTTTATTAGTGTGATAAATTATAATTATCAGTAACTAAAATAATAGTTAATGGATATGGAAATATTAAACGAACGGTTTTCCTCTTAGTACACCTATTTTTAATGATTGAATTAACGATGATCATTTGTTGATCACATCATTAATAGGTTCTATAATTTGTTTAAAAAAACTTAATGATATCATAATAATAATATTTATTATTTAATACCATACTTATATCCAATATTTTAAGGTGGTGAAGGAAAAAAAACACGTTATGTCATAGATGCGGTAATTCACACAACGCACAAACAACAATTTTGTTTTTTCATAATGGATAAGATATATGAATAAATAATGATAATAACCTTAATAAAGTAAAATTATAGTATATTAATGAAAATAATATTTTTACATTAGTATTGATATAATAAATTTTGAATAATATAATTATAAATAAAACAAAGTATCAGATAATACTCACATCGTAGACTTGAATTTTCTTTGGAGGTCTCCTTGGAAATTAGGGCCTTATGCTAACTATGGAGACCAAAAGACTTGGAACCAGGGTGAGGGTCATTGGATGATAAAAATGGATTATTTTAAATTATAAATTCAAAAATAAATTTATACTTTAAGTGGTTAAGATGCTACCCATTTATAAGTGAAGAGAATGGTAGTTTTGATAATACCCATTGTTTTTTAATAATATAATTTCACTATTAAATTTTCAAGGGCTTAAAAAATAAAAAAATGTGGATGTGGTTGGTGGGAGGGTTTGGTTGCTTCACCCCTCTACTATACATTTTTAATCATGTTTTAAACTTTTTTTGGCCTTCCGCCTTAGTAAAATTCCTTTTACCTTTTTTTACTTTTTAATTGGGGTAACTAATATTGAACCATAATAATTAAATTTAATAACAAAAATTAAAAATAAAAAAATTAACTAATTTGAAACTTATTATTTAATTTTTTAAAAACAATTTAAATAGAAATTCTATATGTATGAGAAGTTAATTTTAACATATAACCACTCATATACGTAAAACTATTTATAGAGAAGTTATATTTTTAGGCTTTAAATTTATATAAAAGGTAAAATTTTCTTGTATACTGTTTCTAATGAAATAATTAGAATTATTATAAAAAATAAATATATGATGCTACCAAATAATTCCAAAATATAATATCCCATGAAAATTACATGATTCATAGAAAATACAGAAAATAATTTTTTATATTAAATGACATTTTAATTAGTTATAAAATTTTTCTATAGGTTTTATAAGTTAAAATAATATTTTAAAATGAATAATTTTTTTCATGAAATTAATATATTAATAGATAAAATGTTTTATAAATTTATAGGTCATTATTATATATCGATAAAGTCATAGAAATTAAATGTTTCTTGAAAACCATATTTTCGACTAAAAATAAAATTTTTCAGAAAATGCTCAAAAATTCATACTAAGATAATTTTTATATTATGAGATCAAAAATGAAATTAGTTTAGTCAATTTAAAATTATAAAATTAATATTTTATATAAATCCATGTATAAAGGCACTTTAAAGGGTGCATTGTGTGATAGAGCAGGGTATGGCATTCACCTACTAATCTAGAGTCTCAGGAATTACATTATCTCCCTAATTAGTAATTAGATCCTAAAAATTGGGGTATATATATTAGAAATTTACCAAATGTGGATACTCCTTCCTTATATATTTTCAGGTTCCCAGGTTTCCTCCTTTAATTTGTGATTTATCTAAAGGACTTTCACCAATCGAGTTGTTTGATTCCACAACACTTGACCTCTAGTGTCAAGAATCTAAACCTAATCTTCCTCATATGACATGTTACGTTCCAAATAATTGCCTAATATGTGAGAAAATATGTTTGGCATGGAGTTTATTTACATAGTAATAAAACATGGAACATGTTGTGTACTTTAGAAAGGATTAGAAGCATAACCAATCGATAAGATACAACTCTAGTTCGTTCAAATATTTGAAAAGGGAAAATGTACCTAGGGAATAATTACCACTTTTCTACCAAATCTTACAACTCCCTTACATGGTGAAACCATCAATAATATGAGATTCCCATTCATTAATTCCATGTCTTCCCTTCTATTATCATTATAGATATTTTGTTAGATTTGGGATGCATGAATATGATTATGAATAGTCAATAATTTAATAGTAATCTACTCTACAAGATATGGGACAACTAACCTTATTTTTATAACTACTTATCAATAGGTTAGAGTATTACACCTATTTATATATAGTGATTCATGTTGTGCTATCTGGATGCTCGAATGGAATCTATTATTGTATGGACATTCCACCAAAGGTAGATACTAATCACATATACCATTGAATACAAGAGAAAATTATCAAAGTATATCTTCCAAAGTATAGATATTTCTTTCAAAATGTTAATCAATATAAGGATTATATGTGATTCTTAAATATATATCAGTGCTCAGATCCCTTTTACGAATCTTCCAAAATTTTGAGGTAAACCAAGGGTAACAATCAGATACAGTTGATAGGGATACCCCATGAAGCCTTATGATTTCATTGATATAGAGATTTGAAAGGTTATCAAGAGGTAGATATTATCTTATTTTGATGAAATGAGTATACTTAGTAAAGAAATAAATAATGACCCATATAACATAGTTCTTATTTGGAGTATTTAGGAGTCCAGTGATAAATCCCCTAGATAAGTTTTCCCACTTTCATATAGGTATAGCCAGGGGTTTTATGAATCCATTAGGATGTTGTTTTTTAGATTTCACCTACTGTCATACAAAGCATCTGAAAACATACTTTACAATTTCCCACTTCATACCATCCCACCAAATTTTTTTTCTTAAATCCCTATATATCTTTTTACTACCAGGGTGTATAGTTAAATTCGAGATAAGTTCTTCATCTAGAAGTTATCTCTTCAATTCCAGTACGAATGGAACACATAACCTCTTCCCAAACAACAACACACCATCTATATAGATGAAGTCCATCAATTTAACATCATTCACTACTTTAATCTTCCTTTGTAATTTCTCATAATCCTTTGGGTACTTCTCTATTATTTCTAGTAATAAAGGTTAAATAATTTTTTAGAAATGGAATGATGGGTCTTATGTTTCCCACCGAATCACAATCAATTATATTTTAGAGTTCAATTTAACTTTTGGTTCATTCTTGGAGTTCTTAGGTGATGGGGGTCAGAAATGAACGTTTTTGGGAAAAAAGACCAGGCACATAATTTTTTAATCATTCACTTAACTGTATGTGGGTGCTTCATATGTGGTAGTAAGCTTTTCAATGCTTTATAATGGGTTTTTAAACCTTGAATATCCCTGGGGTAACTTTGTGACTTAGGTTTTTGGGAGATAATAGCCTCTATATAGTTATCACTTGGTTTTCCTAACCGTGAAACATAACCATGTGGCCGTATCCAACTCTTTAAAAATCATCTTTCACCATTTTGAACCTGTACTTTTTTTATGGATTTTGGCCCTCAATTTCCCCCCATCATTCACAACACCAATTCTTTGTGTTAAAGCTTAATTCCTTCCATTTTGGTGGGTTTTCCTTGGTATCTTTCAAGTTTTACTTGAGATAAGTCCTTTTCTTATGAGTTTATTCTTTCTTTACCCCTAATTCATGCTTGTTCTTCAATTTACATCAAATTATTGAACCCTTGTAAGTGGATATGGACTAAAATAGGATTTTAATTGGAGATTTAGTTTTATTTAATCAATCATAGTTGTGTGAATACTTCTCCTTCATATTATATATGGTTTTCATCCAACTCAATGAGGTTGGAACTTATTCTAAGGTATGTTTATATATTTTAGGGGATTTTTCATATATTACCTTTACATTTATAATTTAATTTGGTTTGTGTTTATCAAATTACCATTTTTATTTATATTTTATGTTTATATATTGCTTGATAAGATTTATGGCTTGGTTTGGTCTGGTATTTTTTGTATTTAAAGGTGGTTTTCTAAATGGGCATGGATTCTATGAACACCAAGTGTTTTATGTAATGGATTAAAGTGATTTTATGGATTAAAATGGGTTTATAAATTTATTTGAGAAATTATTTTTCCTATTTGAAATGTGTTTTAATAAAAGTGGTCATTTTTTATGAAATTGTATTGTGAAGTGACTTTTTAGGGTTTGGAACTTGTTTGCGATTATGTAAGAATGGAGTAGCACATGGGTTAACTAGGGTGTAAGCAAGGGGTTGTTTGAGGTACTATGAGAGGATTCTGGGAGGAATACCGTGAGAGATTCCATTTTGGTTTCCAAGTAACCATTCAAGATTTTGGGTAGGAATATCTTCAGTGGTTTCATTTTTGTTATTGAGAGAATGTGTGATATCTTGGTGTTGTTCCTGGGGAAGAATGTGGGAGCTTCAATTTTTCTTAGTCTTCCTAAACATTTTGTTTATACTCACTCACATTATAACCTTATATTTAGATATATTGGGGAACTTACTCATTCCTTTTTGGTTTATATTCTTTATGCATTTTATTATTTCCATGTTTGATGTGATGAGATATTCTATGACCATTTTATTTTAATGGTTATATGATGATGATGATGATAATATGATTTCCATTACTATATTTTGTTGGGTATGTTGAGTATGTTTTTTCATGTGTCCTTGTTCATTTATTTGAACCACATTGAGAAGTGTGTTTGGGAAATGAGTTTTATATGAAATGGAAAACCAACAGAATTTAAAAAAGCACATTGGAAAGTGAAATGATTTCAAAGTGTTTTAGTTTTAAAACGTTATTTCAAACAAATTTACTGGTTTTCATGTTTAAAATCCATAAATAGATTTCTGGAGGTATTCTAATGGTCTATGTATCTCATAATGTACACATGACTTTTGGATTATGTAGACATTATTTTGTAGGAAACAAGTAAAGGCAAGGGAACTATATACCTTGGTGGATCTTCTTGATTACTATCATCCGATGTTTTTTGGAGGAGACATGGTCTCACCAAGTTAGCTCATGTGGAGTCATTTTGTGTTTTTGGTTTCTATTGGGATATATATATTTATATTACTGGGCTTTGTTCCATTATTTTGAGTTTTATGATTTTAATTGAGTTACCATGTATATATGTCCTATAATGGCTTGTTTTATTTATTAAGTATATCCTAATTTTATGCTATATTTTTGTATCTATTGCATACTCGGGATATTTTATTCTATTCTATTGAAGATGATGATATTGGGGTGTCCATCCCATTCTATGTATGAGTCATGTTGTCTTTTCATGGGAAAAAGCCTTCCCAAGATATCATTGGTTATGTCTAGTGCATGTCACATACTCTTGGCAATCGAGAACATGTTTCAGGCCATGTGATGGGCCAAATCAAGTGAAGAGCTTTTCAAATTGGGTTAGTTTATTATAAAATGGTATTACACTAGATTTATATTTGGGAATTTAGAGATAGACTGAATCTAGTACCATCGGGACTCGAGAGGTTGGAATGAGTGAGTGCCTAACTATCTCTTCTTCCAACCAAACCTCAGGTCTCTATGGGTAGTATGATATTTTGGTTATGTTTTATACCTACTTAGTGTTTTCTTGATGATATATAAGGTATTTCCCCGTCATTTTTGTGTCCTAGGGAAATACTTCTGTTTAATTTGAGTTTTGAGGGTGAAATGAGGTGGTTTGGAGGAGGCACCCGAACATATCACACAGTTAGTAGTTACTGTGTACAGTTCATGTGGACTTTCCTACTAACTCTAGTGACACCTGGGTGGTTGTAAAATAGTTAGTCTAACAGTGTATCCAAACCATGCATAGTAGGAAATAGTTTTGATTTGTGGTATTTTTTCTCCTTTTTCATTTGGAGTATATTTTTATGCTTGTTCCACTTGTTGAGACCCATGATAAGGGTTTCTTTTGGTTCTATTAATGTGATTTGAGATTTTATTGTGCATGATAAATCATTTGTTTTGTTTCTGGTAGAATATTTATACCAAAAATACCTCCTCTAAGCATAGATTGAGTGATATAGAAAACACAATATAGGTGAAACCTCATGTTGATCCATTTCTAGTGGAGTATGTGATTGTACAATCTAATCATTGGTTCAAGTGGGTATTTGAGAGTATTCATGGATGCTGGACCATGCTCTAGAGTTTATAAGGAATAATCTATTGGTGTTCTCTGGAAACAAAGGACCCAATGAGCATGAGGGGTGGTTAGATCACATTGAGTGAATATTTGAGTTCTTGAAGACCCATGAGACCAAAAAAGTGGGATTCAACATATATGTGATAGATGGACTGGGTAGGTTGTAGTGGGAGGTGATGGTTCATTTGAAGAGGCACATGGATCTCACATTGACCACCACTAATGTGACATTCAATAGATAGTGCTACATGAAGACCTTGATGGTAGTAAAGGCTAGTGAGTTCTTAAAGTTGGATCAAGGGGATGATTCAATGATGGATCATGTCACCCATTTTACCAAGTTGTTAGATGTATCTTTGGATCTCCTTGAAAATGATTACCTCAAGGATTAGCGTTTTGAGATGTGCTAGAGGCTAGAGATCAGGTCCATACCTATTCTTCTTTATCAACCTACCTACTCAGAGGTTGTTAAGAAGGAGGATTTATAAGAGTATAATTTTATAGGAAGGATATGTATTAGTGGTATTATATGAAAGTATAGAAACAAGAGTTCTTCGTCAGGATAAAAGAGGAAGTTATAGAATCTTCATCGAGGTAGTGGTAGGGTTGTATAACATTCATCAGTCATGAATCCATTGGTTTCTACAGGGTTCAAACATATTGTGCTCTATTAGTATAGGAAAGTTTGAAATATGAGTCTTAGTTTCCTAAAGACCCAAAGGGTGTTCCATTAGTGTGACTGTTTGGGGAATCTTCAATGCTTCTTTCATGTTGTTTCAAAGGGGGGTGTTGTAGGCTCCATTCGGTTGAAGGGTTATTAGGTTTAGTCAGATTCCACTAGAGGTGGAGGATATCAACCTCTAGAAAATATATATTATCACAATATGAATAGGTCTTAGGGAAAGTTAGAGCATGAACATCTTCATACATAAGAGTATGTGCCAAAGGATTCATATTTTGGGTCAGCTACCATGAGATGTACAATATTTATTGATTATTATATGAAATTGGATTTATTTGATATAGGAATATCCCATTAAATTATCTCACTGAATTTTATTCTCACTTTGTGTTTATTTATTGAATCGATGCCACATGTTATGGATTTTCTAATCCTATTTGCTATGAAGAAGGATAAATATTTCAAGTTCCTAGAGTTTCATGTTTTAATTGCTGATGTGGAATTCGTTTAGGATTTCCTCAGGTTAGACCTAGAAATTTTAGATCTTATCACCAACATGTATTTTTTTTATCATATTTAAGGTGTTGATTTAATTTTTTAATTTTGGATCTAGTTTCTTACTCTTGATAGGTGCACTTGTGTATTTCAAGGTGAGTGGGATCCATGATCAAAGAGGGCAGGATTGATTGATTCAGATTTGGGTTTTATTATGTGCCTGTTTTCTAGGTTTTTTTATGATTATTTTGAGTATAATTCAGTGGGTGAACTTCTAATGGTTATATATAGGTACCCATATGTTTTTATAGAGGATTTATCCATATTTTTAACCTAGAGAGTAGATGGGTTCACTATTGATCTATTCCCTAGGTCAAATTTTAGTTAATTTCTATCTTATTAGATGGATTATACCAAGATAAAGGAGCTAAAATATTAGATAGAGAACCTTGAGGACAAGGTATTTATCCATCCTATCATGTCACAATGGGGTTCATTAGTTCTATTTAAAAGGAAGGGATATGAGAGAATATGAATTTTCATAGACTATCGTTGTCATGACCTGTCCCTTGGGGCCTGTGTTGTGACTACCCCAAGTCCGCCTTCCATAGGCCAGGGGCTGGTGACTAGAACCGGAATGGAGAAACCCCAAAATGGTAAGGCATGGCCTTTAAACCAGTACACACACATGTCCAACCACATCCCAACACAGTGACATGGAGAAACAAGTATACGACTAAAAAAAGGATGAGTGCAAGTACAAGTGAAAGTAAGTGGGACAAAATACAAACCCAACAAGGAACTAAAAACAGTACAATACAAAAGGAAACTCTGATGGAAATCCAAGGGAAAACCCACTTAATCGTGAGAGTAGTGAAGCTACTGGATGCCTAAGTAGTATGTCCTACCTGCCTAGTCCTACTAGGCCCCACTTGGTCCTAGGCCACGAAGTCCACTGTCATAGTGTCCGTCTGTCCCATCTCCCTAAGTACCTCTAGAAAATCGTCGAATGTCTACAGTGAAGACAACATGTGAGGGTGAATCCCATGCCGAGGTGAGTATAAAAATACTCATTAGAGACCATGAGACCCCCATAGGTCTCTCAGTAATCCACAAAGGAAAACACCACAAATAAAAATACCCCAGAGGTAAAACCACCAACCAAGACCTCAATCCACATAGCACAAAGTAAATGATATATCTCACACTAGATATATAACATAAAGAATAGGAATAATGATGATTAGTCACGAAGATAAATCATCTTATTTCGTTGGGAAGTTCCACTACAGTACCATGATGAAGTTGTTCCAATGATGATTCACACAGGGTCGTAAGTCACCGATCCACACATGGTTGTAAGTTGTCAATCCACATAGGGTCTTAAGTTCATGATCCACGATGGGCCTCTCTAAGGATGGTTATCTTCAGGTCATGCTACTACTGATCCATACAGGGTTTTAAGTTATCAATCCACATAGGGTTGCAAGTCATCAATGAAAACAAGGTCATAAGTCGTTGATCCACACAGGTTCGTAAGTCAATGAACTATGATGGGCCACTCTTAGGCTGGTCCTCGTCAGGTCGTGATACTGATGATCCACATAGGCTCATTCTGATTCTGATCCACAAAGGGTCGTATTTCACTTGACAGCTAGCCACAAGATTTACGCACTTGGTGCGCTTGAGTTCCTGAGAAACCACTTCTCAATCCAGTAGTAATATTTCAACTACCACAAAGTCTCAAAATGAAGTAATCCAAAGAATTCCATGTCATAATGGTTCCAACACAATAGATGACATGTCAATCAGACACTCATACTGTAAGTTATAGTCATTACAGTACAGAGGTCCTGGTTGGATTCGAGTTTGATCCAAACCATCCATACTCCATCTTTCTCTAAAATCCAAGTGTAGGATCTCAAAAGGACCAACTCATCCTAAGGGTTCCAATGTTGTAGAAGGTTTTTCAAACGGGCATCTGGTTTAGGAGTTATACAAGATTTAGTAGAACAAGGCCGGTTGGGTCTGGTAGGGGTTCGACCCGGCTCACGGGTCTGACCTGGCCAGCTCGTTGGGCCTGCAGATCTAGACCGGCTCGCTGGTCCAGCCCGGATCACGTTTCCTTCCCGGTTCTTAATTTTGGACCGGCCAGTGGGTCTGGCCCGGCTGGCGGGTTCGGATGTGTTGGCGGGCCCGACCCGCCTGGAAACCCAACCCACATGCAGGATGGTTCTCCTAGGTGGTACCGCCAGTGAGGTGCCACCTTTTTTTCCGAAATGGCCAGCTCATCCGATTGTTTGGGGTCTAGCTGAGTGGCCGGGGTGGGCCTCTCACCTCCTCAAATGGCGCTGGCGCGCCGCATGTTCCAAACGCTATGACCTGGTTGGCCGCGAGTCATGCAGCTACGACACCTATGGGTGCCGTCGTTCCCCTGCAACTGGCTCGGACGGTGCCTCCACACCGACAGGATCTTCCATGGGCCCCTGGTGAATCTATGATGGGCCAATTTCCTTCCCACCTACTCCTACATGTCTCCCGAGATGCCACCTTCACTGTGTGGCCCTTGGTTTTCCCTTTCCTATGTGTTGATCATTCACCCATGAAGAACACAAAAAAAAACAAGAACAGAAGGGGGGGGGGCTTGTTCATATTGGCCCGCACCCTTTGTGTTAGTGTTCTAACATGGGGTGATGTCAAATAATAAAAAAGAGAGAATAAACCACAAAATTAAACCTTGTAACAACCACCCACATGAAAATACGAGGTGAGGATTAACCCTTTAGTCGGTTGATCCATGTTTTTTGTATTTTCAAAGAATGGGAAGAGAGGAAAATAATTTAAACGCACAAGTAAGTAAACCCCCTACCTAGAAATGGTGTTGCACAATAAGGAAAGGATTCACGTTTGTTGTCATTTGATGTTATTCTCTTCTTTTCGATAGCAAGTTCGATTCCTACAACGATTGTTTCTTGATCACCATTCTTCGTTGGATATAAAAGTCTTTATCATCACGACAAAGGCTTCTCCCACCATTGTCAAATTTCTTACCAATGGTTTGATTAAATAAAAACAAAACACTCACGTTATGTTCATTAATGTGGTTCATTAATGAACCATAATAAATGATCTATTAAATACATGAGCATAGTGGTTATACAATGAGTGGATCGAGTCATTAAATGAACCTCATTTAATGATCGATGTTACACAACAGTTCTGCTAATTGCCGCTCAACGGTGGAAGAAAAAGAAGAAAATAACCTTTAATTTTTTTTTCCAAAAGTCAAAAAATTAACTTTTTTGTCCAAACCATGCCGATCGAAGTTAAGTATCGCCTAATTGAATCCCGACACTACAAATAGAAAGGTGTACTCATAATTTCAATTCAAACATTGATTCAAAAGATAGAAATTCCCGCTTGCACGTTTATTAGATGTACATTAAACAAATTTCAAAAATTATTAACAGTCACCCTCAACCCGTGCCAGCCAAGGTTAGGCTCTGCCTAAGGGGAACACACCCTCACAAGCTCAAGTGTACTCTCATATTTCCAATTCGAGTTATTGTTTAGGATTTATAAGGGTTTGAAAAAAAATAATTGTTAATTATTTTATTTACAGCCAAAAACTAACTTTCACTATTGGCCTGTGCGAGACAATTTCAGGATCTGACTAAGGAAAGCATACCCTCAAGAGTTTAGTAGTGGTCTCAGATTTATAATCCAAGTCACCATTGATGAGTTATAAGATCTTGAAAAATAAAATAATTTTATTTAATAATTTTATTTACGGTAATGCCATTTCGGGTTTTCTCATTGGAGAACTGCGCTGACTAAAATTAAGTTGTGCCTAGGGTAAAACCACCATCCTTAATGCAACGGTGCCCTCATATTTTTGATCTGGACACCCATTTAAGAGTTTTCCACTTTTTTAGGAAAACTGCTCATGTGAGCTATTTAAAGCTTAACATTTTTCAATGGATCATTCCGGGAACTTTGGGCCTTGGAATCACATGCCTTAAAATTTCGTGATTTTGAAATAATTATATATAATATTAAAATTATTATACGGAAATTCTAGGACATTACATTCTCCCCACCTTAGGGATTTACGTCCCCAAAATCCAAAATAAAGTAAAATCAAACAAGTGGGGGTATTGAGTATGAATCAGAACCTCCTGCTCCCTCGTGCTCTGTTGGAGAATTTTGTGCTGCCACCAAATGCACACCAGAGGAATCAACTATCTATTAAGGACTTGTTCTTGTCGATCCTCTATTTTCATTGGTAACTATGCAAACATCACCCCATCATCAATACCCAACTTTCCACAATCGATGACCTGCGATGGATCATGCACCTACTTCCTCAGCTGTGACATGTGAAAAACATCATGCACCTGGTGAATTTGAGGGCAAAGAGCTATATGGTAAACCACCTCAAATAATCCACTCAAAAACTGAAATGGTCCGATGAACCTCAGAGATAGCTTTTAGAGCCAAATCTTGGTCATCCCCATCGGGGTGAGACTAAAAGGAAAACAATGCCTACCTCTTCAAACACCAAGGGTCTCCATCTTTTATATGTATAAAACTTCTGTCTATTCTTTGAAGTCTTCATTCGCTCCTGGATGATCCACACCTTCTCAATGGAAGCCCGTACCAACTCTAGACCCATGAGTGTGGAATACCTAGGGTCTGTCCAGCATAAAGGTGATATGAATGGCCTCCCATACAAGGCCACAAATGGTGGCATACCAACAGCGGAGTGATAAATATTGTTGTACGCAAACTCTACCAATGGTAGGTGGACCTTCCAACTGTGACCAAAATCAAGGACACAAGAACGAAGCATGTCCTCCAAGGTTTGTATGGTCTGCTCCCTATGACCATCTGTCTGGGGGTAAAAACTGTGCTCAAGCATGGTGGAACCTGATGCTCAGCTCTCACTTGCTGATAAGTGAGGCATCATGAAATGAACACTGCCACTTATTTCATCATCCCTAGAAACAAGTACTGATGTTGGAGGTCTTGGTACATATTTTACACACTAGGATGTACCTCAAAAGGGAATGTATGGAATTCCCTTAACACATCCTCCCGTAACATCACTGGTCCCAAGGTGCGTCCTTTGAAATGGGTGATGTGCTCCCCACCTATCGAAAAATAATCAAGAGCCTATCCTGAAGATATCTAAGCATGTCAGTACTCACAATCAACATCCACAAGCTGTGCCTCCCTAAATCGTTGAAAGAGTGGGGGAGTGAAAGTCATAGACTGGAGGTAAGCTTCTCCATCATCATCCATGAAGGATATTGGGACCGCATTTAGATTCTCTATCACCTCACTCAGCAGGTGTAGACCCGACCTCCTGTTGGGTATGTCTGCTACTACGTTTCCCTTAACAGAAGTGTAGACTATCTCAAATTCATGGTCCTAGAGGATCTCTATTCATCACTGTTGTCTCGGGTTCATTTCCTTCTATGAGAAGATATACCTGAGAATCTTGTGATTGGAGTAGATAGTAAATTATTCTCCCAACTATACTCTCAGCTCTCGGAGTTTCAGGAGAGACATATGATATGAAGTTGTAGATATTGGTACAGTCCTTGGATACAAGCCAATGCCAAAATCCCTCTTCCTATGGGGAGGTAATCCAAGAAACATCTTTTTAAAGGATGTCCCCATACTCTACCACTACTGTTGGGAACTGAAAACTCAAAACACCAGCTGCCATGAGGGTAAGGATGGCGAAATCAAGACTGATCTGCTGCACCCTCCCATGCATGAGTTTATCCTGTGCTACCTAGGTTTCCTTTTTTCCCCGACCAAGGAAATCCCCATTACAATGTTGTATATATACCACATACTTTTTTCCTAAAATAGTTAATTTGAGCATGATATGTGGATGACCAGTCAATACCCAAACTAACATAGTAAGGACTCGATGCTGGCACCAAAAGGTTCCAACTGAAACTCTCTCCTCGAGGTTCAGATCACACTACCGACATATGTGTGATTATTGAGTTTCCTCCCATAGGTATCTCTATATGTAAGGGTCAAGTCAATGGTTTAACCAGAATCTCTAGGTTTTGAACAAGATTTAAGACAAGAAGGAATGATTCGTACCCATGTATATTAATACGATAGCTATTAGCATACACAAACCATACCTCGAATCATTCTTGGAGCCCTTTGGTCACACTCCTTGACCGCATGCATCTTATCCCTTCCCCTGTCCTCCAGCTCCATCAGCTTGGTGGGGACCACATTAGGGCGGTGGTTGTAACATGTCAAAATGTATACCACCTTCTAATGCTCTCCTAGATCCACTTACACATCTACTGCCCTGAAACTTCATATGTCCCTATTACTTCCTCTTCCTGAAAAATTTTACATGTCCAAGTCTTTAAGACTGATGTCAGTTTCCTACACTCCCACAATTGACATTCACTGACTATATCTGCTTAGCCAAACAATTTTCAACCACAAAGGTTCTATCTAGTAACCTAACATAAGTAAGAATGCACAGAGGAATAATGATGGCTCAGATATCCCTAAACACATCTTGCTCGGAGGTCTGAGCCCTGAAGCACTGGTCTTATTGTATTCATTGAGTACCTGGAATAGCCCGTATGCCTTGCCGAATACTCAGCTACCGACATGCCATCCTTATGAATCTATATAATCTCTTGGGAACACAAACTCCTTAGCTTTTTATAGTAATAGAACCCCATATTTGAGAAATGTTCTCAAGCTCTATCCACAAAAAAAGTAACCTCATCATAAGATAGGGGTAATATAAACCCTACCATCGCCCTGTTGATCCACGTGTAATGCTTACTACCAAGATCACCATCTGATCTAATGGTTCACTGACTTGATAGAAACTCATTCACCACCTCAAGACAGTCCTTAGCTGCATGTGAGTCAGTATCTCCTTGAAACCTGAGGGGTATTTGTCATTGAAACTCATGTAAGGGATTGAGCCTACATGTGTCCTCTACCAGTAGCACTGGTAGTAACAACTGACCAACGAGCAGTGGTATCGCTGGGACACCTCTCGAAGGTACCATCTCGAGAAACAATCCTTGTACTGAACCCTCATCACTCTGCGGACCATCCTAATGGTCACACATTAGAATCCTGGATGGCTGTCTGTGTGGAGGCATCTTCAAAGAGAATCAAGATGAACCATGATCAATAATTTATACCTGGTGAGCTGACTCAAAAGAGATCAATAGAAAAAAAAACATTTTCAAAACACATTCTATAAGGCCCCAACCTTAAACCTTACTTAATCTTGAGTTATTACAAGATTACACATTGAGGATATTTTCAGGTTTAGAGTTTTAGAGAATTAGATCATAAAACATGCATTACATTCCACATTTATACAAAGTGGTTACATAAAAGATAGTATTCATTTTCCCCATCAACGGAAACATATTTAAAATAAAACATGGATTCTTTCTTAACACTTTCTTGACACTTTCATCATATCATGTACCATTCCCTTGACCTGTGAAAAACATTCCAAAAAAACTTGGGATGAGCATAAAAAGCTCAGTAAGGGTTATAAAAAGTATGGAAAGGAAACATGAGTACATATATACATAAGAATGAAATCGTACTTTACCCCTAAAACATAAGCACTTTAACATACCTCATAAAATCATGAATAAATCATAGAAATCATAGGACATAAAGGTAACTTGAGGCATTCATAACATTCTTACGTAGGGAGTAACCCTCTTGGTTAAATTTGGAATACCCATCATAGTATATTCCCTAAATCTCTTCGGAGAAACCTTAACGTTTAACTCCTTCGCGTTACCCAATGCATTGGAGAGCTATATCGGGCTCACCCACCCTTAGATTATCACGGAACCACCCGTCTTCATAACAATTCCCAAGAACCATATCATAATCATAACACATAACTTAAGCATAAAGGAAAGATAACATTCCCACATTGCAATAACAATATAACGTTTTAAGATATTGAAATAATGAATCCATTCTAAAAACCATTTTCAAAACCATTTAAAACATTTAATAAAGAGATTTTTAAATCAAAGTGTCCCATACCACATTGAAGATTTTAACATTTTAAACCATTAATATCCATATAAATAAATCTTTAAAACCATTTTGAAAACATGGTTATTAATGAGAAATATTTATAAGAATAAATCATTAAAACATTTAAAACGATATTTTAGTTAAAGGGTTTTTAACAAAATGAGAGACACTTGAATACAATAATTGAGGAATAAAATTTAATCAAAACTTTATAATATCATGAGAATAAAGGTATTCATGATATAATATTCCAAAGGAGAGTATATACACCATATAAGAGTGAATTGGTGCATAAAAACAATGAAGTATCAATGGAAATATAAATTTTGATGAAATCCATTGTAAAGATGGTATCCTTAAATTATGGATAAATCAATCTCATAATTATGTGTGACAAATATAAATACACCCAATATAAGTGGATATTAAGTGTAAAATAATCAAAGTTCATTCACACATATTCAAATGATGACATATTCAATAACTACATGTTGAACCCAAAGAAATCAAAATTGGGTTAAGAAGTCCCATTGACAGCCTAACAACGTCACATCTAATTTTAGAAAAGAGTTGATGAGAGAGATAAAGGGTATCTCATCACTTGGACATAAAATTTACGGCAGTAAGGATATATAAGAACATATCCCCACATAATAAGATGAAAAGTAAAAGACATAACAAAAGAAGACTTTTAAAAAGAGGAGGGTGAAAGGTTCCCTTACCGATTTGGGTAACTTTCGAAACGTACACCCCATGAAAGAAAGACTATACAAAATTGATGTAAATAATTATAAAAGAAAGTATGTTACACAATGAGTAGAATAATGGACAGTACATAAACCACTCAAAAGTAAATATTGGCAAATGTAGCATGAATCTCACGAAAACACAAAGTGAGATAAAAAGCCCCTTACGAAATTTCGGCAGCCTAACAACACCAATTAAAACTTCCAAAATGGATTGATGAGAGAAAATAGGGTCTCTCATCATATGAACATAAAAATTAGAGTAATAGTAATATAAAAGAACGTCCCAATCATAAGAAATATGATCTTAAAAGGAATGACATAAAAGAGTGTACTTAAAAAAGAAAGAGAGGGGTATGATCCCTTACCTCGGGTCTGACTTGACTCGATCGTTCTTTAACATCCTGAATAATAAACTTGAGTTAATTTCTACTTGATTAAGAACCTTTTTCAAGTTCATTATTCATTTTATATCACTTACTATCATGCTATGAACACTATGTAATTATTTAAGTTAATAATGGTCGTTTTGTAGATCATTGCTACTTGAGTCAAAAATAAACTCTTTATAATTACAAGTTGTTCATGTGGTAAAATATATATTATATCCAGAATTATATTCATTATGTAGATATCATATATATCATATATATCCATTATATACTTTCATTTATAATATTACATAACATTTAGAGGAAAGAAATGAAATGCACCGTTCATGGAGACGGTAAGCCGTACGTATGCATGAACGCTACTTCCATTTCTATTTCTTATTTAATGGAATTAAAACATAATGATACATAATAGTATTATAATTCCAGTATTTTATCATATATAATATCATTAAATCTATCCTTTATATGTACCACATATGGTATTAACGAATCAAATCACTTTGAGGGGGTGGTAGTCCGCACTTCCTAAAATGAAGATATCACGTTTAACTATAATGGAAACCATAAAGGTATGACATAAATGAAAAATACAGAATTTTAAGTAAAACATAAACATATTATATATCATATATAAATATAGTGACATCTTAATGGCCACCTTTGAGGGTGTTAAAAGAATATTGAACAATCATCGTTTCGTGAGGCAGAAATTCACCATCAACAGAAACAGTATGTTCTTTAACCATTAGATGTAGGTGTGTGTAAGTGTAGCTCGAATCATTATTATAACAAAATAATAGTATATTGAAGATACTGGAGTTGTTACAAAATAAATGATAAAAAGATTTTAGGGGGTTGGAGAATAAAAATAACACAAAAGAACACAAGTGAAGACATTACCTTAAAATTGGGTATCTCTCTTTGATTTGAGCTCAAAGGATTCCTTGGGAAGACTTCAGCCAAAAGTGAGGCTTCTAGGAGTAATAGAGGAATGGGGAGAGAAAAAATTAGCATGGGTTGTCCGATCCAAAGGCTTGAGAGGTGTGGGTAAGGTGGTAGAGGTGGGGGCCTTTTATAAGAGGAGAGGAGGAGCACTCTTGAAAAGTTACAAAATGTTACTTTATTTTCAAATGAGTTTCGGATTTTAAAGGTCCCACATTGATTTATTTCAAGGATAAGGTGGTAAGGGTTAGAAATATACTCATCCAATAGGTCTTTGACAAATTTATGTTATAGTTTTAACATTATCTTTTCATTTTATTTAAATCCTTTATTAATGAGGGAATCTCTACATAATCATGATGTCATAAATAATTTAATTTATTTAATGTTTAAAAATTATTAAAAAAATATCATGATGTGGGAAAGATTTTTATCTTTCTAATGAATATTTATAGTAAAAAATATGACTTTTATAACCCCATTAAAAAATTGTTTTAGTAAAACAACTCATGTTTGTGACATTTTATTTTAACTTTAAATAAAAATTTATTTATGTCATTTCCTACCAAAGTGGCTCCATGGGATCCCCAAGTTGACCCATGAATTGTATTGGTCGAACATGACACATCCAATAAGGGTAGGACATGTTTCTAGGTCATTTCATATTATTAAAACATTATTTTTACCTTAATTTACACTAATTACCTCTAATCGCGATTAAAAACTTAAAAGTTACTATTCACGAAAAAATTATTTTAATCCCATTGAACCAAATTTTAAATCCTAATGACAACCATGTATGTTGGATTTTTGAAAATCAAATCACAGAAGTGGTAAGGTTTCATTTAAATGAAAAATCAGTTTTCAAACTACCACTTATTGGTTTCACTATTCATCAAAAATTGAAGTTTTTCAGAAAAATACAAAAAATTCACCCTAAGCTATATTTGATATTCCGAATTCAAAAATGATTTCTATTTTACAAAATTAAAATCATATAAGTTGCATTAATTAATTTAATAATTAATTCCCGCTGTCAAAACAAATAGCGTGTTTTTAAGAAATAATATATATTAAAAGATTAACACTAGTTTAAGTCCAATTTCAAAGAGAAATTAATTCCAACGACCACTATTGGATTAAATGGTAAAAAATATATTCTAATTTCACTTTAAAACCAATTCAAAATATAATCTAATCATATTAATAAATTAGATTAAAGAGAGGTTTTGAATTAAAATACAACATTTTTCACTATTCATTAAAAAATGAACTTTATCGGAAAAATACCAAAAATTTACACAAAGTAAAATTTGATGTCCCGATCCTAAAGAAGAATTTTATTTTGTCAAATATAACACATAAAATATTCAAAAATTGGATTTAAAAGAGGTTCTCCATCAAAAGGCGGTTAATCGACCTTTTAAAGAATATTAGAATGTTTACGCTTAAAATAGGATTCATTCGCATTTTTAATCCTCTAACATTTATTGTAAAAAGTAAAAATATTTGAAAAACATATAGAATCATTTTGTAGTTATTTCTGTTCATTCCCACCATTACAACGACTAGGCGTTAACTACAATTTAAAATAATATTATTTTATTATTAGAGTGCAACGTAAGATTTCAAAGGAACTTGATGTCGCGTATTGGGTACACCATCAAGCATTGCGTTCCCTTTAAAGTAATATTAAAATTTTATTAACAAATATGGATAAATATAAAAATGTCATGTTCTTTATTTACCTGGGGTGTTACACATGCAACTAGTGTTTTCATATACCGAGTCAGAAAACCGAATTCAGGGTCCTGGTGTATGGATACATCGGCTACCACAACAACATTGGACTCCCTGGACTATAATATGAACTGAAGACACTTAACACTATTTCTCCATTAAAAACACAGACTCATAGTTCTTCTGGTAGAACCGACCACATTTGATACCATTTTTTCAGGACCCATTCCTCGGGGCCTGTGCTGTGACTACCCCAAGCCCACCATCTATAGGCCATGAGATGGTGACTAGCACCGGAAAGGAAAAACCCAAAAATGGGAAGGCATTTCCTTTAAACCTGTACACACACACGTCCAACTAAATCCCAACACACTGAAAGTGGGAAGCAAGTATACCACTAAAACAAGGCTCAGTGCGTGTACAAGTGAAAGTAAGTGGGAAAGAATAACAACCAAACAAGGAACTGAAAACTGTAAAGTAAAAATGGAAACTCTGATATCCATTTATGGAAAACCCCACATAATCATGAGATTAGTGAATCTACTAGAAGTCTAAGTAGAATGTAATGCCCGCTTGGTCCTATTTGGCCCCACCTGGTCCTAGGACACCAAGTCCACCATCGTAGAGTCCGTCTGTCTCGTCCCCCTGAGAAGCTCTATCAAAACGTCAAACGTCTGCACTAGACACAACATGTGCATGTGACACCCGTGAAGGGGTGAGTATAACAATACTTAGTAGGGACCCCGAGACCACCGAAGGTCTCTTGGTAATCCGTGATGGAAAACACCACATAGAAAAATACACAAAAGGTAAAACCACCAAGAAATAACTCAATCCACATAGCACAAAGTTAAAGAAGCTACTCACACCAAGTATATAACTTAAAGAACAAGAATAATGATGATTAGTCATGAAGATAAATCATCTTCTACCATTGAGAAGTTCCACTGTTGTACCACGAAGATATCATTCCAATGCCAATACACACAGGGTTGTAAGTCACTAATCCACACTAGGTCATAAGTCATCGAACCACACAGGGTCATAAATCGCTGATCCACAATAGGCTGCTCTAAGTCTAGTCCTTGTCAGGTCATGCTACTACTGATCCACATAGGGTTGTAAGTCATCAATCCACACAAGGTCGTAAGTCGTCGATCTACGTAAGGTCGTAAGTCGTCGATCCAAATAGGGTCGTAAGTCTCAAATCCATAGCAGGCCGCTCTAAGGCTAGTCCTCATTGGTTCGCGCTACTGTTGATCCACACATGGTCGTTTTGATGTCAATCCATAAAGGTTCATATGTCACTTGACATCCAACCATAGGATTCCCGCACATGATGCGCTTGAGTTCCTGAGAAACCGCTCCTCAATCCACTTCTCACATATCAACTACCACAAAGTTCCAAAAAGAAGTAACCTGAAGATCTACCAGGTCATAAGGGTTCCAACACAACAAACAGCGCGTCAATCAGATGCCTGGATTGTATGTTATATGCATTTCAATACCGAGGGATTAGTTGGATTTGAGTTCTGTCTAACTCGGATGTACTCCAACTTTCTCCAAATCCAAAGTGGAGGAAATCAAAAGGACCGCCTCATCCTAAGGGTTCCAAATCCACAAACAGTTCGTCAAACATGCATTTGGTTTAGGAGTTACACAAGATTTAATGGAACGGTGATGGTCGAGTTCGGTAGGGGTCCGGCCCGGCCGGCCCGGCTGGTGGGTCCGACCTACCAGGAAACCCGGCCTGCATGCAGGCCGATTCTCCTAGGTGGCGGTTCTAGCAATGCATTGCCTATTTTTATGAAATGAACAGCTTAGTCGGCCATTCTGTGTCCAACCGAGCGGCCAGAGCAGGCCACTAACTTCCTCACGCTGCATTGGCGTGCCACATCTTCCAACCGTCGTGGCCTGGTTGGCTATGTATCACACTACCAAGGCATCTACGGGCACCTCCATTCCCTCGCGGGGAGCTCAGCTGGCCGCCACCGCCTCTGTGCCAGTAGTGCTGTGCCATGAGGAGCTTCGACGATCCACTGGTGAAGCTACGGTGGTCCGATTTCCTTCCCGCCTGCGCCTATGAGTCTCCTAGGACGCTGCCTTCACTGCGTGGCCCTTAGGTTCTCCTTTCCACCTTGTTGCTCATTTTTCCATGAAAAATAAAACAAAATCATGAATGGAGGGGGGGGGGGGGGGTCCGGGATTTGTTCATATTGGCCCTCACCCTCCGTGTTAGTGTTCTAACATGAGGTGATGTCAAATAATCAAAAAGAGAGAACAAACCCAAAAATTAAACTCTACAACAACCACCATCATAAAAAAACAAGGCGCAGATCAAACCATTAGTCATTTGATCCACATTCATGTTATTTTACAAGAATGTGAAGAGAGGAAAATCATTTAAACACATAAAAAAATAAACCCCCTACCTGGAAACGGTGTTGCAGACAAAGGAGAAGATTCACGTTCATTGTCATTTCACATTATTCGCCACTTGTCGATCCTCTGTTCGATTTCTACAATGATTGTTTCTTGATAACCATTCTTCATTAGAGAGGAAATTCATCAGTGTCACAACATAGGCTTCTCCCACCATTTTCAAATCATTTTCCAATGGTTTGATTAAATAAAAATAAAACACTCATTTCTTTCATTAATGTTGTTCATTAATGAATCATAATTAATGATCCATTAAATCCACAAGCAGCGTGGTTACACAGTGAGAGGATAAATAAATTAAATTAAACTCATTTAATGACCGATGTTACAAAGTGGTTCCGCCAACTACTACTAAACAGTGGAAGAAAAAAAATAAAATAACATTTAGTTAGTGTATTATTATTTTTCTTCTAAAATTCCAAAAATTAACTTTTTCTTATGACCCTTTTTGGTCGATGTTAAGCTTTTACTACGAGAATCCCAGTGCTACAAATCCAATGGTGCCCTCATAATTCCAATCCAAGCACTCATTCAAAAGATAGAAATTCATGCTTGTACCTTTACTGAACGTACCAAAAAAAAGTTCCAAATTTATTAACAATCAACCTCAACCCACACCGGTCATGTTTAGGCTCCGGTTATGGGAAATAAGGCCTCATAAGCTCAACAATAATCTCTTATTTCCAATCCGAGTTACCGTTTAAGAGTTATAAGGATTTTAAAATAAAATAATTGTTACTTAATTGTTTTATTTATGTCCAAAAACAAACTTCTAATGTTTTCCAGTGTCGTCCAATGTTAGGATATGCCTAAGGAAAAAATTCCACCACGAGTTCATTGGTGGTATCATATTTCTAATCCGAGTCAACATTCTTGAGTTATAAGCATTTGAAAAATAAAATTAAATAATTTAATTATTTTATTTACGGTAATTGCATTTTCAGGTTTTCTAACTGGAGGCCCGCACCGACTAAACATAAGTCACGCCTAGTGTAAACCTTCCATCCTAAACGCAATAGTTCTCTCAGATTAATGATCCAGGAAACCATTTAATAGTTATTCCACTTTTCAGTAAAACTTCTCATGCAAGCTATTTAAAACTTCACATTTTTTGACGGATCATTCCGGGTACTCTGGGCCTCAGAATCACGTGCCGTTAAATTTCAAGATCTCAAAATAATTCCATATAATAAAATAAATTATATGGAAATTCTGGGATATTAAAATTGTAAACTTAATCAGGTTTCTATAAAGAACAAATACATATTTCCCATGATTGATGATATCATTGATCGGCTATGAAGATCTTGATACTTTTAAAAGAAAAAAATCAAGATGTGTGTACCACCAGTTGAGGGTCTAAGAAGAGGATGGTCCAAAGACCACCTTTTGAAGACAGTATGAACATTTTTTGTTTTTTTGTTATTCTATTTGGGATTACCATGCTCCTGAATTATTAATGGAATTGATAAAACAGATATTCCCCCAATTTTTGGACTCCTTCATGGACATGTTTTTGGATGATATCATGGTGTATTCCAAGATAGAGGAGGACCATCTTGACCATCTGATAGTTGTTTTAGGTGTTTTAAGGGAGCATCATATCTATGCCAAGTTGTCCAAGTGCTAGTTTTGGATCTAGAAAGTGAGGTTTTTGGGACATTTCATTTCCAAGGAAGGAGTTTTTGGGTATCTAGAGAAGGATTAATCATCCATGTCTTGGTAGAATCCCAATAATGTGATTGAGATTTGTAGTTATTTTATCATTGATAGAAATTATAGGTGTTCTATTCAGTAATTCTCTAGGTTAGCTTATCTATTGATTTATTTTACTAGAAAAGGGTTGACGTTTGAGTGGGATGAGAAGTTATAGGGTGATTTTGATCATTTTTAGACCCATTTTACATCCACAACAGTTTCTATTTTACCCAAGAATGTGGGATCTTATTCAATGTATTACGATGCTTCTAGTGTTGGATTGGGATTTGTGATGACACATGAAGACCATGTGGTGGAATATGGATTCTAGTAGCTACGACCACATGAGAATACCTATAATTAGAAACCATTATGTATACACTGAATATGTGGTAGAATTACCTCTCTAGGGTGTGTTTTAAGGTTTATTTAGGTTATAAAATCCTTATGTACATTTTCACCTAGAGATAATTTAACCTCATACATAGACATTGGGTGGAATATCTTCAGATTTTTTAGATATTTCTTATATATCATAGAAGGTAAATGTGGTCACCAATGTGTTGGGAAGGAATATTCCAATGTAGGTAGTTTGATAGTCAATAGATGAGTGGGGTTTTATGATTTTGTTTACTAATATGAGTTTAGAGGTGAAATTGGATAGCGAAAAGGTGTTCTTAGCTAGTGTACAAGTTACATCCCCTCTCATTGATTTGGTTAGGAGTGAGAAGGTATGTTAAATAGATTTCCAATAGATTAGTAGTTCTTTAAATGACGAAGAGACCTCAGGTTATTAGTATTGGTGTCTTGATGGTTCTTTCCTTTTTATAAGTTAGCTGGTTATTAATTTAAGTTTCAGGTGTGGGTGATGTATGTTGTGCATCATTCTAGTTGGTTCATGTAATTTTCTGAGAATAATAAGTTCTATACCTTAATAGGTTGGTATTGGTGGCATAGGATGCAACATGATGTGGTAGATTTAATTTCTAGATTCTTTAATTTCCCTAGGATCAAAGATGATCATCATAGATCAAGAAAATTGTTGTAGCCACTTCCCTTTCTAGTGTGGAAGTTGGATGATACCTCTATGGATTTTTGACTGGGATGAGGTGGGTGAACATCCACTAGTGTGACTAAGTCTCATACAATAGTTAATTAAGATGGTACAACTAAATCAAAAAAAGGATATAAATCACTAAGAGTCTCCCGAAGTCATGCACTGATTGAAATCGATGCGTGTTGGAGTTTCACGTTTGTGATCAGGAGTTTTTTTGGTATAAGTTTGACATGGTCATCATCACTTGGGAAATTAGGGTAATCTAGATCGACATTATGTCAGACCGTTTCATGTTGTAGAGCATATTGGGAAGGAATCTGATTGGTTAGAGTTTTCACAATGCTTAACATCAATCCACGATGCCTTTCATGATATATAGTGGAAGAGATACCATCCATACCCATCTCATGTACCGGAGATGGAATATTTAGAGGTTGACCATGATTCCACCATTGAGGAGAAACATTTTCATATCATAGATTTTTTGAACATGGTGCTCCATGGAAATATGTTCCCATTGATCCATGTGCTCTATAATTGAGGTGGAAATATCCATGGTACATGGTAGTGGGGATCCTTAGTTAGGAATCTATTACCTCACTTATTTTCTTATGAGGATTCTTCAGGACTTTATGGTGGTAAAAAGTGGCATGACAGGGAGTTTTTGACACTCTCTGGGTCACTGGTACATATAATTTTGAATTTTATTTACCTTTTGGTATTTTATTGAGTCCCTAGGTGTTGGTGATCAATAATGGGTGTTTTTGGGAAAAAATTATAAGCCAAACAGGTGGTGTTCAATTTTATTAATTATGTGGCTAACCGTGTGAGGGTTCTGAAAATTTTCCAATGGGTTTTTTCAAAGTCTGAGAGCAGTTTGTTAAACTATGTAGCTCCTAAGAGTAACTATATATATTAGGTTTTTGGTAGATAGTATATCCCAAATGGTTGGCGCATGGTTTTCCTAACTGTGTGTCCAAACCATGCATCCCTATCTAGCTTATTAAATAGTGACCTTTTTCCATTTTACCTGTATCAATGTTTAAGGATTCTGGCACTCATTTTCTTCCCCATTATGTTTAATCCCTCTCCTTGGTGTGGAATATTACTCCCTTCCATTTTTGTGGTTTCCCCTTAGAATCTTGGTGGTTTGAATTGAGGTATTCGCTTGTACTCTTATTTTCTTCTTCCTTTTCCCCTTGTTCATGATTGTCCTTCCATTTCCATGGATGTGTGGAACTTTATTTGGGGTAGATGGCCAAAATAGGGTTTTATTGGGGGATTTGGTTTATTTATACATTTATTAGGTGTGTGTATCCTTCTCCTACCTATTCAGGGTGGTTTTCGTTGAAGGCATTGAGGTTGGAACCGATTTTGAGGTAGGTGTCTCTATTTAAGGGCATTTTCAGGGATTACTTATAAATTTATATTCTCCTTGGATTTTTATTTATCGAATTTAAACTTTTTATGGTTTATGGTTTAGTTTTATCTAATTCTTGATATGATATGGATTGGTTTGAAAATTCGGGTGGTTGATGGGGTTTTTCCAAATTGGTGTGGATTGTATGCACACAAAGTGTTTTATGAAATGGATCAAAGGGGTTTTATGGATTTAAATGGATTTATAAAATGATTTTAGAAATGGTTTTACCTCTTGAACCATGTTTTAATAAAATTGGGAATCTTTTTTTATGATATTTTATTGGAAATGAATTTTCTTGTGTTGGAACTTGTTCGTAATGATGTTTGCATGGAGTATCACATGTGTTAAATGGGGTGTGAGCGAGGAGTTACTGAGAAACTGTGAGTGATTTATGGGATTAATACCATGATAGATTCCATTTTGGTTTTCAAGTGACCATAATATCCTTTAGGTAGGAATACCATGGGAGCATCCATTTTTTTTTCAAGTGACCATGAGAGATCATAGAGTTGGGCACAAGGGAGATTTTTTTAGCATTGATTTTTTCTTTGTTGAATAGAATACTCTATTTAGACTCAATCACATTAGAACCATTTTATAAGATCCCTAGGTGACCTTACTCACTCTAGTCTAGTTTATAGGATTTATACATTTTATTAGTTCCATTTTTGATGTGATGGGATATTCTATGCCCATTTATGCATACTTCTTATATGATGGTGAAGATGATATGCTTGAGATTACAATGTTTTTTTTGGGTTTTCTGATCATGTTGTACCATGGGTTTTGATAATTTATTTTACCCATGTTGAGGAATGTTTTCTAAAATCATGTTTCCTTTGAAATTAAAAACCAAAGGAATTTAAAAATTCTCATTGTAAAGTTAAAATGTTTTTGAAGTGGTTTAGTTTAAAAATGTGATTTCAAACTCGTTTAGTATTTTGAATGTTGTAAAGGATTAAATATATTCAGGGTGGTCTCTTAGGGGGATATGTGTCTCACGCCCTATATATTACTATTGATATATGTATAATTTTTTTTAGGACACTGGTAAGGGAAAGGTAACCATTTACTTGTGTGGCTCTTCATGATTATCGTCATCCAATGTTTTTTGGTGGAGACATGGGCTCACAGAATTGACTCACGTGGAGTCATTATGGGATTTGGTATATTTTGGGATCTATGTATTGGTATTTTTGGGATCTTTACATTTTTTTATTAATCTTTGACTTGAGGTACCATGTATATATGTCGTGTTATGACATGTTTTTAGGAGTTATATCTTGCTGTTATGGTTATCTTCTCATATTTCTTGTGTACTCTAGATGTTGTGTTATATTCTGTTGAATCTAATGATATTGGTGTGGCTATACCATTCCATGGATGGGTTATACTACTTTATTTTTCTTAAAACATTCCCAAGAAATATTTTGTTATGCCTGATTCTTATTTCCAGCCTGTGGTGATTGGGAATTCACTTTCAGTCATGTGATGGGTCAGGTCGGCCTGGGTTGGTTCGTTATAGCTCGCCCTGCCTAGATATCACTATATCGATCATTACAATATCTCTATATATATGATACTTGTTAGTCCTTATCAGGGATAGGCCTCCATGACCCCTATTACACAATGCATTAACCGCCTTTTTCCTTCTCAGGGAGGTAGTACAATGAGAAATCATAGTCTTTGAGTGGATTGAACATTCTTTTTTGCCTCATTTCAAGCTTCTTCTAGGAGAATATATACTTAAAACTCTTTTGGTTCATATATATATCAAATATTTCAAAATATAGGTAATTCATATATATTTTCAATGAAAATATTACATCTTCTAGCTCAAGGTCATGAGTTGGATTGTTTTGTATATGGATTTTCAATTTTATTGAAGTCTAGGAAATCACCCTTTCATTCTGTATAAGGAAACGAAAAATTACTTTCTTCAATGAATAACTATAAATTATTAATCCTTACATACCTAATGATAGATTTAATACTGGTACATTAATTAGAATACAATTTATCTCTTAAAAAATTT
Source organism: Viscum album (assembly GCA_963277665.1). Classification (NCBI taxonomy): domain Eukaryota; kingdom Viridiplantae; phylum Streptophyta; class Magnoliopsida; order Santalales; family Viscaceae; genus Viscum; species Viscum album. The sequence continues at coordinate 2,027,567,545 of OY728164.1, forward strand.
CATCACATTCTCTTAACCATGTGAATTTAACCCTTTTACATGTTTACTTCGTTAATAGGTTGGATAACCAAGAAAGTTTTGTAAAAAACCTCCTATCATAAACTGTTATACCTAGGAAACATCAAATATCATTTTTGTTCATTGGTGTAGGCCATTATTTGACTAAATTTGTATTTTAAGGCTCAATAGATATCCTATCCTTAATGATAATATGGATAATAAAAGAAAATTCATTATTATATAATTAACACTTATTATACTTCCAATATAATTCCTTTCTTTTATGAGGGTCTCTCAAATTATTTTTAGATTATTCTCATGATCTTCATAGCTCATAGAGTATATCAAGATATCACCAATGAACACCACCAAAACGTTATCAAAATATACCATTAATACTCTATTCATTAGATCCATAAATACATAATATGATTTTTTTCAATCCAAAATGGATTACTATAAACTCATAATGCCTGTACATTGTTCAAAATATTATCTTTGGAATATCACCCCTCTTCAACATTAGTTGATAATAACCATAACAAATATCAATCTTAATAAATTATTAAACTCCTTGAATTTGATCAAATAAGGTATCAACGTGTGGCAATATATACTTATTATTTATAGTAAATGCATTGATCTCCATATAATCGATGCATAATCGTATGGACCAATCATTCTTTTTCATGAATAAAATAGGGGATCCCCATTGTGAAATGCTAGGGCATATAATTCCATCATCTATCAACTATTATAACTATTTATTCAACTTCACTAACTCCAGTAAATCCATTATATAAATAGTTTTAGATATAGGCGTTGCATCAGGATTGGGTTTGATGGAGAACTCAATGTCATGCTCTAGTGGATGATAGGATAATTATTCTTGAAAAACATCAATGATTTATTACACCACAAGTACACTTTATATTCTTAGGATATATTCCTCATCGATAAATCATTATTAATATTCATCTCTACACATAATTTCATTTAGGATAGCTCCTAGGGGAGGATCTAGATCTAATTTAAATGATGAAGTTTTCCCTCTAAAGACATGAGGTTCCAACTTATCTTCAAGAATCATAATAACATTATCATAGAATTATTATTTTTGTATTATACTTTGAAATCAAATCCTTACCAAGGATAATATCAGAGTTTAACATAATTATAATAACCATTTTTGAAAATAGGGTATTCCCATGCATTATAATTGGTACTACCCAACACATCTTTATATGATAAGACTCTCACTTCAGGCATTAATTGATAATTTCCTTATTATGGTGCTAGAGAAATATTTAATGTTTTACAAAAACACGAAAGATAAAAAAGAGTGATAAGACTTCGAATAAAATAAAACATTAGATATCTTTGAGTAAATGATCAAAGTACCTACCACTACATCATTTGGGACTCTGACTTTAGCAATGGTAATCACATAAGATTGGACTTAATCCCTTAGCCTTTTTTTCTTTATATTTTTGAGATAAATTTAATTTATGTTTGAGGTATTGGTTTTCATAATGTATATTATCTTCATAGTCAAAGCATTAAATAGTAACAAATTCGTCATTTCCCTTGAATTAGTGATCTTAATGGCCTTTTCTATACACATGTAACAAAATCTGGTTCCCTCCCTACAAGCCTTGTGGTGTTTCTTCACATAGTTATCACATGTCCGAAATAATACCCTTCCTTTATTCCAATTTTACGCATTGATCTTCCATTGATTCTCAAAAGACCAATCCTTCTCATGATTTACTTGAAATACATACATCATAGAGAAATCCTTTTCTATCTTAAATGACACTTGAGACTATATCCTTATATGGAGAAAAGGTCTAAGTGACCATCACTATTTTAAGGATATACTTTAACCCATTAAAGAAACAATTAATCTTAATTTTCAGTCTATATACATAGTCCACAACATGTCCATATAACCTTCAAAATTTATCATCATATTTAACAACATCTTCATCCTTATTTTGATTTGGATTGTAGAATTGAATTTAAATTTCTAATCTTTACTAACAAGGAACATATTTTTCATATAATACCTCCTTAAAAGTTTACCATTCCATATACTTGATCTAATATTCCACTTCATTGTTTTGAATCAACAACCACCATTAGTCTATATATTCCTTTAGATGATAGACCACCATGATGATTTATTCTCTTTACTACTTCCCAATGTAAAAAATATCATCCCTACAAACTTGATCCATTATTTAACTACCAATTGATTATTAGTTCCATTAAATTCTAGAGGTTGTTTTCATATGAAACAGTCCATCATAGTTACACCTTTTTTTAGATCAGTTGGACACTCTATATGATTGATATTATTTTACATAATCTAGGTTAACTACCCCAATATGGTTATGAAACAATTAGCCTCAACCCTAGCATAATTAACTTGTTCAGGGGGAATATCCCTGCATTCACTACAAGTGATGATACGTTTACTATTCCCCTCGTTAGTCACCATATTTCTATAATGAAATACACATAATTTTCTCATAATTTTGAATTGTAAAATAAAATTTATAATAATTTTTCTAGAGTATTCCCTATAAATCTTGTGGGATTTTCAAAGTACATGTGTTGTCTTACTTGTTTCATGTAAATTTAATCCAAAAGGTTTTTATTAATCTTCCTTTGATATTGACTATAACATCGTAGACTCTATTAACCCAGAAATTCTAGTTATATTAAATTATTAGTACAAATTAGAAGAGTTCCCAAAGTATTAGATATCTTAGTATCCCTGGAATACTAGATATATACATACATTACATTTGAAAACGTAATATTCAACAATAAAATGTTGTTATAACATTTTTATCACTTCCATAATATCCTACAAAATTATACATAGTTCTCATCTAGGTTACCTGGATAAAAGGAAAACAAATAACTGTGAGCTCAGATTCTCAATGAGGAGCAGTATACAATGGAATCTTACATTACATAAACATGGAATAAGTGATATGGAAAGAATAAAAGAACAACATGAATCTATAATAAACTAAAACTGAGGGCATGACATATCCATGAAAATTAATGAAAACATGGATAATAATAATAATTTTTATCATATTGATGGAATACATAATTTTAAACATAAAAACATACTATCATGGAATTATCCAAGATACATATCCTCTTATGGGAAGTGGTATACACCAAAAAATAACTTTTTTTTCATAAGACCTATCGATACATCGAGGGGAAATGTGATTATGGGACCCATCTATCACCTAATTATGTCCAATGCATTTACCATAAGAGTCATAAATACCATTCAAACCATTTCCTAAGTAACCCCATGATGAATAACACTTTCTATCCATATATTGAGAAATAATGACATCAAATAATTATTCTTACAATATACTAATATATATGTCAAGGAGAAAATCCTTAATCAACTTGGAAGATATGGGGTATCATCAAAGAAATAGGAAGCACCCTTATCAAAGAAATATAGTGGTGAGGGTACCTTAAATGTGATAGGTAATATATATAAGAAAATATTTGGATTTGATAGATTATATTTCCAGGTAACTAAGGAAATGGTAGGATAATTATTTAACCATTATTCATTAAGATCATGTGAATATTCCAAAGCATATCCCCTGGGAGTGTCTCTATAGTTGTGCAGTATTAGGACCACTCTCGATGCATTAAGGCGAGGTTTGAGTCAATAATCAAAATTTTTTTTGAGGTGATTGCCCATTTTTCAATCTGTGCTATAGATGCATCCAATTTCTAGTATCCAGGTAGGGATGTATTTTCTATGAAATTACACACACTTTTACTTCACCAAATCTTAGGATAGTTTTTCCACTATAGAGTAGGTAACTATTGAATCAAAAGAATATGAGAGAGGTATAAAAATATATAATTCTAAATCCATAAAATTTCATGGGTAACATGGAAAACAATATTCAATGGAAATTTAATCACCACACAAAATAAAATTGGCGGTGGTTATAACATGAGCCCCAAAGAATGGAAATTTAGATGGGAAAAACCCACTTATGTCTTAGGTATCAATTAAATCATAACCACATGAAATACATTGATTAAAATTCATATTTAAATATAATGAGTAGCTTAATTTCATGATATAAAATATCAAATACTAATTGTATACAACAGATAAAGGAAATTAGGTTCATAATACAAACTATATACCAAATTGATGAATGTAAGATAAAAAACTGATACCTCTGGTGCCAAATTCCTCAAAAAAAAAACTATAAGATAAGTTATCATGAACTTATATATATATATATATATTAACAAATTAATTCATAACCTTACTCATATATATTTTTATTCCCAATCTTCATAAATAGTCTCTCTATTTACTTTTTATCCTTATTTTTCACATCAGGTGTTCATAGTTTTGATCAATTATGCTAGTTTCATAAAATAATGATCTTATTATTTATTCATACAATGTTTATCATTAATATGTAATTGAAATTACTATTTATTATGAATTATAATAATTTTTTATGTTTTAAATACCTTTCTTGTGTGTTTTATTCTTTATCCTTGATGGTGAAATCTAAAATAATCATCTTTTAGTGATTCTAGATGACCAGAGCATGTTTTCATAATTAATAAATTAAATAATGAAGTAAAATCTCTAAAAGAAAAAAATCATCAATTTATAAATTTATATAATATTATTCTAGTAATTATTTTTACATAGTCATTTATGATACAAATACATTGTACTGTCCAAGTCAGTGGTTAAATCAACCCAAAAATGAACATACCCCAATTTAATGAATGAATATAAGGTGTTTTTGTGGTAATATCATTATAACATGATCATAATGATCATATTTAGTGTTTATTAGCGTGAAAAATTATAATTATAAGAAGGATAATAAAAATTAATTTTTATTAAAATACAAAAAAATTTAAATAAATGGTTATCCTCTTAGTAAACTTATTTTAAATGATTAAATTAACATTGATATTTTTCTGATCATATCATTAATAGGTCATATGATTTTTCATAAAAAAATATTGATATCATAAACATAATATTTATCCTTTGATAACATCCTTATATCCATTATTATAAGACAGTGAAGGAAAACAAAACACGTTACGTCATGGAGGCGATAAGCCACACAACGCACGAACAACAATTTTGTTTTTTCTTAATGGATGGGGTATATGAATAAATAATGATAATAACCTTGATATAGTAACATTATAGTATATATTTGATAATAATATCATTATATTATTGTGGCTGTAATTAATTTTAAATAAGATAATTAAGAAGAAAAATAAGTAGTTAATTATACTTGAAGTGGTGAAGATTTTTCCCTTTTATAAGCTAAGAGAAGGGTAGTTTTTGAAATTCCCAATGAATTTTAATAATTTAATTTCACTATTAAAGGTTCAAGGGATTAAAAAATGTAAAAAAGAGGTAATGTAATTATTTTTGGTTGAACCAAAACAAAAAAATACATTTGGAAGCCTGTTTTTAACATGTTTAGGCCTTTACCCTTAGTAAAATTCCTTTTACCATTTTTACTTTTTACCGATGTAACTAATTTTAAACCATAGTAATTAATTTTAATGAAAAAAATTAAAATTTAATTGACCACCTAATTTGAAACTTTTGATTTCAAATTTTTTAAAAAAATTATCAAATAAAATTTCTACATTTATAACATGTTAATTTTAAAATATAAACAGTTCGATGCATAATGCAATTTTTAGAGAAATATAAAATTTAAGCTTTAAATTTAAATATAAGTTAAAATTAACATGGACACTAAATATAATAATATAAATTAAATTATTATAAAACATATAATATATATGAGGCTTCCATGGAAATCCAAAACCGAATTTCCCTAAAAAATATATGATTTAATGGAAAACCAACAATATTTTTTTATGATAAATTAACATTTTAATTTGTTATAAATTTTTTTCCATATGTTTTATAAGTTAAAATATATTTAAATATGAATATTTTTATTCCCAAAATTAACATTTTATGACATAAAAAGATTTATAAATTTCTAGTTATTTCTATATATCTATAAATTCATAAAAATGACAAGTATTGTGAAAACCATATTTTCAATTGAAAAACAGATTTTAAAAAAATGATAAAAAATACATACAAAGATAATTTTTATATTGTTAGATAAAAAATGATTTTATAGTGTTCAATCTCAAAATTTAAAATAAATCTTTTAAATATTTTCATGAATAAAGGAACTTTAAAGTGTGCATTTCATAATAGTTTAAGATATGGTGCTTACCTAGTATAATAGAGTCTTAGGTGTTATCGTCTTCCAAAAATTCTATATCCTTTCTCTTTAGTGTTAATATAAGTATTTATATATTATTTTCCATGTCTGAGGAACTAGTTAGTTGTGTGGGTGATGATATGGTGGGATATATTTCTCCTGGAAGTCCCAATGAATTTTCTAGCCTTTATTAAACTCTAATCTCTTTGGGATTTAATCACAAGTAATTAATGTTTTGTGAAAAACTTGAAACATTGGATTAGGCCCAATGACATACAATAGATGGTGAAACTTTATGATCAACTAAAAAATTATTAAAATCCTCCAAAAACAAAAGAATACATTTGGGAGAAAAGGTTTATGTTCACCATTATAGTATTACACTCATCCCCTTATTTAATTTCTAAAATTTAACATTAAATATTGTTTCCATTATTACTTCAAACAAGTTTTAAACTATTTTTGGAATAAATTTTATGGGATATGGATTGTTGAATATCAATTAAAATGATATCCCAATAATTTTAGCTTTTGTTTTAAAATTATAACCATTGAAAATGATGTTTATCTATTGATAAAAGATTATTTTTTGAGTTCTCTATCATTTGTCAAAAACTCAACTCAATCTAATCACGAATGAAGATGTTATGGCCCTATCATTGAAGTGAGGTGTAAATTGATGACTCCAGTCCAATTTTGATTATGGGACCATTATAATAATGAAAAATCATTATCTAAATTGATGTATTTAAATCATATTTTTATCCCAACGCATGTACACTACTTTATACAAATCTCAAGTAAAAAATAAACACATATAAAATTTCATTATAAAAATACTAAAGTGCAGTTGGATGAAAAAAGATGGAATTTCCATACAATTTCCAAATCCATCCTAAAATTACAAATTCATTTATAATAATCATATTAAAATTATGGCTTTAACAATTAATATAAAAAATTAATAATAACACTTTATAAACCATAACTAATAATTTTTTTTTGGAATTCAACATAATTTATTCTTTTAATCCAAATGTGTGACAATTACCTACTTATTAGAAATTTTGGTGGGATTTTGAAGTATAGAATTCATTTGAAAAATATTAAAATATTGGATATATGATTCTCCCTATTGTTATATTTTTTATGTATTCATTTATCACAAAAACTCTTTATATCTCTGCTTCTTACTATTCTCTTTTTTCATTCACTTTACTCACACTATCTCCTCCCTATCCCCTAATTATCTGAACTTACATAATAAAAAATCTATTTCTATTACTCTCAGATTTGAATAACAAATTCAAATTCAATCATGTAACTTCCATCCAACAATTCTCACATCTTTTTAACCCATATTATTGATCCAATACTTCTAGACACCCCAAAATATGATTGATAGTCTAAAGGGATCAAATTAGAGTAACAATTAATGCATCAAATGGGCCACATTAGTAAACAATTCGAATTATGGAAATTTTCCCATACCAAGAAATTTTTAACTTCACTATGACATGTTGCAAAAAATTTCATTTTAAATTTTTTAAACTACTCTATAACCATTCTCAAAAAACCAAACCAAGATTCACCATGAAATGTATAAATGTTATTTAAGTTCAGAATCCACTGAGCTATATCTTGCTACATGAAGTAACCTCCATTTATTTTTTTGTATATATATTTTTCACTATCACCATTTCATGTACCATTACATAGTATTCCTTTTTTAAATATCTATATTTTAATCAATCTTCCAACAATGAAATTTCACTTACTTGGGTATAGACCTATCTATATCTTGACTTTAATCAAAACAACCACAAGTATTGAACCATGATACAGTCAATTCCATTTTTATTCACATAGAAACACCTTATAAATATATGAATTTCACTTCTCATAAGAAATTTTAATATTATACTATGGATATATTCCATGAAAAATTGAGCTGACTATATTTCATGTATGGAATTTTACAAGTGTATATTCCTTTCAAAATTCTCATCTCAAACTTAAACTCCTGATTTTTCTCTTATAGGACATGATCTCCATTGCACCAGGACATAATAAAGACTTGTTATTTAGATCATAAACTATAAAATTTCAAATTTTCATAGGTACCTATGTAGTTTTCTTCCCAAACTAGTACTATTTTCATTTTTTATGGAGCCATGATACAGTGAGGTGATCTTCACTTCATTCATTTTTAAAAACACAACCAAACTCCTTTTTATCACTTTTAATCAATACAAAACCATGGAGTGAACTTTATCACACATGAAACTACATTAATCAACTATAATTGAATATGATTTACATAAAAAATGATTAGTTAATAACAAAAGTCAACACCAAAGTTATTAGATGATATCTAGTTGATCTTAAGTTCAACAAACTTCCCCACTAACAAACATCTTTTCTTGTGGTTCCATTACCACCTCTAGATTTCTAGGTCTCAACATGAACCCTTAAATTTTTCACATCAATTAGTTTTCTTTAAAGTGAGTCAATGAGATAAATAAGTGTTATTAATTACTTTTTTTTCTTCGTATATATTATCTTTAAAGTAAAAAATAACCTTAAAATATGGATTCCCCTACTTATATAACACTTTTAATGACACAGGTCACTAAAAAAGTGTGGTCAATACAATTTCATATATCCATTGATTTATTTTTTGAATGTTTTTTTTATAATTCTAATCCCCTTTGGTATGTTTATATAATTTGAGTAAGTGAATACAATAAGACACGATTTGATTGTGAAAAATGAAAATTATTTATAAAACTTTTCACCTATGATAGGAATATTGAAAAAATATAAGTGGTGTATATTTTATTTACAAAAAACCATTTACATTGGATTCCATTTACACTGACTTACATGATAATATTAGTTATAAATTATATATTTATAACTTTTTAAAAATTATCATTTAGACTATCATAAATAAAAATAATTTTATGTATAGGTTCTGAATGCAGGTAGTACCCATAAATGGCATGAATTCCTGGGTAATTGAGTAAGTATTTTTCATTATTATGCTCCCCCAATATTACATGATATTTTACTGAAAAATATTAGGTGAAATATATTATTATTTTATATATTTATACGGGAATAATGATTGATTTTTATTTTTTTTCTATATTTCATTTACTATATATTGCTATGAGAATAATGATTTTAAGTTGAATTTTAATGTATCTTTCCCATAAGTTGTACATGTTTAGGAATTTTTAGTAGGATTATGTTGATGGAGATGGTTTCTTGGGATGGTGGTTGGTCATCACAACATTCAAGATGGTTTTGGTTAGGCATCTCTTTTTATAAATACCCATATAGGGTATGATTGATAGATCTAGACATTTACTGGATTATATACAATCTTCTAGGTTCTATGGTGGTGTTTTTCAGAAGTCTGGTATATTATATGTATAAGAGAGACTGAAATATAATTTTTAAATACTTTATTGTAATTTAATTTTTTTTATTAAAGATAATAATTATTATTATTATTGTTATTTTTCTTGTTGATATTATTCTTATTATTGTTGTTATTATTATCTTTATTATTTTATTTTATTTTTTTAAAATTAAAGAGTATTAATAATCACCGTTATCAATAATTTTTTTTTAAATTATATATATATATATATATACATATATACTCAATATGTATAGGTGGCTGAAAAAGGGAATTTACAGCCCCATCAACTGTGATAGAGAAAATCTATCACTAATGCTCTAATGGGCTATGGAAGTTTTATATTTATATGAATTATTGTAAAAATGGTTTATTTTTAAGAGATATTTGACCATTTAATAATTTAAAAATTTAGAAATTATCATAGATAGTCTTTGGGATGATGTAATTAGAACAGAGAAAGTGTTTGAATAAGTCAATATGTGAAAGAGAAAGAAATATAATGTTTTTGTTTGTGCATGAATAGGTCACCTTCCCTAACATATGGTTAAACTAATTTGTGAATATAATTTTATTAGGAATTTAATTATTAAATATACAAATACAATATAATTTTATGTGATTTTAATTGAATGGATCATTTAATGAAATTTGATGAATTTGGTAGAATTTTGACTTTAAAGAGTGAAATCCATGTCACAACACTTTTCACTATTGTGTGATGATTTTTTAAAATTGAATATAAGAATCCATGATTAAAATTATGAAAGGAATCTTAAATATTACACATAAATTATCATGTATTATTGTAAATGAAGATTTTAATAAATAATGGATTGTAATGTGATGGAGAGTTATTTTGCCAAAACACTTGAGTTTGCTAGAATTTGAAGAAGTGAAGAAGGAACCATTACATAATTAAGAATAGATAATTGCACTGTGAATATCTCATAACATTGAACCTGAATAGGTAAATGATTTTATGACTCTAAAATAAATAATAAAGAGTAGATAACATAAATATAGAGAACCATACATTTTATACATAAATATTATGTCTTAATAGATGAATATTCATTTTATTACATTATGATCCCTAATGAAACCATAAAGGTTTAGTGTATTGGGAAATTCGGAATCATAAGAAACTAGTTTATAAAATATCTATGTCATCTACCACTTAGTTCTTCATAACTATAACCCTTATTAGAGACACCAAACTTAAAAAGTTACTTTTTATCTCGGGGAAAATAAAACAAAATAAAGGTTGAGCTCAGATGCTCAGTAAGGGTAAACCAGGGAGATATCAATGATAATTTAAACATAAAATGATTATAAAGGGTATGAGAATAATATATTTACCTTTTAAGATCATACCCAAAAATTCTAAAATCATGAACATTATCTATGTCATAAAGATTGGTAGTTCATCATACATAAATCATAATGGGATCAAAGAATATGATCTATGAGAACATAACATTAGGATAAGATCATGTCATAAAATAATGGCATAAGTATGGAAAAGTCATAATGATAGAAATAATATATAAAGTCTATCCAACAAGACATTCATAACATGTTAGTCTTGGGATGAATACTTGTGTATCGACTTTAGTCTTGATATAACCTCCAGTTGACCCTCTTTTGGGATTTGGATAACTTCCTATGTACCCTATTTTAGGATTGAGATAACCTCTAATATTCCATTTGATTTAATATAACATTAATATTTACCATATTAATTATTTAGCTACATAATTTTGGTCCCATATATCACATTATTATAAACCCAATTATATATATTCCATAAGATCATAAAACGGTCATCATAACTTAACTCATGGAAACGAAAATGGGTTTTATCAATATTTCATCATCAAAACCATAAAACTTATATAGAAATAATAAATATGGTATCATTGAATGATATCAAAATTAAATCATGGAAAATATTAAAGTATGTTATGAAAGATGAAAAATTCCATTAAAATATCACTAGAACATCTATTAAATAAAATACTCTTTTCCCACTCAAATCACTTATTTAAAATATAAAAATATCCAAAATTTTATAGAAAAATTTTATTAAAAAAGAAACTTGGAAAATTTTAATGTAAGATTAAAATATTTTAGCGGTTATTACATTAAGAAATACAATTCATGTCATTTAAATTAAAAAAATATTCCTTTCACATTTTTGGTAAAATGTCCAAAGTACATTCTTTGTAAAATTACAAGAGTATTCATTTTAAACCATTTTTTAAAAAGTGAAACATGAATAAAAATGATTTTAAATAATCATAGGAGAATTATGAAAGCCTTATTTATTTTTTTATATAAAACATGGACATGGAAGACGAAGGATTTTTGATCGAAGAGAGAAAAAAATACATTTTTCTCTTTAAAACCCATTATTTTGGTCTATTGAGTACTTAATGAGAGTAAAATAAAAGGAAAGCATGAATTATCAAGAAATAAATAAAATAGAATAAAATAAAAGGTATTTATCAGTAAAGTATCATATAATTCACTTCAATAGAAATTAAATCATAACAAATCCTGATTAAAAAGAGATTAAAACATAAACTCCTTACCGCTTTGGTAACTTTAGAACCATAAGACCCAGAAAAGAATAAATTCAAATTAATCTTTAAATATCATGATCATAAGAATATTTATGATATGAAATGTAATAAATTAGGTATATACACCTTATAAATTATGATATGTGAATGACATAACATATTTCCAAAAGAAGACAATTTGAGAAGATAAACCCTTATCTCAAATTTTAATTGTTTCCAAAGTGCTCTAAACTCCAATATAAAATTTTAAATTTACCATATTTATATAATATAATCAATTAAATACTTATAATATCATATATTATCCAATTATATCATTTAAACAACCATTTAACAATAATTCATTATTAAAATCATCATTTCTTGGTGTAAACTATTTCCTTTTTCATGAGAGTTTTTGTTCGGTAGTTCCAGTGCATGTACATTAATCATGGTTATATAATCTTCAAAATTTTAACCATGATATAAATATCATATATATATATATAAATTATATATATATATATATATTCATCCAAAAATGTTATATATATAAATGAATTACACTATTCATGGAGACAGTATTCCATACGTACGCATGAATGCTCTTTCAATTTTTTGATGGTTGGAAAGAAATAAAGCTAAATAATAATTTACCATTAAAGTATCATTATTATATAATATATATCCCGTATATTTATTAAATATATCTTTATTACCATCCATGTAAATAAGAAATTAAAAACAAATCACACCACTTCGTAGAGGTCATAGTCTACAAGAACGCATGATCGATGTTATCATTTTCAAATGGATTAGATGGTATGAAGGTAGATATGATATTATAATTTAAGAAGAATAATAATTACATAAATATAATTATAAACATTAAACCCATCATAATTACCATCCATGAAATATGGTGATGGAAAATGAATTGTATCGCTATGTGGAGGTGATAGTTCAGATATATGCATGAAAGATACTTTCAATTAATATTTGATGGAATTGAGGGAAGATATTATTTATTAATTAATCATAATAACATATAAATATATTTAGGATAGTAAATTTATTTTTTTCATGAATAAATCATATTTATAGGAGGTATAAGGATAAATAATTTGAAAGAGATCAAGTAAGATGATTACCTCTTCTTTGGTAAGCCTCCTTTAGATCCTTTATTAATAACCATTGGAATTATATTTTAAGAATAAAAGCATATATAATTAATGAATAGATAAGGTTATAATATAATTGTATCAGGTTTGGTCAAGATATATGGCTAAAAGGGTGTGAGTAATAGAGGAGAATTGGTTCCCATTTTTATGTGAGGAGAGGGGGACTCCTAGAACTACTTAAAGTTCTAAACTAATATAAATTAATTTTCCTGAAAAAATGAATCAAAATTAATATAATTAGAATATAATAAATATTAAGATTAAAAATATTCCAACAAAATAATATTTTGACATGTTTTTATTATTTTTTCAACCGTGTCTCTTAGTTTTAACCCCTATCAACCCTTTTGACAATTACCATGATATCAATGTTTTTTTTCTATTTATGTGTAAAAAAAGTTACTATAAAAGAAAAAATAACACATAAATGAACCATGATTTATATTTTAAACCACATACCATTAAATAATCCAAATATAAGGATTTTATAAATTTTAAATCATTTAAAAAAATATTATTTATTTTAACTTATCATTAATATATTTTTGGAAATACATGAAATATTATAATATAATATGTGTCAAACTCATGTAAAATATTTCCAAAATGATATTTATTCTATGATAAGGAATATATGATATTAATATAATCATATAATAAATTTTTTAGTATTATATATAATTTTAGTTCGTATCATTTTGTTTAACCCCTTGGTTAACCAATTTTAACCTTAACCATGATATTGAATTTTTCTATATTAATGTGTTATAATTTTAAATATAAGTTTAAAACTAGTTCAAAAATGTAAAAGGGATGAAATTATAGACCATATATTATATTAATTGACCCTATAAAATTTTTATGATTTTTAAATAGTGTAATAAAATATATTTAACATAAAATACATTTAATATCATTTTAAGAACTATTCACATAATTTAATTTCGAAAAAAACATGATAGAAACAGAATTCAAATCTAAACACTAAACACCTATATAATATTTCATATTTATCTTAATTTTTTTTGGAAAATGTAACTCTCCAAAACAATATTACTTTTAGAGTTTTCTAAAATTATTTACTTGATTTATTTATTACTTGCATGAGCACTCTGCCGGTGTTGTGTACGAATTTTATGTAATTTTTTCCTCACTAAAAACTAAATATAAATTATGATGATAAAAAAAATCATTCATTTTTCACATTAAAATTTATTACTAAACAAATGTTTTTTTATCCCAATCACAAAATATTAAAGATATTAAAAGTAATAAAGTTACATTATAAACTTTATCTTTTACTTAAATATTATAATGGTAAAAATAAAATAAAAATGGGAAAAAGGTAACATTTAAGAATATCGAATGTTTTTGGATGAAATATAATCATATAATAAAAGTAAGGAAAGTGTTTTAATTAATTTTAAGCCATATCAAATTAGTTTTAACCCTAATTAACCCATTTTTCTTATTACTCTAGTAATAGAAATTTTCTACGGTTACTATTCATATTATCCAAAAATAAAAGAAAAATTGTTTAAAAAATTAGAACTCATGATTAATAATATGGAACCGATTTTGAATGATTCAATTTATATAAGTGGTATAAATTAATAATGGATAAAATTTTGAAATGCAATTAAAATAGTTTTAAAAAAAATTCTTTTTAATATATAAAAAATGTTTTATACCAAAATAAAAAATAAAATTGATTAAAATGAAGTTAATTGATTTATTTATAATACTATAGAACTAATTTTACATTGAAAACATTTTCAAACAAAATGGTACTTTGTAAATTCTTAATGAAGACATTTTTTAATAACAAATTAGAATTTTTCACTATTTACTGGAAATTGAATATTTTTGGAAAAATCAGAACAATTATACATAAGTTTATTATGATATGATGATTTAAAAAATGATATTATATTTATAAATTTTAAAATTTAAAAGTTTTATAAATTGATTATAATATTCACTATGAAGAGTAATAAAAGACATTTTTGAAGAAAATGTATTTTGAAGAATAAAACAACTTTACTAAAATTTGAGTGGTTATTTTATAATAATTTATAAATACATATTTACATATTATAAATTATATATATTTCACTATTTGTATACTTCTATTAATACCTTCCAATTCAATGGCTACGTTATGACAGTCATAGAATAACAATATTTTTTTGGTTCATTTAAGCTCAGTTTTGCGTGTTGTATATGCTATCAAACATAGAGTTATTTTAAAATATTAGGATATTACTAAGGAAGAAAATAAATCACATTGAAATGAATCTAAAATTTTGGTGTAATGGTTGAAAAAAATATAATGTTCAAAGGGAGAACTAGTTGAAATATAAGGGAGCATGTCTTGGTTCTTTAGAGTTTTACATTGATTACAGAACAACTACACCCATTATACCACAATATTAATGGAGGATTATCTTTTATAAGAATATAAAAGGGAATCATGGTGGAGAAATATGATGAGATACTGAGAAGATACCTTAATTATAACCTGATGAATAGTGTTACACCATGATTTCTTTAGTAATATAAAATTTTATTATTTTTTGATTTTAGGAATGTTTTTTTGAAACTTCTACTTTTCTAGAGAGTGATAATATATCTGTAAATGAGTGTATGAGACCTAGATTGAGATTTTATGAAAGATGAATTTCAACAAATTTTTTTATTATTTTTCTTGATCTAGTCTTATTTCTTATAATTTCAAAAAAAATTGATTTGAATTATTCATTGATGAATAATTCTCTTTTAGTCATGACTTATTAGAAACCTTAAGGGTACTAGATTAAGTGTATAAGTATGAATTAATAATGCAAGATTTCTTTCTATTGTGACTTATATATTTTGGTTTAATATCGTATTGATATTACTCAATTAAATTTATTCCCTGTTGATTATCTGAGAAAAGTGATTAATAGGGGAAAACTAATAATATATAGAGGGATTTTGGTTATAAAAGTATACTCAATACTTATTTTTCTTTTTCGATTAGGTTTTAAATCATATTAGTTTTATTATATTATTTTGGTAATAAATAATTGAAAGTATTAAGATAATATTAACTAAAATTAAAAAATGGATGTCTATTACATTATAATATTACAACTAATTGATTTCAATGATATTAAAAAGTGAATGAAATCAAATTTACATAACAAACATCCTTTTATATTAATTTATTATATTAAAATTTTCATAAAAATTAATTTTTTATAAATTTTTTTTGATTTCGAATTCAATTTTTAAATTTTAAATGGAAGAGTTTAAAATTGAAAAGTTGTTATATTCTTCTATTTTGTTGACTTTAGTTCAATGGAGATAAAATTTAGAGTATGTTTATGGGGTTAAGAATTATTAATTTCTAAACGTTGACACAAACCATTAGAATTGTTGATGAATTTGGGATATTTAAGTTTTTGGAATAGTTTCTTTAGAGAAAAAACCAACCACAAAACTAGATATCATAGTGATAAGTTGGTTAATTAATTCAATCATTTTCTTCATTTTTTTTGTTTTTATTTTTATTTTTCTAAAGAGGTATGATTTTTTTTGATCTCATGGGTCACAGGTGCATGTGCAAAAATCCAATAACTTGAGAAATAAGGGAAGATTATATAGAACCATTGTATTTATATCTTGATATAAAGAGTTTTTTTTCAAGTCCTAGATGATCTATAATGGATAAAAAAATTCCCTCAATGTAAAGGAGAATGATATTGAACATCTCAACATTAATGTTCCATGATGTAAAGAGAGATAACTATCACAGACTATATAATTTTTTTGATCAATGGAGAAACTACAATTATCATGATACAACTTATATAATACAAAATATTTGATCTTAAATAATGAGTTTTTCAAATGATTCAAAATTTTATGTAGTTTAGTGGAATGAAAAGAGAATATACATATGTGGATATTTTAATTTTTTTTGTATATTTATGACACCTTTAAGAATAAAAGTGTTTCTAAAAAATATCTAATATTAAGGGACATACCATTTTTATTAAAGGATTGGGAAAAGGATTTGTTGTTTAGGATGACCATGTCACTCAATCACCACATGGGCCAAATTATCCATAAATGTTTTATAGAAAAAATTCCCACCCTACAAATGGAGAAATTATGTATGGATATCCAAAATTTCATTGAACATAATGGAGAGTAAATCTTTGGGGCATGAGAATTCTTTAAGGAGATATTAAATAATTACTCACATCATAGGGTAATATTTTTGATGTATCTTGAAATATTATAATTTTTTTTACAGTCCAATTAAATGTTTTTTGTTGATTCTATCATTGAAGTATTCCTAAGGGAAAAGACACTAGCCATAACATAAGTGATCGTAAAGAAATTATAGAAAATGATATTTTAATATAAAGAGAATGGGTCCTTCCTCAATGAAAAATTCATTAAATAGAGCAGAGTACTAGGTAAATAGCTCAAATGAAAACTATATATAAACAATTGAATTCATTATGAGAATTCCAAAGTACTTAAGCACCAACCAAGACACATCAAATCTCACATGAAATGTGTAATCGTTTAAAATTATTTCAATGTTTCCAAATGGAAGGGAGGAGAATAAAATAGAAGAAGTAAGATTTATTGGGTACAACATACCTCAATTTTTCATTTGAAATCAATATGACCAAAAACATAGTCTAGTGACCCAATATAATGAACAGAAATAATATAGTTTAAAAATTTAATTATTCCCAATGCTTATCAAGGTTTCACTAAGGATGGAAATTCCCTTTCCCATTGAATAATTATATCAATCCCTAAGTCTATAGATGATTCAAAAAAATCCTAAAATTTTTATAGAAAATCTAAGAGGCTCATTACGATTTTGAATTTATAGCTACCCAATAAATTAAGAAAAAATTGTAGTGATTTTACAAACTTAAAATAGAAATGTTGAACCAGGAATCATTTTTTAATAATCATCAATCCTCTCTTTAGATCATGGATCATCATTTGAGACTAATTTCCTAAAATATTTTTTAATGACTACTATATATCATAAATGAAAATTCCATGGTTCAAAGGGAGGATTCATAGGATATGGTACCAACAGTGGAGGAGAATTAAATTAAAAAGAAACTACCCATGAGAATATGGAAATTAAAGAAAAATAAATAGAGGAACCTAATAATAAACTATGAATGTAAGTAATCTATGAGGATGTGATATATTATATAGGGGTTGATAATTACACATCAAAACAAATTTAAGTGAAATCTTAACAGTCAAAACTCCCACTCTTTAATAGGATATACCAAGGTGTAGTACAATCTCAACATAATAATTCATAAAGATGTTTAATCAACTGCACATCAACACTCTGTTCATTAAGTCAATATAAAAAATTATAGTATACGCTAAATTATTTGTTGAAATACCTTCAAAGAAGGATAAGATGGATGATTTGGGATTTATTTCCATTATTGAGTAGTATTTATCTATGGTTTAGATAAATCCACCACCAAAACATAAATATCTAGGTATCTTCTCAATTATAAGATCTATTGAATCAAACACTTTCATGAAATCCCTTTTCAGTTTAGGGGAAAGTGTTAAAATTACACCATTGATGTTTTTCAATAAGATAGGCTTGAAAGAGTTAAATTAAATAATGTTAATACTAATACATGTAGTTAGATTAATCAGATACCAAAATGGAATATTGGAGGATGTTCTAGTAAAATTAGGGAACCCCCCCCCATTAATTTTTTGATCCTTGAAATAGAAGAATATAACAAAGAACCTTTAATTTTGGGGAGGATATTCCTAGAAATTGTGAATGATGACATCAATTTTCATGATAGATAACTCTAATTTATTGTTATTAATAAAGAAGCAAAATTTAATCTTCCTCAAGTCGAATAAGAGAAAAAAAATATGACCCATAAGAGAATCGGGGTATAACATATCCAGATATGTTGATGATTCATGGGTAGAAGGAGAATGTTCTACCTATTTTAGCATGAAGTGAATGTTAAAGAAAATATGATGATGTTAATCTAAGAAATTGAAATATATAACACAATCATTAAGATACTTGGTGATTACCTAAAAATTTTAAGAACAATGTATTCCAATATAATCAGTATTATAATATTGATTGCATTATTAATATTAAAAGAAACTTTGAAAACAAATGGATATAACCAACCAATAAAATGAATGGAAACACAAGGTGGAACTAGATTTTAGGGAAATAAAAGATATTTACAATATAAAAATAGATCATGTGAGGATATTATATATTTTTAAAATAGAAGGAGAAGTTACTTCATTCCATACCTCCATCACTAAAAGAATCTCATGCCTGTCAATCTTTAAACATTAAATAAAGCACTAATCAAGAGGAAACATAGGTATGTATTTATGATTTTTATTATTGAAATTAAATTATTAGTAAATTTTATTTTGAATTTTAGGCTAGATTCATTATTTTCAGTGAATCGTCAATGATTAATTCAAAGTTTCAACTAAATTCCTTTAAAAAACATATGATTTAGGGAAAAAAGAATAGGAAAATTTTGAGAGATGGAATTAGTTGGATAAGAAAAATTGAATTTTATCAATGGATCTAAAAAATATAATATAATTAATTAATATTATACCATGATACATTTCCTAAAAATTATTTTATTTGTATTACATTATAGATGAATTTTTGGTCATAATGACCAGGAGAGGAGGATCAGTTATGTCACAAGGACTTCATGGGGTTTCCATACAACATAATCTCTTGGTGTATAATTATTGAAACTCTATAGTAAAAATCATGGAATTATATTATTCCATAATTCCAATAAGTAATAGATAACAAATGGCATGGGAGGAACTTTTCTATGACATTGTGAAATGATTATAAAACCACAAGTCCCAACCAAGAATAAATGAAATCAAAAAAACCATTACACTACAATCTATTTTGAGAATAAATTGATAATTTTAAAATTGATTATTATGCTATTCCATTATAGATTATATGATGATCCCTGTGAAATAGCAGTAATCATAGGAAAATATGGGCACAAACCATGGTGTAATATGTTCTGGGAATTGAGTGAATTTTCCAAGGAGGAATAACTACTCTTAGATACACTACATCCTTACCCTATAAAAACTTGATTGATTGTAAATAAATAATCAAAATATTCTTAAACACCATAATTATCATGTTTCTTGGAATAAATCTATAACAAAAATAGTCAAAATCCTAAAGTAACCAAATAATTGATCCATTGTAAAAATGGGTTGCGTCACAAAATGTTAAGATTAAAATCCAAAAAATCCATACCAAATATTAGGTTATGTCAATATAATATTGTGGGATGATTTATATTTTAGTATAAAATTCAAAACAATGAGGTAATTTCTAGATTTATAAAGGTGAAATAGGTCATATTATACTATAATTTCATCATCCACTTTGAAATCAAGGTGAAAATCCTAGATTGTTCCATGAACTTATTTTAGAAAACTTGGGAGATCTATCTTCATCCCATAATACATACTTTCTCCAACTGAGTCCCACTGTATGAACAAAAAACATAACCCTATTTAAACACTCTCTAGTTTATTTCTTACGCTTCCCCACAATAATTCACACCTTAACCATCACCTATTTCCCTAATCATCATCTTTTAAAATATTTTAGTCAAAACAACACATAACTTCATCAATAAACATTATAATCCTTGTAAACATCAAAACATATCAAAACATGATTATTATTAAATCTAACCAAATAGGCTATAAAAATTAATGAAATGTTTCCTCTATAAAGAAGAAACCTATAAAAACCCAACCCTAATAACTGGGTCTGAGCCAAAGCACCATATAACCTCATGAAAACCTCCCCGTATAAAAGAGGATATCAACTAGGGGATAGGGTATAAAGTAATATGGGGAGACTATACCCTCAGTAATCATAACCATCATCAGAAAATACAATATAAATATAATACAACCATAACAATAGAGAAGAAGATAAAATGAAAAAAATGCTATAACGATTGTCAAGTCATGTCATATACATGTAATCAAATGGACCCCCAATGTGGTTGGTTAGAAAGTGTAAAGGTATAACTAGAAATAATGATAATAAAAGTGTTGTGAAAACTATCTAGATTATATCCAAATATCTTTTCCATCACCCAACTCAAAGATCCTCATCATCCTATCTTGGGGTACTTTACATTTCCTGGATCCCTAATCACGAATCCTTTAAGTGGACCAGGACTCTCATGCATGATGTGAGTAAAAAACCATTAAGAAACTAGCAATGTGACCTTAAAATAAGTATATAAGTATATAGGGATGTATAAAATGATGGAAAAATAACTTCATACAGAAGAATAAAACCAATCTTGTACTGAGAAATCATGAACTATCCAAGCTTACTTGAGACCCAACCATACCTACTTCTATGTCTTGTTAGAATAATATCAAATATAATTGAATGTATACATTTTATCGAGACAAGTAACTCTTCCCACCCTTAAGGATGATGCTCATTCCACCTTTAAGTAAAAAATTCATTGTCTATTTGAAGGGAAAGTTCCACCAATTCACATTAGTACCTACTCGCCTTTGTTTTTATGCACACATGGCATGCCTAAATTGTGGACTCTCACTCATACAAAATAAATCCCCCTATCAATATATATCACTGAAATAGATGGAAACCCTTCTAATGGCTTATGTTGTTCCCTTGGGATAAACATACCAAGATAACACACTAAAAATCATATGTAGATCCATGTGCAATGAGTCATGTAACCCAAACTCCCCCTCTAAGAGTCAACTAAATCCGTTTGCGCTACCTATCAACTTGAACATAGAAACAGAGATTCCACTGACTATGTAGGAATCATATATAAGGCTTAACAGATCAAGGAAAAAAAATTTACAGGATGTAATTCCATAGGCTATGAAAGTTATATAGGTAAGGTACAACATAAAAATAAATAATCATGACATATTAAACATTCTATAGCTATCAAATATTTCAAAAATAGTAGAAAACATAGCAGGGATCACATGAACCATCCAAACCAGGTTCTCATAGTATACCCCATATAGATTAAGTATTCTAATCAATAAAAGGTATCTACCCAAGGAATATAAACAAACTAAACATGGAAAAAAATTCAATACAATGATCCAAAATAGTAAAGACTTCCTACAATTAACATGATGTATACAAATCCATGGAAACGTGAAGAAACAACACATGGATCATGAAAACACACCAAGTTTCACTATAATAAGATCAAATCCATCAACATCAGACCTCTAATATTAGAAATATAGAAAAATATTATACCAAGATATTAAATCCATATAAACATACCAAATAGGATTCACCATAAATAGTAGATCTCAGATCAGTCAAAGAGAGGCTAGAAAATATTGTGATCCAACACCAATATACCAATCGAGAATGACTTATTCATTATATCTAAGTGGGTATCAATAGATATAGAGAAAATTTCTTATATCAATGATGAATTTTAAATAAATAAGTATAATTTAGCATATAATAGATAGATCAAACCTTAAATATTGACCCAAATATATCTACATTTCTTGATTTTCAAAAAGAGTGGAAGGGGATTTGTAGAGCATCATGGGAGATATATTAAACATGTTTTGGAAATATTTGGGTTGGATTTGAAAATTTATTAGTTAAATAAATAAAATGGTATAAAATTATGAAAACACTATTAATGAAACCTGAATCTGGGAACCATTGGCCAACCAATAGGACTCACCGGTAGATTGTTGTGTCTTGTAAGAATTCTGTGAATTATTTCTTAGAAAATGGTAGACTTATGGAATATTTAAAAATATATATCCCACCTCTTGCACAACCATTTAGCCAATGGAATGCACTAACTACTTGATTTCCTTATTTCAATACTGTGCATCCTACTAAACCACCATCCTTCAAAACATGAACTCTAGGATGCTATTGTTCATAGAGAACATATATTAAGAAGAAAAAAAAGATAATTAAAATTATTATTTTAAAAAAACATTCCAAAATAATAAAGAATTCTTGAATTGTCTGCCTATAATTAATTATCATCCTCAAGAAGTGTCTCTAGTGGTCGTGATCAAACAACTTGGGACATTGTGTTTGAACATCATCCTTACATTCCCAAGTTTCCTCTTAAATTATTCCATTATTCCCTAGGACTATGAAAAGTAAAAATTCTCCCCATGATAATAATTTATCACCCAATCTATGATCTACATTGATTTATCCACAAACGATGTGTGAGACAATATCTTAATGTCATCAAAATTGATCATATCCATAAGATTGGGAATGTACCCTCAATGTTGAGAGACATGGAACAATAATTCAAACCTCAATACCATGGAATTTGATCTATATAGTAGGACACTATATATATATTCTCAATAATATTGAATGATTTAATGAATCTTGGTTCTAAAATCCCTTTCTTCTGAAACCATCATTGCCTTAGTCGAGGAGTTTCCTGCAAGAAAACTTGTCAGTCCACAAAAAAATCTCGGGTACGCGTCATCATATAGACATAAAATCAATACCATTTCTGAGTGGTGACTAAAATATTTTGGATCAAATGCATCCTCTTTGAGGTCTCTTATATCAGAATCTACCCCATTTTACTAGATTACCTAACTCATGGAAACATAACGGTGAGCGACATGGCGAACCCTAAAGAGCCTCAAAAGGATCCATCTAAATTAAATAATAGATGTTATTATTATTTGAAAACTCAACCAAGGCTAGGTGATCATCCTAATATCCGTCAAAGTCTATCATGAATGCCCGCCACATACACCCATAAATCTGGACCTCCTTCTCTCACAATTTAACTATCTATCAGTCTACAAATGATATGATGTACTCAGTTCCAATTAGGTACCCAAATAGTTTTGTAATCACTCTCAAATACAAGTTGTGAATATCATGTATTTTTCCAAAACAATTCTCAAAGTATCTTAATATAGGCATACAATCCCCCATTTATGTAGTTTTCCAAATTTATCTACTGAAAGGGTATCTCAAATCAACAGTAAAAGATCAACTTTCATTATCTGATCGATTATCACCCAAATGAAATCATGAATCCTTGTGGTATAGGGTAAACCCATCACAAATTCCATCATCACATTACTCCACTTCTAGAAAGGCACCACAAGTGACTATATAAAACCACATGGATTTTGATGCTCAGCCTTTATCCTCTAGCTGGTAAGGAATTATTAAACAAAACCAATGATGCCAGCCTTTATGCCTAACCACCAAAAATGACTTCAGATATCATAGTACATAATCATTGACCCTGGATTCACAACTAATTTTAATTAATGAGAGTCTCTCATTAGATTTTTTTCTTAAATGAAGCTATCAAAACTACTATCCCATGAATATATATCATGTTGTCATCGTCTAAGGAATAATATGGAACTGGATTGTATCTGCCAAGATTTCTCACATCACCACACACTTGGGATTAGAATCTTTTATTGTTTTCACAATATCCACAAAAATAATATGTGATAAAAAATGGAAAACATGTTATCAACCCATGATACTCTTAAGAATCTACTAGTCCCTTAACCATAAAACTTATCAGATACCATTCATCCTTTGAAGGCTACTCTCTAGGGTCCCACATCTTCAACATATTCCTACTAAGATCATATGTAATGTCATTAACTTTCCATGTAGA
The DNA here is from genome assembly GCA_963277665.1 of Viscum album. Taxonomy (NCBI): domain Eukaryota; kingdom Viridiplantae; phylum Streptophyta; class Magnoliopsida; order Santalales; family Viscaceae; genus Viscum; species Viscum album. Next base: position 2,027,592,823 of record OY728164.1, read on the forward strand.
ATATCCCATCTCAAATCTCAAATACTCCATCCAAAGTATCCACCTCAGATTGTAATCCAAAAATGTGAAGGTGCATCATATACTCCTGTGGTCTGTGTAGATGGAAAACCTCTCACTGAAGAGATAATGTCTCAAATGCTTGAGGGAATAAACCAATGATTCCAAATCTAAGTCATGAATTAGGTAGTTACACTCATGTGATCAAAGGTGACATGACCCATAGAAAACTACCTGATCCATATTCATAAACAAGTCTCACAACCAAACACTTGAGGCATCACAATACATTGCAGATAAAATCCCAGGCTCTGTAAGAGAAAAATTTGGAGCTATCATTGTAATGCCCCGACCCCAGTTACCCAGAGTCGGTGCATTATTACATAACATTGTCATGATCACGAGAAAGATAAAATATCAAAAGATCTATTGGTTTAGTAGACTTGGAAAAACTAGATATATTCATAAGTCTTACATTACATCATAAGGTAAAAAAACTACAACAACATCTTGTCTTCATATCCCCTCATACTATCCCTGCAGGTAATTCATAAATTACTTCTTCATAATCCTGGGAAAAATAAAACATTGAAAGGGGTGAGCTCAGATGCTCAGTAAGGATAACATTATAGCAGAAGCTTTCATAGATAAGCATAAACACTTAAGGAAATTTATAATTAAAACAAAAGCCTTTTAAACTTGAACCTCAACATAGTATGGAAAAAATAAAATTGAATAATGCCATTTACTTATTCACATTGATATTCTACTAATCGAATAATCACATGCAATATCAATAACCACTTTCATAATGATGGAATGCATAATGCCAGACTATCATAACCACATAGCCAAGGCCTCGTGCCAAGACTAAAAATAAGATTTTTCCAAGGCCTTGTGCCAAGACACTAGTTTGTCTCATGATACCTACCGATGCATCAAGGAGCTATAGCGGGCTCCACCCGTCACTTATGAAGTCCAATGCAATCCTCATATGAACAGGTTTAAACATAACATAAACATTCGTATTAAAACTAGCATATGAAATGTCAATACTTTAACCACAAACCATGAATGGTATAAAAATAGCACATCCACAGTCAAAAATAACTCATTCGATACAATATGGAAGATTGTATTGTATCACATTAACCTCAATCAATAATAATGAAGGATGTTGACATAGATCAAAAATATTTGAGAGAAATATCAACCTTTTCTTGAAATCATTTAAAGTCACACTATTTGTCAAGAAGCTATTTAAAAATAGATTTTTGAATCAAAGTGTCCCATAACACTTTGAAACTTTTAAAAGGAGTTTTAATTTTAAAACATTAATGTCCATATAAATAAATCCTTAAAACCATTTTTTTAAAACATGGACATTAATGAGCAAGATTTAGAAGAATAAGTCTTTAAAACATTTAAAAATGGTATTTTAGTTAGAGTTTCTAACCAAAATAGAGACACTTGAATACAAATAATTGAGGTAATGAAAACATTTTAATATCATTAGAATAAAGGAATTCATGATATACTATGTCAAAGTACATTATATACACCACACAAAATTGATTTGGTGTATAACAACAAATAAGTCTCAATGGAATGTAAATTGAGATGAAATCTCTCATAAGGCCGTATCCTTAGGTTAAGGATATATCAACGACATAGTTATGTGTGACAAATATAAATACATTAAATATGATTGGATATTTAGTGTAAAACAATCAAAGGACATTCACACATAATCTTGTAAAAACAACACCAATGAATTGGATGATTAACTCAACAAATGGAGAATGAGTTAAAATTACTCTTATCAAATTCATATCGATGACTTGAGAAAATATCAATGGAGTGATTATGTGTATCAAAATTATATCCACAGAAAAGGGGAGTGGAAATTATGACATAATCAAATTAATAGTTATTCCACACATAATATCGGAGTAAAATAATCAATGAAGTTTGCGTAAAGACGAATAAATGGAAATTGAAATTTCGAATTCCCTTATCGATTAGGTAACATACGAAACATACTCCCATGAAATAAGGATCATACAATTAAGATGTAAATACCCATAAATTATATTATATTACACAATGAATACAATCATGGGTAGTACACATACACCACATGCAATAATTAAGTGGTGAACAATGGAATTCTCACGAAATTAAGAGTGAGTTAAGAAACCCCTTACTTTGTACTTTTTCCTTGGTCGATGGTAGGTTAACCTCCTATATAATGGTGAAATAATTGTTATTGAATTATAAAAGAATCATTTACATTAATATGATATCATATATGATCTTTTAACATTGATTTGTTAATAATATCTTAGTATTATCGTTGTTTCGGGTGTTAACTTACTCGTTTTCTTTTACATGTTTTGTTTTATAAGCCATGTTTTTCATTTATAGGTTGTACCTTATTCATATCCAGAATGATATCAAGTCCTTAAACATTATTTTTAAATAATCAAATGATAATTATACTTGAATGGATACGATGGAGAATGAATCTCATCGCGTTCGTGGAGACGGTAGTCCGTACGTACGCACGAGCGACAATGTCATTCTTTTGATGTTAAAATAATATATAATTGGATGATATATCATATATACAGAATAATTATCATGTTATATTTATTATTTACATGAATTACACATCATTATTATACCCATCCGAATAATAATATATTGAATGACAATTACACCACGACGTGGAGACGGTAAGCCGTACGTACACACGTATGGTGACATGTCATTGAAAGGATGGATAGAATACTGAATATGGTTGTAATATATTCATAATAATATTAAAGTATATAGGATATAATGGATTCATTAATTTATAATGGGAATAACAAAGAAAGAAGAAGTTGAAGAAGAAAAGAATTTGAAAAAGGGTGGTAAAAACATTACCTCTTCTTCGGGTTCTTCCTTTTGATTTGATCAAAAGGGCTCCTTAGGTTGGCTTTCTGATCAAACTAATGCCTCTAGGTTGCAGTGAGGGAAGTTTAGAGAGTATTGTGGCAGGGTTTGGCCGAACCAAAAGGCTTTTAAGGTGTGAGGAAATGATAAGGAGGAGTGCCCTTTTATAAGAGGGGTGAGGGGCACCTTTGGAAAAGCTAAAAATATTAATTTATAATAAATTCATATTCGGTTTCTAATGGCTCCAAAGTTAATTATTAAAAGGTTAAGGTGGGGATAGGTCGAAAAAAATTAAACCAATAGAATTTAAATAGGTTGGGGTCACTATATTAACCTTATCTTTTAGTTTTAACTCTTAGTTAATTAGTTTGACATTTACCATGTCACTTTGTATTTTTATATTATACAGTTAATAAACTTACTATATACATCCAAGCGACCCTAAAGTGGTCCATTAATGATAAAACTATCATGATATAAGTCTCTTGTCCGAACATTATATTTTTAGGAATTTAATATCAATTAGTAATATAATATTTATTTTAAAAACTCTTTTATATCAATTTTGACACTATTCATAAATTGATTTTTGTGAAACTCATAACAGAATGATTACTTCGAAAAAAGACAATTAAATAAATCCTAAAATGTAATATTATCCTAGAAAATTATTGTAATTCATAAAAAGTCTTAAATTATATTTATTTGGGTATTTATAATATCGATTATTTTAATTTTTCACTATTATGGTAATTACAACATCATTATTGTGTCATAAATATATTAAATTATTTAATGTCTAAAAATTATAAATAAAATATCATTATGTAGGAAATCTGATTATCTTTCTAATTAATATTTACAATCGAATTTATCTTATGTATAACCCTATATTAAGAATATTTTAGTAAATAAACTTTGATTTTAACTCTTTTAACTCTTCTTTGAATTAAATAATAATAAATGTCATAATCTAATCCAAGTGGACCTAAATGATAATATTTTATTCCTAAGGTTGTTTTTGGTCGAGATACCCTTGTCCAATAGAATTATTACATGTGTTAGCGTAATATTAATATCATTTTCACCCTTAATTACCCTATTTACTTTTAACCGTGGTAAATAAAAGTAAAAAGTTACTATTCAAAAAAAATTATTTTCATCTCATTGAACCAAATTTTACTTTATTATGTTAACCGTGTCTCTAGGATTTTCAAAATTCCATTCAAATATGTGGTAAAATTAAGTTTTATGAAAAATTCAGTTTATTTTTAACTACCACTTAGTAGTTTCACTATTCATCAAAAATTGAAGTTTTTCAAAACAATGCCAAAATTTCACCCTAAGCTATAATTGATATTCCGAATTCAAAAATGATGTCTATTTTAGAAAATTATAAACATATAAGTTTCATTAATTAATTTTATAATTAATTCCCACTGTCACAACAAATAACGTGTTTTTAAGAAACAATATATATCAAAAGATTGACAATTGTTTAGGTCCAATTTCAAAGTGAAATTAATTCTAATGAACACCATTGGATAAAATGGTAAAAATATATTCTAATTATACTTTAAAACCACTCAATAATTTAATTTATCACTATAAATTATTTTGATTTAAAAAGTTGTTTTTAATTAAAATTTAGTAATTTTCTCTATTCATCAAAATATAAGTGTTATCTGAAAAGTTCCAAAATTTCACCCTAGAATAAATTCGATATTCAGAATCCAAAAATGAAGTCCATTTTGAGTGATAGAATTTATAAAATTTCAAAAATAAGGTATTACTATTCAAAACGGCTAGTTTGATTGGTTGTGGTGTGTTAGAATCTCGAAGTTGCGTACAATGCACGCCATTGCATTATTCGAAGGCAAACGTACCGTGGAAGCTTGGGGTTTTACATTCTCCCCTCTTTCAATAAATTTCATCCTCGTAATTTTTAAAATTGTGCTTGGGAATATAATGGAAAGTCCCACATCGGAAAAATAGTCAATAAAACTATCACTTTAAAAGAAAGAAAGAGAGGTATAAAGGTCAACCAAGATAACCCATACTTGGATTCCATGTAGAAAAACATGGATATGGATGATAAAATAAGTGTCAAGTTCTGATGGAGAGGGATACAAATCATGATCAGGAGAAAGTTAACAATAAGAAAACCACAAACTTGTGTTGGGACAAATGACCATTAGTCTCCTAGTAGGAAAGTAAACAGACAACATTTTTTTGTTTTAAGTTACATTACATAAGGATGAGGAATTAATTTATGATATTGACTAAGAATATAAAGATATATACTTACATTTTAATTAGAGTTTCATTCTTTAATAAATTTCCACCACTAACTCATTTTTTTTAAATGATGAGTATTCAAGAAGACTTGGTCACACTGGAAGAGCTAGAATAAACTTTTATAGAATCACATGATCCATGCAGGATGAATTATATATTTACATTGTCTATAAAGATTAATCAAAACCAAAATGGTTAGTACAAGATCTAATGATCCCCCAAAAGAATATTCCTTGAGAGAAATAAACACTAATCTTAGTTTCCAAAATTAAACCAACAATACCCCAAAGTTAAATAAATACATTTCAATAATCAATTGTCCTTAAAATCCTTCAATATAATCAAAAATAATATTAAAAACCAAAACTTATTAATAATGTAGTCTTCCACGTTAAATTGTATCTCCAAATGACATTAATTTCACTTAAAGTCACATACTTAAGAGTAATTAACCTAATCATTTCCATAAATAACCCAAATCATTATAAATACACAATAAAAACATAGATAAAAATCCACCATTACTCTTCAAATGAAATCCCATACTATTCTATTTTCCTTGGGCATATAGTGTTCACACCAAAGCGAACAACTTCCAAAATAACATTTATCTATTAATCACCAAATCATTTTCCTATACGAAGGGTAATCATTTGATAAGACATAAGATCCCAAATAAAATTATTATTGATCAATAAAATCATTTAAATAAAAATAATAGTCACACTAACCAGGGACTTCACGTAGTCCAGTGGTAGGCGATAAATCCCAATCGCACTTTGGTTGTGGGTTCGATTCCCACAGCTTTGTTCAACGCGACGGGTTGTCACACGGTCTACGTGTTGTACTTTTTCAAAAACTATATTTTATAACATTACCAAAATGAGATAAATTCCTCAAAATAACCATAACATAATTTAACCACAAATGTTATCTCATACATTGAATTTTCATCCCAAATTATAATAATTTGTAATTGCCTCAAACCCAATGATCGTATAAAACCAAATGGTTATTTATAACTATATCCACAAGATAAAAGATAATTCTTCCATAAATATCATTCTCACATGGAAAATGTTTGGGTTACAAATAAAAGAGAAAATTATTCCAAAGTAAACCCTTCAATAAGGATCACTAATAATTTTTAAACATTTATCTAACCATTTATTTCCACATAGCTTCTTCTTTGACCAAGAAAATATCCTATAGAATAGGACATTCACTTGGGTAATGGCCAGGTACCCTACATTTATGGCAAATGACTGTAAATGGATTATTGGGACCATTTTTATCTTCTTCCATAGTACACTTCATTTTTCTTCAGCAATTATTCACTTTATGTCCTTCCTTCCCGCACGTAAAGCATTTCTTTGTCCCATTGAGACACTTTCCTGGGTGTCTCCTTCCACATTTCCTGCATGATGGAAATTGAGGATTTCTTTCTCCATGGTCTCCACTACTAGAGCTCTTATCATTCATCACCTTTCTCTTCTTTGTTGAGTCCGGTATTGGTTAATATATATATTGTTGATCATATTTTTGGAAAATTGATTTGGCATAAAGACGATATCTTTTACACCTATCAACATTCCATTTTGTTTCTCATTGCCACCACCGTTCCCACCTTGTATATCATTATCAAAGTCACTATGACTTCCTTGGAATCGAGCCATTGACTAAAACCAGAAAGCATTGTGTGAGTAATAGTAGTCATACAATCATTTAGAGATTAACATGTAACCATATTCTTAATTTGAAACACATTAGGATTAACCAAGGTCATTTACTCTCATCTTATATATATAATACATTAAATCGGTTTGTAAAGAAACTGTAAATTATCCTAAGCATATCCCCCGGGAGTGTCGTAACCAAGAGTGCAGCAAGGCCCGTTGTCGTGCACCAGTTCCCGTTCGAGTCTAGCTCAAAGCGGTGTTTTCAGGTTTTACACCTAGGTGCATCTTTGCCAGAGCCGCCTCTACGTGCTCGTATCCAGACAGGGATGTATTGCTCGGAAAACTCACAAAATCTCTACAATACCAAAATTCTAGGAAGTTCTTCTATACTAATCCTCAAAGTTCATCTTAGGTCTACGTGCTCTAATCAGAGTTTATCTAAATCTAGCTTTCAAGGTTTGTACTAAACTTCCTTTGATACCAACTGTAACTCCACGACCCCAGTTACCCAGAGTCGGTGCATTATTACATTACATTGGCATGATCACGAGAAAGATCAAATCTCGAAAGACCGATTGGTTTAGTAGCCTTAGAAACACTAGATATATTCATGAGTCTTACATTACATCATAAGGTAAAAAAAACTACAACAACATCTTGTCTTTATATCCCCTCATACTATCCCTGCAGGTCATTCATAAATTACATCTTCATAATCCTGGGAAAAATAAAACATTGAAAGGGGTGAGCTCAGATGCTCAGTAAGGATAACCTTATAGCAGAAGCTTTCATAGATAAGCATAAACACTTAAGTTAATTTATAATTAAAACAAAATCCTTTTAAACTTGAACCTCAACATAGTATGGCAAAAATAAAATGGAATAATTCCATTTACTTATTCACAAGGATATTCTACTGATCGAATAATCACATGCAATATCAATAACCACTTTTATAATGATGGAATGCATAATGCCAGACTATCATAACCACATAGCCAAGGCCTCGTGCCAAGACTAAAAATAAGATTTTGCCAAGGCCTTGTGCCAAGACACTAGTTTGTCTCATGAGACCTACCGATGCATCGAGGAGCTATAGCGGGCTCCACCCTTCACTTCTTAAGTCCAATGCATTCCTCATATGAACAGGTTTAAACATAACATAAACATTCGTTTTAAAACTAGCATACAAAATGTCAATACTTTAACCACAAACCATGAATGGTATAAAAATAGCACATCCACAGTCAAACATTACTCATTCGATACAATATGGAAGATTGTATTGTATCACATTAACCTCAATCAAGAATAATGAAGGATGTTGACATAGATCAAAACTATTTGAGAGAAATATCTCCCTTTTTCTTGAAATCATTTAAAGTCACACTATTTGTCAAGAAGCTATTTAAAAATATATTTTTGAATCAAAGTGTCCCATACCACGTTGAAACTTTTAAAAAGAGTTTTAATTTTAAAACTTTAATGTCCATATAAATAAATCCTTAAAACCATTTTTTTAAAACATGGACATTAGTGAGCATGATTTAGAAGAATAAATCTTTAAAACATTTAAAAATGGTATTTTAGTTAGAGTTTCTAACCAAAAGAGAGACACTTGAATACAAATAATTGAGGTAATAAAAACATTTTAATATCATGAGAATAAAGAAATTCATGATATACTATGTCAAAGTACATTATATACACCACATAAAAGTGATTTGGTGTATAACAACAAAGAAGTCTCAATGGAATGTAAATTGAGATGAAATCACTCATAAAGCCGTATCCTTAGGATAAGGATAAATAAACGACATAGTTATGTGTGAAAAATATAAATACATTAAATATGATTGGATATTTAGTGTAAAATAATCAAAGGACATTCACACATAATCTTGTAAAAACAACACCAATGAATTGGATGATTGATTCAACAAATGGAGAATGAGTTAAAATTACTCTTATCAAATTTATATCGATGACTTGAGAAATTATCAATGGAATGATTATGTGTATCAAAAGTATATCCACAGAAAAGGGGAGTGGAAATTATGACATAAGAAAATTAATAGTTATTCCACACATAATCTCGGAGTAAAATAATCAATGAAGTTTGCGTAAAGCCGAATAAATGGAAATTGAAATTTCGAATTCCCTTATCGATTAGGTAACATACGAAACATACTCCCATGAAAGAATGATCATAAAATGAAGATGTAAATACCCATAAATTAAAGTATATTACACAATGAATACAATCATGGGCAGTACACATACACCACATGCAATAATTAAGTGGTGAAGAATGGAATTCTCACGAAATTAAGAGTGAGTTAAGAAACCCCTTTGTAATTTTTCCTTTGTCGACGGTAGGTTAAACTCCGGTATAATGGTGAAATAATTGTTATTGAATTATAAAAGAATCATTTACATTAATATGATATCATATATGATCTTTTAACATTGATTTGTTAATAATATCTTAGTATTATCGTTGTTTCGGGTGTTAACTTACTCATTTTCTTTTACATGTTTTGTTATGTAAGCCATGTTTTTCATTGATAGGTTGTATCTTATTCATATCCAGAATGATGTCAAGTACATAAACATTTTTTTTAAATAATCAAATGATAATTATACTTGAATGGATACGATGGAGAATGAATCTCATCGCGTTCGTGGAGACGGTAGTCCGTACGTATGCGCGAGCGACAATATCATTCTTTTGATGTTAAAATAATATATAATTGGATGTTATATCATATATAAAGATTAATTATCATGTTATATTTATTATTTACATGAATTACACATCATTATTATACCCATCCAAATAATAATTTATTGAATGACAATTACACCACGACGTGGAGACGGTAAGCCGTACGTACGCACGTATGGTGACATGTCATTCAAAGGATGGATATAATACTGAATATGGTTGTAATATATTTATAATAATATTACAGTATATAGGATATACTAGATTAATTAATTTAGAATTGGAATAACAAAGAAAGAAGAAGTTGAAGAAGAAAAGAATTTGAAAAAGGGTGGTAAAAACATTACCTCTTCTTCGGGTTCTTCCTTTTGATTTGATCAAAAGGGCTCCATAGTTTGGCTTTCTGATCAAAATAAGTCCTATAGGTTGTAGTGAGGGAAGTTGAGAGAGTATTTGGTCAGGGTTTAGCCGAACCAAAAGGCTTTGGAGGGGTGAAGAAATGAGAAGGAGGAGTGCCCTTTTATAAGAGGGATGAGGGGCACCTTTAGAAAAGCTAAAAATATTAATTTATAATAAATTCATATTCAGTTTCTAATGGCTCCAAAGTTTATTATTCAAAGGTTAAGGTGGGTATATGTCTAAAAACACTCGACCAATAGAATTTAGACAGTTTTGGGTCACTATATTAACCTTATTTTTTAGTTTTAACTCTTAGTTAATTAGTTTGACATTTACCATGTCACTTTGTATTTTTATAATATATAGTTACTAAACTTACTATATACATCCAAGAGACACCCAATTGGTCCATTAATGATACACCTATCATGATATAAGTCTCTTGGCCGAACCTTAGATTTTTAGGAATATAATATCAATTAATAATATAATATTTATTTCAAAAACTCTTTTATGTCAATTTTGACACTATTCAAAAATTGATTTTTGTGAAACTCATAACAGAATGATTTCTTATAAAAAATACAATTCAATAAATTATAACATGTCATATTAACCTATAAAATTATTTTAATTCATAAAAATTCATGAATTATATTTATTGGGGTATTTATAATATCAATTATTTTAATTTTTCACTATTATGGTAATTACTGCATCATCATTGTGTCATAAATATATTAAATTATTTAATGTATAAAAATTATAAATAAAATATAATTATGTAGGAAATACTATTATATTTCTAATTAATATTTACAATCGAATTTATCTTATGTATAACCCTATATTAAAAATGGTTTAGTAAATAAAATTTGATTTTAACTCTTTTAACTCTTCTTTGAATTAAATAATAATAAATGTCCTAATCTAATCCAAGTGGACCTAAATGATAATATTTTATTCCTAAGGTTGTTTTTGGTCGATATACACTTGTCCAATAGAATTAGGACATGTGTTAGGGTAATATTAATATCATTTTTACCCTTAATTACCCTATTTACTTTTAACCGTGGTAAATAAAAGTAATAAGTTACTATTCACCAAAAATTATTTTCATCTCATTGAACCACATTTTACTTCTTGATATTAACTGTGTGTATCGGATTTTCTAAATTCTATTCACAGAAGCGGTAAAATTATGTTTTATGAAAAATTCAGTTTTTTTAACTACCACTTAGTAGTTTCACTATTCATAAAAAAATTGAAGTTTTTCAGAACAATGCCAAAAATTCACCCTAAGCTATAATTGATATTCCGAATTCAAAAATGATGTCTATTTTACGAAATTATAAACATATAAGTTGAATTAATTAATTTTATAATTAATCCTCGATGTCACAACAAATAGCTTGTTTTTAAGAAACAATATATATCAAAAGATTGACAATTGTTTAGGTCCAATTTCAAAGTGAAATTAATTATAATGAACACTATTGGATAAAATGGTAAAAATATATTCTAATTATACTTTAAAACCACTCAATAATATAATTTATCACTATAAATTATTTTGATTTAAAAAGTTGTTTTTAATTAAAATTTGGTAATTTTCACTATTCATCAAAATATAAGTGTTATCCGAAAAGTTCCAAAATTTCACCCTAGGATAAATTCAATATTCCAAATCCAAAAATGAAGTCCATTTTGAGAGATAGAATTTATAAAATTTCAAAAAGTGGGTATTACTATTCATAACGGCTAGTTTGATTGGTTGTGGTGTGTTAGAATCTCGAAGTTGCGTACAATGCATGCTATTGCATTATTCGAAGCGAAACGTACCGTGGAAGCTTGGGGTGTTACATTCTCCCCTCCTCCAATAAATTTCGTCCTTGAAATTTTTAAAATTGTGCTTGGGAATATAATGGAAAGTCCCACATCAGAAAAAGATTCAATAAAACTATCACTTTAAAAGAAAGAATGAGAGGTATAAAGGTCAACCAAGATAACCCATACTCGGAATCCGTGTAGGAAAACATGGATATGGATGATAAACTAAGTGTCAAGTTCTGATGGAGAGGGATAGAAATCATGATCAGGAGAAAGTTAACAATAAGAAAACCACAAACTTGTATTGGGACAAACGACCATTAGTCTCCTAGTAGGAAAGTAAACAGACAACATTTTTTTTGTTTTAAGTTACATTACATAAGGATGAGGAATTAATTTATGATATTGACTAAGAATATAAAGATATATACTTACATTTTAAGTAGTGTTTCATTATTTAATAAATTTCCACCACTAACTCATTTTTTTAAACGATGAGTATTCAAAAAGACTTGGTCAAACTGGAAGAGCTAGAATAAACTTCTATAGAATCACATGACCCATGCAGGATGAACTATATATTTACATTGTCTTTAGAGATTAATCAAAACCAAAATGGTTAGTACAAGATCTAATGATCCCCAAAAGGATATTCCTTGAGAGAAATAAACACTAAACTTAGTTTCCAAAATTAAACCAACAATACCCCAAAGCTAAATAAATATCATTCAATAATCAATTGTCCTTAAAATCCTTCAATATAATCAAAACTAATATTAAAACCAAAACTTATTAAGAATGTAGTCTTCCACGTTAAATTGTATCTCCAAATGACATTAATTACTCTTAAAGTCACATACTTAAAAGTAATTAACATAATAATTTCCATAAATAACCCAAATCATTATAAATCCACAATAAAAACATAGATAAAAATCCATCATTACTCCTCAAATGAAATCCCATACTATTCTATTTTCCTTGGGAATATAGAGTTCACACCAAAGCAAACAACTTCCAAAATAACATTTATCACTTAATCACAAAATCATTTTCCTATACTAAGGGTATTCATTTGATAAGACATAAGATCCCAAATCAAATTATTATTGATCAATAAAATTATTTAACTAAAAATAATAGTCACACTAACCAGGGACTTCACGTAGTCCAGTGGTAGGTGATAAATCCCAATCGCACTTTGGTTGTGGGTTCGATTCCCACAGCTTTGTCCGACGCGACGGGTTGTCACACGGTCTACGTGTTGTCCTTTTTCAAAAACTATATTTTATAACATTACCAAAATGAGATAAATTCCTCAAAATAACCATAACATAATTTAACCACAAATGTTATCTCATACCTTTCATTTTCATCCCAAATTATAATAATTTGTAATTGCCTCAAACCCAATGATCATATAAAACCAAATGGTTATTTATAACTATATCCATAAGAGAAAAGATAATTCTTCCATAAATATCATTCTCACATGGCAAACATTAGGGTTACAAATACAAGAGAAAATTATTCCAAAGTAAACCCTTCAACAAGGATCACTAATAATTTTTAAACATTTATCCAACCATTTATTTCCACATAGCTTATTCTCTGACCAAGAAAATGTCCTATAGAATAGGACATTCACTCGGGTAATGGAAAGTTCCCCTACATTTACGGCAAATGACTGTAAATGGATTCTTGGGACCATTTTTATCTTCTTCCATAGTACTCTTCATTTTTCTTCGGCAATTCTTCACTTTATGTCATTCCTTCCCGCACGTAAAGCATTTCTTTGTCCCATTGAGACACTTTCCTGGGTGTCTCCTTCCACATTTTCTGCATGATAGAAATTGAGGATTTCTTTCTCCATGGTCTCCACTACTGGAGCTCTTATCATTCATCACCTTTCTCTACTTTGTTGAGTCCGGTAATTGGTTAATATATATATTGTTGATCATATTTTTGGAAAATTGATTTGGCATAAAGACGATATCTTTTACGCCTATCAACATTCCATTTTGTTGCTCATTGCCACCACTGTTCCCACCTTGTACATCATTCTCAAAGTCACTACGACTTCCTTGGAATCCAGCCATTGACTAAAACCAGAAAGCATTGTGTGAGTAATGGTAGTCATACAATCATTTAGAGATTAACATGTCACCATATTCCCAATTTGAAACACATTAGGATTAAACAAGGTCATTTACTCTCATCTTATAAATATAATACATTAAATTGCTTTGTAAAGAAAATGTAAATTATCCTAAACATATCCCCCGGGAGTGTCGTAACCAAGAGTGCAGCAAGGCCCGTTGTCGTGCACCAGTTCCCGTTTGAGTCTAGCTCAAAGTGGTGTTTTCGGGTTTTACCCCTAGGTACATCTATGCTAGAGCCGCCTCTACCTGCTCGTATCCAGACATGGATTTATTTCTCAGAAAACTCACAAAATCTCTACAATACCAAAATTTAGGAAGTTCTTCTATACTAATCCTCAATGTTCATCTTAGGTCTACGTCCTCTAATCAGAGTTTATCTAAATCTAGCTTCCATGGTTTGTAATAAACTTCCTCTGATACCAAATGTAACGCCCCGACCCCAGTTACCCAGAGTCGGTGCATTATTACATAACACTGGCATGATCACGAGAAAGATCAAATCTCGAAAGACCGATTGGTTTAGTAGCGTTGGAAACACTAGATATATTCATGAGTCTTACATTACATCATAAGGTAAAAAAAACTACAACAACATATTGTCTTCATATACCCTCATACTATCCCTGCAGGTCATTCATAAATTACTTCTTCATAATCCTGGGAAAAATAAAACATTGAAAGGGGTGAGCTCAGATGCTCAGTAAGGATAACATTATAGCAGAAGCTTTCATAGATAAGCATAAACACTTAAGGAAATTTATAATTAAAACAAAATCCTTTTAAACTTGAACCTGAACATAGTATGGCAAAAATAAAATGGAATAATTCCATTTACTTATTCACATGGATATTCTACTAATCGAATAATCACATGCAATATCAATAACCACTTTCATAACGATGGAATGCATAATGCCAGACTATCATAACCACATAGCCAAGGTCTCGTGCCAAGAATAAAAATAAGATTTTGCCAAGGCCTTGTGCCAAGACACTAGTTTGTCTCATGATACCTACCGATGCATCGAGGAGCTATAGCGGGATCCACCCCTCACTTATTAAATCCAATGCATTCCTCATATAAACAGGTTTAAACATAACATAAACATTCGTATTAAAACTAGCATACGAAATGTCAATACTTTAACCACAAACCCTGAATGGTATAAAAATAGCACATCCACAGTCAAACATAACTCATTCGATACAATATGGAAGATTTTATTGTATCACATTAACCTCAATCAAGAATAATGAAGGATGTTGAGATAGATCAAAACTATTTGAGAGAAATATCTCCCTTTTTCTTGAAATCATTTAAAGTCACACTATTTGTCAAGAAGCTATTTAAAAATTGATTTTTGAATCAAAGTGTCCCATACCACTTTGAAACTTTTAAAAGGAGTTTTAATTTTAAAACTTTAATGTCCATATAAATAAATCCTTAAAACCATTTCGTTAAAACATGGACATTAATGAACAAGATTTAGAAGAATAAGTCTTTAAAACATTTAAAAATGGTATTTTAGTTAGAGTTTCTAACCAAAAGAGAGACACTTTAATACAAATAATTTAGGTAATCAAAACATTTTAATATCATGAGAATAAATGAATTCATGATATACTATGTCAAAGTACATTATATACACCACATAAAAGTGATTTGGTGTATAACAACAAAGAAGTCTCAATGGAATGTAAATTGAGATGGAATCTCTCATAAGGTCATATCCTTAGGTTAAGGATAAATCAACGACATAGTTATGTGTGAAAAATATAAATACATTAAATATTAATGGATATTTTGTGTAAAACAATCAAAGGACATTCACACATAATCTTGTAAAAAGAACACCAATGAATTGGATGATTAACTCAACAAATGGAGAATGAGTTAAAATTACTCTTATCAAATTCGTATCGATTACTTGAGAAATTATCAATGGAGTGATTATGTGTATCAAAATTATATCCACAGAAAAGGGGATTGGAAATTATGACATAAGAAAATGAATAGTTATTCAACACATAATCTCAGAGTAAAATAATCAATGAAGTTTGCGTAAAGCCGAATAAATGGAAATTGAAATTTCGAATTCCCTTATCGATTAGGTAACATACAAAACATACTCCCATGAAAGAAGGATAATACAATGAAGATGTAAATACCCATAAATTAAATTATATTACACAATGAATACAATCATGGGCAGTACACATACACCACATGCAATAATTAAGTGGTGAACAATGGAATTCTCACGAAATTAAGAGTGAGTTAAGAAACCCCTTACTTTGTAATTTTTCCTTGGTCGACGGTAGGCTAACCTCCTGTATAATGGTGAAATAATTGTTATTGAATTATACAAGAATCATTTACATTAATATGATATCATATATGATCTTTTAACATTGATTTGTTAATAATATCTTAGTATTATTGTTGTTTCGGGTGTTAACTTACTCGTTTTATTTTACATGTTTTGTTATGTAATCCATGTTTTTCATTGATAGGTTGTATATTATTCATATCCAGAATGATATCAAGTCCTTAAAAATTATTTTTAAATAATAAAATGATAATTATACTTTAATGGATACGATGGAGAATGAATCTCATCGTGTTCGTGGAGACGGTAGTCCGTACGTACGCACGAGCGACAATATCATTTTTTTGATGTTAAAATAATATATAATTGGATGGTATATCATATAGAAAGAATAATTATCATGTTATATTTATTATTTACATGAATTACACATCATTATTATACCCATCCAAATAATAATTTATTGAATGACAATTACACCACGACGTGGAGACGGCAAGCCGTACGTACGCACGTATGGTGACATGTCATTCAAAGGATGGATTGAATACTGAATATGGTTGTAATATATTTATAATAATATTACTGTATATAGGAGATACTATATTCATTAATTAAGAATGGGAATAACAAAGAAAGAAGAAGTTGAAGAAGAAAATAATTTGAAAAAGGGTGGTAAAAACATTATCTATTCTTCGGGTTCTTCCTTTTGATTTGATCAAAAGGGCTCATTAGGTTGGCTTTATGATCAAACTAAGGCCTCTAGGTTGTAGTGAGGGAAGTTGAGAGAGTATTTGAGTAGGGTTTGGCCGAACCAAAAGGCATTGAATGTGTGAAGAAATGAGAAGGATGAGTGCCCTTTTATAAGAGGGGTGAGGGGCACCTTTGGAAAAGATAAAAATATTAATTTATAATAAATTCATATTCGGTTTCTAATGGCTCCAAAGTTGATTATTAAAAGTTTAAGGCGGGGATAGGTTGAAAGCCATTCAACCAATAGAATTTAGACAGGTTTGGGTCACTATATTAACCTTATCCTTTAGTTTTAACTCTTAGTTAATTAGTTTGACATTTACCATGTCACTTTGTATTTTTCTATTATATAGTTAATAAACTTACTATATACATCCAAGAGACCCCCAAGTGGTCCATTAAGGATACAAATATCATGATATAAGTCTCTTGGATGAACCTTATATTTTTAGGAATTTAATATCAATTAATAATATAATATTTGTTTAAAAACTCTTTTATGTCAATTTGGACACTATTCAAAAATTGATTTTTGTGAAACTCATAACAGAATGATTACTTCGAAAAAAGACAATTAAATAAATCCTACCTTGTCATATTAACCTAATAAACTATTGTAATTCATAAAAAGTCTTAAATTATATTTATTTGGGTATTTATAATATCAATTATTTTAATTTTTCACTATCATGGTAATTACTGCATCATCATTGTGTCATAAATATATTAAATTATTTAATGTCTAAAAATTATAAATAAAAAATCATTATGTAGGAAATCTTATTATCTTTCTAAGTAATATTTACAATCTAATTTATCTTATGTATAACCCTATATTAAAAATGTTTTAGTAAATAAACGTTGATTTTAACTCTTTTAACTCTTCTTTGAATTAAATAATAATAAATGTACTAATCTAATCCAAGTGGACCTAAATGATAATATTTTATTCCTAAGGTTGTTTTTGGTCGAGACACATTTTTCCAATAGAATTAAGACATGTGTTAGGTTAATATTAATATCATTTTTACCCTTAATTACCCTATTTACTTTTAACCGTGGTAAATAAATGTAAAAAGTTACTATTCACCAAAAATTATTTTCATCTCATTGAACCACATTTTACTTCTTGATATTAACCGTGTCTCTTGGATTTTTGAAATTCCATTCACAGAAGCGGTAAAATCAAGTTTTATGAAAAATTCAGTTTTTTTTAACTACCACTTAGTAGTTTCACTATTCATCAAAAATTGAAGTTTTTCAGAACAATGCCAAAATTTCACCCTAAGCTATAATTGATATTCTGAATTCAAAAATGATGTCTATTTTAAAAAATTATAAACATATAAGTTGCATTAATTAATTTTATAATTAATTCCCGCTGTCACAACAAATAGCGTGTTTTTAAGAAACAATATATTTCAAAAGATTGACAATTGTTTAGGTGCAATTTCAAAGTGAAATTAATTTTAATGAACACCATTGGATAAAATTGTGAAAATATATTCTAATTATACTTTAAACCCACTCAATAATATAATTTATCTCTATAAATTATTTTTATTTAAAAAGATGTTTTTAATTAAAATTTAGTAATTTTCACTATTCATCAAAATATAAGTGTTATCTGAAAAGTTCCAAAATTTCACCCTAGGATAAATTTGATATTCCGAATCCAAAAATGAAGTCCATTTTGAGAGATAGAATTTATAAAATTTCAAAAAGTAGGTATTACTATTCATAACGGCTAGTTTGATTGGTTGTGGTGTGTTAGAATCTCGACGTTGCGTACAATGCACGCCATTGCATTATTCGAAGGGAAATGTACCGTGGAAGCTTGGGGTGTTACAATAATCAATTGTATCATTAACTCTTGGAAGAATTACTCACACTAATCAAACCACTAATACTTATTTCCCTTATTGGTCAGATTTATCCTCATTTTTGTAAAATATGAAGATTAGTAGATGAATTATAGATAATACCCTTTGGTCTTTAGCATTCTTCTGATCTCAAACACATTCTTGGTACGTGTACAAGAAATAAAAATTACTAACTTCAATAGGTACCCTAAAATCGCTACCACAAAAATCACATTCCCAAAGAACCACACCTCTTGAATCCAAAAGTGGTACTTTGTCATTTTGGAGTAATGAAAATTCAATTCATGTTTAATTAATATAATATCAAGGTGAATATCATTCATATATAATGTCTTAGAATATATCATGATATCTTCCATGAATAAAATGATGATGGAGTGAAGATATTTTTGGATAATCCTATTCATGAGACCCATGAACACCACTGGAGAATTTTTATAACAAAAAAGAATGAAAATATACTCATATAGTTCATATTTAATCCTAAAAACTATATTGGTAATATCCTCTTCTTTGGCCCACAGATGATGGTATCCTAAACATAGATCAATTTTGGAAAACCATCTTGCTCCCCATAACTAATCAAACAGATTATCAATCATGGATAAAGGATACATGTTCTCCACTATAACCTAATTCAGTTTCTTTTTGTCAACATAAATTCATAGACTACCATTTGAATTATTGGAAAAGAAAACCATAGCACCCCAAATAAAAATTTCTCATCCGGATAAATCCCTTTGCCTTAAAATCCTTTACCCACACCTTTAACTCTATCAACTCATTTAGTGCCATATGATAAGAAGGAATCAATATTAGTTTCTCTCTATACACAAGAACAATCCCAATCTCAATTCCTATATTTGGAGTAAGACCTTTCAAGATATATAGAAGGAAATCTAGAAAATGATCCACCACTAGTAGAAAGTTAGGGAGGGATACTACTGATTGCACTAGAAGATCTAAGCATGTTACATGCCTCATGATAACTCCAATATAAATGAGGTTCTTTCCCATCATTTATACTCTGTGGTACCACTCAACGATCAATATGAACTTGTCTCATATAGGCATGGTAAAAGTCACACATCTCTAGTAACATTCCAAATGAACTCGATAACCGGTTGACCAGTCCATTCAGAATATCACATAGAAACTAGTCATATAGAAGATCACTATGTCCCAAATATTACTATATGATGCAAAAACTACAATACATTCAAGAAATCACTATAGATAGTATACTTTATTTTTTAAAGGAATCTAAAGTGCGAGTAACTTAGAAGACAAGTTAGACAGTAAATAAAATCCAACAACAATAGATATGAAAAAAATTAGAAAGTCCTATATAAAAAAAGTAGTAGATAGTGTACAAATTATCAAAAATACCTATAAAAATATTATTTCTCTCTCCAATGGTGTTCTGAACGTAATCTATCATTTAAAACCACTATTATCTGGAGCACGAATCAGCTGATTCACTGATATCTATGGTACCTGGGTCTACTACTACTACCAAGGTCCCTGACTTGTTCCTTGACTTGTTCTCCTATGATATAGATGTGATATCTTAGAAAAAATAATTTAAGATGACCTTTATTTACACATCAAGACATTTCTTAGGTTTCTTTATGAACTATGTACTAAAATGTCTCCATCCATATCCATAAAACTAGTCAAACATCCTCCCACAAAGGTAGAATAAGAGGCCCCACTCTTCTCCAGTAGAAAACCACCCTCACATACTTCCTTAGACTTCCTCTTCCTACTATCGAAAGGAACATCCACTTCAACACTGGGAAATTTGGTTTTCCGTTCACTTTAATATGGAAGGAAAAAAGAGATCTTGTTCTCCTCTAGCCCATTCTAAAAAGTTAGGTCCATGTAAAGCACCTAAGTATACATCATTAGTCCAAATCCCCTAACTTTATGTTCGAGCTCTGAATAAAGTACAATATTGAACTTCCCAAACTTCTCATTCATAAATAGAAGAGGATAAAAGTGTATCAACCACATAAAATGAGATAAGTATGAAAAAAATAACAGTATCCCCTACTAAAGCTCTATAAACTCTTGAGATCACTCTATCTTCAACACGTAGGAAAATAACTCCTTGAAGAATAGTTCCTTAAAGGAATCTCAAATAATACCCTCACATTTACCTTCCTTACCCCTGATTCCCCCACCTCATAGAAGAGACCCTCAATTAAAAAAGGATTACATATTCACCTCCATATCCCCAAGAGTATAAACAAAATAAAATATTACCTTAATGATTTCAATCCAATACTCGACATCCTGATGGCAACTAGTGCTTAGAATACTAGTAGATGGTGGATTTGAATGTCTCAGGAAGATTTTAAAATCCTCCCCTATGTCCGTCCACCTCAAACAAGCATAATTTTTAATACTTTGGGATAGGGTGGATTTACCATTTGATCCAATGGAAAAGGAGAAAGAGCATAGTTAGGGGAATCCTCCTGCATAGACTATGGTGGAATGGGTGCATCATCCTGAGTAGTATAATTATATCATCCCCTAGGTAAAACTTTTTTCCAAAAATTCCAAACAAACATTTAAAATTTCTACAACAACATTATTTATAGAACAACCAATGAAATTTTAAGGCACACATAAGGTATTTTTATCATAAGACCTATCCTAGGAGATACCGACAAAAAATATATTACCCTTCTAGTTCTGTTAATGACCCAAGAATAGTCCTCTATACCTACATGTTAGTCACAATCATATACATACAAAACGTAAAAACATACACAAGTTCAATCAATTAATTATAATATAAATATATCACAACAATAGAGAATAAAGATATATCACTCAAAAAATTCATAAACAATGAAATTCAATTAAATAACTACTATACAACATTCAATAGGTATATATGTGACATGTGATCCTACATGCCCACTCATGATTCATGCACCTAAATTATATAAAACTCTAAAAACAATCCCTTCATTGGAAACTTGGAGGTTCATTACACATGAGTTTTCCAGACACATGGAAATTCCCACACCCAAGTTCTACATATCATATCTTTTTTATACCATAATATATATTCCCAACCCAGGTTCCACATGATGGTGCCCTGATCTTGTTTGCTACATGACCTTAGGCGTGACTCCCCATATGCCAAAGGCTTTCAACTAGTAGCAAGGGTAAAATATTAGTCATGGGGTTACTATACCTTCTTTGTTCGAGTAAACCAATAGTGGAAATAAATAGATAAAAAATAATGATATAACATAACCAGATAGTACCAGCATCACAAGATGGCCCAAAATTGGAAATACAATATCAAAACTTAAAAGTAGATATTCCATGCTAAATTATGTTCCAATTGTTAAATTTCAACTCAAAATTTAATGCAAGGACAACTCATCAATAGGTCCTAAACCACATATGGTTACTAGAACCATTCTCCATACCCAAATCATCCATCTAACATAGGGAATTTTCCTTTAACCTATCATATAATAATAAATATATTCTTGTACCAATCAGGAATCCTTCATAGGGTGTGAGTACAACTAAGTAGGCCACCACCAACAATATCTAAAACAATATCCAATCAAATAAACGTGTGTGAAATTATATAAAAAATAAAGAATAATGCATAATTAAATAGTTATCACATTATCAACCATTATTTATTTAACCACACAAACCCCTAGTTTCCCATAGACACCCATACCCCAATACCTACTTCGGACCATGATAGAGTCAAAACTATTCCCAAGTGATATCATATCTCAAAATTCTATTGTTACCATTCTATAATTAATACTTGAATTCCCCTATTACCATTCATACTTAACACAACAGAATGACTGTGTTCCCATTCTCTCATTCATACTTGAATTCCCATGTTACAATTCATACATCACACATTAGAATGAACATGTTCCAATTATTTATTCCACAACTAAATGACTATGTCACCATTCATAACTTCACAATTTAATGGCCATGTTACCATTCATCAACACATATTTATTTCATTAATTTTTTATTCTCATCAATTCCATTATAAATTCAACAATTAGTTAAACACAAAAATTCCATTAGTTAATTCAACAACCAACTAATTTAATCAATAACATTAACTAATTTAATAATTAATTAATCACATCAATAACATTATTTAATTAAACAATAAATTAATCACATAAATTACTCTAGTTAATTCAATAATTACCTAAACCCATAAAAAATATTACTTAATTCTAAAACTAATTAACTACAACCCGTAATTATTTCAATAATTAATTCTCTTAATTCACAATCTCAATATCTCATAATTAATTTATCAATTAATTATCTCAAATCAACTATCACAATATCACACATTTAAGTAATCAATTAATCACTAAATTAAAAAACCTCAATATGTTATAATTAATTCATTAATTAATTATCCAATTCAAAAATCACAATATATCACAATTAATTAATTATTAATTATTCATGATATACAATCCCAATATCCCAATTTTCAACATTTCCCATAATTAATTAATTCAATAAAATCAGTTAATTCAATCAAGAACTGAATTTCTATACATCAAATAGAAATTATACAATTACATACACATAGTCTCAATCAGGACTATGAGATTTGAATTATAGACAACCTACCTAAATTAATTGATGAATGATCACCCAATGGAAATCCCAAATATGAGTAGCATAACGACATAGAACAAGATCCAGATCTAAAACCCAAAATCATGATCGATCTAATCAAGATAATTCAATTCTATATCTAGATCCAACAATTCTAGATCAATATTCAACATATCTTGAACCAGATCTATCAAAATAGAAGATAACAATCCACCAAAAGAATGGGATAAGAACATGAGATATATGTAAGATCAATCGGGAAGAAAACACTTACTCAAAGAGGAGTAGATCAGCCAATCGGGCTTCAAATCATTAAGAATAGAGGTCAGAATATCTTGGAATCCCTCTAGAAGACTTTAGTATCAAGAGAAATAGATTATGGATTGATACAAGGTGTTCATGGGTATAAGACTGGGGTTTGGTAAAAATTTTAAAAAAATGAGGGATTGAAATATTGTTAGCACATTTTGATACTCAGGGTCCATAGTTTCCCCAAACCATGTGCCTTTACCATGAACTAGTTCTAGGGGGATGGGGTAGATGGTTTCTCATTTTATGGTGAATGGTTTGAAAAAATATGTTCCATACATTAAAATACCCTATTCTTGGGTTCACATGATTTTCTAGGATAGGGAATACTGTTAGGGAAAATATTGTGCCAATCATGCACTCCCATTATCCCTTCCAAAATTTACAATTTTCAACCAAACGCACCCCAAGTTATAACCCAAACCAAAATTACTCAACCAATGATAAAATATTACCTAAAAATGTTCCTAAAGCATCTCTAGAGAATTTTAGGGTTTTACAATCTCACCACCTTATAACAAATCATCCATGAGTTATACTCTCGAGATTCTCTAAGATTTTGTGTAAAAAATATCAGGTTACTAAGGCCTCATACAGGATTATCTCTACCATGTTTCCTCCAGAACATGGACATGTTTCCACAATATGAGAAATATCTAATTGGTAAACCAAAGTCATGACACATGAAAAACGTCATGAATAGAAATATATTTCTATGGAATATCTAACTGGTAAACCACCAAACTAATTCTTTCCAAAACCTCAAACAGCTCAACGAACCTAGGTGTCAGCTTTCCCTGCCTCCATATCCTATGGTGACCCAATCTTGGAGACACCCAATAGAATACACCATCACCCTTTATAAAATCTTAGGGGTTTCAAATTATATCATCATATAAATTTTTTATACTCTAAGCTATAGCCATATGATTTTAAGTCAACTAAATCATCTCTAATGATTTTTGCATGAGACTCATCCCAAACAGTTTTGACTCACCAACCTCCATCCAATGTAGAGGTGATCTTCATGGCCTACTGTAATGTTCCTCATATGGTGCCATCTAAATATTATCGTGATATATATTGTTATAGGAAAAATCCCCTAAAGGTAGGTGCTTCTCCCAAGACCCACTAATGTCTAGAATATACCTTCAAAGAATATCCTTGAGCACCTTTAAAGTAGGTTCTGACTGTGAATCTGTCTATGGGTGGAAGGATGTACTCAGTAAAACCATTTTACAAAGAGTATTTTGTAATTCCTACAAGAATCACAAAGAAAAACATGGATCTCGATCTAAAAAAGTAGTATTTGGAATGCCATGCAGATAGATTATCTATTGAACATACAAATCTCCCAGCTAATCCATTGATAAAGTCACCTCTATAGTAAATTAATACGATGCCTTCATCTGTCAATCCATAATAACCCAAATAGTGTCACTCTTTTGAGCCATCCTCAGGATACCCACCACAATGTTCATGGTAACATTATCCCACTTCTATTCCAAAATAGGAAAAGACAACAACCAACCTCTAGCTCACTGATTCTCTACCTTCACCTGTTGATAGGTGTAATATCATGTACAAAACCTACTATCTCCTTTTTCATGCTCAGCCACCAGAAATGTACTTGTATGTCATGGTGCATTTTGGTCACACCTGGATGTACCTCCCACTTTGATGAATGAAATTCCCACATCAACTCCTCCTATATACTTGAAGTCACATCTACTAGATTCATGGTGTAGATAATATCATCCTCATATACCAACTATTTTGATGGTGTCACCCCAACTTCAAGTCTTTCCTTCAAGGTCAATCATTTTGGATCCTCATACTTCCTATCCCTGATCCATATCAAAAGTGTATAATCTATTGAAATTGATACGAGATTCATCTAATCTTGACTCTCCTGAACCACAACATGCATATCATCCAGCAAATTCATCATCTTCCACTCTGCACTAGACCCATGAACTTCCTGAATCTGAGTTTTCTTGGTCAAAGAGTTAGAAACACTATTACCATTTCTAGGCATATATGAAAGATAAAAATCAAATGACTGCATATACTCAACCCATATTTTCTACCAAAGATTAAAATCTCACTATGAAAATATATACTTCCACATCTTGTGATCTGTATACATAGTAAACTTTTCTCTCAATAGATAATTCAGCCTAAAATTTAAATACTAAACAAAAAAAACTAACTTGAAGTCATGTGTAGGGTAATTCAATTCATGTGTTCTCAACTCTTGAGACTCATACACTATAACCTGATCTCCCTACATCAACACTACTTTGAGTTTGATCCTAGAAGCATCACAATAGACTGTGTACTCTTCTCCTAGATTGGAAAGGATCAAGAATTATTTCGATTTAAAATTATTATTTAGTTAATATGAAGAATTATTTGAATGCTTCTAACCATTCACACTTTATCACCTTCTTGGTCAAGACTGATAATGGCACTACCAAATAAGAAAATTACTGAATGAACCACCAATAATATCCAACTAACCATATAAAGCTATAGATATCGATCAATTTATTGGGATAATCCCAAGAAACCAATTCTTGAACCTTCTTTGGGTCCATAAATACACCTTCCTATGATATGTGTGACCCAAGAAGTTTACCATATCATTCCAAAATTAACAATTAGATTTCATGGCATATAACTGATTCTCTCTCAGTATAATCAGGATGATGTCATGTTGTTGGGCATAATCATCATGAGTCTTGAAGTACACCAAGATGCAACCCACAAACACTACCCCAAATTGATCTAGGTATGGGTGGAAGGTTCTTTTCATTTAGTCCATAAACAATGTTGTTTCATTCATCAACCTTAATGACATTATGATGAAATCATATAGGCCATAACTACTTTTGAAAGTAGTCCTCACTATATAAAAAGTTAAAACTCTCAACTAATGATTTCCCAATATCAATAAAATAATTGAGAAAAAATAATCTCTCCTTAGAAATTCAAATAGATCATCAATACACAGAATAGGATACCGGTTCTTCACTATAATCCAGTTAAACTTCTTGTAGTCAACACAAAAGCATAGAGTCATGCCGACCTTCTTAGAATGAAAATTTGGTGAACCCCAGGGTGACGTACTTTGATGGATAAAACCCTTTTCATATAACTCATATAGCTGAGTCTAGAGCTCTTGATGCTCTGTTGGTTCTATTCTATATGGTGGAATAAAAGCTGGCTCAACTCCTTGAATGATATCAATAGTAAATTCAATGTCTCTCTTTGGTGAAAACCATGATAAGTCTTCTGGAAACACATCCTAAAATTAGTCCACTATGGGTGGAAAGAAATCATGTTTCACATCCCTATAATCCTACAATAAACTTGAAAAATTTTCTATGAGTTCTGCTTGTTACATATTAATTTTCCATGTTCATCTTTCCTAGATATCTCACTCTCCATCATGAATATACTCATCCACATTTGGAGATGTAAAAGTCACTCTTCTATGGTAACAATCAATGTGAGATATTTATTCCACTAACCCATCCATACCCATAATTAGATAGAATCCTAACATGTCTATTATGTAATGATCCCATAGAAACTGATAATTTTCAATCTTGAGAGAACACCACTTGCATAAGAAAATTTCTCTCGACCGTACTCCTAGAGGTGTGTCTGTCGTCAAAACCCCATTAACAAACTCTACATCAAGGCTTAAACCATTCAAAAGTTGTTCATAAATAATAGAATAAGAGGCACCAGTATCAAATAAGGCACTAGATAAAGTAGAGGCTACAATAATTGTACCTCTCAATATCATTGGTAAAGCCTCAATATCCAAAAGTGTAGGTTCTACCACATGCAATTAGAATACCACTATTCCCTGTGATGCAGTTTGACTCCCCTAAACTATGCTAGTCTACTGATATGGGTTCTCTTTCCCAGAAGCACTAGGTTTACTGCCCCTACAACCATATCTATCATAATTCTAGATTCCAACATGATATGGGGTACGATATCCCCTTCTCACACTAAGGTTCTATATAGCCCCTGTATCACTTATCATTAGTCGTTGGGTCCTGCAAAACTTCTGTAGATGTCCCATATTTCTATAAGGATGGCACTCTATTGGTGGTCAGAGGAACTATCTTCATATATTTCCAAACATACAACATTGGTGATAGATTACTCAAGTAAGATCTTGAGAAACTGATCCCTCTGTCTGTGCACCCTGCTTCATACTACCCAAACTAACGTTGTCGTAGAGATACTTCCTTCTCTATAATGACCTACCTCCTGATTGTCCATTTTCATTTATCTATTATGCACTGTAATACTTCTTTAGGTTTCCCTCAACTATGAGTTCTCAATTCACCAATTCTGAAAACATATACAGTATGAAGATGTTCACATGAGACTTAAATTCACACTTATGTCCTTCTTGAAAACATTTTGCCGAGGTGTCATCATCTACTTATAAAATTGGAGAATATGACTGCAAATATATAAAATTTACATCATAGTCCATCACTAAAATACTCCCCTGAGTTAATGTCATGATCTCAGCTACTCTCTTCTGCCTCAACATATCTAGATGGAAGTTCTCTAATAACCCCTCCAAGAAATCCTTCCATGAAATACCATAATTATGTACAGTCATATCCAAAACATCCATACAGTGTTTAACTAAGCCTAATGTCATATATATATCCGTATTGACCCTCTTCTCAGTAGGAGTATCCAGGTGGTGAATTATAGTTTGGATAGACTCAATCCATGACATAGATCCCTTAGGTCCACTTTATCCAGCAATGGTTGGAGGGTTATTCAATTGAAACTCCCTTAAAAAACAAGACATGCTATTCACAACCTACCCTAGGTATCTCTCCATGAACTGTATGAAACAAGAAAGGTTCTCTTGGAACTATTCTCTAACTTCCTCCCCCTGCACAATCAACGCCTCAAGTTCCACCACTAGAGGATCATCCTCTTCCATTTCCTCCAGTCATCCTCTCAACAAGAATCATCATAGAGGCATGTCTCCATAATTCTGAACACATTTTTTAAGACCCATAACATTGTTTTATCATTTTTATGTAAGAGTAAAAACACAATAAGGCACCATAATCCTTTTCCCCAACCCTCACAACATGGAAAAAACTAAGGTGCTAACACTACCCTTAACCATCCTACATCTTGGTTAAGTTTAACAAGAGTAATACATTTTCATTTTTTTAATGTTTCTAATTAGACACCCATTTATTCTCATATTTCATCATTTTAAAACTTTCAATTCCATATTAGAAACCATTTTCAATTCAATTTCACAAGTAAGGAAAAATATTTCATGTTAAATTACTCACACAAAACTCATTTTCCCATGCATTCCTATAATAATGCATGTCACAATAATCTGGAGTGCCTAGAATGATGCATGAAAACTCAACTCTCGTGTCATATTAGGACACAATCCAATCTTAAAAAATCTCATAAATAATAATCACATAACACAATAAATTCATACCCAAGGTGAAATAATACCCAACTATAACAAAAAACATCAATAACAATAATTCCACGCTAGGCACTTGGGTTCTCCTCTATACATGGGTTAACTACTCCCATACATGAGCTCATATCCAAGGCTCGAATATTCCTAGTATCCTATATACATTTACCAAATAGTAAGACAAAAGAAAAGAAAATAAATATGATATTTGATGACACTTTCTCACATCCCATCCCAAGTTCCAAAAGCTGGTGCTCTGATCCGGTTGGCTATGTGACCTCAGGTGCAGATCCACATGCTCCAGACGATTCCAACTAGCAGCGAGGTTCTAATATAAGTCATGGAGAGAATATAACCTCTTTGTTATATTAAAACACCATTGGAAATAAATAGAAAAAAATAATGATATAACATATCCATATCATACTAGTGTCTCAAGATGACCCAAAACAAGAATACAATATAAAAAAAAATAGTGGACATGCCATGCTAAATTACATGCAATGTGTCAAAATGAAACTCAAAAAACAATGAAACTGAAAACTCATAAGTGGGTCGCAAACCATGTCTAGGTCCCTCTACCATTCTCCATCCCCAAATCATCCATCAACCATATGGACTTTTCCCTTAAACTTTCCTACAACAATGAAATCCTTTCGGGTACCGATCAACAGCCTGAGTAGGATGTGAGTAAAACTCAGTAGGCCACCACCAATGTCATCTAAAATAATATCCAGTAAAATAAAAACTTATGCAATTGTATACGGATTTAATAACAATTAAAAATTAAATACTTATGAAATTACCAACATTTCTTTATTTAACAACATAAACCCCCCAGGTTCCCATTGAAACCTATATCCCAATACCTACATCATCCTGTGCTAGAGTCTGAACTATTACCAAGTGAAAACATA
This sequence comes from Viscum album, assembly GCA_963277665.1. Lineage (NCBI taxonomy): Eukaryota > Viridiplantae > Streptophyta > Magnoliopsida > Santalales > Viscaceae > Viscum > Viscum album. The sequence goes on from OY728164.1 coordinate 2,027,623,204, forward strand.
TCCAAAAATTCCATTTTTACCATTCTTTAATTCATAATTTAATACCCATGTTACCATTCACACTTCACACAATAGAATAACCATGTTCCCATTATTTAATTCAAACATGAATTCCCATGTTATCATTCATACATAACACATTATAATTTCCATGTTCCCATTCTTTATTTCCCAACTAGATCAAAATTGTACCATTCATAACTTTATAATTGAATGACCATGTTAACATTCATAAAAACGTAATTAATTCAATAATTAACTATACTTATCAATTACATTACTAATTCAACAATTAGTTAAACAGAACAATTATTTTAGTTAATTATACAATTAACTAATCACATCGAAAACATTAATTAATTCAACAATTAATTAATCACAAAAATTACATTAATTAATTAAATAATTAATTAATCACATCAATTCCTCATGTTAATTTAACAATTTACTAAAAAAATAAATAATATTATTCAATTCAACAATTAATTAATCACACCCAATTGTTAATTCAACAATTAAATTTCTCAATTCACAATTCTCAATATCTCATAATTAATTTATCAATTAATTATTCATGATTTTAAATCCCAATATCCTAATTTCAACATTTCCCATAATTAATTAATTCACCAAATTAATTAATTCATTCAAGAACTCAATTTCTAAAAATCAAATAACAAATATATTATCACATAAAAATAGTTTCAATCAAGGCTATGGGTTTTGAATTATAAACCACTTACCTTAATTTTCAAATAAATTATCACCCCATAGAAATCCCCAAAATTTTAATGGAATAATGACATATAATGAGATCTTGATCTAAAAATCTATATCAAGATCAAAAAAGTCAATATCCTTTAGTTCTGGATCTAGATACAAAAATCCTAGGTCTATATTCAACTAATATAGATCTAGATCCAAAAAAAGAAGATAACAATCCACAAAAAAATGTTAGAAGAATGATAGAGAGAGACGAAAGATCAATCATGAAGAAACCACTTACCTAAATAGAAGCAAATCTACCAACTGGGCTTTGAATCATCAAGAACAGAGGTTTGAATGGCTCGGAATCCCTCTGAGAGACATTAGAATCAGGATATATTGATTATGGGTCAATATAGGGTGTTCAGGGTTATAATACAAGGGTTAATGAATTTTTTTATTAAAAATTGGTGGACTAAAATACCATATACACGGTTTACTACTTGAGGTGGACGGTTTCCCATAACCATGAACCTTAATAATGTGCTAATTCTGGGGGGTGCATGGTTTGACAAACCATTTATTAACCATGTGAATCCCCTCTACCTGGGTTCATATAATTTGGTGGGCTGGGGACTACATTTAGGGAAAATAGTGTTCCAACTGTGCACCACCCTTCTACATTCCAAAATTTCAAAATTTCAACAAAACACACCCCAAGTTATATCCTAAACTAGAAGTACTCAACCAAGTACAAAATAGTACCTGAAAAATAGTATGAGACATGTCTATAAAATTTTAGGGTTTTACAAATAATCCCAAAATAATATAATGGAAACCATAGGCATCTGATACTATTTTGTAACACCCTGAACTAGATCACTAGGTCTGAGCCAAAGTTCCACAAAACCTCTTGAGATGCCCCCCTTATGCAAGAGGATAATGACTAGAGATGAGGGTCTAAATTAATGTGGGGAGACTATAACATCAGTATAATATCCATTATCGGATAATAAAACAAAAATATAATCTAACCATAACAAAAAATTAGAAGATAACATGAATAAATGATGGATCAGATGTCATTTCAAGTCACATAAGTGTAATCAAATGGACCCCCAAAGTGGTAGGTCAACAAGTGTAAATGTGTAACTAAAAATAATGATAATAAAAGTGTTATAAAAACTATTGAGAGTATTTACAACTACCATACCTATCTACCATCTCCATGCTCCCCACAATCCTATCACATGGCTCTTTCCGTTCCCCGGATCCCGGATCCCTGATCCTGATGTTTTCATGTGCACCAAGATTCCCATGAAGGGTGTGAGTATAAACCTAGTAGGACACCACCAATTCATCCTTAATATTAGTTAATAAGTATATAATGGTATATGAAATAATTATATATTAAATAAACACACAAGAAAACAACCAATCATGTACTTCGTGATCATTCACTAACCATGCTACCACAAACCTCGACTATACCTACTTTAACACCATACTAGAAAAATATCAAATGTAGTCAACCAAAAAAATAAGATCATTCCATGTAACTCTATCTTCCCTTAATAATGATTACCATTATACCTTTAAGGAAAACATACATGTTCAACTTTCAGGTAAAGTGTCACCCATGCCACATGACTGTTTACTCTCCATTGACGGCACATACACATGGAATTTAAAAATAATGGACTGTATCTCATATACATGGATATTCCCCATTAGTATATTATACCTATATATATGGAAAATCTTTCAATTTTGTATGGAAGTACCTTGAGATAATAATTATAGGATAAGACTATAAAAATACTATATAAATCTACATACAACGATTCATGTCATCTGAATTCCCACTCTAAGGAGTATACTAAATCAATCAGGGTAACCTGTAAACCTGAACACAAGAAAAAATATTCCACTAAGTACACACAAATAATATATATGGATTAATGAAACAAGGAACAATTTATTATGAGAATTAATTCCATAGCCTATAAAAGAATCATAGGTAAGTTATAACATAGAAAGGAATACTCATAGTATATTAAAATTTTTATAAATATGAATTATTAGAAAAATAATACAAAAAATAGAAAATAACACATTATCCATTCAATATAGGATATCACATGTCACCCCATGTAAGCTAAGTGTACCTATAAATAAAGGGTCCCTACTCTAGGTATATACACAAACCAAACATGAAAAAAATTATTCAATGGCCTAAAATGGTAAGGATTTCCTACCTTTACCATGATGAATCCCAATCCAAGGATCTTCTAAGAAATATCACATTGATCATGTACATGAACCATTGTTTACTTGAAAAAGATCCAATCCATAAATATATATCCTCTAGGATTAGATCTCTAGTAAAATATTATACCAAGATATGAAATACACATAAACTTTTGAAAAATTGATCTGCATTAATGATAGATCTAAGATCGATCAAATACAGGTCACAAAATCTCATGATACAACATTGTTCAATAAATTGAGCATTATTTATCCATTAGATCGAGGTGGAGATCCATAGATAGAGAAAAAATTGTTATATCATGGATAAATTATAATGAAAGAAGAATAATTTTTCTTAGAATGGAAATATATAACCTCAAATGATTCACCAGATCGATCTATACATAAATATTTCCAAGGGAAGAGAAAATATATGCCTATATCACTATATAAGATATCTACAAGAGGTTTTAGGAACATTCGTTCCATATTTGAGAGTGAATTAGTTAAATAAAAAAATGGTGTAAAATGATGAAAACACCCTTAATGAAACCTGAATATGGGAAACACAATAAAGACGCATGGACACATTGATGAGATGATGTGACTTAGAGTAATTACATTAATTCTACCATAGACATCAGTTTTCCGGTGGGATCTGCAGAAATACATACCCAACTTCTAGCACCACTGACCGAAGCATGCATCTTATTAGTGAGTTGGTGGCCTTATTTTGATCATTATACAACCCACTAAGCCACTAATCTTTGAATCTTTAACTTAAAGACCCCATTTTACATAAAGAACACCTATTATTGAGAAACAAATATAAGATACCTCATAATTTAATAAAAATATACCTTGAAAGTAGAGTATGTTATAAAACCTATTAATCAACAACCAACATTCCCATTCCCAACCCAAAACAAAGAAAACAAGAGTATACCCAACCTCAATCCTCTTCAAAATCCAATTACCACTACCAAATCCCAAACCCACCTAATATTATCCTACCCATCCCTTATTAATTATCCTATGACAACAAGACCCAAAACCCCCCTATAGGATCCCAACTTCTCATTCTGACTCTAAAAACAAAACCAACCCTCGAACCAACACAAACACTAGCCACTACAACATTAAAAGTAGCTAAGTACCATTTTATTAAGATGAAATCATTATATATTATGATAATTCTTGGATACATTTTGGATTTGATTGATATAAATTTCCATCCACCCCTATGCCACATCACATACCTACCCCTAGCCCACCCACTTCACCAGATCATATTCCAAAACTTGTAACCCCCCAAAGTGTCATGGAGATACCACATTACAAACTACAGGACCCTACCACTGAGTAGAACACTCCTTATTCCATGAGTTTATTAGTTCATACCACAACATCTAAGTATACATCCAGTGTTCATAATATTGTGACTTTCTTAGAAGATGGATGTAATAAATTAGTTGAATACAAATGGAAAGGAAAGAGAAATCTTGTTGAGTCCCCAAAAGAGATACTATTAATTGTCCAAATATCCCTATCATGACCCACACACACTGGATCCCCTTCAGTTAAAACAATAAATATGGGTATGAACCCAAACACCTGCCTCCAATAGACCATAGGTTGATGACTAGAATCAAGGGTATATGAGCAAACACATAGAATTAATTTCCATTATAAATCCTAGGAATAAAGTAACCTCTAATATCCAACCCTATATAATGATAACTAAACAATTCCCAACATGTATTCAATTTAATAAAAAAAACTCTAAACATGGAAATAAAATGAATAACTCCTTATTCAACAACTCCACATAAATTGCTATCACTAGAGACTACCATGAGCCAATAAAGTCTAACTTGATCACCATCTACCTACTATTGACATGAAAATAGGGTTTATAAATATTTAGGGGTGATAATACATGTAAACTCAGTATGATCTTCCCCCAAACCTCTCATGAAAATTTGGATGAAGCATACTAATGTCTCAGTGAATAAATAGTGAAACTAACTCATTACCTAATTAGGTAAAATAATTTCCCCTCCCCACCAAGGACCACTAGCTCAATATCATACACAAGTATGATAATATAGTATCTAAATAAATATGTAAGAAGTTACCTCACATATTCTTCCACACTAAACAAGTCACCCTCACATCCTAAATACAAATTTCATGGTGCTTCTATCCCTTATATAACCACATAATCATATATACTCATCAAAATCTCAATTGAAAATCAAAAACCATACTCCAAATATCAATTCCACATCAATACCACATTTAAATACCACCTCATGGTATGATATTTAATCATAAATGACATCAAACATATACCCTCCTCCTTCTATATACACCCCCACCATAAACCCACATCACACCCATAAACTCAATCCATTATAGTCCATACTATACTTGGAAAAGATATAAAGGAAGGGGAGTAGTCAAACATCTATAACCTGTACAACTTGGTTACTGGATAAAACACTTGTAACAAAAAACATCATTTGGGCATCATTTGTGTTATTATACTTGGGTGATGGTGTGTATGAGGTGATATAAACTATAATTAATATAGATAACTCACACACATAACATAAGGGTAAACTAATTAAAAAAAATCCACTAAATCCATAGATAATTATACCACACAATACAACAACTCCATAAAGTTATTAATTATTTCAAATTATTAAATTATAAAATATAATATATTTTCTATCATTAACCATATTCATATTTATCTTATATAAGGATTTAAATTTAAATATTATAAATCAATTTATACAGATCATGTACCCAAAAATTCATCATAACACCATAACCAAATTTATTTTACTTAATCAAATCATTCATTTAATCACCATATATTTAATTCCAAACACAATAAAAACCAATATCATCATCACAACATTATAACCACCATCATAAGTACCACAATAACTTCCATAACTCAGGCCAACTACATCAACCTCATCACTGCCTAACATTAACCCCATCATCCATCACAACCACAAAAACACATCACTTACCTAACCACCATCACAAAAAAACGACCACACTAAAACCATTATAATCACAACATGGTTATAGATATAATAATAACTATATAAAAAACAAACATCAATAAAATATAATTATACTGGTGAACAATATCAATATATCATATTCAATCATACCACTATCAAATTTAGTAATTTTATACATAAACAATTCTAGCCATAATTTCTAGATTTCAAAATACCCTTATTCTGATACCATATTTATTTTAATATAAAATTATTATCATGATAAACAACCAATTAATATTCATGATATTGTATAAAATAGAATACTAAAAATTTAAGAAATATCATATAATCAATATCATGAAGAATATAAAGCACATGCGAATCATACCCTAATTATAAATTCTTATGTCCATTTCATTATATTCTTAAGGAAAATTCCATATTTTTAACAAATTAAAACAAAATTATAATAATTACATATTCAAATATAACAATAATAAAAGATATTTTGAATCCCTTACATGAAATGAATCTTTTAGGTTATCGTCATGAAGAAATGTGAAGAAGAACAATGATTATTATACTTAGGATTATCTTGTTGAACTTTTAAATCTTATAAACATCACATCTTAGTCGAATCCATATAAGAACCAAAAAACCAAATATAATAAACTGTTATAGCCTTATGAGAAAGAATAATTGATTAGTAATGGGATAAAGTAAAATAGAAGTGGAAAAAATGGACAAAGAAGGAACCTTGGTTCAAGATGGAATTATTCACATGAAGTAGAGGATTTAGATGCCAAAACTAGTGTAAAGTACCGAAAAACGAGTCACTAATATCTTAGGGTTTGAGAGATAAAAGGTAGATAACAAAATAAGATAGATTGAATATAATTTACAATAAATATTGAGGGACCCCCACAATGAAATAGAAAATACCACACTATGTCATAGTGGGTTTCTTAACCAGGATTTGAAGTATTTTTCCTTTAAAATGACCTTAATACCACTTTAAATACTTGACTATTTTTCTATAGAATATGTAGTTTACCTTCACCACAATATACTACTCTTGAAAATGAGTGTTTTAGCCTCATTGCCTAACATTATGTGAGAATAGCCATGGAACAACCAACTTGGACACACTTTTTCCACCCTAGATCCCCTAAGTGACCATGAAATATAACTCCTCTAACCATGACATAAAGGATAAATTATATAAAAAATGGGATTTTTTCTATACCATGTTTCTTATCAAAGTTACCACCCAGAACATCCTAGGTCCATGTATTCCAAAACAACCACACAAAATCCCATATCAATACAACACCATAAACACCATTAAAATGGGTGCTTCATACCTGTGCTTCCACAAGCCACAAAAATGACAAAGGAATATGGTGTGAAACTCCTTTAAATTTGGTATTCTAGAATTAAAAATTTGAAAAATCAGCTTCACACTATCAAACTCCTTCCAAGACCCACTCTAGCATATCTAATTCATTTAAATGACAAAGTAGAGGACCAAGGAAGGTCTATGCCTCTACATTAGATACCTATCAAATGATTATCATACTCATTAATCAAAAATAAATATATAAAAGAAAACACAACAGTTATAAAACCTAACACTTAATGAGATACTTCTCAAACAAGAATATATCCATCATCAAAAGCATAAATACAATACATTAGAGGAAACATCTCCAATCATATTGTCACTATACAATCTCAACATATCAACATATCACTATAATTTCAAAAACATCATCTATACAATAGTCAAGAATCATGAAACATAGGATATTAAAAATGATTATACAACTCATGTTCCCATGTATACTACTCCAAACTTTCATGCCTAAATAAGACAATAACTATAGGTATATCACACCCAAACAACTTCTTCTTCTGATGGTTTTGTATCTCAATATACTACTTCCAAAATGAATTATCATCCTTAATATCAAAATGTCAGAAATAAATGATATGAGACCCATCATAAATATATTGAAAACTATATGAAACAAGGAAAACATCATGGATCAAATACATATTTAAAAAAATTTCCAACCTATAAAATGACTCATGAAATTTATCTAACACCTCAAAAGGTCTAAAAACTAAGGACACGGCTTACTCTAATGAACAATACTCCTCTACCTATGACATATATAATCCTTACAGAATAGATTATTTCAAACCTGAAACTTTATATGTCATGTAATATAATCCATATAAGACATATGACGATCCTGATGGGTTTTAATCAACCCATTAATTATCTGTACCATTTCTATCATGCTCCACACCAAATCTTGTCAAAGAATTACTGACTCTCTAAACTTGGTCTGAAAAAAATGAAATATAAAAGTCCACCCATATAAAACTTTAAGAAAAAACCTAATGATTTATGTGTAGTATCTATTATTTTATGAAAAATTGTCCAAGGGTAGGTGCTTCACATATGAACCTCCAAAATCCAGAACACAAGCATGAAAAATGTCATCTAATGTCTAAATAATTTGATATGTATAACCATACATCTAATGATATAACCCAGATCTATATAATAATTTAGATATTAAAGATGTTAGGATACCCTTCCATACTTGTGAGGATCCTGATAAGAGATGATTATCCTTAGTTTCCCATTAATATGCATGATCAAATTCTTATAAAACTTTGTAAAGGAATCAACTACACCATACTCCTAGATTTCAATGAAATGAAAATATTTCATCAACCAATACATAATCACCTAGATAAAATCACATACTCACTTTGATCAAGGTAAATATATTATAAAATCCATCAATATTTACTCCAAAATTCACTTAGGAACATATAATAAAAACATAAAACCATCAAGAAAATTATGATCACATTTTATCCTATGAAAATTACAAACTGAAATTTGAATTCCACCTATGAATAGTTAATCCCTAGTCCCATAGTTTATTACTCAAATAATTATATATCATAGTAAAACTAAGATGGATTTCTAAAGAAAATATTTCAAACTCATATAGAAAAACCACATTCATCACCATTGGAATAAAGCACCTCCCTTGAAATAATATCTGATAATCTCTCCAAACAACATCTAATGCTTATCTTCCTCTAAACATACATTAGGAACATATCTATACTCCTTATTCAAAATGAAAAAGAAATATCTACATATAATATGGTAATTCTATACCTATTCCTCAAGATATCTCATATAATAATCCCCTACATTCTTTGTCCAAAATGATTGCACCATGATATGAAAAAACCCTCTTATATAAACTTCAACCAAATCAAGATACAAAATTAAAAGAACCTTTATAATACTTCCTATATCTTTAGGATCTTGATAAATATCTCCAAAAAACATTCTACTCAATACATTAGCAGCAACCTTTTCCTTCCATAGTGTATAAGTGATGTCAAAGTCATAATCTGATAATAAATCCCCCCACAAATACGGATGTATATTAAAGTCACAAGGGTAGAAAATATATCTCAAGATCTTATGATTATTTAAGACTAGAAACACTCCCCCAGTAGATATTATTTCCACAACATAAAAACCAATACTACTACTATGATCTCTAGATTATGGGCGGCACAGTTATGCTAATTAGGATATAACTACTAAGACAAATAAAATACCACCACTCTCTAATATATTAAAACAAAACTCAAGATAATATGATGAGAATCATAAAATTCCTGAAATATAACTCCCTTCTTAGGAAAAGGAAGAACATGAGCGGTAACCATATTTTCCTACAGGTACTCAAAAGGACGAAGGGTCACTCTTCTTGTAATGTTATCTATATAGGTTCCTCTAAATAATCCTCTTGATTCCCCATGTTGGGGATGGAAGTCCCTATGAGTGGAAACCCTTTTTTATATCCCCTTTATTCTGTGTTGCATCTTGATTTTTATTTTTTGTTGGTTGTTTCCTCGTCCCTTATGCCTACTTTTATCCTCAATTACTTTTGTTCCATTGTTATTATCAAGGTACTTATCTAGATACCTTGTATTCTATTAACACCTAAACTATCATGATTGACCCCACTTTGGTTAGTATAATAGGATTTCCTAGATATTTTGGATAGTGTTGGTTGCAGTGTTTTTATTTTTTTTGATTGTTTTCATTTTTTTGTTTGTCTGGTGGGTGAGTCGGCTACATTTGTTGCTTATAGTCAAGGAAACTGTTCCCAATTTCTTTAACATTCCCACCTAATTCTACATATTATAACCCATTTTGGTTTTCAATGTTGACCCTTATTGTGGTTTGGGATCATATTGATAGAGAAATTCTTGGATTTTCTAATGGGTTCATCTCATTGTGTCCTTATTTTAGATCTATTTTTTTGTTTCCTATGGAGTTAGTAGTTTAGATTCATGTTTCCACGACTTTTCTCCCCCATATTGACACTTTAATCCCTAAAAATCATTTTAAATCAAATCTTTGATATGGATTCGGTCTCCTTTCATATTTATACTAATTGGGTAGGTATGTGAGGTTGGTCAAATATTGTATGAAATAGGTCTTTGGTCATGGTTTTGGTGGTTTATAATATTCCTTTGGTTATCATTAATGGTATTTTTAGGAGGTGTTAATATCAATGGTGAATATTCTTTTTTGGGTTTTTCTGTGGACTCTCTATTTCTATAACTCATTTTGGACTTCAATATTTATTATGGTTTCTTGTTGGATCTGGTGGTCCTTAGTCCACTATGGTGATGATATAGGTTTGTTTTTATGGTTAACATTATTTTAAACTCTAGTACTTTGGTGGGTTTGTGTCATCATTTGTGAGGCGATGGAGTAATGTTGAATGTTATAAAACAACAAGGGTGCACCTTAACATGGGTTGTGTATTGAGGTGTTAACTCTATTGTGTCTAGGGACCCATGTAACACAATGGATAAGATTAGGCTGACAGTTTGGATTATATTTTTGACTGTGGTGGTCTTTGGTTTGATTTTTGGTTTCATGGTTTACTAGCTATGATTTAAAGTGGATTTGGTTTTTGGGTTCTCTATAGGTTTCCACTAAACCCTAAAGTAACATTTTTAATTTTTTTAAATGGATTGGATGAAAGTACTCGAATATATATTGATAATGGTTTTCCCATGTGAAGGCTTAATATTTCATATTCAATGATATTAAATGAGCCAAAATACTATAAAAATTTGGTAAAATTATTATATAATATCCTATGAGGCCAAAGAATATATGAAAATCCACTAAATTATTTGGAGACACCCTAGAAATAACTAACTAAATATTCAAAGGATCAACTACCACATAATGGTGAGACACAAAAGGCCTAGTAATTACACCTCTTATACCCAGAACATACACTTGGATAGATTCATATAGAGATAATGTCAACAAAGGACCTCAATAATGACAATCAAATGCTCAAAATAATCTTATTATATCATATATTACACAATAATATCATCAATTAAATCCACCACAAACTGATACGATATCTCTAAAACCCAAAATTTCATCAATACCATTAAAATAGATTGTGTGATCATGTCCCAAAGAGGAATTAACATGAAATATAAGTATCCATAATGATATCTAAATAAATTATTTGACATATCCTTATCCTTCACTCTCATATGATTTATAATCTAACTGTATATAGATCTTAAAGAGTAATAGATATAACCCTTTAATGGATTAAATAAGTCATCAATCCTTGTTATGGGATAGCGTTTATTCACCATTACCTAACTAAACTAAATTTATTCAATGAAAATAATAGATAACCAAATTACATCTTCATGAATTAAACTAATGTAACATAAGGAAACCCAATAGGCCATAAAATCCTTATGTAATTAATTATCGATCTACATCCGCATATCAGGAAACTCAATTGGTGCTATCCTATAGAGAGACACAAGAATTAAATAATCACATTTTTGTAACTCTACCTAAATCTTGATATCAAATTGAAAGGGTTATTTAAAAACTTATTTAGAAAAGTCATTAGGGAACACTTATACAACCTATAAAATCACCTCTGTCCAAACTCACACTAATCCCAATATCAAATCAACCAAATAGAAAGAAAGGGTCTCCACACAATTATGAATTATCCAATACTCCCATATTTTAATGAACACATCATGATTTACCTTCACAACAAAGAATAAAATTATCCTCTAAAATAAATCAATATCCACCTACACTAAATAAAACTAATCCATTCCATGCATGACATTGTATGGAAGTCTTTTTTGTATCATGAAATATCCCAATGATTTATATTACACTATTATCAGATCAAAATTTAAATTTAAATTATATAATCTATAATAACCTCCAATAGGAGTATTAAACTAAAATAGGATTGAATGTATCTCCACCATATGTCCCAAAAATATACCATGATAAGTGAAATAAAGGAGTGAAAATATCTTGAACCAAACAATGAATATAACAAGGTAGAAAATAAGTAAATAGTACTAAGGAAAAAATATTTTTTACTAAGAGCTAGGAAATCTATCTCATTTATCTAACCATTACCCTATTTATTTTCCTTACTGAACCTGAGGATGACTAATTCCATGAACACAACAAGATTTATTTCCCTATGGAAAAGGAGACTCATAAGACTATTATTAACTTAATCCACCTCTTATTTTTTTTCAAAAAATACAATTAAAATTACTAATACTTCTGGTGATAAGGATTCATAGTAACATTTTGAAAAGGCTAAACAATAAGAGAGCCACTAGATCTATGCTAACTACTATGTATGGTTGAACAATAATGATTAAGAATTCAATGACCTCTATAAGAAAACTAAACCGTGACCAAGTTCCCATTAGGGTCCCAAAATATTCTAGACATAGAGAGACAAGAAGTGGGAAGCTGAGAACGACTCTTCATGAACTAAGACTTCAACTACCTAGACAACCATGAACCCCCATATACAAATATTATTCTTAGGGTGTGATGATGAATAAAATCTTATGTTAAAATAGTATATGCCGACATATTCTTTATATCCTTTTCCTTATCTATCACCTTGAGACATGATAAAAATGTAAATGGGTTGCCCTTGTACTAGATATATGGATGAAACACCTCTATGAAATGCCATGAATGAGACTCCCCATTAAGAAGAATATTTGAATAATAATAAAGAAGGTCCTTATAATGAATATCAAACTCATTCATGCTACATATACTCTATAGAAGATAAATAAACAACTACCACCATACCTTCACTAATGTCAAAGAAAGGAACTTGACCTAGAATCAATAACATATCTTCTCCCATGATACTTCTAAATATTGAATATTACCATTGAATAAGATATACCACTAAAGGTAATATATCTATAATAAACTAATAGCCACCAGAATCCAATTATTTTTACTATAACATGTCAAATTTATAGTGATATTCATATCATCAAACTCTATCTATATCTATACATTTTAAATAGAACCCTTAAACATCATTAGGTCTTGTAAGTACAACTCACAAAGAATCTCTCTCCAATAATCATCCTCAACATAGTAAACTCTACAATAACCTTCAAGAGCATACTCCCATACATCTTTATCTAGAACCTCATAAGGATTCCATGTATGAGTTATATCTACAAGGAAAACAAGGACTCTTAATTTTGAGAATATAAAATTTATTAAGATCGTCTAATTAAATGCATTTCAAATCACAAGAAGCAACATAATTTAAACACTAGTGAAAAAGTAGGATTAATGTACCATACCCATATCTCTACCCCACAATTAGAAAATATCACTTAATATATTTTGTAAGATTAAGTTCCTTTCATCATATCACATGGGCCCCTAATTTCCAATTCCCTTGTTGGAGTCCATTTCCTATGTCACATGATATGTTTAAATGACATTGCCTCCCCACCAGGCCCACACAATCCTCACTAGTTCCTATTTCCAAAATCCATCCTATCTCTCAATTAAAATCTCTAATACCAATCTTTCATGACTCCCAAAGACTGCATCCAATAGTACAACGGTCGGAGACTCACACCAAGGGTATAAGAACACACACATGGGATACATTACCCTTACAAATATCATGAATAAAGAAAAATCCCACAATTAAATACATATAATAATAAATAAGATATCATAAATATTCATACAATGTCAAACATAAACAAAAAAATTTAAAAAGGAAATTCCATGAACAACTCCTATGATAACAACTCTACAAAACCTTCTAACACTAACTTCCAAAAGTTTTTAAAGTCAAGGTTGATCGGTAACTCAATCCCAAAGACTATAAAATAGGTTAATATATATAGGGATGACCCTTAAAAAATACTTAGTAGTATCCTCCCATTACCTCTCATGAAAATATAGAAGAAGCATACTAGAGCCTCAGTGAATAAATAACAACACCAACTCATCAGCTAACCAGAACAACTAGTTTCCCCTCCTCACCAAGGGACAATCACCCAATATCTAATATTGGTAAGGTAATATAATATCAAAATAAATATATAATAAGGTATCCTACATCCACTTATCCATTAAATAGTCACCCACACCCCCAACGACATATGCACTAGTTCTCTCATCCATTCTGTAACCACAAAACTGCATATACTCATTATAAGAATAACCTCACTTCTACAACCATATACCATATATCACATCCACATCACAACGACATCCATATTTCACCTCACAGTAAGTTACCCAATCATGTAGAATATCAAACTCATGCACCATTATCAAACTATATCCTTAATCTATTATAGTTTGTACTATGTTAGTAAGAGAGAGTTGTGAAGGGGGAATCACTAGTAGAAAAATAGATCCAGCATTGTGGTTTAAATGTTGGTGATATGATAAAGGACATTAAAAATGTATTAACATTAGTTATTTCAACAACTGATATAAAAAACCCATACATATAGGCTATTTATGTTTATTATATCAACAACTAATGTCAAAACATAGATTAAAAGGGTATTTATATCATTTATTGAAATACCGACATCAAAACCTTTTATATTTAGGGGTTTCAAATTAGTTATCTAAATTACTAAAGTAAAAACAACATCTCTATAGGATTTTTAATAAAAAAAATTCAAAGCCATGGATGTAAAGGGTTTTTAATATGAGTTATTTCGATAAAATATGTTAAGAAAACATCACATTTGTATTTTTATCCTTGGTTATTGAAATAACTAATGTTACAAATATAATAAAAATACATAAAATAAATTTTCTATATTGCACAAATATGATTTTAATTTATTTCCTATAATTGTATCATTTTCATATGAAAATTATATATTTCTGGATCTCATCCATATTTTTTCCCTTCTGGGTATAAATAACTCATTCCTTACCCTCATTTTCTTCTTTTTCATAAAAAATTTTAATTCATCCCCCATCTTCCGATCTATCATTCTCATATGACTTCTCTCCCAAGATTCATTTCTCACATTATCCCTCATTTATAGATTCTAAATCTCTCCTAAATATCCATGATAGATATCTATATTGATTTAATACAATGTGGAAGAGAGAGTGGAATCAGTGTTGAAATAAATAGTAGTCATCAATATTATTGTATAAAGGTAAAATAAATGAAACAATCTCTTTTATTATCATTTAATTTTTATTTTCCTTTACTGTTTATAATTACTTCATTTATTTTGATAATTTATTGAACAATTATTATTTTTATAAGTTTAATGAGTTAAAACTAATTTTTATATCATTTCAAATAAAATTTTACATTTAAATTGATTTTTGTTTTTGGCTAATAATTTTCTACATTAACACTCTAAAACAAACATGTAGGTTTCTAGGTTATGTCTAATTTGTTTCAAAAATAACACTCATTTTTAGAATTTTTTATTTAAAAAGTGGACATGAAAAATTACCTTTCATGTTTTTTATTTCAATAATCAATGTAAAAGGTAAATTTTCACATTGGTTTTTCAAATAACCAATGTTAAATGTTATATAAAATTATATTATATTATATTTTTACAAAATAACTATCCTTATTAAAAATATTAATGGTGGTTATAAAAATCGATGTTAAAAATTAATTTTCAATATCAATTGAAAAGATTTCCCCTAAAAAATTGAATTTAAAACCCAAAATAGATGTTAATGATATTCTTTACACTATATTCAGTTTTCGGCCTTCTTTAACTTTCATAACCTAGATGTTGGGGAAAAAAAGCTGGTACCCAAAACCTCATATAATTTAAAGTCTCATTTCTTGACTTGGGTGGTGGAACATACAAAATAACATAAACTATAATGTGTATTGAATAACATAAAATCATAACCTATGGTTTAAATACCTAATATATGTCACTAAATCCACAATAAAAAATTCTACACAACATCATTGTTGGATCCTCTAGCCACTTTAGGAACTAAATTCCCCACTGCACCACATAAAAAAAACCTTCATTCCATTTAATAACTCATAATTATTTCTCATTTTTCAATTTTCAACCACAATTAATGTTCAATTGGTAATAATATTAAAATTTATCACATATAATCAATTCCTTTCCATTATTATAACTCAATGTACCAAAAATAATTTACCCAACACTTCATCATACTACCATGTAAAATTTCACTTTACTTAATCTATTCATTCATTTAATCAACATTTATTAATATTCATTTAAATTATAATATCCATTACCCATTTATCACTTCATTATTTCCATATAATTCCATAATTTCTAATAATATTTTATAAAAATTATTTTACTGTTAAAAAAATTACAACAACAACTGATTCCACCACATCAACTTCATTTCATGTATCATATGAACCAAGAAAACCTCCCTATCATAAGCCAAAATCCACAACATGAACCTCAATGGTACTCAACATCAAAAACATTATTCACTACCACTATTACAATATATCAATGGACCGACCTCCTCCAAAGAAAAACAAACTCACCAAGACCACTCTAATCACAATATGTTTATAACTATAATAATAACTATAATAAAAATAAATATAAATAAACAACAACAAAAAGAGAACAACATCAATTCAATATATGTAACCATATTATTATCATATATAATAATTTTACACATAAAAATAGGTACCATAAATTCTATATTTCAATATCTCGTTTATCCTTTATCATATATAGTTTATTATCCAAATATGATATAGATAAACAACTAACTGGTAATCATCATGATGATTATAAAGTATATGTGAAGCGCATCCCCGTTATAATTTCTTATAATAGTTTTATTATCTTATTTGGGTGAATTCCATCTCTTTTACCAATGATAATTCCATATTCAAGCATAATAATAAAATAAAGAGATTAGAAAAAACACACCTGCAATTAATCTTTGATGATCACAACACAATAACAAGAAAAATAATAACAAATACACCACCAATGATTCCATAGGATAACTCCATACAACCTATATATGTAACACCTATATCAAATCTGACCATGTGAAACCAAAACTATAAAAAAGACAATACCATGATCTTATGATAAGGAATAATTGAAAAGTTATGGGATAAAATGGGTGAGAAGAAGATACAGGGTGAAAAAATAAACCTTAGTTCAAGATGTAATAATACGCATGAAGTGGGGTATTTAGAATCCAACACATGAATGAAAGACTACAAAATAATTGTATCCAATCCCCTAGGGTTAAGTATAACAAAGAGAAACTAAACCTATAAGATAAGATGAAGACCACACCATGTCATAATGGGTAGGCTGACCAATTTCCAAAGTTCAAAACCATTAAAAGAGCCATAATATACATTTAAAAACATATTTGATTCACTATGGGAATATGGTGTTGATCACTACCCTGAAATATAACTCCCTAAATTGGGGGTTTTTTCGGCCATGTACCCTAATTCCATCCTAGAACATCCATGAAATAGCCCACTCAGATTTACTATTTCTACTTGGATTCCCCAAGTGACGAAGACACATAGCTTCTCTATTTAATAAATATAAAACTAAAATTACTATACCACCACCATACCATAGACACCTGAAAAATGATAATTTCATACCCCAACTTCTATAAGAGACCAAAATGGAAAACAATCATAGCATGAAACTCCTAAAAAATGGGTTTTATTTTATTCTCAAAATAGAAACACTCAACTTTGTACTCACAAAATCCTTCTAAACCCCACTTTAACACCTTTAATAGTATCCAAAGATAATATAGAGGATCAATAGTGGTCATTGAATCTAAAATATTGACATATGATCTACCTATTTATCTAGGGTAATTCCATACTAATAGATACTCATCTAATTGTATTAGAGCATGAGAAACCCTCCATTGAGGTTGTTGACACAGAACATGTACAATAAGTATCTTCCATAACCACCATATACCCCATAGAACTAATATTTTAGTTCTAAAGTCTGATTAATACTCTCACTTATACTATACCATCCATGGAAACTACACTTCAGGAATCACCAATATGGACTGCTACCACCATTCAATATCCTCACTCTGATCATGATTTATTTGAATAACTTAATGTTATATATTATGAGATCTGAGAGAAAAATATCTATGATAACCTATATATTGAGAATAGATTGGTGAGAGGATGGTGGTGGAGATGAAGATGCGGTAATTGGATAGTATGAAGCTATTTTTTTATTTTTTATTTTGGGTTATTTATTTTTTTATTCTCCAAATTTTTATTACCCATGTATTTTTTTTCATTTTAGTATATTGAATATATTCTTATGATTCCATGATGAAATATATTGTAATTTTATGAATTTTAAGGTATAAATTTATTCTTTATTATTATTAAAACATATTTTTATATTTTTAAGTAATTTCACAATGTTTATATTTTCAATATATTATATTATAGAATACTGAAACTCCAATAAAATATATAATAACTTCATAGATAATTCAGTTATATTTATCTAAAGGTCATGGATAAATGTACTAGTTAAAATTAGAATAATATTTTATTATTTTTATATAATTTTAAGTCATTCTTTTACTAAAACTAATTGAAATATTTTTAATCTCTTTCACCTTGGATAAACATTAGGTACAATGTTTAATTCAAGTGTAAGGGATGGAGCTTGATACACCACTTGGTTCTTTTCATTCTTGATGATCTTAGAGAAGTCATCCCTTATGGCGTACAATTTTCCTTGTTTAGAAAATATAATTATCATGGAAATAAATTTTGAATATATTGGTGAATTGTTTTGAGAAAGACATTAATGTATCAATTAAGAGTGTAATATATAAAATTACTTATGATATGTTCTCTATTTTTAGTATAAATATTAGAATTTTACAAAATTTTACTAATGTTTTTATTCAATTCATGACTGATTGTCCAATATTTTAAGTCTGATTCCTGAGAGGTATTATAAACCCATTTAGTATAAATTTCCTTATACTACCTTTCTTGAGAGATACCCAAGACATGTAAGTTATTAGAAATTGTATTGTTTCTTTATTAGAACTGTGGAGTTTGAATCAAATTAAAATTAATGAATCCATAATTTTTTATTTTTAGTTCTTAAACCTGTGAATCCTATGACATGAAAATAATAGGAAAAATATTTGAGATAAGTGATTTATTTTGAAAAAGGTGAATTCATAATGTACTTTGGTTCATTTATAATCGATAATCATATAATTTACATAAAATATTAACCTCTCCGTTGAATATTTTTTAATTTTATTTCACTACCTATTAAAATTTAACCTCAAGACTAAACTTGTGAAAAGTACTCATGATTAATGTTGATTTTATTGTAAAAAGTAAAGATATGGAGGCATTACAAAAATATAGTTCAATTTCATATAATTTTGATTAAAATAACTCTAGTTAAATGATTATTGAGTAATGAGTGACATTATTTTTAGTAAGGTAGATTACTAGTGATAGACAATAATAAATAAAATATTGATGATGTGAGTGAAATAAATGATAATTTATGGTATTAGAGACATAATGGGAACATGATTTTTCACTACAATTGTTATAAGTTTTGTGCATTATAAATTTTAATATCTAACTTAATATTTTTAAACATTATTGAAATAAAATTTTCCCCTATAAAATTATGTTTTCAATATGATTGGATGTTGAAATTTTGATTGGGTATAAGAAAAAGATAAAGTATAGAGATTTGATAACCCTAACTTGTGCATTTGATTATATTGTGAATTTAATTATTGAATGAAATTAATTATACTAAATTCAATATATTTTTAACAATATTTGAAGTATGTAATAGTTAGAAATATTAGAATATGTTTTGAAAACTTTTGA
This sequence comes from Viscum album, assembly GCA_963277665.1. NCBI lineage: Eukaryota > Viridiplantae > Streptophyta > Magnoliopsida > Santalales > Viscaceae > Viscum > Viscum album. The sequence continues at coordinate 2,027,643,548 of OY728164.1, forward strand.
AGTTGAAAATTAGAAATCACAACAAAATATATTTGATTATTTTGTAATTATTTTTCTCATTGATGAATAGAAATTAAAGAATACAATTATGGCATGAAGATTAAATATTACATCAAAATTGTTAAGAATGACTGTAATTAAATATTTTGATGAAAAATGGATTATGATGTGGTGGAGCATTTAAACAATATAACACTTAAGTGAGCTTGAATTTTAAGAACTAAATAATGAACTACTATGACATAAAGGATATACCATTTCACCATGAATATAACATAGTATTTAACATGAATAGGTAAAGGAGTTGATCATGTCACAACAGAGAATAAAGAACGGGAAATCAAAATGTAAAGAAATCATATCACAATGAATTATTAGTTATGACATAAAAGTTGAGGATAAATAAAATTTTTGGGTAGAGGATTGGCTGAACGATAAGGAAAAATTCCCTATTTCAATATAGAAATAAAACAATTACGACATAACTACACTCGCTCCACCATAATATTAGCGGATATATATTTTTAAAGGAATATAAAATAGAAGTCCAATGGTGAAATATTTGTATATGCAAAGGATATAAATTATAATAAAACCATAGAAACAAAATATTTATTGTAATTTGAGATTAGCTACATAAAAATATTATTTTTTGTAATTTCTTTAACACCTATCACTACATTTATACCTATTACATCCTTCTATATATATTTGTGCAAATATATTTTGGATAAATGGGAAACATAATAAGGGTTGATCTCAATAAATATGGGAAAACTTATCATTGAGTCATAAAGGTTTAGAGTATCATTACATGGTGAAACATGATCATGGGAGAATTTTTTTATTAAAAAGTTCTTGAAAAAATAAAAAATTGACCATAATTTATGATATAAGGATATGTAATATCAAATGAAGATTCATATAACATGGAATAAGAGTACATAAACAAGAGAAAATAAACATGATAAATAGACATAATCATAGTGATATAACATAAAATTATGTCACGTTATAGATATATAGAAAATAAAGGAACTATGACACAAACATAAGAACATGAAATGTTCACATTGTGAGAATATCTAAGAAAGTCCACCATTTATGGGATGTAAAAATGAATCTATATCCATGATCCATTATTTCATGCGATATAAAACCTTAACCAATGAATTTGAGGGTGATATATGATCCTACCCATTAATATACTTAAATATATATACCATATTAAATAAATCATTCTTCACATAATACGAAACCCATGGGAAAATGAGTTTGTGAAATTTCCAAATTGTATCACATAAAAAGACTCCAAGAATTTGGTTATTTGATTCCAAAAATTTAATCACAAAAAATTTATTTCATTAATGATTTTAAAGGGAGATTAATAAAAAAAGTGTATATGATATAGATCATTTGGAAATAAATATGAAAATAAAGATGAAACCATAAAAGGAGTTCTTGTTAAACATTTCTAAAAATTATTGAAGAATAAAAAGTTACGATTCTCTTTCAAAATTTAATTTTGAGAATTTAAAATTCAGAACATTTTAAAAAATTATATAAAAAATACCAATAATAGGGATTTTGAAAGAAATAATGTTTAAATTTACAAATTTTTAGTGGGAGGTTAAAGATATAATCATGAAAGGGAAAAAATTTAATATTTGAAAAGAAACCTTTTTTGAAACCCACAATGTTAAAATGTATAAAGTTTTCTATAAAAATATGAATAGAAATATGAAGATAAAAATAGATAATAAATATTTATATTTCAAAAATAATAAAGGAGAATATTATAGAGAATAAATAACATGGAAATCGAAGAGAAATGACTTATTGGAAAGGAATAAAATTATTCATAACAACATTATAATTTTACATGAAAGAAATTCATCATCGAATGATATTTTAATTAAAAAGTAATTTTACTGATACAGAAAGATAAATTACCTTATAATAAAATCATGTGGTATAAAATCCCAAGAATGTAAGAAATTTGTTCAAGAAGAAACATTATAACTCACTAAAAAGAGATTTTAGTTATCAATATCCTTTACCATTACTCTCTACTTCCATGAACACAATTTAACCTCATAAATAAAAAAATAACCATATTAATAAATTATTTATGAACCTTATTCTGATACATTAAATTTTTACCCCATAATTTTGATATTTCATTACAAATTAATTAGCTAGTTGATGTTTATTTTCATCATCACATGTCAGTAATTTTGATTGTTTCACACATGTTTCACAATAGAGATGCCAAACATAATTATTTGGTACCAAATTCTCCATTAAAATATTATATATTATATTTAAATAGTTGTTTTACTATTATTTATATATCCCCATGATGATTTTATGGAAATTATAGGCATGATTCATGAGATCATGAACTATGACATTCTTGTTTCGTGTAATTTATCGAGATTAAAAGATTTACTTTATAATGATTGTTAATTCTTACATTACCCTACCCAAATCATATTAATTTCATATATTACTCCTTAATATCATATATAAACATTAAATATATTTTATAACCATCCATCTAAGGAGGTGATTAAAAAACACATTGTCTATGGAGGTGGAAATATATACATATGCATGAGCAACATTGTCATATTATAATGAATGATATTATTAATATAATTCCTAATTTATGTTTAAATGATAATAATTATGTCATAGATATCATATTTATTCATTAAATACAAAACTATAATTTTCCATATGAGGTGTTAATGAAAAAATAAATATTTTATTCATGGAGGTGGTAGCCTCCACGTAATCATGGGTGATGTTTTAATTTTCCAGTGGATGGAAGGGGTGTATAAAATGGTTGTTCCGTTAACATAATTAAATTTTAGTATAATAAGTATAATTATTTCCTTATATCATGATGGTTATAGAATATTTTGAGGAGGTTTAATAAGAAATAAAACATGAGAGCCCTAGGTTTACATGATTACCTCTTTCTTGGATATCCTCCTTTAGATCTCTCCTTAAACAAGACTAGGTTGATATTTTGGGAAGAAAAAACTATATAATATGTATAATTGTTTTGGTAAGTTATATGGGAAAATATTGGTTTATTTAAGGTGTTCAAAGTTTGTGGATAAGTAAGGGGGTGTAGGGATCCTTTTATAAGTGACGAGAGTGAAAATTCTATAAATATTTTAAGATTAAAATAAAGTGATTTTAAAATTAAATTGGAATATAATAAGATTAATTTCTAATATAAGGTTATATAAATTCAAAAATAAATCAAAAAAATTGGTACATTTTTAGTGATAATTGCGGTCTTATCACTTAGGTTAACCCCTCATTTTACCAACTTTTACCTTTATCGTGGTGACAAGTTTTGTCCATAGTAAATTATTTGTTTGTACAAAATCTATGTTTATATTATTATATAATATTGATTATGATAATTCTAAATATAAAATTCAATTTAATTAATAAAATTTAAAATGGTGATGAAAATTAACTTTGATGTAAGTATGAATTCTATATTAAAATATATTTTTATTATTCACAAAAAAAGAAATTTTCCAGAAAATTTTCAAAATTCAAGATGATATTATAAATTTAAAAATTATATTAATTTTATCAAATAAAAATTATAAAATCTATTAATTTAACTTTTAAATTAAATCATATAATACATCTAAAAACAATTTGTTAATAACTAATACTATTTATTTTTTTGAGGGGTTACATTTATATTTTTTATCTTATCCTAATTTTAGATGGTTGATAATTAATTATTTAAATGTTAATTATTTGTCATTTAGTTAAATTATTATTCTAATTATGTGTAATTTATCTTTTAAATACATAATTGAAAAAATAGTTTTAATGAAAAAAATTATATACATTATGATTACAATTGTACGTCAATGACAATTTTACCTTCCTATTAATTATTTTATCAAAATTCTATAAAACATTTATGACAAAAATACACTATACATAGAAGGTATTTCATTATAAAATATGTTATAAATTTATGTTATTATAAAACATGTTACACAAAATTTTAAAATGAAAATTTTGAAAAATAATATATGTACATAGAATATGATAACAAACCATTTATAAATTAAAAGTGTATGATAATATATTATCACAGTGTAAAAATAAAATTTAACCATTCATCACATGTTTCATATTCAAATTTATATAAAATAACATTCAGTGTTTATAAGTGACTATGAAAACATGTATCATACTTTTTTAACAATTATATTATAATGACTTACCATGATGATATGGAAATAAAACTATTAATATAATTAAAGTTGGTTTAATAAAGTATCCTTCATTTAGTCAAATGGATATAAGTATATATATATAATTTATGGAATATGTAAGTAGGATATATTTTAGGTTATCTGGTAGGTGCAACACCCTTGTCACACTTCAACCATGGGTTTGAGCCCCACAACCTCGCTAGATGTGATGGGTTGTCACATGGCCTGTTGGCTTCCAATTTTTTAAAAAATCATTTTCATGAATAAAATTTCTTTATACTTAAATATTTATCGGAAAAAATAGGAGATATATATATATATATGCATGTGTGTGTGTGTGTATGTGTGTGTGCATGAATTCTTGGTTAATATTATTAAATAAATTAATTTAACATTTATATATTTAATTTAAGAATAAAAATTCATAAAAATATTCTCCAGAAATCTGGAATGTTACATTCTACCCACTTAAATAAATTGTATCCTCAAAATTTTAATTATCACTCAAAAATGAAAATTTCTAAGGGTATAGATGATATATAAATGACTCAAGACATAATTTTTAATGATATACCATCCTTGAATTAGTTTTTGATAACATGACGATTGGGGACATGAAAATGAGATATCCTTATCTTGACAGTTGATATGAGATATATGTAGATAGATCCAATCCCTGACCAATTTTGTGTTAAATTATAAAAAGTTATAATAACTAGATCTACAGAATGTATCATCTCATAAACCACTATTAGAGAAGAGTTTTATACTATATATAAAATTGAATCATCACTAATTGTTTTTATCAATAATTCAATACCCAATGATTGAGGTGGTTAATCAATATTATTTGTAAACTATCATGATATGAAAGAATGTGTAGAACCATAAAAAAGTGGGAAATTTAGTGGTTTATAGTAGAGATTAAGTGTACCATTAATAACTTCATTAACAAGGTCTTATTTAATAGTAGTGGTTTCATAGGATCTTCTGAGTTCCCTTGGTTTTGAAGATTGCTACTGTCAATTTTCCATATTGAACCTTGGGTTGGTGAATTAGTTTGAATGGTGTCTAAACTCTCCAAATTTAGAACATTGAATTGTTAGTGATACCTTAGGAGGAACTGTATTTCCTTCTTTCATGTTAACCAAATTCTTTATTTTTTATTGGCGGTTTATTCTTTATTCCCTTGTTCTCCACACATAAAACATCTTCTTTTCCCTTTGAGACATTTAGATAGATGCTTCTTACAACATTATTGACATGTCATAAGTTGAATATTCTTTCTACCATAGTATTGATCAGTTGTAGTTCAAAAAAACTCAATTTTTATCATATTTATTGTTTTTTAAAATTAATTCATGTTTAGGTTATTAATCATACCTCAAGATAGATAGTTATTAATAACCAAAACATTTTTCAATCAAGCTCTTATCATGTCTGGTTGATCAAATGGACAATCACTACATTATAATTCAAAAAAGTTGTTATATTTTTTCCTCTTAGTTACATCCATTTAAAAAAAGAGAGGGATGTTTGGGATGAAAATATATTTAAAAGTAAAAGTTTGAAATTAAAAGAAATAAATCATAAATAATGTGTATAGCTTAACTTATGAACAACTAAGTCTCAATCTAGGTTATCCAAAATCCTTTTCCTATGAGATTATCTAATCTAATACAATTTTATAACATGTTTTCATCCATTAAAATGTATCATAAGGAGAATGTGAATTAACTGAATCATATCCCCTGAGAGTATCAAACCAGCTGTTCCATTAGGACTCTTTTTCATGTATCGAGTGATGATGAAGTTAATACCCAGCTCACCTTATTTAGAGTTATTACCCCTAGGTAAATCTATGTGAAAGCATGATACACTTACTTGTATCTTAATAGGGATGTTACTTCTAGTAATCCACACACTTTATAATTTACCAAAAGTTTTGGTTATTTACTATATTGAAACTTATCCATTGAGTTTTCACTAATGTTTTTTAATCCTAATCACCCAAAATAAATAAACCCTATTCTGATAAAAACTGAGGCAACCCAAACTAAAAATGGATATAATCTATAATAAATCCCTTATTTGAACAATATATCTCATAAAATATGTGCACAACCCCCAAACCCATGGAACGTCTTGGTTCTGGGAGCCACCCAGAGGTGCCCCGTACCCGGTTGGTCACATGGACTCAAGTGAAACGACCTGAAAATTTTAATTATATTTTTTACATATTTTGAGTGTTATTTTATTTTATACTAAAAAAACTATATCCTTTAATTAATGAAGTGGGTATAATTAAAATGAGACCGTTGGGTTTCGACTGTTATTTGACCATTGGTCAATATAACCGTTGGAAACTTTAATTTTAACATTGTGTTTTTATAAATACGGTTATCTGGGTTAATTAATACAGAAAGAAGATTGAATATCCTTGTCCAGTAGACTCGAGCCATATGAAGCCCATTTGTCGGATCTTGAGAAGGAGGTAGAATCATTGGGCTTTGATTTGGACCAAGCCCAAGACGAACTTCAACATATGAAGCTTGAACATAATCACCTAAGGGAGAAGTTCAAGCTGACAGAAATCACCACTCGAGCAGTGTTGTCTGAGCCACCCCAAGATTCTATCACCATTTCACACCTTACACTTAGGTCTTATTATGGTGTTATAAGGGGCTATGTAATGAGACCTTATCTGATTTGTGTAATCCTTTTATATAAATAAATTTGTTATTTCTTATTATGGAAAAGTTTCTGAATTTCAAATATCCAGATAAATATAGGATGTGTATTATTGATGAATTTAGAAAAAAGAGAAATTTAAAATATTTTTGTATTAATTAAATAATTAATAATGTGAAATGATTTTCAAAAAATGGTCTTCTGCAGTTGTGTTCAGTGAGAAATTTAGAGTCTAATAAGATCAAATTGGTTTTTAGTGAATAGTAAAGTTTCAATAGTAACATATTCATATGAATAGTAATGAATAGTAAATTGAACAAAAAAATAGTAACTTCACCCATGAATGTATAAATACATTTTAGACATCTTAAAAGTGAAAAAATGATCACAGTTTAAGTTTTGGTATTTTTGTATGCCATAAATATTTTATTTACAATTTTATAATTAATTTTATAATTTAAAATGGAAATGTATTTTAATAATATTTAATCATAAATTGTAACTTTGTTGTATTATGGGTATATGATAATTTTATGGGACCTTAATTAATTTTTAAGGTGTTACAAAAGGAGTTAAAGTTTTAAAGATGTATTTTTTGAATAAATAATGATTTTATTTAAATATTAAATTAGAAATATTTAGAAAATTATTTTCATAAAATGGAATTAATTTTTGAATTCAGATCATCGATATTAGGTTAGGGTGAATTTTTGGTTTTTCTAAAATAGTTAAATTATCAGTGAATAATAAAAATGCAGTTTTGAGCTTCAGGTGTTTAATGACATCATCAATGATTTAATAATGATTTAATATTTTTTGTAGACTTATTAATATTGATATATTCTATGAGGTGTGTAACAGCCCGAGATTTTATGAAAAATATTCTTTTTTATTTTACTAATGTCTTGTGTTATACGCTACACCAAAAAGAGCTTGCACAACACACATCCTTGACTTGCCTTGCATTACACGCAATCACGACCTTCCTCGATAGCGTGTGTTGTACGCAACACCAAGTTTCGCTAAACAACGATATGCTATTAAGATATTATTAAAACTAGCTGTTGTGAATAGTAATAACCACTTTTTGAAATTTTGTAAATTTTATTTTTCAAAATGGACTTCATTTATGGATTCGGAGTATCGAATTTAGCCTAAGGTGAAATTTTTGTACTTTTCGGATAACTTTCATATTCCGATGAATAGTGAAAATTACTAAATTATAATTAAAAACAACTTTTTTAATCGAAATAATTAATAGTGATAAATCATTAATTTGAGTGGTTTTAAAGTATATTTAGAATATATTTTTACAATTTAATACAATGTTGGTCATTGGATGTAATTGCACATTTAAACCAGACATAAACAAGTGTCAATCTTTTGATAGATATTGTTTCTTAAAAACACGCTATTTGTTTTAACAACGGGATTTAATTATAAAATTAATTAATGCAACTTCTATGTTATGAATTTGGTAAAATAGACTTCATTTTTGAATTCGGAATATGAAATATAGCTTAGGATGAAATTTTGGCATTTTTCTGAAAACCTTCAATTTTTGATGAATAGTGAAACTACTAAGTGGTAGGTTAAAAACTGAATTTTGCATAAAACTTAATTTTACCGCTTCTGTGAATGGAATTTCGAAAATCCGAGAGACACGGTTATTATCAAGGACTAAAATGTGGTTCAATGAGATGAAAATAATTTTTTGGTGAATAGTAACTTTTTACTTTTTTTACCACGGTTAATAGTAAATAGGGTAACTAAGGGTAAATATGATATTAATATTACCCTAACACATGTCCTAATTCTATTGGACAAGTGTAATTCGACCAAAAACAAACTTAGGAATAAAATATGACCATTTAGGCCCACTTGGATTAGATTAGGACATTTATTATTAATTTATTTAAAGAAGGGTTAAAATAGTTAAAATCAAAGTTTAATAAGTAAATCATTTGTAATATGGGGTTATACATAAGATAAATTCGACTATAAATATTCATTAGAAATCTAAAAAGATTTCCTACATAATGGTATTTTATTTGTAATTTTTAGACATCAAATAATTTAATTTATTTATGACACAACGATGATGCAGTAATTATCTTTTTAATGAAATATTGACATAATTGATGTTATAAGCACCAAAATAAATGTAATTTGAGATTTTTTATGAATTCCACTAATTTTCTAGGTTACTATGATATATTAATGTTGATTTAATCAACTTGGTTCGAACATTTAATTCTGTTATGACTTTCACAAAAATCATATATCAAATAGTGTCAAAATTGACACAAAATAGTTTTTAAATAAAATATTATATTATTAATTGTTATTTTATTCCTAAAAATCTAAGGTTCGGCCAAATGACTTAGATAAGGATATATATATTAATAATAAACAATTTGGGGTTCGTTTGGCATGTTATAGTAAGTGTATTAACCATATAGTGAAAGAAAACAAAAAGACACGGTAAAAGTTAAATTATTTAACTTAGAGTTAAATCTAATTGATAAGGTTTAAAATAATATCCAAACATGTCTAAATTTGATTGGTTGATGAGATTACAACCCTATCTCATCTAATCTTCGAATATGAGTCATTTGTGGAGGTTTTTAAGTGGGGTTAGATTTATTATAAATTAATATTTTTAAGAATTCCTAAGGTGCCCCTCTCCTCCCCTATAAAAGGACACCTCCTCCCCCTCCTCCTCACACCAATTTGAGCTCTCAAGCTCGGCCAACCCCTGCCAAAATCTCTTCTCCACTTCCCTAGAAACATCCTAGAGGTTCTGGTCTTCCTCAAAGACCAATTCTAGTGCCCTAAGAGGAGGTCTCAAAGAGGCACTTCAAAGAAGAGGTAATTACCGTTACCAATTCTTTCATCTTTATTTCTTCTTCCACTTCTTCCTCTTAGGTTGTTTCATTATGAAGTAATAACATCAGTATCACTCATATACTGATATGTTATTATAAGTATGAAACAACCCTATTTCACCATCTATCCATCCTACGGAGAAAGAAATCACCGCGCGTGCGTACGTACGGAATACCGTCTCCACGACGCGATGAGATTCATTCTCCATGTTAACCATTTAAGAATGATTATAATGTATATATAAGAAATAATAATGAAATATATAACATTATAAAACTACTGGATTTATATATATATATACATATGTATTTCATCTACTTACTTCCATTTCAAGACAATAAGGAAAGGAAAACAGCGTTCATGCGTACGTACGGACTACCGTCTCCATGAACGGTGTTTTTTATTTTATTTATCTACCTATTATATATATATATATATACTGAATATATATGATATATAAATCATATTTTATATTCTGGAAGTAAGTAAATCATGATATAAGTAATAATGATGTCAAGAACAACAAGTCAAAACACCTACGATAAATGAAACTATTTTACCCAAAACGCTTCTTTAACATGGAGTTTACAAAAGAACGGGTAATATAATGTCATAAGTGAACCATATATGATATCATAACAATGAATATGATTCTTTAATAAGTCAATAACATGATTTAAATCATTATACAGGAGGTTCGGACACTTACAAAGCAAGTCGGACCTAAGGTAAGGGAAATATCACAATCTCATTTTTATCCGAGATTGTTTATTCGTAAGTATTTACTGGGGTGTATTTTATCATCCACATCCATGTTCCCTCAATATGAAATATTGTTTCCATCCACTTGCAATAGTTTAAATCCAATTTTACCCTTAGGTGAGTTTTTAGTAAAGAATCTTTTGTCGTTTTTCCGTACGAGGTACTTTTTGACTTTTCCGACAAAAGTACGAAGAATGTTTTTTTTAACTTATACAGCATGAATGGATTTTTAAAACATTACATCAAAGAAGCTTCCTTTACAAGTTTTCAAGTTTATTTTTAATCAACTTCTTTTATTTTAAAGTTGTATGACATGTTATGAAAGGAAAAATGTTTTTGAAGAAGAAAGGATATTTTCCTCAAGAATTCAATTCAAGTGTTTTATCAAAATTATTTTCCATCTAAGATAATAAAGGGTTCTGTTTCTATCCATATTTTTACATTGGTTTGACTATGTTGTGATGGAATTATGTTTATGAATTCCTTTATCATATATGAATTGATTTATGATGTCATGATGTTTCAAGAATCCCATTTTTGTTATATGTGTTATGCGATGATGTATGTTTTATGATTATGTGGCACACATAAGAAAGGATTCATTATAAGATGGGTGGGACCTATATCTCCCTCCAATGCATTGGGTAATGATTTTATATCTCATGAGATAGACATGGCTGGAACGGAAGGTTATTTCGGTTCAGTGATACAGGACTGAAACGAGGAGTGAACTCGGTTCAGAAAGGGACTTTGTCCACTAAGATAGTCTTGGCAATGAGTCATGACTAACAAGAAATGATTTTCCATGATTATGTGTGTATGCCACAATGATTAATGTTTTAAGTTATGATTTCATTTCACTACTATGATTTATCCCATGTTATGAAATTATGCTCTCTTTTGCAGGTTAAGATTTCCAAAAAAGTTATGTTCTTATGAAAATTATGTGATTGATATTTCTTTTGTTTACCCTTACTGAGCATTTGAGCTCACCCTTTTATGTTTTCTTTTCCCCAGGATATAAAGAAAGGTTTTAGGTAGAAAAAAGGGATGACCTTTATGGGAGATATTGAAGAACTTTCACCACGATTAGAAGATTACGTTCCGAGTTTCCAAAGACACTAAACTATTACGATCCTTTAGTGTGTGTTTTTGTTATGTACTAAGTATTCCGCAAATATAATGTAATGTCCATGTACGTCAAGATACGGGTCTCTACAGTTGGTATCAGAGGAAAGGTTTAGTCAACCTTTGGAGACTAGGATGCGAGAACTTTAGTGAGATCCCTAGAGATATTTCTAAGGTATGTCTAGGGATGCCCCTAAGGATAAGTATACGTATAGGATATAGTTCTAGAACTATGGTAACGATATTAGATTAAACCAAAGATGATAGATATTTATGTTACTCCCCCTTTATTACGATTTTTGCCTCTCACACTATTCTTTTTTGGGTTTTAGAATATGGCTGGAAGCAAGATGATTCACGATAATGGAGGATATGATGGACAATGGAATGATATTCTTCATGAGCAACCAAATGAAATGGGATTTGGATGTCCAAACATCATTATTATGCCGAATCAACAATCTCACAACATGATCAATAAAGTAAAATTTGGTAAGTTTCCTGACTCGACTAATAAGAGAAAGATGGAGTTTCATGATGATCATAGAGGAAAGAAAGTTCAATTTCCCCTATGTAAATCATGTGGGAAGAGGCATCAAGGAGAATGTTTCAAGGGAACTGGAAGATGCTTTGGGTGTGGAAAAGAAGGACACAAAGCAAGTAAGTGCAAAGGAAAAGGTTCGGTTAACACCATGGATGAGGATAATGGTATTGCTACGACATCAAAAATGGTTAAGTGTTTTAAATGTGGAATGTATGGGCATTATGAAAACAAATGCCCTAAGGGAAAGACTCATAAAGAGAATCAGTATGGTCATATGGGTAGTATTTATGTGGATGATGATGAAGAGACTACAAATGATATGTGAGATGAAAGAATTTTTGAAGCTCGGTCAATGGTTTGAGAATGTAGTGGAATGATTACATGTTTATCATGTGTAATTTTGGAATAAAGAGACATCTATGGATTGTTACACTGTTGTCTTTCCTTGTGTTTTGAAAGTGCATGATTAATGTTACCAGTATCCATGAAAGGTTATTCAGATATTTTTGGAATGTAGATGATATGCGCATAATGAAGGGATAAGGAGAAAATTAAATGTTTGATAGTATTCATGAGCTCATGATTGATATAAGGACTAAGTGATATCATGGTTTGAGTATATAGAATTTTGAGGATTTTGGTATGTGGAAAGTGTTAACTTTTAACTGCACTCATGTTTTCACTAAGGTATTCAAGAGAATACACGATTAAGGACTTTGAATGTTTGGAATGTGACCAACAAGACATATCTTATGATATGTGGGGATCAACGACAGTATTAAATCTCTGGTAATCGATGTCACTATATTATGAGAGTGGACTGCAGTATTATGTATAAGCCTAAAGATTAGACTGGATTATGTTGGACATAAGTTAGTATTGTTTAAGGATAGAAGATTTTCGATATTATTGATGGGATGTTATAGTAACGTAGTTTTAGAAAAAGGGACAACCTACAGGACGGGCGACAGCCCATCGCTTCGGACAAGGCTGTAGGAATCGAACCCACAACCGAAGTGCGACTGACCTTTATCGCCTACCACTAGCCTACAGGAAGTCCCTGTTTAGTAGAAACTAGTTTTATTATATTAAGCAGTATGATATATGAAGTATAAGTCCATATGTGATTAATCTCACTATAGATCGACTTATGTATATAATTTTGCTAACCTTTTGTTTGAAACAGATGGAATGACCCGTCATTCTATCACATGATCTTCTAACACTTCACGAATAACAAATTCAACTTCATTTATTTAAGAGATGAAGTGGAAATTGTTAAAGGCACGAACAACAGTGAGATTGTACCAAAATAAAGTAAGTATTTATTCTAATTCAAATTCTTTAACTTTAGGGAAATGATCTTGAAAACCAAAAATGTTGTCCTAGTTCTCTTATACCTGATGAATCAGATGGTACCTTATATCATCACAAATCTATGGATTTGTGATTACTGGCTTTTCCATAGCCATGTTCTCTACCACTCTCCATCAGAACATGATGCTTAGATTTCTCTTCCATATCCATATTTTCACCTATGTGGAAACCCAGTGATTAGTTTATTTGGGTAATCGTTACATTTCATACTTTAGTTTTTAAAGCCATGTATTGGTATTCCCTTTTACTATGTGGGTTTCTATTAAAGAAACTTTCGAATAGTAAACCATTTATAACCCCGACGAATTTCGAGGGCGAAATTCATTTTAAGGGGGGTAGAATGTAACAGCCCGAGATTTTATGAAAAATATTCTTTTTTATTTTACTAATGTCTTGTGTTATACGCTACACCAAAAAGAGCTTGCACAACACACATCCTTGACTTGCCTTGCATTACACGCAATCGCGACCTTCCTCGATAGCGTGTGTTGTACGCAACACCAAGTTTCGCTAAACAACGATATGCTATTAAGATATTATTAAAACTAGCTGTTGTGAATAGTAATAACCACTTTTTGAAATTTTGTAAATTTTATTTTTCAAAATGGACTTCATTTATGGATTCGGAGTATCGAATTTAGCCTAAGGTGAAATTTTTGTACTTTTCGGATAACTTTCATATTCCGATGAATAGTGAAAATTACTAAATTATAATTAAAAACAACTTTTTTAATCGAAATAATTAATAGTGATAAATCATTAATTTGAGTGGTTTTAAAGTATATTTAGAATATATTTTTACAATTTAATACAATGTTGGTCATTGGATGTAATTTCACATTTAAACCAGACATAAACAAGTGTCAATCTTTTGATAGATATTGTTTCTTAAAAACACGCTATTTGTTTTAACAACGGGATTTAATTATAAAATTAATTAATGCAACTTCTATGTTATGAATTTGGTAAAATAGACTTCATTTTTGAATTCGGAATATGAAATATAGCTTAGGATGAAATTTTGGCATTTTTCTGAAAACCTTCAATTTTTGATGAATAGTGAAACTACTAAGTGGTAGGTTAAAAACTGAATTTTGCATAAAACTTAATTTTACCGCTTCTGTGAATGGAATTTCGAAAATCCGAGAGACACGGTTATTATCAAGGACTAAAATGTGGTTCAATGAGATGAAAATAATTTTTTGGTGAATAGTAACTTTTTACTTTTTTTACCACGGTTAATAGTAAATAGGGTAACTAAGGGTAAATATGATATTAATATTACCCTAACACATGTCCTAATTCTATTGGACAAGTGTAATTCGACCAAAAACAAACTTAGGAATAAAATATGACCATTTAGGCCCACTTGGATTAGATTAGGACATTTATTATTAATTTATTTAAAGAAGGGTTAAAATAGTTAAAATCAAAGTTTAATAAGTAAATCATTTGTAATATGGGGTTATACATAAGATAAATTCGACTATAAATATTCATTAGAAATCTAAAAAGATTTCCTACATAATGGTATTTTATTTGTAATTTTTAGACATCAAATAATTTAATTTATTTATGACACAACGATGATGCAGTAATTATCTTTTTAATGAAATATTGACATAATTGATGTTATAAGCACCAAAATAAATGTAATTTGAGATTTTTTATGAATTCCACTAATTTTCTAGGTTACTATGATATATTAATGTTGATTTAATCAACTTGGTTCGAACATTTAATTCTGTTATGACTTTCACAAAAATCATATATCAAATAGTGTCAAAATTGACACAAAATAGTTTTTAAATAAAATATTATATTATTAATTGTTATTTTATTCCTAAAAATCTAAGGTTCGGCCAAATGACTTAGATAAGGATATATATATTAATAATAAACAATTTGGGGTTCGTTTGGCATGTTATAGTAAGTGTATTAACCATATAGTGAAAGAAAACAAAAAGACACGGTAAAAGTTAAATTATTTAACTTAGAGTTAAATCTAATTGATAAGGTTTAAAATAATATCCAAACATGTCTAAATTTGATTGGTTGATGAGATTACAACCCTATCTCATCTAATCTTCGAATATGAGTCATTTGTGGAGGTTTTTAAGTGGGGTTAGATTTATTATAAATTAATATTTTTAAGAATTCCTAAGGTGCCCCTCTCCTCCCCTATAAAAGGACACCTCCTCCCCCTCCTCCTCACACCAATTTGAGCTCTCAAGCTCGGCCAACCCCTGCCAAAATCTCTTCTCCACTTCCCTAGCAACATCCTAGAGGTTCTGGTCTTCCTCAAAGACCAATTCTAGTGCCCTAAGAGGAGGTCTCAAAGAGGCACTTCAAAGAAGAGGTAATTACCGTTACCAATTCTTTCATCTTTATTTCTTCTTCCACTTCTTCCTCTTAGGTTGTTTCATTATGAAGTAATAACATCAGTATCACTCATATACTGATATGTTATTATAAGTATGAAACAACCCTATTTCACCATCTATCCATCCTACGGAAAAAGAAATCACCGCGCGTGCGTACGTACGGAATACCGTCTCCACGACGCGATGAGATTCATTCTCCATGTTAACCATTTAAGAATGATTATAATGTATATATAAGAAATAATAATGAAATATATAACATTATAAAACTACTGGATTTATATATATATATACATATGTATTTCATCTACTTACTTCCATTTCAAGACAATAAGGAAAGGAAAACAGCGTTCATGCGTACGTACGGACTACCGTCTCCATGAACGGTGTTTTTTATTTTATTTATCTACCTATTATATATATATATATATACTGAATATATATGATATATAAATCATATTTTATATTCTGGAAGTAAGTAAATCATGATATAAGTAATAATGATGTCAAGAACAACAAGTCAAAACACCTACGATAAATGAAACTATTTTACCCAAAACGCTTCTTTAACATGGAGTTTACAAAAGAACGGGTAATATAATGTCATAAGTGAACCATATATGATATCATAACAATGAATATGATTCTTTAATAAGTCAATAACATGATTTAAATCATTATACAGGAGGTTCGGACACTTACAAAGCAAGTCGGACCTAAGGTAAGGGAAATATCACAATCTCATTTTTATCCGAGATTGTTTATTCGTAAGTATTTACTGGGGTGTATTTTATCATCCACATCCATGTTCCCTCAATATGAAATATTGTTTCCATCCACTTGCAATAGTTTAAATCCAATTTTACCCTTAGGTGAGTTTTTAGTAAAGAATCTTTTGTCGTTTTTCCGTACGAGGTACTTTTTGACTTTTCCGACAAAAGTACGAAGAATGTTTTTTTTAACTTATACAGCATGAATGGATTTTTAAAACATTACTTCAAAGAAGCTTCCTTTACAAGTTTTCAAGTTTATTTTTAATCAACTTCTTTTATTTTAAAGTTGTATGACATGTTATGAAAGGAAAAATGTTTTTGAAGAAGAAAGGATATTTTCCTCAAGAATTCAATTCAAGTGTTTTATCAAAATTATTTTCCATCTAAGATAATAAAGGGTTCTGTTTATATCCATATTTTTACATTGGTTTGACTATGTTGTGATGGAATTATGTTTATGAATTCCTTTATCATATATGAATTGATTTATGATGTCATGATGTTTCAAGAATCCCATTTTTGTTATATGTGTTATGCGATGATGTATGTTTTATGATTATGTGGCACACATAAGAAAGGATTCATTATAAGATGGGTGGGACCTATATCTCCCTCCAATGCATTGGGTAATGATTTTATATCTCATGAGATAGACATGGCTGGAACGGAAGGTTATTTCGGTTCAGTGATACAGGACTGAAACGAGGAGTGAACTCGGTTCAGAAAGGGACTTTGTCCACTAAGATAGTCTTGGCAATGAGTCATGACTAACAAGAAATGATTTTCCATGATTATGTGTGTATGCCACAATGATTAATGTTTTATGTTATGATTTCATTTCACTACTATGATTTATCCCATGTTATGAAATTATGCTCTCTTTTGCAGGTTAAGATTTCCAAAAAAGTTATGTTCTTATGAAAATTATGTGATTGATATTTCTTTTGTTTACCCTTACTGAGCATTTGAGCTCACCCTTTTATGTTTTCTTTTCCCCAGGATATAAAGAAAGGTTTTAGGTAGAAAAAAGGGATGACCTTTATGGGAGATATTGAAGAACTTTCACCACGATTAGAAGATTACGTTCCGAGTTTCCAAAGACACTAAACTATTACGATCCTTTAGTGTGTGTTTTTGTTATGTACTAAGTATTCCGCAAATATAATGTAATGTCCATGTACGTCAAGATACGGGTCTCTACAGTTGGTATCAGAGGAAAGGTTTAGTCAACCTTTGGAGACTAGGATGCGAGAACTTTAGTGAGATCCCTAGAGATATTTCTAAGGTATGTCTAGGGATGCCCCTAAGGATAAGTATACGTATAGGATATAGTTCTAGAACTATGGTAACGATATTAGATTAAACCAAAGATGATAGATATTTATGTTACTCCCCCTTTATTACGATTTTTGCCTCTCACACTATTCTTTTTTGGGTTTTAGAATATGGCTGGAAGCAAGATGATTCACGATAATGGAGGATATGATGGACAATGGAATGATATTCTTCATGAGCAACCAAATGAAATGGGATTTGGATGTCCAAACATCATTATTATGCCGAATCAACAATCTCACAACATGATCAATAAAGTAAAATTTGGTAAGTTTCCTGACTCGACTAATAAGAGAAAGATGGAGTTTCATGATGATCATAGAGGAAAGAAAGTTCAATTTCCCCTATGTAAATCATGTGGGAAGAGGCATCAAGGAGAATGTTTCAAGGGAACTGGAAGATGCTTTGGGTGTGGAAAAGAAGGACACAAAGCAAGTAAGTGCAAAGGAAAAGGTTCGGTTAACACCATGGATGAGGATAATGGTATTGCTACGACATCAAAAATGGTTAAGTGTTTTAAATGTGGAATGTATGGGCATTATGCAAACAAATGCCCTAAGGGAAAGACTCATGAAGAGAATCAGTATGGTCATATGGGTAGTATTTATGTGGATGATGATGAAGAGACTACAAATGATATGTGAGATGAAAGAATTTTTGAAGCTCGGTCAATGGTTTGAGAATGTAGTGGAATGATTACATGTTTATCATGTGTAATTTTGGAATAAAGAGACATCTATGGATTGTTACACTGTTGTCTTTCCTTGTGTTTTGAAAGTGCATGATTAATGTTACCAGTATCCATGAAAGGTTATTCAGATATTTTTGGAATGTAGATGATATGCGCATAATGAAGGGATAAGGAGAAAATTAAATGTTTGATAGTATTCATGAGCTCATGATTGATATAAGGACTAAGTGATATCATGGTTTGAGTATATAGAATTTTGAGGATTTTGGTATGTGGAAAGTGTTAACTTTTAACTGCACTCATGTTTTCACTAAGGTATTCAAGAGAATACACGATTAAGGACTTTGAATGTTTGGAATGTGACCAACAAGACATATCTTATGATATGTGGGGATCAACGACAGTATTAAATCTCTGGTAATCGATGTCACTATATTATGAGAGTGGACTGCAGTATTATGTATAAGCCTAAAGATTAGACTGGATTATGTTGGACATAAGTTAGTATTGTTTAAGGATAGAAGATTTTCGATATTATTGATGGGATGTTATAGTAACGTAGTTTTAGAAAAAGGGACAACCTACAGGACGGGCGACAGCCCATCGCTTCGGACAAGGCTGTAGGAATCGAACCCACAACCGAAGTGCGACTGACCTTTATCGCCTACCACTAGCCTACAGGAAGTCCCTGTTTAGTAGAAACTAGTTTTATTATATTAAGCAGTATGATATATGAAGTATAAGTCCATATGTGATTAATCTCACTATAGATCGACTTATGTATATAATTTTGCTAACCTTTTGTTTGAAACAGATGGAATGACCCGTCATTCTATCACATGATCTTCTAACACTTCACGAATAACAAATTCAACTTCATTTATTTAAGAGATGAAGTGGAAATTGTTAAAGGCACGAACAACAGTGAGATTGTACCAAAATAAAGTAAGTATTTATTCTAATTCAAATTCTTTAACTTTAGGGAAATGATCTTGAAAACCAAAAATGTTGTCCTAGTTCTCTTATACCTGATGAATCAGATGGTACCTTATATCATCACAAATCTATGGATTTGTGATTACTGGCTTTTCCATAGCCATGTTCTCTACCACTCTCCATCAGAACATGATGCTTAGATTTCTCTTCCATATCCATATTTTCACCTATGTGGAAACCCAGTGATTAGTTTATTTGGGTAATCGTTACATTTCATACTTTAGTTTTTAAAGCCATGTATTGGTATTCCCTTTTACTATGTGGGTTTCTATTAAAGAAACTTTCGAATAGTAAACCATTTATAACCCCGACGAATTTCGAGGGCGAAATTCATTTTAAGGGGGGTAGAATGTAACAGCCCGAGATTTTATGAAAAATATTCTTTTTTATTTTACTAATGTCTTGTGTTATACGCTACACCAAAATGAGCTTGCACAACACACATCCTTGACTTGCCTTGCATTACACGCAATCGCGACCTTCCTCGATAGCGTGTGTTGTACGCAACACCAAGTTTCGCTAAACAACGATATGCTATTAAGATATTATTAAAACTAGCTGTTGTGAATAGTAATAACCACTTTTTGAAATTTTGTAAATTTTATTTTTCAAAATGGACTTCATTTATGGATTCGGAGTATCGAATTTAGCCTAAGGTGAAATTTTTGTACTTTTCGGATAACTTTCATATTCCGATGAATAGTGAAAATTACTAAATTATAATTAAAAACAACTTTTTTAATCGAAATAATTAATAGTGATAAATCATTAATTTGAGTGGTTTTAAAGTATATTTAGAATATATTTTTACAATTTAATACAATGTTGGTCATTGGATGTAATTGCACATTTAAACCAGACATAAACAAGTGTCAATCTTTTGATAGATATTGTTTCTTAAAAACACGCTATTTGTTTTAACAACGGGATTTAATTATAAAATTAATTAATGCAACTTCTATGTTATGAATTTGGTAAAATAGACTTCATTTTTGAATTCGGAATATGAAATATAGCTTAGGATGAAATTTTGGCATTTTTCTGAAAACCTTCAATTTTTGATGAATAGTGAAACTACTAAGTGGTAGGTTAAAAACTGAATTTTGCATAAAACTTAATTTTACCGCTTCTGTGAATGGAATTTCGAAAATCCGAGAGACACGGTTATTATCAAGGACTAAAATGTGGTTCAATGAGATGAAAATAATTTTTTGGTGAATAGTAACTTTTTACTTTTTTTACCACGGTTAATAGTAAATAGGGTAACTAAGGGTAAATATGATATTAATATTACCCTAACACATGTCCTAATTCTATTGGACAAGTGTAATTCGACCAAAAACAAACTTAGGAATAAAATATGACCATTTAGGCCCACTTGGATTAGATTAGGACATTTATTATTAATTTATTTAAAGAAGGGTTAAAATAGTTAAAATCAAAGTTTAATAAGTAAATCATTTGTAATATGGGGTTATACATAAGATAAATTCGACTATAAATATTCATTAGAAATCTAAAAATATTTCCTACATAATGGTATTTTATTTGTAATTTTTAGACATCAAATAATTTAATTTATTTATGACACAACGATGATGCAGTAATTATCTTTTTAATGAAATATTGACATAATTGATGTTATAAGCACCAAAATAAATGTAATTTGAGATTTTTTATGAATTCCACTAATTTTCTAGGTTACTATGATATATTAATGTTGATTTAATCAACTTGGTTCGAACATTTAATTCTGTTATGACTTTCACAAAAATCATATATCAAATAGTGTCAAAATTGACACAAAATAGTTTTTAAATAAAATATTATATTATTAATTGTTATTTTATTCCTAAAAATCTAAGGTTCGGCCAAATGACTTAGATAAGGATATATATATTAATAATAAACAATTTGGGGTTCGTTTGGCATGTTATAGTAAGTGTATTAACCATATAGTGAAAGAAAACAAAAAGACACGGTAAAAGTTAAATTATTTAACTTAGAGTTAAATCTAATTGATAAGGTTTAAAATAATATCCAAACATGTCTAAATTTGATTGGTTGATGAGATTACAACCCTATCTCATCTAATCTTCGAATATGAGTCATTTGTGGAGGTTTTTAAGTGGGGTTAGATTTATTATAAATTAATATTTTTAAGAATTCCTAAGGTGCCCCTCTCCTCCCCTATAAAAGGACACCTCCTCCCCCTCCTCCTCACACCAATTTGAGCTCTCAAGCTCGGCCAACCCCTGCCAAAATCTCTTCTCCACTTCCCTAGCAACATCCTAGAGGTTCTGGTCTTCCTCAAAGACCAATTCTAGTGCCCTAAGAGGAGGTCTCAAAGAGGCACTTCAAAGAAGAGGTAATTACCGTTACCAATTCTTTCATCTTTATTTCTTCTTCCACTTCTTCCTCTTAGGTTGTTTCATTATGAAGTAATAACATCAGTATCACTCATATACTGATATGTTATTATAAGTATGAAACAACCCTATTTCACCATCTATCCATCCTACGGAAAAAGAAATCACCGCGCGTGCGTACGTACGGAATACCGTCTCCACGACGCGATGAGATTCATTCTCCATGTTAACCATTTAAGAATGATTATAATGTATATATAAGAAATAATAATGAAATATATAACATTATAAAACTACTGGATTTATATATATATATACATATGTATTTCATCTACTTACTTCCATTTCAAGACAATAAGGAAAGGAAAACAGCGTTCATGCGTACGTACGGACTACCGTCTCCATGAACGGTGTTTTTTATTTTATTTATCTACCTATTATATATATATATATACTGAATATATATGATATATAAATCATATTTTATATTCTGGAAGTAAGTAAATCATGATATAAGTAATAATGATGTCAAGAACAACAAGTCAAAACACCTACGATAAATGAAACTATTTTACCCAAAACGCTTCTTTAACATGGAGTTTACAAAAGAACGGGTAATATAATGTCATAAGTGAACCATATATGATATCATAACAATGAATATGATTCTTTAATAAGTCAATAACATGATTTAAATCATTATACAGGAGGTTCGGACACTTACAAAGCAAGTCGGACCTAAGGTAAGGGAAATATCACAATCTCATTTTTATCCGAGATTGTTTATTCGTAAGTATTTACTGGGGTGTATTTTATCATCCACATCCATGTTCCCTCAATATGAAATATTGTTTCCATCCACTTGCAATAGTTTAAATCCAATTTTACCCTTAGGTGAGTTTTTAGTAAAGAATCTTTTGTCGTTTTTCCGTACGAGGTACTTTTTGACTTTTCCGACAAAAGTACGAAGAATGTTTTTTTTAACTTATACAGCATGAATGGATTTTTAAAACATTACTTCAAAGAAGCTTCCTTTACAAGTTTTCAAGTTTATTTTTAATCAACTTCTTTTATTTTAAAGTTGTATGACATGTTATGAAAGGAAAAATGTTTTTGAAGAAGAAAGGATATTTTCCTCAAGAATTCAATTCAAGTGTTTTATCAAAATTATTTTCCATCTAAGATAATAAAGGGTTCTGTTTCTATCCATATTTTTACATTGGTTTGACTATGTTGTGATGGAATTATGTTTATGAATTCCTTTATCATATATGAATTGATTTATGATGTCATGATGTTTCAAGAATCCCATTTTTGTTATATGTGTTATGCGATGATGTATGTTTTATGATTATGTGGCACACATAAGAAAGGATTCATTATAAGATGGGTGGGACCTATATCTCCCTCCAATGCATTGGGTAATGATTTTATATCTCATGAGATAGACATGGCTGGAACGGAAGGTTATTTCGGTTCAGTGATACAGGACTGAAACGAGGAGTGAACTCGGTTCAGAAAGGGACTTTGTCCACTAAGATAGTCTTGGCAATGAGTCATGACTAACAAGAAATGATTTTCCATGATTATGTGTGTATGCCACAATGATTAATGTTTTATGTTATGATTTCATTTCACTACTATGATTTATCCCATGTTATGAAATTATGCTCTCTTTTGCAGGTTAAGATTTCCAAAAAAGTTATGTTCTTATGAAAATTATGTGATTGATATTTCTTTTGTTTACCCTTACTGAGCATTTGAGCTCACCCTTTTATGTTTTCTTTTCCCCAGGATATAAAGAAAGGTTTTAGGTAGAAAAAAGGGATGACCTTTATGGGAGATATTGAAGAACTTTCACCACGATTAGAAGATTACGTTCCGAGTTTCCAAAGACACTAAACTATTACGATCCTTTAGTGTGTGTTTTTGTTATGTACTAAGTATTCCGCAAATATAATGTAATGTCCATGTACGTCAAGATACGGGTCTCTACAAGGTGTCCCAAGTGGCATATACCATGGGAAAATACCATGGGCAAGCCCATGGTTTTCCAAATACCACCGATGAGGTGTCCCTTAAAAATTAATAATTTTTTCACTCACTTTTCCTATAAATACCAAGGATTTTCCCTCATTAATTTCATTCTAAAATAATCCTCAATTAATTTCTGGTCTCATTACCTCACAAGGATTCCTCCCAAAGTCCCCTCAATCCTCCCAAGGTTCTGACCTTCATGATTTCGAAGTTACTCTTCAAGGTAAGGGATCTTTCACCCTCCTCTTTTAAGTCATGACTTCCTTTATGTTGTGTCTTATATTTTTCCATCTCTTTATGTTGAGGGTATGTTATTATATGTTCTTATTACTATCCATTTCATGTCAAAATTATGATAGACCCTTTCTTATCTCATCAATTTGTTTTCTGAATTTTTAAGTGACATTGTTAGGCTGCAAAATTGTTTTGTAAAAGAAATCATATCTTCTCTTTTCCTTTGAGTTTCTTTTTCATATGGTATTTCCTTCAAATATACATAGCATGATCTTATTTCATTTTATGATATAAACATAATATATTATGAGTCATTTATTAGTGGGAGACTCTTGTCCCATATCTTTTCAATGTTTTATTAAACCATGTTATATAGTCGTTATGCTACAGAATTTTCATCTCAAAATCTCTCTCCTTTTCTCAAGAAATTTTCTTGTATTAGTTATTTGAATACCAAATTCTATTTTCATATCCAGGGGTATTCATCAATAAATAAACTTTATCTATTTTATTCTTTAATTAACATAAATATAACCCTCACTCCATTTCTAGGAGTTATAAATGACTTAATGATCAAGTTTTCAAAAACTTTTAAAACGTCAAGATTTTGAAATGAAACCCATTTATTTTATTCTATATGGGTTATTTATGAAATTTTTGATTATGATATATGTGGGTAACATGAAAATAAAGAAATATTAAGGGTACACCCTGATAGCACTCCAATTCATTGGGTAAAGAATTAATCTCTTGAGATGACAAGTTTCACGATACCTTGGTGAATAACCTTGGTAATTTTTATGTCACCTCGGGGATAAACCTTGGTGATATGTTCATGAATGTCTAAATGAAATGTTTTATCCACATATTCAAGTATTTATTCATGTTATTTTTATCATTATATTCTTATTATTCCATTTCTCATGCCTTTATGACTTTTACCATGTTCTTATTAATATTGCTCAAGATCACATGTAAACTGTTTCAATTGTTTTCCTTACTGCGCCTTCTGCTCACCCTTTTCTTTGATGTATGTCTCCAAGATATGAGATGATGTAATTTTTCATAGGATTAACTTATGATGAGGCATTATGAGTGGTTTAGAAGAATGTTTTATGTTTTTTTCATGTATTAAGTTCCAGATTTCCAAGACACTAGACTTTAAAGATCCTCTGTTCATAAAATTTAATGAAATGTTATGAAATAAAAAGGTGAGATTCCATATCAAGCACATTTTCCCAAAATACAGAGGCTTCCAACTAGCAGAAAGGGAATTGGGTGTGATATTGGGGAAACTATTCCCTCATTTTCAGAGTAATGTAGTGGAAATTATGGCATCCCGCCTTTTTTATTACATAACATTTCATTACATTTTAGAAATAGATGATCTTTAAAGTCTAGTGTCTTGGAAATTAAAAAAAATAGTTGAAAAAACAAAAAATTATTATAATAAACTTATAAGGCTTCATAAAAAGTTCATCCTAAGTAAAAAATACTTCATCTCATAACCTGGAGACATAAATCAAAGGAATGGGTGAGCAGAAGGCCCAGTAAAGAAAATAAGTGAAACAGTTGACATGTGTTCTTGAGAAATATTAATAATAACATGAAAAAAACCATAAAGACCTGAGAAATGGAAGAATAGTAATATCATGATAAAAAGAACATGAATCATAAATTTAATATGTGGCTAAAACATTCCATTTATACATTCATGAACATATCACCAAGGTTCATCCCTAAGGTGTCATAAAAATTACCAAGGTTATTCACCATGGTATCGTAAAACTTGTCATCTCTAGAGATTAATTATTTACCCAATGAATTAGAGAGATATCAGGGAGCACCCTTAATATTTATTTATTTTAATGTGATACACATAGATCATAATCATACATTTCATAAATAACCCAAATATAATAAAAGAAATGGGTTTCATGTCAAAATCATGACGTTTTAAAAAGTACTTAAAAATAAGATCAATATGTCATTTATAACCAATGGAAAGGGAGTGAGGGTTATATGTATGTCAATTCTAGAATCAAATATACCATTTTATTGTATTTATTAACACCCATATAAACTAAATATTTCATGGTATTAAAATAAATAAAACAAGGGAATTTATTGAGAGAAAGAGAGAGAAATTTTGAGACGAAATTTCTGCAGCATAATGGTTATATAACACAGTTTTAGAAAATAATAAAAAGGGAGGGTACAAGGGTAAAAACCTCATAAATAAATCATAATGAAATATAAATACAGAATAAAATGGAGATAAGAACATGGTATAGATATTTGAATTACATACCAAATGAATAGGAAATTTGAAAGGAAAGAGAAGATGTGAATTCTTTTACGAAAATTCAGTAGCCTAATGGCATCGCTTAAAATTTTAGAAAATAAATTGATGAGAGAAAAAAGGGTATATAATAATTTGAACATGAAATGGACAGTATTAAATATATATAAGGTAAATCCCCCACATAATAAAATGGAACTATAAGACACAATACAAAGGAAGTCATGACTTAAAAGAGGAGGGTGAAAGTTTCCCTTACCTTGAAGAGTAACTTCGGAAGCTTGAATGTAGGGACCATGGGAGGCTTGGGGGAACCTTGGTAGGAGTCCTTGGGAGGTAAAAATACTAGAACTTATTTGAGAAGGATTTTGGAATGAAATTAATGAGGGAATGACTTGGTATTTATATGAAAAGTGAGGGGATAAATTATTAATTTCCAAGGGACACCTCATCGGTGGTATTGGAAAAAACATGGGCTTTCCCATTGTATTTTCCCATGGTATTGGCCAATTGGGACACCTCATAGCATATATTACTATTCATATGTCAACCATAGTTATTACATAATCATTACATCATTAATGATTTCATTAAACACTCAAAACATAAAACTGTATTTTTACTATTCACCGAACATTCAACTATTTCAGAAAAATCCCAGAAATTCACACAAACCTAATATCCATGCTCTACATTCAAAAATAAACTCCATTTTAAAAAAATAATTTTCTATATATTTTTAGTTTAATTTTTAAATAAAATCATTTACTCCAAAAATACAACTTTAAAACAATAACTCCTTTTGTAACACGTTAAGAAAGTAATCAAGGTCCCATAAAATTATCATATATCCATATGAAAATAAAGTAAAAATATATGATTACATTTTATGAAAATACATTTCTATTTTAAATTGTTAAATTAATTATAAAACTGTAAATAAAATATATATGACATACAAAAATAAAAAAACTTACACTATGATCGTTTTTTCACTTTTAAGATGTCTTAAATGTATTTATACATTCATGGGTAAAGTTTCTATTTGTTTGGTCGAATTAATATTCATTACTATTCAAATGGGTATGTTACTATTCACACTTTACTATTCACTGAAAATTAATTTGATCTTATTAGACTCTAAATTTCATACCGAACACAACTGTATAAGACCATTTTTTTGAAAATCAATTCACATTTTTAATTATTTAAAGAATACAAAATATTTTAAAATACCCCTTTTTTTAAAAATTCAACAATAATATGGAACTTCTATAAATTCATCCTATATTTATCCGGACATTTGAAATTCAAAAATTTTACCATAATAAGAAATAACAATTATATTTATACCAAGGGATTACATTAAGTATCGAAGGCTTCGTTACATAGCCCCTTATAACACCTGCATAGGACCTAAGTGTAAGGTTTGCTATGGTGATAGAATGCTGGGGTGGCTGAGACAACATTGCCCGAGTGGTGATTTCTATCAGCTTTAACTTCTCCCGGATGCAATTTCGTTCAAGCTTCACATATTGATGTTTGGCTTGGGCTTGGTTTAGAGAAAATCCCAAAGATGAAACCTCATTCCCATGCTCCGAAAGATGGGCTTTATACGAACCAAGTCTTCTAGATGAGACCATTCAATCTTATTTCTTTATTAATTAACCCAGATCACTTGTATTTATAAATAATAATTGTAACGTTAAGAGTTTAGTTCCCAATAGTCATATTAACCAATGGTCATATAACAGTAGAAAACCAATGGTATCACTTCATTAATTAAATAATATAGATTTGTGGAGTATAAAATGAAATAACACACAAATTTAGGAAAAAAATTATTAAAAAGTTTGGGTCGTTACAGAAATAAATAGATAAAAATAGTGGAAGAAGTAATAACATGCAATAAGTAAATTGTGGAATACTGAAAGTAATAAACAACTGGAGCACATATATAAATGATGCATGATACATATGTCTCAGAAAGTATCCAAACAAGTCACAATGCTGAAATAAATCACTAAACCAAAGTACAAAGAAAAAAAATAAACTCTAACAACACCAAAAGCCTCAGCTTAGTCCCATGCTATCTAGCTCCACAGCAATTAGGTACCTGAAGCGGAAGGGAACTTGCCCTTATCTATACCTGAAACAATATAATCTGTTTAGGCCCAAAAGCATGACCCAAACAAGGTGTGAGACAAATCCCAATAGGAAACCACCCAAATATCTGTGCCTAGAAGTCACTAAATATATATTGCAGGAAATAAACAAAATGAAGTAGTAAATAAGGAAGTACTCAAGGTAAATAATCCTATAGTTTCAATTGCATTCATTTTCTTATATCAAGTAAGTAGCTAAAAAAAGCAGGTGACCCTCTAGGAAGTACTCACTACCTAACCCCTTTGGTTCAACCAAACAAACACAAGAAGCCCTCTGGGCAGTACTCATAGTCTAACACCTATGGTTCTGCTTTAGCAAAGACTCTCTGAGGAAGCACTCACTGTTAATTCCCCCAGTGGTCTTTTATTAGTAAACTAAAGACACCATGGGGAATAAATCAATGTAAAATTCCCCCTATGGTATCACAACGAGGAACTACAGTCACTCTGAGGGAGCATAAATTCCATCCCCCTTATGGTCTCGCAACTAAAAAGTAAACATACACCCTAGAGAAGCCCTCAACTTTCATTCTCCCTATGGTCTACTACACCAAGTTCCCAAAGACCCGTGTAAGTCAATTGTGCAGAGAAGATATATGGAATCCAAAGTAAACCTCAAGAACTACTTGGATAATTATTCTACAACATATCACAACATGTCAGATAAAATGACTCCATCCAAACAACACTAGGCATGGAAAACAAAGAAGCCTAACAGGAAAATTTAGACCAAATGGTCAATATCAAGAAAACATGGGAAAACACATCCATAGCAAGGTAACTAACCCTATATTCAATAAAAAATCCTCTATTCAAGCACACAAGTCATAAAAAGAAATAAAAGGGCTGAAAACCATAAGCACACAATACCCCGAACAAGGTTTTTGGGAGCTTTTGCACATATAACTCAAAGAATAACTATGGAAAGGTACAAACCACCTACCTCGGAATTTTATGTACGATATATGTGAACCTAAGGCCTTGAATCTCCCTAGAATGGTGTAGATCATGGAGAATCAAATGCAATCGATGATGGTCATTTTAGAGAATGGATGACGAGTCGGGGGCTTGGAGAATATTTGCACCGTACGATCACTCATGGACAGGAAGAGCAGAGAAGAAGGTATTTTTGTGAACGAGACGCGACTCCGATCCATTTAATGAAATAAAAATAAAAGTACACAACATGTTATTTAAAATTACAAGGCGTGTACTTGCCTTAACCGGCCCCTGCTTTAGGTGGTATCCAAGTCACCACACACAGCCATGTACTCAGCCGTTACATTTCCAGCACACGGTCACCCGCGACAACCAGGTACATGGCATGTAATTATAAGTACACAGTGTGTACTCCTGAAATTTAAAAAAACTTCTATTTTTCTAAAGAACAACCAGAAATGAAATACATACATGAAAATAAGATCCGGGTTCTTACAAACTTCCCCCCATAAAGAAATTTTTCCCCAAATTTCCCTAGTAAGGTAGAGTAGAGGAATAATCCTCAAACAGCTCCAGGCACTGCAATCGTACATCAGCCTGCCTATCCCATGTATCATCTTATACTTTCCTGTGCTACCATATAACTCATACCAGAGGAACAGAGCAGCCATGAAGAACCTTTTCCCTGTGATCAAAAATCTATATAGGATGCTTCTCAAAAGATGTATCCACTTCCAACTCAACTGCCTCAGGTTGAAAAACTTGAGATGGGTCTGAGAAGTAATGTTGTACCTAAGAAATGTGGAAGTCATCGTGCATATCCTGGTACCTCTAAGGAAACTACAACCGATAGGCAAGCCGCCTGAATCTCTCCAATACCTCAAACAACTGAACATATCTCAGCGAATGATTTCCATGTCTCCTAATCCTCCTATGTCCCAACCTCGGTGAGACATGCAAGAAAAACTGATATCTGACCTCGAACTCTATAGGTCATCTCCATTGATCTGCATAAGAATTCTGTCATGAATGTCTAGTATCCATCCTCTTTCAAATCAACTCCACCTACTATGTGGTCTCCTGAATAAGACGAGGTCCCAATATAGCTTCCTCCCCTGCCTCCAGCCAATATAGGGGTGATCGGCATGGCCTATCGTACTGAACCTCATAAAGTTCCATATGAATATTTTCTTGAAAAATATTATTGTAGGAAAAATAAACAAGATGTATATACTTCTCCTAAGAACCTCCAAAATCTTGGATGTATGCTCGAAGCTTTTCCTTAAGCACCTGAATTGTAAACTCAAACTAATCATCTGTCTGGGGATGGTAAGTTGTACTCAAAAGTAACAGTGTACCCAAAGCCCTCTATAACCCCTGCCAGACCCAAGAAGTAAAAAATGTGTCTCTATATGAAACAATGGAGTGTGGAACTCCATGTAAATGTAAAATATCTCGTATGTACATCCTTCCTAGCTCATCAACACTGAAGGTCTCCTTGATCGTCAATAAGTGAGAAACCTTCATGAGTCTCTCAATGAAAACCCAAACTGTATCATTCCCTCAAGGAGACCTCAGTAAACCTGTCATGAAGTCCATCACCAAATCATTCCACTTCCACTCAGAAATGGGTAATTACTGCAAAAGACCTGCTGGTTGCTGATTCTCCACCTTCACCTGCTGACAGGTGGAAAACATCATCACAAAACCAGCAACATCTCTATTCATACGTAGCCACCAATAATGACAGTGTATGTCACGATACATTTTGGAGACAATAGGATAAACTGATCATATTGAGAAATGAAATCCCCACATTAACTCCTCTCGTATGTCTTTTGACACCCATATGCATCCATGAAAGTGCAAGATCTCATCCTCTCCTCTGGTCCATCCAAGAATAGGGTCCTCTCCTGACACACTCTCGCATAGGGCTAGTCCTTCAGAATCTAATAGCTTCCTCATTCAAATTTTTTCAATAAGAGTAGATGTAACAGCCATAAAAGAAATAATTTTCTTCCCCAATATATCGTGCACCTCCAAATTCATCTCAGAGAACAAAACCACAAGCTGTCATTCCCTGCTAGACTCATGAACTGCCTGTATATGAGTCCTTCTGCTCAACGCATCTGCCACTACGTTGCCTTTCCTAGGCGTGTAGGCAACCTCAAAGTCAATGGACTAAAGGTACTCAACCCACCCTCGCTATCTCAAATTTAGGTCACTCTATGTAAAGATAATACTTTTGTGGTCGGTGAAAGCTACAAAATTCTCTCACAGATAATTTTGTCTCCAACTGCATAAATCATACACAACTATAGCCAACTCGAGATCATGCCTTGGGTAATTTCTCTCATGTGGCCTCAACTGCCGAGACCCATACACAATGACTCCTTCTCCCTGCATAAGCACTACTCCCATGTCGATACATGATTTATCATTATATACAACATATATTTTTTCCAGCTCTAGAAAAACTAGTATCGGTGCCGAAGTCAACCTCCCCTTCAGCTCTTGAAAGGCTGACTCATAGGAGTCTGACCACAAGTAATTTGCACCCTTCTTAGTCAGAACCATAAGTGGTGTTTCTAAACACGAGAATCCCTATATGAAATGTCTGTAGTAACCATAAAACCCTAGAAAACTCCATACCTAAAAGAAGTTCTTCAGTTTCTACCAGGAAACTACTACTCTCACTTTCTCTAGGTCTATTGATACTCCTTACTCTGAAATAACATAACCCAGTAAGTGAATTTGGTCCATCCAAAAGCGGCATTTTGAGAGCTTAGCATAAAACTAATGCTCTCATAGTGTACTCAAAATTATCTCAAGATGTGTGGCATGGTCATGTCAAGTGTGATAGCACACCGAGATATCTTCCATTAAGACTACCATGAAAGAATCAACATATGGATGGGATACTCGGTTAATCAGTTCCATGAAAACTATAGGCACACTCATGAGACCGAATGACATGACCACATACTTGTATAGACCATACATACTTTGAAAGGCTATAATAGTTATATATGATGGTCTAACGTGCAAATGGTGGTAACCGGATCTCAAGTAAATCTTCGATAACACCTGGGATCCTCGAAGCTAATCAAAGATATCATCAATCCTCGGTAAGGGATATCAGTTCTTGACCGTCAACAGGTTCAGCTTTCAATAATCCACACAAATTATGAGGGCACCATCCGCGTTCTTTGCAAAAAGGACAAGAAAACCCCAAGGAGTAGTACTAGGTCAGATGAAACCCTTTTCCTGAAACCCCTCTAAATGCTTCTTGAGCTTCTGTAACTCTAGTGTATCCATCCTAGAAGGAGGAATGGACACCAGTGCTGCTCCTATAAAAATTTCAAAAGAGAATTCCACCTCTCACTCCAGAGGAAAACCTGAAAAGTCATATAGAAATATATCCCTAAAACAATCGAACACTGGAGGAAAGTCTAACTGAGAAGTCACTTGGTCATCCAGATATAGGCTAGCAATATGGGTTGCAACTCCTCCCAACCCATGATGCTCGGGACCTGCTCTACTTGCCTGAACATCCCATTCTCCCTTATGTAAAAAGGATCCACCATCTGGTGATGTAAAACTCACCCTATAACGATAGAAATCAAAAATTTCCTAGAAGAGAACCAACCAGTCTATTTTGATAATTACCTCATAACCTTTAATCTCTAGAACACAGGGATCCCACAAGGAGTGACACCAACCAAAAACAAGAGGGAACTCCTTGCACTAATGTACACTATACATTCTTGTCTCCAATGGAGTGTCCAACAACAAGACATCAGAAGAAGTAAAGATACAGAGGCCAAGGCTCTACACAACAAAAAAAGATATAAAAATATGAGAAGACCCTATTTTGAAAATTATAGAAGCTAAGACTGAGGATACAAGAATCGTACCTTGAAATGTAGAGGGTATGGGATCCTACTCCTACTGGGTCTGTTCCACTACAAAAGTTTGACCTATACCATGGCCCTGCGACCCTGCCTGACCCCCTTGAGCAGGTCCACCTTATTATCTCTTGAATCCTGCCAACTAGATACCATGAACATGACCTCCACCTTATCCTGAATGGCCAAAAGAACTCTAGTTACCAGAGTGATGAGAAACTGGTGGTGGTCCTCCAGAATGATGAATCATTGAAGACCCCCTATCACTAGCTTCTGGTGAGAAAAACTAACAGAACTACTGAAGATGACCCATATTGCCGCACGATCAGTACTCCACTGGGTCTCTCAGGAAATGTGGACTCATATGCCCACTCTTCCTACACTGGTATCACACCACCTGACTACCAAAAGAAGTATCCTGCCTACTACAATATCTACATGTAGACTCCCTGTGGTGCTTCCTACTGTCAGTAGGAGGGGTACCAACTTCGGATGCTGAGCCACCCCGGATCATAGCTCTAGAATCCATCAGATTGTGCTCTATGATCAGCTCTCAGTTAACTATAGAGGTGATGGAAGTCATTAAGAAGATGTTAAACTAAGATCAGATGTCGTTCCTAAGACCATACTCAAACATCCTTTCCAGAAATAACTCATCACCCCTAGAATGGGTGTGAATCACTACAGATCTATGAAACAAGAAAAATAATCCATGACTAAGAGAGTACCCTACTCCAGACTCATAAACTCTTATGGTCGATCAACCCTTAAAGTATCTGGGTAGAAAAATTCATAGAAGGTATGCTGGAACTCAACCCAAGACATACTCTATTGGCATCCCGCCTATGAGATCACATGCCACCATCTCTTTGCGGAATCCCAAAGCATATAAGTAGTGAGCTTCACCCTCCTCTCTGGAGTCATCTCTAAATGCTCCATGATAGATAGCATGGCTTCTAACCATGAATCTGCATCCTGGGGTCCTCCATCCCATGAGAAATTGGGAGGATGCTGCTGCTGAAAGACCCGTGTCAGCTCTGTCATAGATGGGGTAGGCTGTGGTACACCTCGGAAGGTCTGCATGAACCTCATAAAGCCCTCTCAGAACTTTGCATCAGCACTTGTATCCAAAATAATGGTTTTTACCAAGACTGGCACTACTGGAAGATCTATTGGTAGTCCTTGATCAGCCATGTCCAGTGTCTGATCACTACCTTGTAACTGGCGTACAACCGGAGGACGTCTCGGTGTCATGACTCTGTAAGTTCAAACGCACACCTTTGCTCAAGATTATTGAGTACTGAAACATAGAAGTTCAAGAAGTTAACAGGAGAAGTAAATAATTCATGTTTTTCAAAAACATGGATACACAATGTGTATAACCCCTACACAGCATGTTCCCTTAATCCTACACATGGGCGTTTACTCTTACTAACCTTGGTCATGTAACACCCCATACACATGGTGTGTTCTTTCAAGACACGACATGTACTTGAATCATGTTACCCTACCCAAGTTCTTCTATACAACTAACCCACACAGTTCCCCTAGAACAAGAATACACAACATGTTTGTCCTAGACACGACATGTACTAGATGAAATTCACTGACCTGTGTTGTTAGTCACACGATTGATTACATGACTAACTATACATGGCGTGTTTGTGCTAGACACGGCGTGTACTAGATACCCATCATCCACCTATGTCATTAGTCACATGGTCAGACACATGTTCTAAACACACGACGTGTACATCCGGTACACGGAGTGTTCCACCAATGATTTCCCAACCCTGTGTCTCTTCCCTCACAAATAGTGATATGGTTAGAGATTACACAGCATGTACATACGTACATGGCGTATAATTAATAAAAAAAATTCCTTCCTGAACATATGGACACATGGTGTGTATTTATCCTTACACACTTTGTATTCTGGGTTTTTCTATAATGTAAGCCTCATAAAATACTGTAGAACCCTAGAAAAAACAATTAAACAACATTGAAGTTCCAAATTCTGATCCATAAGATCCCATAATCCCCACGAATCAAAGCTTGGAATCTTATACATGTCATATACAAGGAATAAGAAAGAAACAACCCACCAAATTTCGATCCATGAGGGCCTATAACACCCCAAGAACCAAAGTTTGGCGTTCATTCAAACGAAATCTTACAAAATCAATACTTTATTAATTTGCATGTATTCTATCAAGGTATCTATCACAACATCATTCATATCTTGCACAACATCTATCACAACAACATGCAATCCATAATGCACCCTCCATAGCATGGTAAGAATGCATGACATGTGATTTCTTGAAAGTTCCTATATGATGCATGAGAAGGCATGCCCTCATATTATCAGGTTGAAATAGAAATATAACCTCAATAACATCAATAATAACAACACAAAAACATGTGAATCACCCAACGGTGAAATCAAATCAACTATAATAATAGCAAAACCAGAAAGATTACAATAATTGAGGTAGATTAGCTTTCCCCTATACACATGTTAGCAACTCCCGAGCACATCTTATTACCAACTATCTATTCCATTCTATCCCTGGATATAGGCTCCAAAGAGTAAGTCAGGAAGAAAAGAACTTTCTATGATACCACTTTCTAACATCCCAGTTCCAGGAGCCACCCGGTTGGTCACATGGCCTCAAGCGCATTTCCCCAAATGCAAGAGGATGACGACTAGCAGCGAGGGACTTGGGTGTGATAGTGGGGAAACAATTCCCTCATTGGCAGATTAATCCAATAGAAATAAACAGATAACAATAGTGGAATTAGTAACAACATGAATTAACTAAACAATGGATGACTAAAATTAATAAAAAACTAGAGCACGTATATAAATGATGCATGATACATATGTCTAGGAAAGCATCTAAACAAGTCAAAATGATAGTATATAGTACTAAACCAATGTAAAATAAAAAAAAATAAACTCCAACAACATCGTAAGCCTCAGCTTGGTCCCATGCTCTCCAGCTCCACTGTAATCAGGTACTTTAAGTAGAAGGGTGCTTTCCCTTATCTATACCCGTGACTATATAATCTGTTTGGGCCCAAAATCAGGACCCAAATAGGGTGTGAGAAAAATCACAGTAGGAAACCACCCAAAGATCTGTGCCTAATAGTCAGTGAATATATATGGTAGGCAATAAACAAAATGAAGCAGTAAACAAGGAATTACTCAAGTTAAACAATCCTACAGTTTCAATTGGATTCATTTTCATATATAAAATAAGAAACTAATTAAAAGTAGTTAATCCTCTAGGAAGTACTGATAGCCTAACCCATCTGGTTCAACTAAACAAACACAATCAACCCTATGGGAATTACTCACAGTCTAACCCCTCTAGTTCATCTTTAGCAAAGACTCTCTAAGGAAGCACTCACCTTCAATCCCCTTGTAGTCTTTTATTGGTAAACTACATACACTATAGAGAAGCACTCAACATCCAATTCCCCGTATGGTATCGCAAAGAGGAACTAAAGATAATATGAGGGAGCACAATGTTCATCCCCCTATGGGTTCACAACAAAAAATTAAACAGACACCCTGGAGAAGCCCTCAACCTCAATTCTCCTTATGGTATACTACAACAGGTTCCCACAGCCCTGTGTAAGTCAACTGTGCACAAATGATATATGGCTGCCAAAGTAAACCTCAGTAACTACTTGGATAATTATTTTACAACATATCACAACATGTTAGATAAAATCACTCCATCCTAACAACACTATGCATGAAAAAAAGTAGCCTAACCGGAAAATCTAGACCTAACGGTCAATATCATGCAAACATGGGAAAACACATCCGTACCAAGGTAACGAATTGTATTTCCAATCATCAATTATCTACTCAATCACACAATGCATACCAAGCAATAACGGGGCTAAAAACCATAAACACACAATACCCCGAACAAGGGTATTGTGAACTTTTGCACATATAACTCAAATACTAACTATGGAAAGGCACAAACCACCTACCTCAGTGTTGTATGGATGATATACGTGAACCTCATGAATTAAATCACCCTAGAATGCCACAGATCTTGGCGACTCCAATGAAATCAAGGACGGTCGATTCTGAGAACAGATGAAGAGTCGGGGTCTCAGAGAAGATTCATGTTGTACGGTCTCTCCTGGAAGAGAAGAGTGGAGAAGAAGGTATTTTTGTGAATGATACGCGACCCCAACCCATTTAATGAAATAAAAATAAAAGTACATAGCGTGTTTTTAAATGTTCATGGTGTGTACTTGCCTTAACTGGACCCCACTTTAGGCGGTCTCTAGGTCACCACACACGACCATGTACTTGGATGTTACATGACCAGTACGTGGTCCCCTACGACAACC
This sequence comes from Viscum album, assembly GCA_963277665.1. Lineage (NCBI taxonomy): Eukaryota > Viridiplantae > Streptophyta > Magnoliopsida > Santalales > Viscaceae > Viscum > Viscum album. The sequence goes on from OY728164.1 coordinate 2,027,681,720, forward strand.
TGGTACATGACGTGTACTTATAAGTACACATTGTGTACTACTGAAATTTCCAAAAACTCCACTTTTTCTCAAGAACAACAAGAAATGATAGATATACTTGGAAAGAATATCTGGGTTCTTACAACCAAAAGTTTTAGTGCAACACCCTTATATTTTATTATATATTTATCTTTAATTTAATTTAATTTCTTTGATTCCATGAGTTACACACCAACCCTAAGTCCGAATGATTCATAATATAGGATATTGTTATAATCTAGGTATAATATTGGAGGTATGAATACCAACAATCACATTTTTACAAAATATGTTTTAATGTCTTAGATAAATAAAATATAATCATAAATATGTAAATAATTTTTAGAAAAGTCATTATACACTAAAAAACACATTTTTCATGAAATATGTATTTTACTGATTTTTTTGAGAAAAAAAATAAAATTAATTTATTGAAATTTTAGAAGATATATTTGAAAAAAATAACTTAATTTTATTAATTCATCATGTCAAAATTATATTAGAGTGAACTTTGAGAATTTTCGAAAAAGATTTACTATTTGATGAATAGTTAACAGTACTATTTTTTATTGGAAAATGTTTTTTCATTTCAAGCATTTATAATGTTAAATTTTTTTAAAGTGGTTTAAAATAAACATTAATTAATTAAATTTATTTATAATCCAATTAAAGTCATTGGAATCATTTTTTTGTTTGATTTTGGTGTATAAACATTTATACTTAGGAAAACATTCTTTTTCATTAAAAATGCTTTTCATTGGTTTAATTTCAAATAAAATTATCCCACTTTTGTGAAATTAATTTCATAAAATGGATTCTAAATTTGGAATAATGATAAATTATATTAGGTAATAATATAATCTTAATTTTTGTTCTTAATGAATATTAAAATCAGTAAGTATCTGTTACCAAAGTTAAGGTTAAAACTTGTTTATCTGGGGCTTGAAATAAATTAATAATTGTTAAATGGACCCAAAAAAATTTTTAAATCCTATTTTATAACCATATTTCTTTCCTATTTTATCCAAAATCCAAATCCATTTACATTTTGAAGCATGTTTCTTGAAGAATATATTATTATATTTTAATATTTTACGAAATTCCAAGTGTGTTTTCTCCCCCACATATAAAATGACACCCATAATCTCTCTTATTTACAATAAATTGAGCCACTTATCTCGACCAAAGCCTAGACAATTCCCATAAAAAAATTCATGTCACATTAATAATAGGTTATTTTATTCTTAAAATACAATTTCAATGGTCCTTAATAATGAATCTAAATGAGGTCTATTAAAGAAAATGTAATCATCTTACCCAATATCATTCGTTTTATTTCTTCTTACACCTACTCTAAATCATTGGTATTAACAATTTGATAATAAATAACTTACTTTTAATATAATAAAATGTTATTATTATTATGAAACCACTATTATCATCCAAATTTTTTGTAGATTGGGAAGTGAAATTATTTTTAGTGTGTACAGTTGGACTACTGCCACCACCTTGTAATATAAATAATTATTCATTTCAATATTAATGGATGATTATTATGGGGAGTTTAAAGTTTATATTTGATATTTATGAAATTTTTATTATTATTTAATTATAATATATTAACTAACTTCTTACCTTTCAATTCATTGGAAAATTATTACGTCACTTGTGCATAAGTGTGGACTACCACCCCCACGATGTGTTATGATTTGTTTTTCATTTAATATTTACTTGAATTGTAAAGACCCGTAAAATTCAAGGAAATTTTTTTCTTAATTTTCTTGGGAATTTTACAAGAATGCAGTTTCTGACGGCACCTGATTCCGAGGCCCGGTGTGCCCGGAATCATTTTCCGAAGTTTGGCTCGGGTACGTTCAGTGAACGAACGAGCGGGTTTTTCTAACTTTTGAACCGGTGCTCGGAATCGAATTCTGAGTGCACCGATGGAATTGAAGTGCCAGTATTTTTTTAGAAATGCTTTTTCCGGAGTTGAATTTTCTCAGGTGTGGTTTTTAATTTTTGGGGTTAAGTTAAGAAATAAAATAAAGTGGTGCGAAAAATTTATTTTATCTCACTTAAAGCCACTTAAAGCCACTTAAGCCAGGTTAAGCGGATAAGGTGGGACCCACGATATCCTACCCACTTGGTAGGATATTTGTGAGGTGGGCCCACATGAGACCCACCATTTCTTTCCCTCTAAGTGACGCTCCCGCGAAAACCTCTTTTAAATAAAGTCAACCGGTGTGTTTACTTAAATTCTAAACGCCCCTTTTAATTGGGCAGTTAAGTCATGGCAATTAATTAATTGAATTAATGGTTTGTTTCTTAACTTTGAATTTCTCATTCTTAGCATGGGAATAAAATAAGACCAACAATTGTTTTACTTTAGGGTTGCTTGTCGAGAGGATGGGGAGAAGCTCTCAAGCTTGAAGATCTTCATCCTCCTTTGCGAAGAACGCGAAGAACATGAAGAACGTCGAACCCTCAGAGATCGACGACGCATCGCCGTGTTCCGCGACGCCAAAGATTCTCCTTCCGTGCTGCTTCTTCCACGACGTTCCTTCCCCGCTACAATCTTCAATCAACAACCGATTGAGGTAGGGGGTTGCGGTTCTTTAATTCTTTGTGAATTTTATCCTCAACATGGGTTTAATTGATGCAATTAAATCTTTGTGTTTTTAATCCTAGAAGTTTGACTTTGCGACGCCGTGTACCATGATGACAGCGACGCCCCTTCCGTGATGCAACAATCCTCTTCTTCCACGACAGTCAATTCCGTGACGAACTCACGTTCGACGACAACATTGAGGTAGGGGTTTTTGTTCATTTTTAATCTATGTGATTATATCCGCGGTTTGTTAAAATGATTGTTGTGAGACTTTTAAAACCACTAACGCAGTGGGTGCGGACCAATGAACAATTCTGAACCCACCGCCCTTTCGCTCATGGTGTGCAAAATGGCAGACGACAACAAAACAAGCAGCACGGGCGATGTGAGGTCCTCGCAGTGAAGGACAGACCCTGGGAGGGCCATTGGTGAAGACGAAGCGAATTTCTGACCATCGTAACTCGTTTGGTGGTCCGCGGAGCAACCCGACGGCACGCCACGCTGGCACGGCGGCGGGAGGCAGCGGTGCCCGGCGCGCCGCCGGGGAGAACCGCCGCGGCTGAAGCCGCGGCGACAGGCCAGCAGTCCTGTTACCGCGCGGGACCGGCGAAGGCGGGACACGGCAACCCGGCCACGTCCGTTGGCGAGAGGCATCCCCCCACGCGGGGCCGCGGATCATTCAAGGGGGCGGCACCCCCCTTGCGCACCGCTCGGCGGTTACGGCCGAGCCGCCTGCCGATCGGGCCGCACCCGCGTCGGCCGGGCCGTGTCGCGCCCAGGCCGGGCCGGCCGGGTCGGCCCGGGCCCAGACCTCCCATTTTCGGACCTCTTCGGTCTTTTGCTCATATCTTAGGCTACGGACCTCCGATCGACGCACCATCAGTGGAGATGTGATCCTTGGATCGAGACGGTCGTTTCGACATATTACACTCAATGTTTCAGAGTACTTTGGGTTCAGCCGGGTTGGTTCGTACACGAAACCAACTGGGCCCTCGGAGCGGAAACACTCATAAGTTAAGTTCCGGATGTCCGATTGATGTGCCGTCAACATTGATTGATTCCTCTAAGTAAGACGGATCTTTTTCCTTACTCCGCCCGAGGTTTGGATGCAGGTGGAGTACGGTCGGTTTGGTTTTGACTTAAAAACCAACCGGGCCCCTGGGACGAAAAAGCCAATAACTCTCAGACCGGGCGTCCGATTGACGTGCCGTCTATGGCATTGAGTTCCTGTTGACGATACATAAATTATGGATACATCAACTCTCGACTATGTGTCAGTTGATGTATCAGCCTCTCGGATCGTGGAGCGGACCCTCCCGAACGAGCTTGCTGTGTGTGGGAACCCTAGAGCTGGCTGCGACTACGACGACGACGACAACTGTACAGAGATCCTCAGTGGACTCGACTGTGACAACTACGGCACTCAGCGATCCTACTTGGATCTGTGCCATAGATCTTGTATGGGTCCGATCTTGTGTGGGTCAGCGCTCAGTGGTCCTGTGTGGGCCAGCGCCTACAGATCCTGTGTGGGTCTGATCCTGTGTGGGTCTTTGCGGGGGTTAGTTACCTATCGATCCTGTGTGGGTCAGATCCTTTGTGGGTCATTGCGGGGGTTAGTTACCTATCGATCTTGTGTGGGTCAGATCCTTTGTGGGTCATTGCAGGGGGTTAGTACCTATCGATACTTTATGGGTCCGACGGCTTAGATGAATCAGTGGCTATATCTGATCATCTCTATCATCATACGAAGAAGTATACCTATGTGAGCTGAATCCTGTTTTGCTTTTCTATGTGGATTGTGTTGTGCTATCCTGTGTGGATTTATGTTTTGATTTCCTGTGTGGACTGTGTTGTACTTGGGATCAGATGTTGGAGCCGAACGAGAATTGATGACTTAGGTATATGTATGGGCATATACCTAAGTAGTGTCGAATGTTACTTCGTGATTGTATCTTTCCTTTTTGGATTATCCTTTGTGGATTCTGGGAGACCTTCAGGGGTCTCGGGGTCCCTACTGAGTATCTTATACTCACCCCTGCACGGGTTATGCCCACACTACATTGTGTTGGTTTCAGACGATGGACAGTGCTGATCGTGGTTGAGGCTTGCGAAGGAGGACGGTACCTGGAGGTGGACCACTGGGCGGGACGTTCTCGGAGCGGACGGCTGGACCCGAGGTGCTGTGGAGGATATCTGTACTCACCCTTCAGGTGGAATTTCTAGTGGACAGCTCGACGTTGCGGCTTTACTTTTCAGTTGCTGTTTTCCCTTCCAGTTGTACATTACTTTCAATTTGGGTTTGTATACTGGACCACTTACTTTTTCTACACTTACTGTTGTACCTAGTTTTTACTTAGTGTTTACTTCTACTACTTTCTTGCTCTGTGGTGTTTGTTTACTTTACAAAGGCAATGCCTTCCCTTTTTACCGGGATTTAGGCCTTGGTGCTAGTCGCCAGCCCCTGGCCTATGGAAGGAGAGCTTGGGGTAGTCACGGCTCGGGCCCCAAGGATGAGTTGTGACAAATTGGTATCAGAGGAGTTTGGTTCTACCGCAGAACTTGGGACTCTGATCTTTTTCTATGTGAAGCAATAGTGTTAAGCATATTGGGTGTGGTTATCAGTCCAGGGAGTCCAGTGTTGGTGTGGTGGCCGACGTATCCGTACACCAGGACCCTAACTTATGGTTTCCGACTTAATGCACGAAAACATTGATTGCATGTGTGTTTCAAGTTTTCTTTGTGATTACATTATGTCAGCTCACCGGGTATATTATTTGACCATGGCACACCTTTTTATTTTCAGGATGGCCCCACGACGACATCCAGCTAGGGTTTCGAGAGTTGTGTGTGACGACAGCCCACCGAGCGACGAGGCCTCGGTACATGGCCCTTTGACAGCTGAGGCACCGGCGGTACCTCTACCTGCCGAGCCACCGATGCTTCCAGCCCCAGCCGCTGATGATGCACATCGCGTTAGTGAACTGCACGAGTTCCAGCACCAGCGACCGCCTAGGTTTTGCGGGGAGATGGACCCCCAGGCAGCCGAGGACTAGCTGGAGGCAGTTGTATGAGTTTTTAGGTTAGTGAGGACAGCAGCAGACCTCATGGTGATCCGCACAGTGAGCCTACTGCACGCTGTAGCGGGCCGATGGTGGATTTTGATGCTCCAGGTGCATGATGAGGAATCTCTCCTCTGGACGGACTTTGAGAGCCTCTTCCGCTCATATTTCATCCCAGCCACCCTCTGTGTGGTGCGCATCCATGAGCTTCTTCAGCTGCGGTAGGGAAGCTTGACAGTCGCCCAGTACTCGGTGAGATTTACCGATCTCTGGCGCTACTCGATAGACATGGTACGTGACCCATTCTTCTGGGCCCGGACCTTTGAGCAGGGATTGAGGCATGAGATCAGGGCATCACCGATCTCCCTCAGCATTCCGACTTAAGCAGGAGTACTGGAGCGAGCCCTTTTGATCGAGATCTTTCTTGCTGAGCCTTCTTCACCAGCGAGACCTACCACGGGGTGGCACGTAGTAGAGCCTTATACAACAAGCAGTCGACGGATGACTCATGGGTCCAGGTAGACCAGACCCTCAGGCAAACGAACTCAGGACACTGGCTCAGCAGTGCAGGGCACACAGTGCAGAGCCAGTCTTTCGAGAGGTAGGCAGTGCTACACATGTGGTGGGTAGGGCCACATGGCACGTGACTGCCCGACCCGCCATGCCGAGGAGCAGCAGACAGTTGAGGGGCCACCCAGGCAGTGGCAGTGGGTCGACCATGGCAGTCCACATGGAGCAGGTGGACGAGGCAGAGGAGCTGGCCGAGCAGCAGGTGGTGGGCGACGCTTTGAGGCTCTTCCACCACCACCACCAGGAGGTCCACCCCGACCACCGGGAGCTGGCGGGCAGAGACATGCACAACTCCAGGCAGTGGAGGCCTACGACCACGGCGCGCCCGAGATGATTTGAGGTACTATCTCTATCTATTCTACCTTTACTATAGTTCTTATAGACACAGGAGCGAGTCACTCTTTCATAGCTGCTGCCCTTGTTCGGAGCTCGGAGATTCCGATAGAGTCGTTGGCTCGATCCTTATGGCTAGAGACACCTACGAGAGCAGACTCGACGATTACGCACTAGTGCCGGCATTGTGAGATTACTCTAGGAGGCGAGAGCTTCGGATGGGATCTTCTTGTAGCGGCGTCGAGGCCTTACGAAGTCATCTTGGGCATGGATTGGTTATCTACAGTCCATACACATATTGACTGTATTAGGCGCAAGGTGCGATGTGTACACACCGACAGGAGCAGGTTCACCTTCACCGGCGAGAAGGGAGCCTTCACAGCACAGGATGGACATCCGCAGAGGAGAGAACAACCCATCACTCATCAGATTACTAGCCTCATCCTAGGAGCAGTGGACGTGCGGAGTCCTAGTTTTCGTGTAGTGGTGGATCAGTATGCAGACGTCTTTCCCGACGATGTTCCAGAACTACATCCTCGCAGAGAGGTAGACTTTTATATTGATCTGTACCCCGGGACAGCCCCGATATCCACTCCAGCATATCGGATGGCCCCCGCTGAGCTTCGAGAGCTACGGGTACAGTTGGAGGACTTGCAGGGAAATGGTTTCATCAGACCCAGTGTTTCATCCTGGGATTCCCCGATATTGTTCGCCAAGAAGGCGAACGGGAGCTTGCGACTTTGTGTCGACTATCGTTGCCTAAACCAGGTGACAGTGAGGAACAAGTATCCACTACCGAGGATTGATGACCTCTTCGATTAGCTCAAGGGAGCTCGGTGGTTCTCAAAGATAGACCTCAGGTCAGGCTATCATCAGCTCAGAGTTCGGGATGAGGGCGTGCAGAAGACGGCCTTCAAATTTCGGTATGGCCACTATGAGTTCTTGGTTTTTCCATTCGGCATAACCAATGCTCCGATAGTTTTCATGGGCCTCATGAACAGGATCTTTCAGCCATACCTCGATTGATTTGTCGTGGTATTCATCGACGACATTTTGATATACTCGACGACTGAGGAAGAGCACACCTACCACTTGCGAGTTGTACTAGACACACTCCGAGAGAACTAGCTTTATGGCATGCTCTCAAAGTGTCAGTTCTGGATATGTGAGGTCCACTTCTTGGGACACATCATCTCTGAGGCGGGAGTTGCAGTGGATCCTGCGAAGATCGAAGCAGTGCTAGCTTGGGAGCCACCCTGGAGCATGACTGAGGTGCGGAGTTTCTTGGGACTAGCTGGATATTATCGGAGATTTGTGTTAGACTTATGCAGAGTTGCGGCACCACTCTCATATTTGATGAAGAAGGGGAAACCCTTTGTGTGGTCAGAAAGATGTCAGCAGAGCTTCCAGGAGCTGAGACAGAGATTGACCAGCGCCCCTATCTTGAGGCTTTTAAAGGAGGGAGTTGGGTACGTAGTCTACTATGATGCATCAGGGACTGGACTCGGATGTGTCCTGATGCAAGAGCGGGCGGTGATCGCCTAGGTATCACGTCATTTGAGGCCGCATGAGCAGAACTACACTACCCATGATCTGGAGTTAGCAGCAATGGTCTTCGCTCTGAAGACATGGAGACACTACCTGATGGGCGAGTTCTTTACAGTCTTTTATGACCATCAGAGTCTCAGGTACATCTTCTATCAGAAGGACCTGAAACTGAGAAAGAGGTGATGGCTCGAGTTCCTCCAGGACTATGACTTTGAGATAGTCTATACTCCTGGGAAGGGGAACGTAGTAGCCGATGCTCTCAGCAGGAGGACGGGCATTCAACTACTTGAGGAGGCGACAGAGCAGCTAGCCACTTTGCAGATATCCTTCCTTCAGTCTCTCACAGTCACCCCTCCACTACTACAGTGGGTCAGAGGGGCACATCGTGGGGACGCTGGCTGTGAGACGCAGTATGCACAGATATCCTCAAGACAAGCACCTGATAGTTTATCCTTTGGAGCTGAGCACGACGTCCTTTTCAGAGGACGTACCATGGTACCAGTTGCTTTACAGGAGGAGGTGCTAATAGAGTTTCACACTTCTCCTTTAGCGGTACATCCTGGAGTGGAAAAGATGTACCAGGACCTCAGAAGACAGCACTGGTGGCCGGGCATGAAGAAGGATGTGGCAGAGTTCGTTTCTCGGTGCCTGACCTGCCAGCAGGTGAAGGTAGAGCATCAGGTACCAGCAGGCTTGGTACAACCCTTGGAGGTCCCAGAGTGGAAGTGGGATGGGATATCTATGGACTTCATGACTGGACTTCCACGAACTTCCAGGGGTCACGACTCCATTTGGGTGATTGTTGACCGAATCACCAAGTCGGATCACTTATTACCCATCAGAGAGCAGGGCTCAGTGGAGAGCTTAGGACATCTCTACATTCAGGAGATTGTACGGCTTCACGGTGTTCCGTTATCTATCGTCTCTGATCGAGATGCTCGCTTTACTTCCCAGCTTTGGAAGGGGTTGCAGGAGGCGTTCGGGACGCAGCTATGTCTGAGCACCGCCTTTCACCCTCAGACAGATGGTTAGACAGAGAGGACCATACAAACTCTCGAGGACATGCTCCGCGCATGTGTCCTCGACTTTGGTTGTAGTTGAGAGGACCACCAACCCTTGGTGGAGTTTGCGTACAACAATAGCTACCACTCCACCATCGGGATGGCACCATACGAGGCATTGTATGACCGAACTTGCAGATCTCCATTGTGCTGGACAGACCCTGGGGAGTCAGCACCTGTGGGACCAGAGATGGTCCAGGACATGACAGAGAAGGTCCAGGTCATCCAGGAGTAGATGAGGACAGCTCAGAGCCGGTAGAAGTCCTATGCTGACAGGAGGTGGAGGCCACTATAGTTTGAGGATGGCGACCACGTCTTCTTGCGTGTCTCACCTCGACGTGGATTAGAGAGATTTGGTCGAGGCAGAAAGTTGTCTCCACGCTTCATCGGACCATTCCGGGTCCTCAGTAGGATTGGCGAGGTGGCTTATCGCCTGGCTCTACCACCTCAGTTGCACTGAGTGCATGACGTCTTCCACGTATCTCAGCTGAGGAGATACGTGCATGACCCGACACACATCATTGACCATGGGGAGCTGGACGTTGATTATGGGACGACTTTTGCGGAGGTCCCGGTGGAGATTGAGGATCGACAGGAGCGGGTCCTACGTGGACGGTCGATTCTTCTAGTGCGCATCAGATGGAAGCACGGGAACCTCCAGGAGAGCACTTGGGAGCGGGAGGCTCAGATGCGCGCTCAGAACACACATTTGTTTCCCAAGTTTATGATGTATCTTTATGGGGACGTAAAGCCCTGAGGTGGGAGTGATGTAAAGACCCATAAAATTCATGGAAATTTTTTTCTTAATTTTCTTGGGAATTTTACAAGAACGTAGTTTCTAACGGCACCTGATTCCGAGGCCCGGTGTGTCCGAATTAATTTTCCAATGTTTGGCTTGGGTACATTTAGTGAACAAACAAGCGGGTTTTTCTAACTTTTGAACCGGTGCTCGGAATCGAATTCAGAGGGCACCAATGGAATTGCAGCACCGGTATTTGTTTAGAAACGCCTTTTTCGGAGTTGCGTTTTCTCGGGTGTGGTTTTTAATTTTTCGAGTTAAGTTAAAAAATAAAACAAAGTGGTGTGACAAATTTATTTTATCTCACTTAAAGCCACTTAAGCCAGGTTAAGAGGAAAAGGTGGGACCCACGATATCCTACCCACTTGGTATGATATTTGTGAGGTGGGGCCCGCATGAGCCTCACTGTTTCTTTCCCTCTAAGTAATGCACCCGAGAAAACCTCTATTAAATAAAGTCAACCAGTGCATTTAATTAAATTCTAAATGCCCCTTTTAATTGGGAAGTTAAGTCGTGATAATTAATTCATCGAATTAATGGTTCGTTTCTTAACATTGAATTTCTAATTGTTGGCATGGGAAATAAATAAGACCAACACTTGTTTTACTTGACAGTTTCTTGTTGAGAGGATAGGGAGAAGCTCTCAAGAAAGAATATCTTCATCCTCCTTCGTGAAGAACGCGATGAACGCGAAGAATGACGAACCCTCGGAGATCGACGATGCGACGCCGTGTTCCGCGACGCTTCTTCTGCGACGTTCCTTCCCCGTGACAATATTCAATCAATAACCGATTATGGTAGGGGGTTGCGGTTCTTTAATTCTTTGTGAATTTTATCCTCAAAATGGGTTTAATTGATGCAGTTAAATCTGTGTGTTTTTAATCCTCAGAGTTTGATGGCGCGACGCCGTGTACCGCGACGACATCGACGCCCCTTCCGCGATGCGACAGTCCTCTTCTTCCACGACGGTAAATTCCGCGACGAACTCACGTTCGACAACAATGTTGAGGTATGGGTTTTTGTTCATTTTTAATCTATGTGATTATATCCGCTGTTTTATAAGATGATTGTTGTGAGACTTTTAAAACCGCTAACGCGGTGGGTGCGGACCAACGAACAAGTCTGAACCCACCGCCCTTTCGCTCATGGTGTGCGAAACGGCGGACGATGACAAAACAAGCCGCACAGGCGATGTGAGGTCCTCGCAGTGATGGAAGGACCCCGGGAGGGCCATTGGCGAAGATGGAGCACATTTCCGACCACCAGAACTTGTCCGGTGGTCCGCGGAGCAACCCGCCGACGCGCCACGCCCGCACGGCGGTGCTGATGGCGGGAGGCGGCGGCGCACAGCGCACCGCCGGGGAGAACCGCCGCGGCTGAAGCCGCGACGGTGGGCCGGTAGTCCTGCGACCGCACGGGACCGGCGAAGGCGGGACGCGGCAACCTGGCCGCGCCCGTTGGTGAGAGGCGGCCCCCCACGCGGGGCCGTGGATCATTCAATGGGGCGGCGCCCCCCTTGCGCACCGCTCAGCCATTACGGCTGAGCCGCCTGGCGACTAGGCCGCGCCCGTGCCGGCAGGGCCGGGTCGCGCTCAGGCTGGGTCGGGCCACCCAGGCCAGGCCGGGCCGCCCCGTCCAGGTCGGACCCTGACCCGGGTTGGGTCGACCCGGTTCAGGCCGACCCATGGGGGTTGGGTCGGGTCGGTCCGGGCCCAGACCCCCTGTTTTAGGACCTCTTCGGTCTTCTGCCCATATCTTGGGCTGCGGACCTCCGATCGACACACTGTCAGCAGCGATATGATCCTTGGATCGAGACGGTCGTTTCGACATATTACACTCAATGTTTTGGAGTACTTTGGGTTCGGCCGTGTTGGTTCGTACACGAAACCAACCGGGCCCTCAGAGCGGAAATGCTCATAACTTAAGTTCCGGACGTCCGATTGACATGCCATCGACTTTGATGGATTCCTCTAAGTAAGACGGATCTTTTGGCTTACTCCACGCGAGGTTTGGATGCAGGTGGAGTACGGTCGGTTTGGTTTTTACTTAAAAACCAACCGGGCCCCTGGGACGAAAAAGCCATTAACTCTCAGACCAGGCATCCGATTGACGCGCCGTGTGTGGCGTTGAGTTCCTGTTGACGATACAGAACGTTTGGATACATCAACTCTGGACTATGTGTCAGTTGATGTATCAGCCTCTCGGCTCATGGAGCGGACCCTCCTGAACCAGTTTGCTGTGTGTGGGAACCCTAGAGCTGGCTGCGACTGCGACGACGACGACAACTATACAGAGATCCTCAGTGGACTCGACAGCGATGACTATGACACTCAGCGATCCTACGTGGATCAGTGCCACAGATCCTATGTGGGTCCGATCCTGTGTGGGTTAGTGCTCAGCGGTCCTGTGTGGGCCAGCGCCTACATATCCTGTGTGGGTCCGATCCTGTGTGGGTCTTTGCGGGGGTTAGTTACCTATCGATCCTGTGTGGGTCAGATCCTTTGTGGGTCATTTCTGGGGTTAGTTACCTATCGATCCTGTGTGGGTCATATCCTTTGTGGGTCATTGCGGGGGTTAGTACCTATCGATCTTTTGTGGGTCCGATGGCTTAGATGAATCAATGGCTATATCTGATCATCTCTATCGTTATACGAAGAAGTATACCTGTGTGAGTTGAATCATGTTTTTCTTTCCTATGTGGATTGTGTTGTGCTATCCTGTGTGGATTTACGTTTTTCTTTCCTGTGTGGACTGGGTTGTACTTGGGCTCAGATGTTGGAGCCGAACGAGAATTGATGACTTAGGTATATGTATGGGCATATACCTAAGCAGTGTCGAATGTTACTTCGTGATTGTATCTTTCCTTTGTGGATTATCCTTTGTGGATTCTATGAGACCTTTGGGGGTCTCGGGGTCCCTACTGAGTAGCTTATACTCACCCCTACACAGGCTATGCCCGCACTACGTTGTGTTGGTTGTAGACGACAGACAACGCTGATCGTGGTTGAGGCTTGCAGAGCTGGACGATACCTGGAGGTGGACCAGTGGGCGGGACATTCTCGGAGTAGATGGATGGACCCGAGGAGCTGTGGAGGCTATCTGTACTCACCCTTCAGGTTGGATTTCTAGTGGACAGCTCGATGTTGCGGCTTTACTTTTCAGTTGCTGTTTTCCCTTCCAGTTGTACTTTACTTTCAGTTTGGGTTTGTATACTGTCCCACTTACTTTTTCCGCACTTACGGTTGTACCCGGTTTTTACATAGTATTTACTTATACTGCTTTCTTTCTCTGTGATGTTTGTTTACTTTACAAAGTCAATGCCTTCCCTTTTTACCGGGATTTATGCCTTGGTGCTAGTCGCCATCCCCTGGCCTATGGGAGGCGGGCTTGGGGTAGTCACGACTCGGGCCCCGAGGATGGGTCGTGACATGAATGATAATAAGGATAAATTTAATATCTAAATATGTTTTTTATGATGTAATTATAGTTATTTAATTATTAAATTTTTTTAGGTTTTTTCCTTATTTGTTTAGAAAATTAATACAGCGTTCAAGCATACGTACAACCTACGTCACCATGAACGATGAAAATAATTTTTCTATATATACATTTTATGGATGATTATATATATGAATATAATTAATATATATGATATTTAAATCATGAATAATGTTTTGGATGTGATCCAACCATGATCTAAGTAAAAGTACTACAACTGCCTTACCAAAAGCTTTATGAAATTAGAAATAGTTCAAACTGAAAAAATCTGATTTTAATACAGATTTATTAAATAATGGGTGTTAAAATATTATAATTGGATAATATATGATATTATACGTTTTTAAATTATTAATTTGTATAATTATAATAAATTTAAATTTATTATAAATATGGTTATATAACATTTGAAGTAATTTGAACTTTAGGTAATGGTTTTTATATTAAATTTTATTCTTTGAGACATACTCTATGTTATGCACCTATCATATTGTATGAGATGTGTATAGAACCCATTTGACATGTTAAATCATTAATATAATTATTATCATGATATTTAAGGTTTCATTTAAAGTTATTATTTCATGTGGCTTATGATTCAAAAGTTACCAAAGTGGTAAGGGATTTATGCTTCAATATCATTTTATTCAGGATTTTTTATGCCACAATTTCCATGGAAGAAATTTATATGACCATTATTTAAAAAAAAATTAATTTTATTATCCAAGGATTATTAATGTAACTTTCAATTAATAGACCACTTTACTTTTTTGGTACTTAAATTGACCAGGATAATGATTTTATGAAAAATAGAAATTATTTCTTCTCTATTTAGGAATTTTTTTCTTCAATGTCCATATTTTATTTAAAATATTTTAAATAATGTTTTTAATATTATCCTATGATTTTTTAAATTTTTTTACCGATGTTTTAATTTCTATAAATGTTTTTCAAAGGAATCTTTTTGTCATTTTCCAAATGAGGTACTGCTAACTTTTTACTGAAAGTGTGAAATGAATATTTATTTTAATGTACTCAATATTAAATTTTTTAGAAGTTATTACTGCTCAGTGCTTTGAAGATTACATTACATGTTTATAGTGTTATTTTCAAAAAATAGTTTTTCTAAATATTTTCTAAATACTTGTATATTAAATAAGGGATTCCAAAGTGAAATGGTTATTTATGTTAATAAATATTCTTGTAATATTTTAATGTGTTTTTTAATATATGAAAACATCTTATGTTCTTAGTTATGCTTGACAAGGGATATGATTCAATGATAAAAAACTTATTATTTCTATTTATGATATATGATTATGATGGTGAGAGTTTTTGGAAGAAATTTTATTTTTCACAGATTATGATATGATGAAATATTGAAATGTTTATGATATCCATTTCCTTTACAAAATTTATGATATATGATTAATGTTTTTATGATCCTATAGAACACATATGACTAAATTATTATTATGTGATAGGAGGGACCATAATTATATATCCCACTACTGAAATGGGAAATGATGGATATCTAATGAGATAATTAGAACTAAAATGGGGATTGAAACGAGTTCAATAAGGGAATACGTACACTATAATAATATTTAGAGGTAACCATGATAAATTTTATAAGGGGAAGAGGAGTAAATCAATCTACTATTATAGTATGGGTATCGATTCTTTCCTAAATAAATGATTTTATATTCTTATATGTATTCCTCAATCTTATGTGTTATTCCATGGTTATTCTCTCATGGATTGTGTTCATTGATTCCTATATGATTCATGTCTTATGATATGCTATGATTTAGGCCATGAAACCAGATTCTAATCTATAATATATAGGATACAATTTTAAAATTTTAATATATTGTTCTCATTCCCTTATTCTCCTATTATAATTAATTTATCATTGATATCTACCTCTTTTAAACATACAGAGTATATAAGATCACCCTTTATTATGGTTCCTTTTCCCTAGGATACAGAGAAAGGTTGTATTTATGATATGTCTAAGAAGGTTTCTAGTTGTGAGGTACTAAGTGGGAGATAATGTAGATCTCTTATTTTCTATTTTTTATGTATCCAAGTTTTCAAAGACACTACAACATTAAAGATTTGGCATATATCATATTGTAATAGGATGAGTATACATCTAATAAAATGTAATACCTATGTATGAAAAGTATGAGTAACTATATTTGGGATTAGAACATGATTTTGTTACTTTTGGAAACAAGGATGAGAAAATTTTAGTGACAAAACTTAAAATAATCTTATATATGAGAGACCATATTACGTTGTTGAAAAGAAAGGATTTTGGTTTTTATAGATATTACATCCTTTTCTAGATACAAGAATTTTGTTGCAGCTATGGAACAAAAGAACTTATGGGAAACAAATCTGAATTTGGAGGATTGGGTATTAACTCCATTGTCATCGATGAACAATGAGAGGGCCTAATACTATACACTTCCATAAACACTCATAGGGGTTATGAATGGGTTAATTCATATTTTATTTATGATCTATTATAAAGGATATTAATATATTTTTACAAATTTATTACCTAAGTTATACCTTAGGTGTCATAGATTAGAAGGAAGTATTGGAACCAAGGATTTTTACACCGATAAATGGAGTGTGTCCTGTATTTTTTTCAATCCACACCAGGGTTGATTATGGCATTTGTAGGGCCAGAGATCTTATGGTGAAGATGTATTTATTTTTTAATGTGTTGTCATTTCCCAGTGTTTGATAAATTTTTAAAACTGAAAAACACGAGAAAGGATAATTCTTCATGAAAGGTGGTTTTCTTGGATTTAATCATTATAAATATTATAAAGGCATGAGTTTCATGAAGATTGGGTTTCACAAAGGTTTTGTTTCATCTATTTTGTTTTTCATATAGGTTTTTTGTTCAGATTTCAAGGTCTAGTTGCTATATAAAAGTGATAGTGCTTAGCTTTTATGGTTTAGGAAAGATGGTATTCTCATGAATATGAAAAGCTTAAAGAATGAATCATGGAGTGATGGTAAATCTACAAGACTATGAGAATGTTTTTGAATGTGTTAAATCTTATTAGAGCTTCGTGAATTAAGGAGAGTCATGAAAGATAATTCGAAGGTTCATAAAAAGGTTTCTGGTATCTTGGAATCATTGAAAAGGGTTGAGTCCATAAGTAGGTGGCCAAACCTTGTTTGAAATCATGGAGAGATTTGCTGAAAAAGGGTGAATTTATCTGATTTTGTGATGGTCTACCTAATTAGGAAATATTTTTTAATCAATAATCATTTACAATATTTTTCATTTTTAAAGGAATGGATATGTAGTTATTGATGTTAATTCATTTAAAAAAGGATGTTTTGAGAAGAACGAGAGTTTCTCAAAGACTATGAATTTCATGAAGGCTAAGGGCTTCACCTTGGATGGGAGCTTTGTGAAGGATAATTTCGTTGTGAAGGTTTAGATCTTCAAGAAAGTGTGTGGTTTTGTGAACATTGATATATTTTTAAAATTAAAAAGTGGTTTCACGAAGGCTGTGTGATTCACAAATAGTAGAGTTAAACATCTGGTTTATGTGAAAAGTGATTTCAAGTGCTTCAACTTAGGGCTTTGGTGAATGAAGTGTCTCATGCTAGTCAGTTAAAAATATCTAAATAATAGTCTACTGAGATGACCTTCATGTCATTAAATTAATAAAGACTCTACCCAAAGTAGTGAGCTAGGGGGAGTCGATAGAAATTTTCTAAGGGAGGCAGTGTGCTATCCCTAAAATTATTGTAAAGGTCGCATGCCTAGCATAGAGTGACTATGTTTTATGTTATGTATTCCACAATAAATAGATAATCCTTTTGAATTATGTTATGATCAACACAGTGTTAGATTATTATCCTTGGACTATCCCATACCAGTGACCCAAGTAAAATTGATGTGTTTTCTATCTGCATGTGAATGTTTAATTACTAAATGATTTCATTAGACATGTTTAGTAGGTTCCTACCAATGATAGAATAAGATAAATCACTTTAAAAGAAAAATTTTACACCACAATTCATCCCTCCCATCTAATAGTGTTATGGGGTCCTACATGAGGTATCAGAGTGTACATTTAATTAGAGTTAAACATGTCAACTATTGTTTTAATAGAGAATTAAATGAATTTTAGGGGAGTGTGAATCTCTAATAGAAGAAAATTCTATATTTAAAATAATAGTTGGAGATCTCATCTGATATTCCTTGGGATGTAATTTCTTATTTCCACTAGTAATGGGATTCAAGTCACTGATATGATGGGTCTTTCTATGACTGAAACAGACTATAAAATGCTTGATGTAGAGGCCAAAGTACAAAATTCTCTTATTTCATCACTTTTTGATCAAATATATTTGATGGGGATATATTTCTCTATATCCATTTCTATTTGGGAGTGACTAGAAAATATATATGAACGTGATAAGAAATTAAAATAGTCCAAACATCAAGTCTTTCCCAATTAGTTTGATGATGTAAAAATGCATTCGTATGAAAACATAGATAGGTTTCTTTAGCTCATAACTAAATTTGTTGGATCTATTTTAGGAATTGAGGAAGAAAATAATGATATTGAAATATTAAAGAAAAAACTGAGAAGGCTCCTGCCTTTTTATAATTCAAACGTGTCAACCCTTGAGGAAATAGTTCTATCTATGATTTCTCATGGTGACTTACTAAGAAGTCTGGTGGATTAAGAAATGAGAGTCAAAATAGAATTTTCAACCCCTCGAGTAACCAAGGAAATGAAATTCAATTCCACAAAAAATTTTATATTTCTAGATTTAGTGATTAAAAAGAAGAAGAAAATGTTTCTCTATTTTCTAAGAAATTCAATAGTGTAAAATAGAGATTCGAAGGAAAGATTCCATTGGATTTGTTTGATGTGGTAATGTCGGGAACACTGCCTCTTGATGACCAAGGAAATTTGATGATGTAGAAAGTGAAGTAGAAATCATGAAGAAGCCTCAGAATAGGTCTTCTAATAGCAGAGAATTCAAATCAGAAAAGAAATTTTAGATAAAGAGACTCATTAGGAATGAAGAACAAGATGATAATGGTTTTTTTGAGGATATGGAATGATAGTTTAAATATAAAACTGAATCATCAATGATAGATACAGTTGAAAAGGAAAAAACAAAAAAATATGAATATAATTGGATGGTTGGTGTCATTTATATCAAGGTGGAACCTGAAGGTCCTCTTGATGAGCTTGAAAATAATGAAATAGAAATATAAATATGAGAGAAAATATGAAAGATTCATCAAAGTATATTTATCGAATGGAAGAAGAGGAAGAAGAATATTTAACAAATCATGGAATATCAAAAGAGTATGTGTAATTATAATTTAGGATTGAAGAGTAGGAAAAATTCATCAATGAACTTACATAGATATTGGATGAAAAGGCTTAGACAATTGACGTAATTGAAGAAGAAGTTGTTACATTAAGAAGTACTCTAGTAACTAAATCAAACTCAATGAAATAAAGAAACTACATTTTGGAAGATTCTTAGATACCAAATTGTTAGAAAGAGATAAACGTGGGTTTGAAGGAGATTAGAAGGCCTTAAATAATCAGCTATCAACATTTATTACAAAAATTGAAATCAGCAGTGATGAAGAAACATAGAATGCTTGGAATAGGATGAACCAAAATAAAGGGAAGAAAAAATTTAGACATATCATAAAGGCACCAGATGTCCCATAAAATAACGATTTGGATCAAATAGAAAAGGGTACTGAAAATAATCCTCATTTATGCAGAAACGATCATCAATCAACTACCATTAAAAAAGAATTGTACATGAGGGGAAATAGAAGTAATAATTCTTTTCCCCCTTATTAAGTTTCAATTCTGTGGATTTCTGGACCATACTATATCTTACTATGAATCGGAAAATAGTTATCTAAATAGGGAATTTCTTGAAATTCAAGAAAGGATAATGAGATTATATCATTCATCATATAGAATAAATAGTTTCTATGGATTATTTTTTAATAGTTCTAACCATGGCCATAAATCTATACATTAATGGTAGAGGAATGGTGGGTACAATAAATATAGAGCTCTGTGGTAAGACAATACCCATATACCAAGACAAATTACATTTGAAATTAGGTATTCTTCTCTAAAAGAAGAATATCACTATGATAAACCCATGAATGTTGAAAAGAGATTAGAAATACCATATTTAGCCTCTACCCAATCAAGTATATCATGGAAGGAAAAGAAATAAAATCAAAAATCCAACATTATAGAAATATATCTCAAAGCTAAAAATAACAATAGCACCTAGATTCTTGATAGTGGATTCTCATCCCATATGATAGGAAATGCATACTTATTGAAGAATTTTAAGAAAAGGGATGATGGAACAATGTGATTTGGAAACAATTTTTCTTTAAATATTAGATTCAGTTGAAATACTAAACCGGAAAATGATGAGACAAGGAAAACTAAATTTCCCTAGGTAGAAATTTTGCATCACAATCTCCTAAGTGTGAGTCAAATCTATGAATAAATAATGATAGTTACATTTAACCAAAAGGGTTCACTATCAAAGGAAATGTATATAATTCTATAATGAAAAGATGTTTAATAAATGGAAAATTATTCCAAGACAATAGTAAAGAGAGCACTTGTTACTTAAAATTAAAGAAGAAAACAACTTGTCACACAAGAGGTTGAATCACATTAACCAACAAAGCATGGAAAAAATATATAAGCCTAATATTTTTGTTCACATTCCCAATTTGATGTGTGATAGAGAAAATAAATGTGATTCATTCTTGAGGGTAAATATGGGCAGGAGTTTATATTGGATAAATAAGAAAATGTCATCAAATATACTTGATCTCATCCACACATATGTATATGGTCCAATGAATGTGTCAAACACATATGGAGATAGGTCATAAATATTTTTATTGATGATTATATTATAATGGATTGTGTGATAATTGTTCAAAGGAAATGAAAAGTGCTTGATTGAATAATGAGTTATCATTAAAGTGATGATAATGATACTTGACACACAATAAAGATTATACAATATGAAAATGGTGTAGAATACACATCCATTGAATATGAAAATTATCTCAAAAAAACATAGGATAAATCATGAAGTATTTTTAGTGAGAACTACTCAAAAAAATGGGTGGTTAAATGATAGGTGAAAAATATGGCTAGAACAATATTGATTGAGAGCTATGTTTTTCTTCATTACTAGAAAGAAGTTGTTCAAGTAGTGTATACACTCATAATTGAAAAATTATTTTTATAATAGAAATTGGGGAACCATATGAGGTATGGTATAGAAGGAAACCCTCCTTAATGTATTTTGGTTTTATTTTAAGTAAATGTTATACCTAAAAAAGTAGGAAATAAAGGTAAGTGTGGTGATGTTGCAGATGAAGGAACATTCCTCAGATATTCAATGAATAGTAGAGCCTAAAAATTTTATAATAAACAGCTTAGAATTATTATGGAAAGTGATGTTTTCATGATCATTGAAGATAAAACCATAAATAACATGAGGATCTTATATTTTTATATGATTAAAGATGAAGACGAAAGTGGACATGGGAGAAATTCAAATGAAGAAATAGTGGAAGGATTGAAAAACATTTATGGATCAAAAAATGATGATGATTCAGAAGTAGAATCAGAAGAAGAAACTATTGCTGAAGATACATCATAAAAACCTAAAAAAGAAGAAATTGATCAATCCAACATTATTAGGGACCGGACCACACCTACATAGATAAGGATAATAAGGAATGGTGTGTATTTTTTTACTTTCTATAAACAATGGAACCAACCTCGTTTCAAGAAGAAGCAAAGGGTGAATCATGCATTAAGGTCATGAATGAAGAACTGGAATAGAGTGATAAGATCTGGATATGATATCTTGTTAAGATACCCAAAAATCATAATGTTATTGGAACAAAGTGGATATTTTAAAAAATTCAATGAGCATGGAGATTTGATCAGAAACAAGGAATGTTTGGTGTGTAAAGGCTATGCATAGATTGAATGTATTTATGTTTAAGAAAAAATATCTCTAATTGTTAGAATGGTGTAGATTAGGATATTCCTTGCCATGGAAATCCAAGGATGGTACAAGTTTTTTAGAAAGACATCCAAATTGTATTCTTAAATGGTGTTCTTGAAGAATATGTCTATATTGAACAAAAAGTAGTATTTATGATTTCAAATGATGAGAATAATATTTTTAGATAAATGAATACTCTCTATGGTCTGAAGAAATAACCATGAACATGGAATTATTGAATGGATTCATATCTAAATAATATTGAATTTAAAGTAAGTGGTGTTAGCCATAGTATCTTTGTGAATAATTATTAGAATTATCAATTTATGGTTCTTTTGTATGTGTATGATATTATTTATGGAAGAAAAATACAAGGATAATTGGATGAATTTTCTAATAAAATGAAATCTAAATTTGAAATGTCTATGATTTGTGAACTCACACACTTTTTAGGGCTGTAGGTGGTTCAGAAGAATAATTATACATTCATTTATCATTAAAAATCCGCAAGGAGTTGGTAAATAAATTAAACATGCATGACTCAAAACCATTTTGAACTCTGATTGTAGATAGGATAAAACTTGGAAATAATGAGGATGGTAAATATAGGGATCCCAAATTATAGGAGGATCATTAGAATCTTATTATACTTGACAACAAAAAATCTAGATATCATCTTTGTAACATTATTACCTACTTGATTCCAATGTATTCCAAAGGAATAGTATTTTGTAGCCGTTAAAATAATCATGAAGTATATTAAAGGTGTTGTCAATTTTGGATTATAATTTGTATCATGAATATAAAATGAATTTTCGGCATTTTCTGAAGATGACTAGGCTATATATATGGTGGATAGAAATTCCATATGTGGTGGAGCATTCATTATTTGAAAACAATGTGTGGGGTAGTTAAACAAGAGATAAGAAATAACTTCTCTTAGTGTGAATGAAGTATATTATATCTCCACTATAAAGGTCTACACTCAACTGTTGTGGATGAAGAAATAACTAACTGATATTGGTGAAGAGGTGAAACAACCAATAGTGATTCACAGTGACAACAAAAGTATGATTAATCTTACAAAGAATCTATTTCAAAACTCTATTAACAAACCTATTGAGACCAATTTTTACTTCATCAAGGAAAAAGTTGATCACGGTGTGATTAAAATGGAGGATTTTGGAATTTATGACCAATTGGATGTCATTCTGACTAATATATTGGTAGTATATGTGTTCAAGAAACATCGATTGAACCTCATAGTTTAGACACCTCCCTGTGATTGTGGAGGTTATGGGTTTTTTCCTCTCACTATTTATATTAATTGTCTTAATCTATTTGTGGAAGTGATGCAGGTCTATGGGAGAGACTCGATCCAAGGGGAGTTTGTATTGAGTAGTACAAGTAAAAATACCAATTCTTTGGGTTTATTAAAAAGGGGGACATAAGTGGAAAGTGGAATTCAATGGATGATCTACAGGTTTATCAAATAGGTTGGTGGTATATTGTATAATGATATTATCATTTTCTACTTTTTTTCTTATACAATGAACTTTTCTCATGTAGAATTAGAGTGATAGATGAGCTATTTCAGGCATATCAGTTTTTTTATCAAGGATGGTGATTTATTTAATTTTCTTTATAGATTACCAATAAACCCAAAGGGGGAGAATGTTGTAACCAAGGATTTTTATAGTTTAAAATGAAGTTTGTTTTGTGTTGGTTATTAATCTACACTAGGGTTGATCAGGGAGTTTTCAAGGCAAGAGCTCTTATGGTGCATATGGATTCAATGATTAAGGTTGTGTCATTTTCCTATGTTTTATATATTGTTGGACCTCAAAAATAAGAGGAAGGAGAAATCTTCTTGAAAGGTGGATTTATTGATGAGAACATGATGGAATAGAGAGCCTAAAACATTATATCTGTAGCATATTTTTGAGTATTATGGGAAACAAGAAACAAAGCAATGGAAGGGAAATGTAGTTTTGAATAGTCTGTACAAATCTAAGTTAGAGTTCTTATGGAAAAAATAAGTGGTCTTGTTTTCAATAGAACCACTTCTATGAACCAAATATTTATTATACCAAGGGTTGTTCTAGATAATGAAGGGAGATTAGGACCGATTCAAGGGAAATGGGTCGGATGGAACCCACCAAGAGAGGGTCTCAAATTAAATGTTGGTGAATCATGCATTATAGGTGATATAAGAGGCGAAGGCCTCATAAGAGATTGAATAATATCTTCCATTTTCACGTTTAGTTGATTTTATGGTTTATGAACCTATTTGGGATCCAAAATGAAGGCAATGGTCAGTAGGAATATGTTGTACAGGCTATTGAACATTAATATCTCTAAGTTGGAATCTGACTCCAAAGTACTGGTGAGCTCCATTCAAGGGAGATCCAATCCTCTCTAGGACCTGTTATATCTGATCATAAAGAGCATAATGTAATTAAATCAAGGTGTGGAGGTGAAAGACACATGGAGAGAATAAAATTTTTCATATTATTTGTTGGTAAGAAAGTGTAACCCAAACAAAACTAATATCATTTATTTTTGTGCTAGTTCTTTTCCAGATGATTGTATATTGCTTCTTAAGGGATACAAATTTGGTATTTATCAGTTCCTACCACCATTATGTGTTCCATTACTATATTTCATAATGGAAGGATAATTTTAATGTAAGGTAAAGGCAGGATTTCCAAAAAGACTAGGTTTTTAAAAGGTTAAGTTACACGAATCTTGGGTTTTTGTGAAGGCATGGAGCATCATGAATGCATGATGGGAAGATGTTATTCTCTGAAATACAAGAATATTTGTGAATTCATGATGGGATGATGGTAAATTTATACTTTTATAAGAACATTTTTGAATGGGATAAATTTCTTTAGTGATTTAAAAAAGGGGGAATTTTGAAAACCAAAATCTAAATGTTAATGAAAAGGATACTGGGAGATCAGAATATTTATCAAAGGGCTGTGACTATAAATATTCAGCCTCCCCTTTTTTGAAATTAGGGAAAGAATTGGTGAAAATGGTTTAATTCCATTTATTTTATGAAGGTCTACCTAATCAATAAATCTTTACGAATCATGATTCGTTTGTGAGATTTTTTATTGTGAAACGAATTGATATAAACTGATAGATGTCATAGTAAATAAAAAAAAAAGTTTCAAAAATATTGGGAGTTTCACAAATATTGTGAGTTCCATGAATGATGAGATATTCACAGTGGTTGGGAGCCTTGTGAATTCTTAATTCTTTGTGATGACTGGGATCTTCAAAAAATTGTATAGGTTTGTGAATGTTGATATTTCTTTGAAATAAAAAAGAAGTTTTTGGGAAGGATGAGAGCTTCATGAATAGTATAGTTGAACATCTAGTTTATGTGAAGAGTGATTTAAGTAACTTCATCTATAGACCTTAGGGAAATGAGATCTCATTCTAGTAAAGGAAAGAGGCCTAAATGACAATGTCACGAACCAGGCCGGGTCGGCATCCGACCCAATGCCCGACCCAGTCCGCGATATGGACCAAAGGGCGTTCCCGATCCCCACGGGCTGGCACAAGTGCCCGGGTATCAAAACTAACACATGGGAACAATTTTACCTGAAATAAAAGACAGAAAAACAACTAACTAGATAAATAACTGAAACTAGAGATAGACAACAAAAACACGTCATTAAACTATGAACAGGTCTAAAGTCTACAACTCCAACCAATAACTAAAAAGAAAAGATGACAGCGGAAACTAAAACTCTTACTCAATCCTCAAAGCAACAGGAGAGGAGCGGCATCCACACGTCACAAACGTTAACCTGCATGAGAAGACCACCAACGACCAACCACCATCACTGAGCACGATGTCACAACCTGGAATAAACAAGCAACAAGGTCTACACACACCCAAAGGTGTATGTAGGGTGTGAGCCAAGAGCCCAGTAGGACATCACCCAACAAAAAGGTTCCACATATAAGCATTAAATGACAAATACATTTTCAATATTAACTAAAGAAAAAAAAATGAATACTTGAATAGTTTAAAAGAAAACGGGATTAAAGAAAACAGTTTCAAATGGAACAACTTAAATTAAAACACACACACTCACTTTTTAAAATAACCAGTTTGTCACACTGATGAGCGTAAGGTGACCAATGGGCACTAATACGGGAGGGGCCGCATGGGCGTTAGCTAGCTTGGGTCCCTAGATCTTCATGTATTGGTGAAATGTGGCTTAGAAGGCCATGACCCTCAGAAAACGTGGCTTAGAAGGCCACGACCCTCAGAAAACGTGGCTTAGAAGGCCACGAACCTCAGATAAGCATATATTTAGTTAGTGTTGCAATCGTCCGTCCTGCTGGTGAAACCGGGTCGAGTAACCTCCAGAACTCTAGCTCACTAGTCTATTCCACCCTCCTAGCTACCCGGGCTTCCCAGTTTGTGCTCAAAAAAGTTTCAAGTTCATGTAACATGTCACTATAATGCATAAAATCCAAACAGGGTAATTACACACGCAAAACACAATTTTTACACCCAAATTTGCTTTTAAAACCGTACGCACACCAAAATATCTTCAAAACAATATTTGCATTGGTTACATACACAATTAAATCATCTTCACACTTTAAAAGACACTCATCGCTAAACAAACCACCAATTACACACGCAGACACTATTTTGAAATACGGCACACACTAAACCATTTTTCAAACATGTTTACCACCATTTTCATAATTAATTAAACCATAGAAGAAACTATAAAGCAATAGAAAAAAAGGTGTCACATGTCTTTTCACAAACTATATTAACCATTTATAAGTTCAAATGCATTCACACGTCGCACACACTCAAATAAAATTTTAAAGTGTGACATGAACCACCCGAGTAGTTTAATGGAAAAACCTTACACTATTAAAAACACAAATTCATAAACCACATAATTTAACAAGCCAAAAATAAAAGATTAATTTTTTTTTGAAAGAAATCGCTTGGCATTAACCACTAAACCAACACAAACCCCTCTTTTACGACAAAACGCACATGACGTCATGTCAAGGATACTATTTTCACCACTTTCACAAGTTAATAAGCCAATCGAAAAATAAAAAAAATACTAACAACTAAATAAAAGTTCACAGTAGAAAACACCGATGTACATAAATAGGATACTAACAATTTTAAATGCAAATCAAACTCTAATGAAAACTCACTTCACGCTACACCAATTAATTAAATAACATCCTAAAAAAATTAAACATGAAAATTAATTTATCAAATAATGATTAAACATGGAACCACCTACCTCGACGTCAAACCCTGAAAATTGATGTGGAATCTTCAAATTCTATCTCGAACCCTCAATTGCGTGACGTTTGCACCGTAAGGCACCTAGCGCGAACTCAAACACATGAATTCGAAACCAAAAAAATCAAATTAAAACCCCAAAACAATCAATTAACCCACAAAACCAGACTCATAACTCACTGTAAAACCAAAAACCCAAATATAGGAAAAAATAAAGAGGAGAGGCATAACCGGAGGGGTTGTAACTGCAAGGAGGAGCATCGCGCCAAGGATGCGCTCGGCCAAGGGGAGGAGCGCGCCGAGGAGTGTTCACACACAGGGAACTGAGGTGCGCCAGCCTTGGATTTAGCTGGACGAGGAAACAAAGGGTTGAGGAGTAGCTGGACGGGAGGGGCGATGAAACGGAGGGCAGGCCGGCTGGCTGGACGTGGTGGTGCATTCTGGGCGGTGCACAGGTGGTTCGCCGGGGCTGCTCTCCAAGAGGATGTGGGTGATACCAGCAGGCCGGTCAGGAGGCGCAGTGATGGAGATGATCGATGCGATGGTATTTAAGGGGGCGGCGCAAACGGGAAATGTTGGCTGAGAGGAAGGCGTGAGGTCCGCCGGTGGCGGGGTCACGAAACTGAAATAGGAGGTCGATGGAGGGCGAGCGTGGCTGCTGCTAGGGGGTTCGGCAGCCGAAGGTCAGGATGCTGCCGAAAGAGTCGAGGAAGGGCGTGCCTGGTAGCGGGGGTGGCGGCCTTCAGCAGATGGGTGCACGATGAGAGGCCGAGGGAGCAAGGGAGGGAGGCGTCGAAGCCGGCCAGAAGGGTATTAGGGTTAGAGGGGGAAATTGTGGCGCGACGGGATGAAGGAAGAGGGAAAAAATAGG
This sequence comes from Viscum album, assembly GCA_963277665.1. Taxonomy (NCBI): domain Eukaryota; kingdom Viridiplantae; phylum Streptophyta; class Magnoliopsida; order Santalales; family Viscaceae; genus Viscum; species Viscum album. The sequence goes on from OY728164.1 coordinate 2,027,709,490, forward strand.
GTGCAACCGGCTGGAGAGAAAGTGAGGAAGAGGGAGAGAAAAAAACAAGATAAAATAAAAGGAGATAAGAGAAATTAAGAAATAAAAAGAAACGAATAAGGACCCGAAGAAAAATTAATAAAAATAATATATATATAAATATATTTAATCCACATAAATATAATAATAATACTAGTTAGTAAGAATAATATAAACAATAATATTGCTAATAATAATAATAATAGTAATAATAATAAATTTATTAATTTTTTTGTCACTTCTTATTTTATTCTATTTTTATTTTAACAATAATTAAATTTTATTTATTTATTACTAATTTATTTTATTTAATTAGTTGACCAACGAGCAGGGTTATACGACGGCCCTGGCGAAGCCTCTTGGCTTCGCAATTATGCTTCGCCCGTGCGTCGCATAATGAAAAGCCCCGAAAAACTCACTTAATTTTATTGATTTATTATTAATTCCTTTTATTTAATTAGTTGCACATCTGTCAGGCAAGCGGGGAACCAAGCGAGGCGGCGCGGTGACCTAGGCGTGGTCACATGTCTTCAACAACGGCGTGCTAAAACGTTGTTGAGGCCAAAATGCTCATTTATCAGAGTAGAATCCCAATCGGGCTCGGCCCGTATTTCATATCAAAAGAATAATAATAATCAAAAAGAGATAAAAATTATAGGATGAAAATAAAATAAAAAAAATTCGAAACATGACATAGCGAAAAGTCCGAGTGTGACAATTCTCCGCACCATAAAGCTTTCCGTCCCCGGAAAGCCACAAATAGAACTAAAATCCAAAGAAAGAAACCATGCTCCCTTATGGTTTAAAGGGAATCCCCATAAACACCAAGCAAAGAGAGACAAAAGTATCGTGCTCAGAGAAAGTGGCTTAAAGACAACTTCGAGAAACTCATATAAAGACTTTCTGATATGTGTCACCCGCCCTGAAGAGCTAGAACGCCTCCAGTTGACTGATCAAGGAAAACGACTCTAGCACCCACGAAAACCAACCTCAGAAGACGAAACAACACAAACATTATTAAACGAAAACCACACCATGTAGTTGCAATCAACAGACAAGGTCAGACCATGTCTAAGGAACACTCTTATCACTTATCACCAAGCCATATTTAAAAATAGAAGCAAAATTTCAACACGGGGAGGCCCGATGGGCTCCCCACCATTAGGAACTCACTGATGCTCGAAACAAGACTGGAAAACCGACACGGAGGGGTTCGAGCGGACTCCCCACCATTAAAGAAAAGTCCAGCACTGATTCGTCCTAGAGGCATTCGTGTGAGACCCAATGTGGGTCTCGCCACCATTAAGAACCTACCAATGCCCAAGGTGAGAATAGAAAACCAACATGGGGAGGTCCAAGCGGACTCCCAACCATTAAGGAAAGGCCAACACCGATTTCTTCTAGAGACCGTTGTGCGAGACCCATCGTGGGTCTCGCCGCCATTAGAATTAACAGAGGATTACAGAACTCTGAAAAAAATTTCCGATGGTGACCAAACACCCCACCATTAAGGGGAGGGGAGGGGGGGGGGCCTGATCACCAGGCGTCAAAACCAGGGCCGGCCACAAACCAACATCTCAAAATTTCCTGGATGAACACCATTCAAATTTGAGACTGAGTTACCTAACAGACTCTCATAAGGACCACTAAAGTGATTGCATCCAGTGGAATGCAACCCCCAAGACTTTAAGGAACGAGATGAACACACCTCCACGTGGTTGCGAAAACCTTATGCAACCAGACGACTCATTCAGAGCAGAACAACCATAGAAAACAATTTATGTTGCTTTCACTCTCGACACCGATGAAAAAAATCAGGTTGGGGTCCTGTACACTCCTGCGGTTCCTGACCATGCGCCATCTTCACTCTGAGGCCTATGGATGGAGCCCTGATGTTTGAAGCATCCCCTACCTCGCAGTCAGGTATTGAGGACTCCCGTGCGAAGATTCTCTTTTTGGTGTCACATGAAACCTCACTGCAACTGAGACGAAACCAGAAACACAACACATTACAGCATCTGACTGATCATTCATGGAACATTCACCAACACCAGAGTTGAAATGGTGCATGCGCATCACCCTTTGTCACACTAAATGAGAACACGACACCACCAATCGTCACCTGAACATGACCGTTGCTATTGAGAGGAACTTTACGCTGAGAAAGACCTTAAAACGCGTCTTAAACAACACGTGATTCCTGCGAAAAACCATAGCAGCCTCATACGACTTGGTCTTCCAAACTAGTAGCCTAACACAAACCTTTCCTTAAACGAAATAGACCAAAGACCAGAGTTAATTTAGAATAATATACCGCACCAACAACATAGGGTTTCTTCCACCTTTTCCCCACTTGGGTCTCCTTTACCACTTCCAAAGGGACCTCACGCTGCAAGACGTCATCGAACATGACCCTTACAACCGATGTGAATACTATAAGGCCCTTCAAGACACTGGTCAACACTGAAAATTCCGAACCGCCTTGACCCTTCAACGCTGGAATTCCTTTCGTCATTTCCAGGGGGAACCTTCAAATGCAATGACGTCAAATTTCATATCCGACGACTCAGACAACATAAAGAAACAAAAACTCGGTTCAACTCCCCTCGCATCTGTCATCCCGCTGTGGGAGGATCCACTTGTTGTTAAAAGGAGAGGTGGGTTCAATTCTAGAATTCAAGAAGATATTCCTCTGATCAACTGGAGGGTCGACCAACGGAAAATTGCCCGTGGCCACACTTAAATCACATGTCAACACTTTATGGGGGCGTACACTAATGAAGAAAGAAAAACATGGACCGAAATCAAACTGGTCCAATGGTCAAGACATACTGCAGGTGAACACAAAACGTGTAGGGGAAACCACTGCAAGGGCTCCCTGATGTACTTTTCAAAAGAATTTACTAGATACATGCCTGCATAACAAATTCTAAATAAGAATTTAAACTCAATACACAAACCATTCAGAAATATTACTCAGCTCAAAACGCCACACATCCAACATCTCAAAAACACAAGGACACACCATGCAAACGCCGGTTACTAAAACACCAAACTTTCATTTAACAAAACATTTTGAAGACAAGCAAGCCGATGGGTTGCACAAACAGCAATGGTGTCCCATGGGCCTCACACATGCATGTTCTCGTGCCACACCGGCACCCACCTCGTATCCATCTAGGCACTCATCCACTCGTTCCGTTAACCATTTCCCTTTTCATATACACTCATGCATGTGGTTTCCCACAAGAGCGCCAAGGATGAAAAACCAAAGCTTTCCATTTTTTTTTCAAAACCAAAACATCCAACCCAAACTTTCCAAACCTTTCATATCATTTTCTTTTTAAAGCGTTTTATTTGAAAATATTTTCCAAGACCAAAACATTTTTACTTAAAAAGAAAATTCCCACGAATCCAAAACAAGGAGACGAGAAACAATGAAGGAGGAAACTATAGTCAGCGGATGATTGGAACATATGGTTGGCGACCATACGCCGATCACGCCACTGGCCACAGAGAGCATTTTAGGACAGTGTCTCTGGAACCACAAGGCTTGCCAGCTGCGAGCTCATTAAGACCACTGACCTTACTCCCGTTTCGTTTCCCCAAGACAAGATTAACCGCAAGGACCTAATACTCAGACAAACCCCAACATACTTTGGTAACTTGAGTCCCGCCACGAGGTGTGCTAGCCAGGAACCTTACTCATAGCCAGGACGTCGAGTCCCGACAACCTTAACTCAAGTCTATCGTGACTCTAACATGAAAGAACACGACCCAAGAGATCAAACCTTCCCTTTGATACCATTTTTTCATGAACCGGGTCGGGTCGCCATCTGACCCGGTGCCCGACCCGGTCCGCGACATGGCCCGAAGGGTGTTCCCGATCCCCACGGGCTGGCACAAGTGCCTGGGTATCAAAACTAACACATGGGAATGATTTTACCAGAAATAAAAGACAAAAAAACAACTAACCAGATAAATAACTAAAACTAGAGATAGACAACCAAACACGTCTTTAAACTATGAACAGGTCTAAAGTCTACAACTCCAACCAATAACTAAAAAGAAAAGATGACAGTGGAAACTAAAACTCTTACTCAAACCTCAAAGCAATAGGAGAGGTGCGACATCCACACGTCACAAACGTTAACCTGCATGAGAAGACCACCAACGACCAACCACCATCACTGAGCACGATGTCACAACCTGGAATAAACAAGCACCAAGGTCTACACACACCCAAAGGTGTATGTAGGGTGTGAGCCAAGAGCCCAGTAGGACGTCACCCAACAAAAAGGTTCCACGTATAAGCATTAAATGACAAATACATTTGCAATATTAACTAAAGAAAAGAAAATGAATGCTTGAACAGTTTAAAAGAAAATGGGATTAAATAAAACAGTTTCAAATGGAACAACTTAAATTAAAACACACACACTCACTTTTTAAAATAACCAGTTTGTCACACTGATGAGCGTAAGGTGACCAATGAGCACTAATACGGGAGGGGCCGCATGGGCGTTAGCTAGCTTGGGTCCCTAGATCTTCATGTCTCGGTGAAACGTGGCTTAGAAGGCCATGACCCTTAGAAAACGTGGCTTAGAAGGCCACGACCCTCAGATTAGCATATATTTAGTTAGTGTTGCAATCGTCCGTCCTGCCGTTGAAACCGGGTCGAGTCACCTCCAGAACACTAGCTCACTAGTCTATTCCACCCTCCTAGCTACCTGGGCTTCCCGGTTTGTGCTCAAACAAGTTTCAAGTTCATGTAACATGTCACTATAATGCATAAAATCCAAACAGGGTAATTACACATGCAAAACACAATTTTTACACCCGAATTTGCTTTTAAAACCATACGCACACCAAAATATTTTCAAAACAATATTTGCATTGGTTAGATACACAATTAAATCATCTGCACACTTTAAAAGACACTCATCGCTAAACAAACCACCAATTACACACGTAGACACTATTTTGAAATACAGCACACACTAAACCATTTTTCAAACATGTTTACCACCATTTTCATAATAAAGTAAACCATAGAAGAAACTATAAAGCAATAGAAAAAAAGGTGTCACATGTCTTTTCACAAACTAAATTAACCATTTATAAGTTCAAATGCATTCACACGTCGCACGCACTGAAATAAAATTTTAAAGTGTGACATGCACCACCCAAATAGTTTAATGGAAAAACCTTACACTATTAAAAACACAAATTCATAAACCTCATAATTTAACAAGCCAAAAATAAAATATTAAATTTTTTTTGAAAGAAATCGCTTGCATTAACCACTAAACCAACACAAACCCCTCTTTTACGACGAAACGCACACGACGTCATGTCAAGGATACTATTTTCACCACTTTCACAAGTTAATAAGCCAATCGCAAAATAAAAAAAATACTAACAACTAAATAAAAGTTCACAGTAGAAAACACCGATGTACATAAATAGACTACTAACAATTTTCAATGCAAATCAAACTCTAATGAAAACTCACTTCACGATACACCAATTAATTAAATAACATCCTAAACAAATTAAACATGAAAATTAATTTATCAAATAATTATTAAACATGGAACCACCTACCTCGACGTCAAACCCTGAAAATTGATGTGGAATCTTCAAATTCTAGCTCGAACCCTCAATCGTGTGATGTTTGCACCATAAGGCACCTAGCGCGAACTCAAACACATGAATTCGAACCCAAAAAATCAAATTAAAACCCCAAAAAAATCAATTAACCCACCAAACCAGACTCATAACTCACTGTAAAACCAAAAACCCAAATATAGAAAAAAAACTAAAGAGGAGAGGCATAACCAGAGGTGTTGCAACTGCAAGGAGGAGCATCGCGCCAAGGATGCGCTCGGCCAAGGGGAGGAGCGCGCCGAGGAGTGTTCACGCATAGGGAACAGAGGTGCGCCAGCCTTGGATTTCGCTGGACGAGGAAACAAAGGGTTGAGGAGTAGCTGGACGGGAGGGGCGATGACACGGAGGGCAGGCCGGCTGGCTGGACGTGGTGGTGCATTCGGGGCGGTGCACAGGTGGTTCGCCGGGGCTGCTCTCCAAGAGGATGTGGGTGATACCAGCAGGCCGGTCAGGAGGCGCAGTGAAGGAGATGATCGATACGATGATATTTAAGGGGGCGGCGCAAACGGGAAATGTTTTCTGAGAGTAAGGCGTGAGGTCCACCGGTGGCGGGGTCGCGAAACTTAAATGGGAGGTCGATGGAGGGCGAGCGTGGCTGCTGCTAGGGGGTTCGACAGCCGAAGGTTAGGATGCTACTGAAAGAGCCGAGGTAGGGCGTGCCTGGTAGCGGGGGTGGCAGCCTTCAGCGGATGGGTGCACAACGAGAGGCCGAGGGAGCAAGGGAGGGAGGCGTCGAAGCCGGCCAGAAGGGTATTAGGGTTAGAGGGGGAAATTGCGGCGCGACGGGATGAAGGAAGAAGGAAAAAAATAGGGTGCAACCGGTTGGAGAGAAAGTGAGGAAGAGGGAGAGAAAAAAACAAGATAAAATAAAAGAAGATAAGAGAAATTAAGAAATAAAAAGAAAAGAATAAGGACCCTAAGCAAAATTAATAAAAATAATATATATATAAATATATTTAATCCACATAAATATAATAATAATACTAGTTAGTAAGAATAATATAAACAATAATATTGCTAATAATAATAATAGTAATAATAATAAATTTTTTTAATTTTTTTTTCACTTCTTATTTTATTCTATTTTTATTTTAACAATAATTAAATTTTATTTCTTTATTACTAATTTATTTTATTTAATGAGTTGACCAACGAGCAGGGTTATACGACAACCCTGGAGAAGCCTCTTGGCTTTGCAATTATGCTTCGCCCGTGCGTCGCATAATGACAAGCCCCGAAAAACTCACTTAATTTTATTGATTTATTATTAATTCCTTTTATTTAATTAGTTGCACATCTGTCAGGCAAGCGGGGAACCAAGCGAGGCGGTGCGATGACCTAGGCGTGGTCACATGTCTTCAACAACGGCGTGCTAAAATGTTGTCGAGGCCAAAATGCTCATTTATCAGAGGAGAATCCCAATCGGGCTCGGCCCGTATTTCATATCAAAAGAAGAATAATAATCAAAAAGAGATAAAAATTATAAGATGAAAATAAAATAAAAAAAATTCAAAACATGACATAGTGAAAAGTCCGAGTGTGACAATTCTCCCCACCATAAAGCTTTCCATCCCTGGAAAGCCACAAATAGAACTAAACTCCAAAGAAAGAAACCACGCTCCCTTATGGTTTAAAGGGAATCCCCATAAACACCAAGCAAAGAGAGACAAAAGTATCGTGCTCAGAGAAAGTGGCTTAAAGACAACTTCAAGAAACTCATATAAAGACTTTCTGATATGTGTCGCCCGCCCGGAAGAGCTATAACGCCTCGAGTTGACTGATCAAGGAAAACGACTCTAGCACCCATGAAAACCAACCTCAGAAGATGAAACAACACAAACATTATTAAACGAAAACCACACCATGTGGTTGCAATCAACAGACAAAGTCAGACCACATCTAAGGAACACTCTTATCACTTATCACCAAGCCATATTTAAAAATAGAAGCAAAATTTCAACACGGGGAGGCCCGATGGGCTCCCCACCATTAGGAACTCACTGATGCTCGAAACAAGACTGGAAAACCGACACGGAGGGGTTCGAGCGGACTCCCCACCATTAAAGAAAAGTCCAACACTGATTCGTCCTAGAGGAATTCGTGCGAGACCCAATGTGGGTCTCGCCACCATTAAGAACCTACCAATGCCCAAGGAGAGACTAGAAAACCAACATGGGGAGGTCCGAGCGGACTCCCAACCATTAAGGAAAGGCCAACACCGATTTCTTCTAGAGACCTTTGTGCGAGACCCATCGTGGGTCTCGCCGCCATTAGAATTAACAGAGGATTACAGAACTCTGAAAAAAATTTCCGATGGTGACCAAACACCCCACCATTAAGGGGAGAGGAGGGGGGGCCTGATCACCAGGCATCAAAACCAGGGCCGGCCACAAACCAACATCTCAAAATTTCCTGGATGAACACCATTCAAATTTGAGACTGAGTTACCTAACAGACTCTCATAAGGACCACTAAAGTGATTGCATCCAGTGGAATGCAACCCCCAAGACTTTAAGTCACGAGACGGACACGCCTCCATGTGGTTGCGAAAACCTTATGCAACCAGACGACTCATTCAAACCAGAACAACCATAGAAAACAATTTATGTTGTTTTCACTCTCGACACCGATGAAAAAAATCAGGTTGGAGTCCTGTACACTCCTGGGGTTCCTGACCACGCGCCAGCTTCACTCTGAGGCCTATGGATGGAGCCCTGATGTTTAAAGCATCCCCTACCTCGTAGTCAGGTATTGAGGAATCCCGTGCGAAGATTATCTTTTTGGTGTCACATGCAACCTCACTGCAACTGAAACGAAACCAGAAACACAACACATTACAGCATCTGACTGATCATTCATGGAACATTCACCAACACCAGAGTTGAAATGGTCCATGCGCATCACCCTTTGTCACACTAAATGAGAACACGACACCACCAATCGTCACTTGAACATGACCGTTGCTATTGAGAGGAACTTTACGATGAGAAAGACCTTGAACCGCGTCTTAAACAACACGTGATTCCTGCGAAGAACCATAGCAGCCTCATACGACTTGGTCTGCCAAACTAGTATCCTAACACAATCCTTTCCTTAAACGAAATAGACCAAAGACCAGAGGTAATTTAGAATAATAGACCGCACCAACAACATAGGGTTTCTTCCACCTTTTCCCCACTTGGGTCTCCTTTACCACTTCCAAAGGGACCTCATGCTACAAGACGTCATCAAACATGACCCTTGCAACCGATGTGAATACTATAAGGCCCTTCAAGACACTGGTCAACACTGAAAATTCCGAACCGCCTTCACCCTTCCCCGTAGGAATTCCTTTCGTCATTTCCAGGGGGAACCTTCAAATGCAATGACGTCAAATTTCATATCCGACGACTCAGACAACATAAAGAAACCAAAACTCTGTTCAACTCCCCTCGCATCTGTCATCCCACTGTGGGAGGATCCACTTGTTGTAAAAAGGAGAGGTGGGTTCAATTCTAGAATTCAAGAAGATATTCCTCTGATCAACTGGAGGGTCGACCAACGGAAAATTGCTCGTGGCCACACTTAAATCACATGTCAACACTTTATGGGGGCGTACACTAATGAAGAAAGAAAAACATGGACCAAAATCAAACTGGTCCAATGGTCAAGACATACTGTAGGTGAACACCAAACGTGCAGGGGAAACCATTGAAAGGGCTCCCCGATGTACTTTTCAAAAGAATTTACTAGATACATGCCTGCATACCAAATTCTAAATAAGAATTTAAACTCAATACAAAAACCATTCAGAAAGAGTACTCAGCTCAAAACGCCACACATACAACATCTCAAAAACACAAGGACACACCACGCAAACGCCGGTTACTAAAACACCAAATTTTCATTTAACAAAACATTTGGAAGAGAAGCAAGCCGATGGGTTGCACAAAAAGCAATGGTGTCCCATGGGCCTCGCACATGCATGTTCTCGTGCCACACCGGCACCCACCTCGTATCCATCCAGGCACTCATCCGCTCATTCCGTTAACCATTTCCCTTTTCATATACACTCATGCATGTGGTTTCCCACAAGAGCGCCAAGGATGAAAAACCAAAGCTTTCCATTTTTTTTCAAAACCAAAACATCCAACCCACACTTTCCAAACCTTTCATATCATTTTCTTTTTAAAGCGTTTTATATGAAAATATTTTCCAAGACCAAAACATTTTTACTTAAAAAGAAAATTCCCACGAATCCAAAACAAGGAGACGAGAAACAATGCAGGAGGAAACTATGGTCAGCGGATGATTGGAACATATGGTTGGCGACCATACGCCGATCACGCCACTGGCCACAGAGAGAATTTTAGGACAGTGTCTCCGGAACCAAAAGGCTTTCCAGCTGCGACCTCATTAAGACCACTGACCTTACTCCCTTTTCGTTTCCCCAAGACAAGATTAACCGCAAGGACCTAATACTCAGACAAACCCCAACATACTTTGGTAACTTGAGTCCCGCCACGAGGTGTGTTAGCCAGGAAACTTACTCATAGCCAGAACGTCGAGTCCCGACAACCATAACTCAAGTCTATCGTGACTCTAACATGAAAGAACACGACCCAAGAGAGAAAACCTACCCTTTGATACCATTTTTTCACGAACCGGGCCGGGTCGCCATCTGACCCGGTGCCCGACCCGGTCCGCGACATGGCCCGAAGGGTGTTCCCGATCCCCACGGGCTGGCACAAGTGCCCGGGTATCAAAACTAACACATGGGAATGATTTTACCCGAAATAAAAGACAAAAAAACAACTAACCAGATAAATAACTAAAACTAGAGATAGACAACCAAACACGTCTTTAAACTATGAACAGGTCTAAAGTCTACAACTCCAACCAATAACTAAAATGAAAAGATGACAGTGGAAACTAAAACTCTTACTCAAACCTCAAAGAAATAGGAGAGGTGAGACACCCACACGTCACAAACGTTAATCTGCACGAGAAGACCACCAACGACCAACCACCATCACTGAGCACGATGTCACAACCTGGAATAAACAAGCAACAAGGTCTACACACACCCAAAGGTGTATGTAGGGTGTGAGCCAAGAGCCCAGTAGGACGTCACCCAACAAAAAGGTTCCACGTATAAGCATTAAATGACAAATACATTTGCAATATTAACTAAATAAAAGAAAATGAATGCTTGAACAGTTTAAAAGAAAACGGGATTAAAGAAAATAGTTTCAAATGGAACAACTTAAATTAAAACACACACACTCACTTTTTAAAATAACCAGTTTGTCACACTGATGAGCGTAAGGTGACCAATGCGCACTAATACGGGAGGGGCCGCATGGGCATTAGCTAGCTTGGGTCCCTAGATCTTCGTGTCTCGGTGAAACGTGGCTTAGAAGGCCACGACCCTTAGAAAACGTGGCTTAGAAGGCCACGACCCTCAGATAAGCATATATTTAGTTAGTGTTTCAATCGTACGTCCTGCCGGTGAAACCGGGTCGATTAACCTCCGGAACACTAGCTCACTAGTCTATTCCACCCTCCTAGCTACCCGGGCTTCCCGGTTTGTGCTCAAACAAGTTTCAAGTTCATGTAACATGTCACTATAATGCATAAAATCCAAACAGGGTAATTACACATGCAAAACACAATTTTTACACCCAAATTTGCTTTTAAAACCGTACGCACACCAAAATATTTTCAAAACAATATTTGCATTGGTTAGATACACAATTAAATCATCTTCACACTTTAAAAGACACTCATCGCTAAACAAACCACCAATTACACACGTAGACACTATTTTGAAATACGGCACACACTAAACCATTTTTCAAACATGTTTACCACCATTTTCATAATTAAGTAAACCATAGAAGAAACTATAAAGCAATATAAAAAAAGGTGTCACATGTCTTTTCACAAACTAAATTAACCATTTATAAGTTCAAATGCATTCACATGTCGCACGCACTGAAATAAAATTTTAAAGTGTGACATGCACCACCCAAATAGTTTAATGGAAAAACCTTACACTATTAAAAACAAAAATTCATAAACCTCATAATTTAACAAGCCAAAAATAAAATATTAATTTTTTTTTGAAAGAAATCGCTTGGAATTAACCACTAAACCAACACAAACCCCTCTTTTACGACGAAACGCACACGACGTCATGTAAAGGATACTATTTTCACCACTTTCACAAGTTAATAAGCCAATCAAAAAATAAAAAAAATTACTAACAACTAAATAAAAGTTCACAGTAGAAAACACCGATGTACATAAATAGGCTACTAACAATTTTCAATGCATATCAAACTCTAATGAAAACTCACTTCATGCTACACCAATTAATTAAATAACATCTTAAACAAATTAAACTTGGAAATTAATTTATCAAATAATGATTAAACATGGAACCCCCTACCTCGACATCAAACCCTGAAAATTGATGTGGAATCTTCAAATTCTAGCTCGAAACCTCAACCGTGTGACGTTTGCACCATAAGGTACCTAGCGCGAACTCAAACACATGAATTTGAACCCAAAAAAATCAAATTAAAACCCCAAAACAATCAATTAACCCACAAAACCAGACTCATAACTCAATGTAAAACCAAAAACTCAAATATAGAAAAAAAACTAAAGAGGAGAGGCATAACCGGAGGGGTTGCAACCGCAAGGAGGAGCATCGCACCAAGGATGCGCTCGGCCAAGGGGCGCAGCGCACCGAGGAGTGTTCACGCACAGAGAACAGAGGTGCGCCGACCTTTGATTTCGCTAGATGAGGAAACAAAGGGTCGAGGAGTAGCTGGCCGGGAGGGGCAACGACACAGAGGGCAGGCCGACTGGCTGGACGTGGTGGTGCATTCGGGGTGGTGCGCAGGTGGTTCGTCGGGTCTGCTCTCCAAGAGGATGTGGGTGATACCAGCAGTCCGGTCAGGAGGCACAACGAAGGAGATGATTGATGTGATGGTATTTAAGGGGGCGACACAAACGGGAAATCATGGCCGAGAGGAAGGCATGAGGTCCACTGGTGGTGGGTTCGCCAAACCGAAATGGGAGGTCGATGGAGGGCGAGCATGGCTACTGCTAGGGGGTTCGGCAGACGAAGGTCATGCTGCTGCCAAAAGAGCCGAGGCAGGGCGTGCCTGGGAGCGGGGGTGGCTGCCTTCAGCAGATGGGTGCACGACGAGAGGCCGAGGGAGCAAGGGAGGGAGGCGTCAAAGCCGGCCAGAAGGGTATTAGGGTTAGAGGGGGAAATTGTGGCGCGAAGAGATGAAGGAAGAGGGAAAAAAATAGGGTGCAACCGGTTGGAGAGAAAGTGAGGAAGAGGGAGAGAGAAAAACAGGATAAAATAAAAGGAGATAAGAGAAATTAAGAAATAAAAATAAAAGAATAAAGACATGAAGAAAAATTAATAAAAATAATATATATATAAATATATTTAATCCACATAAATATAATAAAAATACTAGTTAGTAAGAATAATATAAACAATAATATTGCTAATAATAATAATAATAGTAATAATAATAAATTTGTTAATTTTTTTGTCACTTCTTATTTTATTATATTTTTATTTTAACAATAATTAAATTTTATTTATTTATTACTAATTTATTTTATTTAATTAGTTGACCAATGATCAAGGTTATACGACGGCCCTGGCGAAGCCGCTCGGCTTCGCAATTATGCTTCGCCCGTGCGTCGCATAATGACAAGCCCCGAAAAACTCACTTAATTTTATTGATTTATTTTTAATTCGTTTTATTTAATTAGTTGCACATCTGTCAGGAAAGCGGGGAACCAAGTGAGGCCGCACGGTGACCTAGACGAGGTCACATGTCTTCGACAGCGGCGCGCTAAAACATTGTCGAGGCCAAAATGCTCATTTATCAGAGCAGAATCCCAATCGGGCTCGGCTCGTATTTCATATCAAAAGAAGAATAATAATCAAAAGGAGATAAAAATTATAAGATGAAAATAAAGTAAAAAAATCGAAACATGACGTAGTGAAAAGTTCGGGTGTGACAGACAATATACTGAGACAACATTTAAGTTATTTACCTAATAAAGACTCTACCCAAGTTAGTAATCTATGAGGAGTTGACATAAGTGTTTTGAGTGAGGTAGTGTGATGTCCCTAAAACTCATATAAAGGTAGTATTTATAACATTGAGTTACTATGTATAATATTATGTATTCCACAATAACCTGTGAATATTAGTGGATTTAGGTATTAATGGCACATTATCAGTGTATACTCCTTGGACTAGCTGTTAGTGGAGAACCATATAATACTCATCTAGTGTCTTGATGTATGTGAATGTTTAATTACTGTATGATTTCAATATATAGGTTTAATAGGTTCCTACTAATCTTATAGAAAGAATAATTTCTTTAAAATAAAAATTTGACACCCTAAATCACCCCTACCATATGGAGTTTTAGGGTTCCACAATATTTTTTTAGGATTTAGACATCCTATAAATCATTTTAATGATTATAGGATTTCCCACTATAATTATTGTTTCTTATAATATGATTTTTTGTTTTAGTGAATGTATAGAACTAGAGAAACCATGTTAATGTTAAATGTGATAGAAAATATGGTGATTATGAGAAGTCATATGGGATGATGACACGTGTGAAAGATATTTTGATTATGCCTAATAAGTCTTTATGTTATATGATTAATTACTAGTACCTTAACCAACTCCTAGGCTAACCAAATAAGTGAAGAATAGAGTCCACTGAGAGCTTAGGTAGTGTAGACCATGGAGGAAAGAATGATCAATTTAATTAAGACCATAAATATGGAAATAGTCATCCATGTGAATATCAAAAAGGAATGGGAAAAAAATTTTAGGTGTGAAATATAATGGAATAAAGGAGAAAATTACTAGATAAAAATAAAGAGAATTATAGAAGAAATAAATTTCCTCATACAACACTATTTATAGTTTATTACCTTAAATTTGTGAAACCTAGGAATTATCCAAGTCAATGCACTCTTCTAAAGGATAAATCCTAGACCATATAAACGCCCATATCATATTGAAGTTTATAACAATATGCCTTATGAAAATCTTATTAAACATGAATTTGATGTTATTTTGTGGAGGGATTGGATTTGTTTATATAATTACCTTAAAAATTCTCAAATAAGAAATTTTATATTTGATATTCCAAATGAACCTATGATCATCTATCGATGTGATAATAAATATAAACTTCTAGTGGACATTTAATACATTTTATGGATCTTAATTCCAATTTAAAAGGGGGTTTTGTATCACCATAATATTTTAAAAGTGGAATATCATGTTCAATAACATATATTACACCAAATAAGTTCTTTTAAGAGAATTTCATATCCTTAGAGATTCTGATATATTTATTTTTAAATAAATTCAATCTCTTTGATAGAGTGCAATGCACAAAACATCAGGTTTAAGAGAAACACGATACTCTATTAAAATATTATATTTTAAGCATGAACATTATAACATAGGCATTAAGTTAGTGGGTATGAATTGGACTAACTAAGTTATAAAAAATATATGGTTTTCATTGATATAAAATAAATTTAATGTCAAACTATTTATTATAAATAAATTAAGAATCATTTAAATAAAAAGAAAAGTTTTTTTTGAAAATTGTATTGTCCCAAATATTGGTTTAGTTGTGGTTTGCATGCATAATTTAAAATGATGTTTTAACAATTTTAGAAAATTTATTTTACAAAATATACCTCATTTTTGAAATCCATATTTCAAGATTATCATTGGTTTAAGTTTTTATAATTTTTTTAATGATTAATTTTTTGATGAATTGTGAAAAATCATAATTTTTATTTAAAAATTTCATTTAATTTAAATTATTTAAAAATTTTATTATTCAATTTAAATTGGTTTTAATGTAAAATTAGTTCAATTATATTACCATTTAAATATTTTTATTCATTTTAATAAATTTCATAATGAAATTTAATATAATTTTTTTAATCTTTTAAAATACTTTCTTTAGAAAAACTATTTTTTCAACGTGTCTTGGGGTTTTATTTTAAATTAAATTATACCAATTTTGTGAATTTAATTTTTAAAAACGGATTCTATATCTATAATAATAATAATTTATATTATATAATGAGTTTAATTTTTTTCATGATGAATATTGACAATTGTAAAAATTATTTACCACGGTTAGGGTTAGAATGGGTTTATTGGGGGTTAAACTAAAAGATAAAGGATAAAATTCATGAAAACACGTGCAAGACAAATTTTATAAACTTATTTAGGACATATAACATCTATGGGTCTATAATTACCCTTTTTGGATCCTTTTGGAATGTGAAAAATTTGGGTACACTTTGTTATTTTAAAAAATTCCATGTATGTCCACTCCCCCACCTATAAAAGGCCACCCACTCCCCTCCCCTCTTATAACTTCCAAAGAATTTTGGTTCATCCAAGACCTAATAAGGTATCTTACTTAATTACCTAAAGACATCTTAGATTCCTCCTTTTTATTAGGAAACTGTCCAAATAAGGCTTTAGTTATAAGCCTAAAGGGGTTCTCTGAAGAAGTGGTAAAATTGTTAATATGCGTATTTTTTATGTCTTCTTCCACATCCTTGAATCCTTTTACAAATATGATTGTAATGAATCATATTTTCCATGTATTAATTTTTCAATAATATAATGATTAATTTAGATACTAGGCACGAAGACACAGTGTGATTCGAAGACATGGCGTATCCAGAATTAATGTTTGAAATATATTAAAATATTAATTAGAATGAACACAAAGATTTCCTAAAAAAGTGGAATAAATCCCAATTGGATGCTTGGATAAGAATTTTTTTGGAACCGTTGGGTTCAAAATGGTGTTTTTACCCTAGGTGAAACCTAACATTTGTCAGTGCAGGTCGTTTGTGAAAAAACCGTAATGTGCGTAAAATGAGTAAAATAATTTAATTATTTTATTGACACAACGACACAATGAACTATCTTTTTCTATTTAAATATATCCCTATTTCAGAATTCTATAGTTAGTCTCATAACTCTAGGAATCATCTAGGAATTCATTGGATAGATATCTGGAGAATCTATCCTGATGAACGATGACAGATCGAGGATTGATGATCGAAACACATTGATTTTCAATGGATCTTACCTACGACAACAACACATCGATCATTCTTTGTTAGAGACTGATCCAAATCAAGATAGGGTGTTTATTTTTTGTCTATTCCTCCTAATTATTAATTTCTATGATGAAAGTGAATCAATTTATGAATAGATTGATTCACAGATCGTGCATATTGTGGGATGGGATTTATATTGCGGGGATTTATGGGAGAAATTATTAGTTAAAATTAGAGATAGATTCATATATTGTTTTAATGTAAACAAACTGAGATCGAATCAAACATCAATTGAGGTTTTCACTGTTCATTTATTGTTCTTTTATCCCCCAATTCCATATTTCACCAAGGGCGTTCTTCTTTGGCCAAGGGTTCAACTATTCCCAATCAATTGATCGTTTTACACCTATTTATTGGAAAAATGATCTGATATCATAGATATTGGATCATAACGACATGATAGTGGATTGATGGTGTTTGTGGTAGTGAAAAAAATGATGAAAAATTCCTTAAATCATGTTCTTTGGTGTTCTTCAGCATGAGACAAAGAATTCCATTTTGGTCTAATTTTCGAGTGGATTCGGTGACAAAACAAATTGTTCAGCTATGGAACGGCTTGGGAGACCTCATATCTATAGTTTTCTGGAAAGGCGAGGCTAGAAAACGAAGGAAAAAAGAGGTGAGGAGGTGTGTGACCATGGATCTGGGATTCTGAAAAATCCTATAACACACGACGTGATTTCCCGGATTACACGGCATGTGGGGCCCCTTTAGTGGTGGTTAGTGTTTCAGGAGGGAGATGATGATCACACGACCTTTGAACCTTATCACATGGCATGTAACCCTTTTTTTTGAGATGGATTTTATTTCAAATGTACATAGACACGAGTTGGAGTATATGATCATAGACATGCTCTATAATCCCACCCTGACACGACTTGGCATGCACGGACTGGTACACAGACACGGCTTTAGTACATGGACACGACCAGGAGACACGAGCATAGAACCATGTGTCTCTACACACCATGTAATCATTATACAAGCCATGTTTATAGATAATACATGTCGTGTGAGGATATTCTACATGGGAAAGACTTTGGATAGCTAGATACGTCGTCTACTCCCTATGACATTCTGTTTACTCCCATAAAGAGTGTTTTATGCTCTTCATTTTACTAGTTTGAATCAGTATAGGATAAGTGCATTCCCTTGGTCCTTTCCTCAGGGGTACTGTGTGTAATTAAATACAGATCTCTATATTTTGATCCCTTCTAGATTCCATGTCACAGATAGAGTTGTGGTGTCCCTCTATGAGACTAGAGTGTGATCCTCTATCATCCCTAGTTGGAGTTTTTGGAATCGGCATGAACTCCCTAAGTAGGGCATTGATCCTCCATCTAGAAGGACATATAAGTAGGATTTTTTTGAATCATTGGAATATGATCCCCTATGTAGTGGGTCGATCTAGATTGGGTTTGTGGTGTCCCCTAATGGTTCTGGGAGTGACGCCCTATCAATGTACCATAGTATTCTTAGATAAATGTATTCTCTTTGGGAGGGACCAAATGAGTTATACCTCTTCATTGAGTGTCCACAATAGTAGAATGACTCATGGAGTGGTTCCCCAAAAATGATCATTGCTTCGAGAAAAATATTGTGGCTGATAGTTAGTTATGACCACATGATGGCATGGTGTCTCTCCTGAGTATATCCGAGTTCTATTTTGTTTCTATTATACAATGATTTTCATATCCTGTATCAAGATGAATAAACATGTTGCTTCAAGTTTAGTGTTTTGGAGGTGTCCTACCGAGTATTGTTATACTCACTATTGTAAAATATCTTCCCGCACATGTCATGTCTTTCACAGATGATGGCCATCTTGGTGTGGTCCTAGGAGGACAAGAAGCAGGAGGAGCATGGCTAGAGTTGGACTGACATTGGTTTTTATCAGGAGTGTACTTTTGACTTGGTCCTCACCTTACATAAGGTTAGAATTTTTACAGTTTTATATGGACTTGTGATACAAACAACTTGTAGTGGGATTGTATTTTTTCATGCTTAATTTCCTTTACCTTATGTTGTACTCTGGTTGTGCGATCTTATTTTTATGCATGAATTATCCCATTTTTTTAGATTTCAGAATTTTGTGGATTGGAGATGGGTGAATTTGTATAAGGTACTTTAGGCTAATGCTGCCATTTGTGGGATATTCCTACTCAATGCTCTTCAGCAGCCCCTGACCTATTGGAGGCGTTCTTGGGGTAGTCATGGGTCGGACACTAATGGGTTAGGTTGTGAGAGAGTGGTATTAGAGCATATGGTTCTACATAAGGACCATGAGTCTGTGAGATTGGTTTGGGGAAATAGTATTAAGTGTTTTGAGTTTGTATTTCAGGCTAGGGAACCCAGTGTTGGTGCGAAGGCTGACATATGAATACACTATAACTCTGATCGCCTTCTTTTTGACTCATTACATTAGAACACTGGTTGTAGGGAAAATAATGGTACAAGTATCATATAGGAATGGGTGGGTTTTCTATGTCCTTCTTGAGTCAGATCCCCATATATAATCCTTGACCATGGTATATCTTGTTTTATTTTAGGATGCCTCCATGTATATAGCCATCTAGGATTCCACCCTGTGATCACAAGGATGATCCTCCTAGTGAAGAGGAATTGGTATATGGGCTTGTACCAGAGATAGTACCTCTGGGTGTTTTTCCCGCAATACCACCACCCGTTGAGTAGCATATAGCTCTAGAACTAACACCTGAGGATGCATGAAGATTGATTGCATTGAATGAGTCTTAGAGGTTGTGAAATAATAGGTTTTAGGGTGAGAAAGACCCCCAGGTGGATGAGGAATGGCTAGAGGCATTCACTCTTGTTTTCTGTCTTGTGAGGATGCTAGAAAACCAGATGAAAATCCTCAGAGTGAGTCATATTTAGGGATCTAATAGGCGATGATGGAGCTTGGTGACTCAGTCATATGAAGAGACCTCTCTATCCTAGAAAGGCTTTGAGAATATCCTTATATAAGAGTTATATCTAGCCATGCTTCGATTTGTATGCATACATGATCTTCTACATCTGCAGCAGGGAAATATGACCATGGTAGAGTATTCAGCGAGGTTTAATGATCTTTCATGTTACTACCTTGATATGGTATGAGAACAGTTATTTAGGGCTCAAAACACTGAGTAGGGACTATACATGGACATCAAGGAGTCCATGGTATCTCTTAGAATTTCCACCTATGCTGTGGTACATGAGCGAGACCTGTTGGTAGAAAGTTTTCTAGTAGAGTAGACACCACTAGTGGGAGATAGTAGTGAGCACCCGGTAGCTGAGACCCTGACATATGGTGGCCAATGATAGTCATAGGAAACTAAGTGGGTTAGAATATTCATGTGTTAATCCCTAGAATTAGGGTCAGTAGTGCGGGGCATGCAGGGTGGATCAAAAAAGAAAGTGATAAATGGTGTTTCTCTTGAGACCGTCAGGTACATCTAGCAAAAGATTACACGACCCATCATATTTATAATCAGTAGAGGGTTGAGGGAACACCGCTTCATAGAAAAAGGTAGGATAAGGGTTCTCTATAGGGAAGCTGATGTGGTATAGGGGCCAACATAGAAGTAGGAGGTGGTCAAAGGTTTGACCAATTACCATCACTACCCCCTAGTGGTTCATGCTATGCTTAGGGAGTTGGTGGGTAGGGATGAGGCCAGCTGTAGGCTATAAAGGCCTATGACGCTGAGGCTCTGGGGATGATACAAGGTATGATATGGGTCTTTTATACCTTATCTACATTACTAATATACGCAACTTCTAGTCATTATTTTCTTACCATGAATCTTATTCGAGACTCGCAGATTCCTGTTGATCCATTGACTCTACCCTTACACTTGGAAACTTCTACTAGAGGAGACACAGTGATCACACACTAGTGACAAAAATGTGACCAGACTCTTGGAGGTGAGAGTTTTGATTGAGATATCTTAGTGGTGGCATCGTGGCCTTATGAAGTCCCTCTTGATATGGACTAGTAATCCATAGTTCATGTTCAGATTGACTATTTTAGGTAAATGGTGTGGTTTTTTACTTAGTGATAGAACCAGGTTTTCCTTTGTCGATGAAAAGGAAACCCAGGAAGAACAAGATTGACTCACGCATAAGAGGGTGAAGCCAATTACTCATCAATTATCTATCCTGAACCTCGGTGTAGTGGATTTTATGGCTACTCAATTCCCTGTAGTAGTGGTGGTGTTTGAGGACAGCTTTCTAGTAGATCTTCTAGGTTTACCTCCCTGCTGAGAGATAGACTTAAACATTGATCTACACCCCGAGAAAACACTAATATCTACACCTAAATATCAGATAGCTCCCATAGAGCTTCATGAGACCATGGTGTAGTTTGAGAACTTATAGAGAAAGTGCTTCACGATACCCAATGTTTCAACCTGGGAAACCCTAGTTTTTTTTCAAGAAGGTAGAAGGTAGCACGAGGTTATGTGTGGATTATCAGATCTTGAACCAAGTGAATATGAAGAAAAATTATCCACTAATGAGGATTTATTCCCACTGTGATTAGTTAATGGGGGTGTGATGGTTCTCAATGATTTACTTTAGATCTGGTGATCACCAACTGCAAGTATCAGATGAAGATACACCGAAGACAAAATTTCGATTTCATTATGATCACTATGAGTACATGGTGATTCCATTTGGCACGAAGAACACCCAAAAAAATTTTATGGGACTCTGGAATTGGATCATTCAAACTTTCTTAGACATGTTCTTAGTAGTCTTCATCGATGACATCCTAGTGTACTCAGCGTTTGAGGTGGGGCACATGAGACAGTTGAGGATGGTCCTGGACGCACTCTTAGAGCACCAAATTTTTTGATAGCTCTCAATGTATTAGCTTTTGATTTGGGACATCCATTTTCATGGACACAACATCCAAAAGATAGGATTTGTATTTAATCTAGTGAAGGTTGAGTTAGTGCTTTCTTGGGGGCCACCTAAGAATATTACCGAGGTATGATGTTTCTTTGGACTGGATGGATACTATCAGAGTTTTGTACCCAAATTCAATAGAGTGGTAGAAAATTTGAAAACATATAGATGGAAAGGGAAACCTTTTTTGCAGATGAAAAAGTGCTTACAATTATTTCAAAAGCAAAGGAAGAGGTTGACGAGTGCTCCCATCTGAAGGTTACCGAAGGAAGGTGTTGAGTATATAGTGTTCTCAGATGCATCAATGACTAAACATGGATGTGATCAAATGCAGTGGAAATCTATTATTGCCAATGTTCCATGATATTGTGACCAAATAATAATAACTAAGTGAAATAAAACCTTGAGTTAGCAGTAAGAGTTTTCACATTGAAGAAGTGGAGACACTACCTGGTGGGAAAATGATTCATCATGTACTCTGATGACAAGAGTCACAAGTATATCTTATCATAGAAGGATGTTAACTTGAGACAAAGGAGATAGCTAGAGTTCCTACAAGACTATGAATTTTAGATTTTAATAACTCCTAGGAAGGGGAACATGGTGGCAGATGCTCTCAGTAGGAGATCAAGTTTGTAGTTACTGAATGAGGCATCAATGTAATTGGACTCGTTGTAGTTAACCTTTGTGGATGGAGAAGAGTAGATTACCTATAGTCAATGGTTATTGCCACTCCACACTTACAAAATATTATAGAGGCACAACTTGGGGATACTAACTGTGAGACCCAACATGCTGAGATATCCATAGGCCAAGATTCTGATAGACTTTCTAATGGTGGGGATCATTTTGTTTTTTCAAAGGATGCACGATGGAATCAATAACTTTGTGAGAGGAGGTTTCAAGATATTTTTATACATATCCATTATTAGTACATACAATCATGGAAAATATGCACCAAGAACCCAAATATTAGTTTTTGTGGCTAGAGATGAAGAAGGGAGTTGCAGAGTTTGTCTATTGATGCCATATATGTCTAGAAGTGAAGGTTGAACACCATGCTATAGAAGGTTTATCTCATCCCCTTGATTTTCTAGAGTGGAAGTGGGATGAGAAATCTATGAACTATGAGATAGGATTACCACATATGTCCAAGGGACACAATACCATATGGGTGATCATTAACCGACTCACCAAGTCGGCCCACTTTCTAGCTATCCCAGAGTAGAGTTTAGTAGAGAGATTGGGACACCTCTTTGTTTAGGAGATTGTTAAAGTAAATGGATATCCATAAAATATTGTGTTTTATTGTGATTATAAATTTACATCCCAGTTTTGGAAGGGATTATAGGCGGTGTTTGAGACTCAATTTCGCTTTAGCACAATATTTTTCCCACAAACTGATGGCCAGACTGAGTGGACAATTCAGGTTCTAGAAGAAATGCTACAGACTTTAATGTTAAACATTGGTTGTAGTTTCAAGGATCAACTACCACTGTTGGAGTTTTCATACAACAAGAGCTAACAATACACCATCGATATGGAACCATTTGAGACTTTGTATAGGCGACCCCGTAGGTCCCCACTTTTCTAGACTGAACCTGAAGAGTCAGCACTCGTGGAATCAGAGTTGGTGTGAGATAATATATAGAAGGTTCAAATCATCCAATAGATGATGATGAATACACAGAGTCATCAGAATTCTTATGCGGACAGGCAGTGAAGGCCCTTTATGTTTGAGGAAGGAGGTCATGTGTTCTATCATGTTTCACCTCGACAGGGATTATGGAGATTTTTCCATGGTGGAAATATATATATGAGGTTCATAAACCCCTTCCAGATACTACATAAAGTTGGTATGGTGGTATAAGACTTATCTCTGGACCCACAGATAGAATGGGAACACAATGTCTTCCACGTGTCACAGCTTATGAGGTATGTGCACAACACCTCACACATTATTGAATGGGGTGAGGTGGACATTGAGGTTGGAGAAAATTTTACTGTGTACCCAGTGGATATCAAGGATTGATAGGAGAGGATTCTTTTTGGGTGATCAATTCCTTTTGTGTGTTTTTGGTGGCAGCATGATAATTTTTATGAGATCACATGGGAGCGGGAGGATCAAATTCATGCTCAGTACCCACATCTTATTGTATTTCTTTTTTTTTTGATTTTTTTGGAACAAAAAAACCTAAGTCAGGAAGAATTTAATGACTCAAATTTTCCATTTATTATTTTGAAATATTTCATGGATTAATTTTGATACTAGGAATGGAGATGGCATGCGATTCTGATAACTACTGTGTCCGGAATAAATATTTGAAATATATTAAAATATTAAAAAGCACGCACAATCAGGTTTATGAAAAAGTAGAATAACTCCTAAACAGATTCATGAATTAGAAATATGAGCATATATTTTAGATTAGAATAGTAGTTTTACCCTAGGTGCGACCTAACATTGGTCATCATGGGTCGTTTGTGAAAAATCCTTCGTGGGAATAAATTGAATAAAATAATTTAATTATTATATTAATTCAATGACGCAGTGACCTAAATATTTTTCTATTTAAATATATCCATATTTTAGAATTATAGGGTTAGCCTTATAAAACTATAAATCCTCTAGAAATTAATTAGAGATAGATCTAGGGAATCCTTCTTGATGAACGATGACAGATTGAGGATCAATGATCTACGCACATCAATTTTCAACGGATCTTGAAAATGATAATGATGCAACAATCAGTCTTTTCCAAAAATGATCCAAATTGAGGTAGGGAATTTATTTTATGTGTATTATTCCCTATTATTTATTTCTAATATGAACATGAATCAATCTATGAATAGATTTATTCATGGATTGTGTGTATTTTGGGATGGGATTTATATTGTGGGGATTTATGGGAGAAATTCATTAGTTAAATTTGGTGATGGATTCATTTATTGTTATAATGAAAACAATACATGTTTGACATAAGCATTGATCAAGTTTTGATCCTATTACTTTATTGTGCTTTTCTCCCCCAATTCCTCTTTTCAACATAGATGTTCTTCATTTTCTTGAGATTTGAATATTCCCAATCAATTGATCATTGCACACCCGTTTCATAGTGAAACAATCCAATATCATAGATATGAGATTAGCACGATGTGATGGTGGTTGCAGCTACGAATCAAATGATGACTGATTCTCGAAATCAGGTACTTTGATGTTCTTTAGCGCAAGATAAAGAATAGCGTTTTGATCTGATTTGTGAGTAGATTCGGTGACAAAACACATTGTTAAGCTATGGAACGGTTTGGAAAACCTCAGATCTCTAGTTTTTAAGTGAGGTGAGTTTGGAAACCAAAGGCTGGAGTGGAAAGGATACATGCAACCATGGATCTAGGATTATAGAAAATCCCATAACACACTACCTGTAATAAAGTATTACACAACATGTGGGGCCCCTTCAGTGGAATTTAGGGTTTTGGGAGGGAGGTGATGATCACAAAGTGTGTGACCCCATTCACACAACATGTGACCCTTTCTAGTTGACTCAACGTGTACTTTGGGATTACACAAACATGGGTTGAAGTAAACGGGCAAGGAAATGTTGTGTAATCCCACACATACATGACTTGGCACACAAAGACCAGTACACAGACATGGATTTGGTACATGGACATAGACAGGCGACACAGGCAGTGAACCGTGTGTCTCTAAACATTGTGTACTCATTCTAAATTCTTTGTATATGGAGACTAAATGTCGTGTAAGGCTCTTAAACATGGGAAATAATTGGGATAGAGACACACATCATGTACCCCCTATGACATTTTGTGTACTTCCATAAGGAGTGATTGAGGCTCTTCATTTTTCTAGTTTGGACCTGTATAGGTTGAGTGTGTTCCCTTGGACCTTTATTCAACTGGATTATGATCCCCTCTAGAAGGAACGTCTCCTATAGAGTTATGGCATCCCTTCATGAGACTGGAGTGTTATCCCTTATCATCCTTAGTTGGAGTTTGTGGAATTGTCCTTACCACCCTGAGAAAAGAATTGATTCCCCATTTAGAAGTCCTCATTGGTAGGTTTTCTCGAATCATTAGCATATGATCCCCTATATAGTAGGTTGATCAAGACTGGGTTTGTGGTATCCCCTGGTGGTTCTGGGTGTGAAACCCTATTTGTGTATCATAGTATTCTTAGACCATGTTTCCTCTTTGGGTGGGGCCCAAATGATCTAGACCTCTTCATTGAGTATCTCTGATGGTAGCATGGCTTGTGGATTATGTTCTCCCGGAACGAGCATTTCTTCAAGAAGAATATTGTGGCTGGTAGTTAGTTACAACCACCTGATGGTGTGGTGTATCTCTTGTGTATATCTGGGTTCTCTTTTGTTTTTTATATAATGATAGTAATATATTGTATCAATATAAAAAATCTTAGTGCTTTATGTTTGGTGTTTTTGGGGTGTCCTACTGAGTATTGTTATACCCACTCTTGCATGGGCTTTGCCCACATATGTTGTATCTTGTATAGATGATTTCCTTCTTGATGGAGTCCAAGGAGGATGGGGAGAATGGGGGAGCATAGATGGAGTTAGTCTGACAGAGTTGTTTACTGGGGGTGTAATTTTGACTTGTTCCTCACCCTTGGAGCAGGTTGGACTCTTTACAGTTTTAGTTGGACTTGTGATAAAGACTCATTGTGGTGGGCTTGTATTTGGCCCCGTTTACTTTCCTTGACTTCATTTCGTACTATGGTTGTGGGATCATAGTTTTATGGATGCATTATTTTAGTTATTTTACATTTCAACATCATATGTCTTGGAGGTGTTTGTGTTTATTGGTAATTTAGGATAATGCCTCCCATTTTTGGGATATGCCTATTTGGTGCTAGTCACCATCCGCAGACCTATTATAGGAAGGCTTGGGGTAGTAGGGGATCAGACCCAGATGGGTCAGGTCATGAAAATGTTAATATAATAACACCATTATCTACTTTGTAGGAATAGTTTTTTATATAAATGGAAAAAACTATATCCATCTTCACATGCATCAAATGGAAGAATAACCCATCGATCCTATGTACAGTGGACTACCACCTTGTGAACCTATGTAATTCATTTTCATCACCACATTTAAAAAATTTATATAACAATGGATGAAAAAAATATATCTGATATTAATGAAATTATTATAATTATGGAATTATTATATTACATATACATTCTTACTTTCCATTCCATTGGGGGTTATGATAATGTCGCTCGTGTGTATGGTGGGCCACCGCATCATGAAGCGATGTGATTTGTTTTTTTCTTATAATTAAAATAAAATACAGTAAGGATAATTTAATGAAATATATTGATATTTATGAATTAAAAATACTATTTTAAATATTATATTAAATCTAACTACTTACCTTCCAATCTACTATAAAATAATAAAGTCGCTCGTGCATACGTGTGGACTACCTCATCTAGGCAGTGATGTAAAATGTTTTTCATTTAATTTTGACGTGGATGGTAATAAGGATAAATTTAATAAATATATATGATATATTTTATATAATAATGATTTTTAAGGTTTAATATTATTTAACTTTCTTTCATACCAACTATTGTAAAAATAGAAATGATGTCCATGCATACGTACGACCTACCATCTCCAAGAACGGTGCAACTCATTTTCCCATCAATAACATTATAGGCTATTAGGAGTACTTATGTAGAGAATTTATATTATATTTATATCGTGGTTAAAATTATGGATATTATGGATCCATGATCAAATTAAAGAATAAAATTTAAATAACAAAAACATACACGAAAAATAAAGCAATTATCACCCGAAATAACGAGTTTAACAATAAATTGTTAATAAATGGGTCATAAAAGACTATAGGTAAATAATATATGGCAGTAAATATATAATTATGATTCTTTAATATATTTATATTAAATATATATTTATCATATAATAGGTACAAACAAGTATGAAGGAAACCAAACTTGAGGTAAGGGTTTCTCATCTCACTTTTACTTCCAAGAGACATATGCCATATTCATCACTTATTCCTTTGGGTGGTGTATATAATTTCCCTTTGATATGTTATATATTGAATATATTTATATTCATTATATAAATATTTTCATTTGAAGTTTCTTATTTCACTGAGGTTATGATTCAAAATAATCCAAAGTTGTAATGGTTTATTTCAAAATCTCATTAATTGTTCAAGATTAATTATGTTTATGTCTCCCTTTGGAGAATTATTTGATATTTCTATCTTAAAACAAATCCATTTTCTTCTCCATTTATTATTCATGAAAATTTCATGTAATTGAACTATTATCATCTCTTTGGTAATTACAATGATTGGGAAAATATTTTTAGGAAAATATGACTTCACTTCTCTCTAAGATCAAAAATTCTTTTTCATAGAAACCTATGTTTTTTAAAATTGATTTCGAAAATGTATTTAACATTCTAAAAATGATTTATTAAAAGAAAATTTTACCCATGTGTTAATTTTTATAAATTTTTTTGAATGTAATATTCTTTTCATTTTCTGAACATGCAAATTTTTAACCTTTTTTAAAATAGTGTATAAGGAATGTTTTTTAACTTATACGACATGAAATAATTTATCACCATCATGACCACTCAATATTTTAAAGATTATTTTAAAAGTTTCCATGTTTTTTTAAAAGAAAAGTATTTTAAAAATGTTTTGTGGAATTTTATTTTTAAATGGTGATTTTCAAAGTGTAATGTTTATTTTTCCCTAGAATGTTTTTAAATATATTTTCATGGAATTTATACTCATAAATGACAAAAAAACATTATTATACTTACTCTTAAATGGGCATATGTTTTAATTACAGAATCCACATTATTTTTCTAGATGTTTTATGATAATTTTTTCTGGATATGTACTATTTTGTTTTCATTCACCATATTACTCTAGATAGTTTATGGTTTTTCATTGGGGTTAGTATTAACTTTTCATATGTTAGTTTTTCAGCATTAATGTTTATGTTGATTATGTTTCACCCTTTTAATATGAATAATGAATTAGATTTATTATGTGATGTGTGGGGAAAGGAATTACATATCTTTTTGATGCATCGGTAGGTATCATGATACAAATCCTTTAACCAGATTAAATGTGGTTTCACCCACAGTTTTAAAATTTATTATGAATGGTCTTCAAAGTATGTTTTTGATGTATGTAATTATGAATTTACTAATCATGGGATTAGTTATTTATGCCCATGTTGTTATTAAATTAGTTAGAATATCAATGGATAAGTTTCAAACTCATCTGATTATTTATATATATTTATGTTATCATCATCTATTACCACCATATTAATATTCATGTTCAAGTTATTGATTATACTACATATGTTTTCAGTTATTTACTATAATATATAAATTATTCCTTATTTATTAATGATAGCTTCCATTGTATTCTTACCCTTACTGAGAATCTAATCTCACCCTTTCATGTATTTTATTTTCACCATAATAAAAATAATTTCTTTATGATTGATATTTAGGGATATGATAAGGGGAATAATTTAATTCTCAATGAAAACATTTTTTGTATTTTATGTTTTAAAATGTAATTTGAATTTCATGTATGTATCAAGTTTATCAAGACCAATAACTCTTTGTTCCTTTGGGATGTGATTGTTTGTATATAGCACTAATGTAATAAAGTCACCACAAACTCTAGGCTACTAGGATTAGAGTCTTAACAATTGATATCATAGAAAGTTTAGTATAATCCTTGTGAACAAGATTTATTGAAACATAGATTTGTGAATATACCCCTATGAATGATGTTCAGGGTAATTCCAAATATAAGACAACATCCAAATGTTTTTTTAAAGTGGAGATTATGTTTTTTACCTAGAAATAAATCTCATTATAGATAATAAAACTGGATGTGGTTGTGTAAATGATGTACCTAGGGGTATTAACTACATAAAAGGAATATCAGGATTGAGTCGAGTGCTTCCCAATACATGACCGTGGGCGTTACTGAGAACTTTTTTTGATCTTCCTAGGGGATATTTGTAGGATAATTCACATTTTCTTTTCAAAAAATTATGAAGGATTTGAAAATATTTTTATGATTCGAATGCTTTCCCAAGGAAACCAAATTTATGATTATGAGATAAACCATGCATAATGTTTTTGATTTATGTTATGTTTTTTACCCATTTTTGGATTATACATTATGTTTCATAATGTTATGATCGAATATATTGTATGAAATTCTTTAGAAATGGTACCTAGTAGAAGTAATGATAAATGTATCAATTCACATACTCCATGAAGGAATTTACCTCCTAGGAAAGATAATAAAGCTGGAGATAGATATATAGATGGAAGTAACAAAATTATTAAAATATTGAAGAATCTATATCAGGTTATGAGAAATAACATTTCTCGTATAGAGTATCATACTAATCCGAAATATGTGGAAAATAATACAAGATAAATTCATGAGTCAACAACCTCTATAATTCAATGGAACTAGAAAATAATTTTTAGATAATAAATGAATAAGTTACTTAGAGAAGATATTTATCACATTGGGGTTAAATGAAAGTGAGAAAGTTTTCATGGTAGTTTATTTTATCTTAGGAGATATCGATCAATGGTGGATATTGATTCATAACACTAAGGATGAATAAGAAATATAAAATATGGAATTGAAGGATTTTAAGGTACTCTTATTGAAAAATAATATACTCACATGAAATGAGTGGATATAGAGAGACAATTCCAAAGTCTAAGATAAAATAAGGAAGAAAGTATTTCTAAGTATAAATCAAACTTTACAAGGTTAACAAGCTTGACATGGAATATATCAATAATCCAAAGAGAAATATTAACTATTTATTTGAGGGGTTAAATATAAATCTTTAAAGGGTACTAGTCTCCCAAACCATCCCATAATATGAAGAAATAGTATCATGTGATATAAATAAAGAGAAAGAATTATCCTAGTATTATGGATTCGAAGTTAATTAAGAGAAGAAGAGAATGATAGACCAAAAGACAGATAAAGGGCGGAAGGGAAGGAAGGAATTCCCCATATGTTAAAATTGCGGAAATAAACACCAATGTACTTTCTTTAAGGGTATAAGAGTTTTCTACAAGTGTGGGTATAAAGGATACGATGATCATGATTTCAAGGGAACTAAATAAGTTTCCAATTTTCAATTCATCAATTATAATGAGATGGGGAACTAGGAAAATACATTTCATAAGAATCAATGGAATATACCTAATAAGAAGATAAGAGATCAAGGTCAAGTGTGTGAAACTAATATTTCTTAGATGGAATGATTAAAGTACATGTGTATTTGGATACAAGAAGTATGTTATATAAGTATCTTTAGAAAAGGTATTTTGGTTATAAGAATCATGTAATGTTTAAGGACTGTACAACAGTGGTTTTTCTACAAGGATTTGAAGCCACATATTGAATGGTATGATGAAACATGATTCAAAAAAAGTTTATCTTTTTGGAAAACACATGATTGAGGGAAGATAACCTTTAATATGTACTTGATGTTGAGAAAATAATGGTAAAGGTTTGTTTATGGGATAATATTGGTGACCTTAAAATTGGTTAGAGATTTTTTGGTTTTGTTATCATTGCTATATTTTACTACATGTTTTGATTTATGGAATATATTTGACAACATTAGAGTTTATTTTTGGAAGAATTCATGTTATAATTAGGATTTTTTGGTGATAAAGGTATTCACATATTTTTAATGTGACATTAAGATCCACTTTATTTTATTTGGGGAATATAATGTCCATTTAGTGAACTTCCTTCTAATTTTTTTGGACGATGAATTAGGCCAGACATATTTTGGATGAGTATTAAAGATAACCATTTTTGAAATGGTTTGATATGAATGTTGGGAGTTACTATTAAGGTATTATAAATTAGTTTATTTTATTGGATAAATTATGCTAACCATTTTATTTAGTAAAGACAATGAGAATAACTTGTCACTATTTTATGAATCTTATGACCAGTTAAAAGTAAATTTTTGTTCTTCTGGAATAAAAATTCATATTGGATAGCCATTTCTTGTGGCAATAAATTAATTATAAGTTGATCTAATCATAATAAAATGATTAAATTATAAGTATATTTTATGAAATTCCCTTTCAAAATAGTAAAATAATCCTTTAACTCTAACAAAATAACCATGAAACAAATTTGTGATCATATTACCTTCATATCTGATGAAGCGACAATATTTTCACTAATAAATGATTTAAGGTTTTTTTTTGTTTTTTAGTTTCTCATTATCATTCAAATTTTTATCATAATTTATCTCTATCACTCTCTATAATTATTTAAATTTTCTTCCATGCCCATATATTTAATCTCCACCAATGTTCTCCAATTTGGAATCTTAATTATGCATTAATCTAGATAAAATTCATACTTACCTTTATTTCTTATTTTGAGATAGTTTTATTAACCATTTTTATGGTGTTTGTTTCCAAAATATTTTTTTTAAAATGATAAACCCTTGATTACTAATATTATGATTAAATTGTAAGGAAACCATTTATTTAAGGGGGTAG
Organism: Viscum album; assembly: GCA_963277665.1. Classification (NCBI taxonomy): domain Eukaryota; kingdom Viridiplantae; phylum Streptophyta; class Magnoliopsida; order Santalales; family Viscaceae; genus Viscum; species Viscum album. The sequence goes on from OY728164.1 coordinate 2,027,741,933, forward strand.
AATGTAACACCACAAGATTTTAAAAGAAGAACATCATGTAAGATATGTTATAAGAAATTCAAAAAAAATATTAAAAGAAAATGAAACACCCTGATACTTTATGATATATTTATTTTTATGTAAATTCAATCTCCATGATATCTTGTGATGCATGAAACATTGATTTTAAACGAATCACAATACTCTATTGAAATATTATTATTTAAACATGACCTTTATAACCTAGCTGTTAAGTTGGGAGGTATGAGTCGGAGTAACTAAATTATGAAACTTTTATGGTATAAATAGTTATAAAAAAATTACATGGTTATATATGTATTATAAATAAATTAAGAATCATTTAAAAAAAGAAATGTTTTTTTTTGAAAATTAGTATTTTTCTAAAATGTGTTTTAGTCTTGCTTTTTGAACGTAATTTAAAATTATTTTTTACAAATTTTAGATAATTTATATGAAAAATACACTTAATTTTTAAAATCTATATTTCAAAATTATGTTTTTGAGAAATTTTGGTAATTTTCCAAATAGATTAATTTTTTGATGAATGGTGATAATACTAATTTTTATAGAAAAGTGAAATTTTATTAAATTATTAGCAAAGATAAAATTATATTTTAAATTGTATTTGATGTAAAATATATAAATTATATTACAATTTAACTAATTTAGAGAATTCAAATCAATTTTATAATGAATTTTTATTTAAAAAATTTTAAACTTTTGAAAGATTTTCATTGGGAAGCCCCTTTTTTCAATGCGTATACAAGTTTAATATTAAATTGGATTTCACCAATTATACGAATTTAATTTTTAAAAATGTATTAATTGTTTTTAATCACCATAATTTTTATTATATAATAAGTCAAACTTAATTTTTGGTTATAGTTAATAGTAAAATAGTAAAAAGTGTTTATTGAAGTTAGGGTTAAAATGGGTTTACCGGGTGGTTAAGATAAAATATAAGTGTTAAAAATGATCCAAAACATTTAAAAAACCCATTTTTGGACTTATTTAATCTAATTTTTAATAATTTTCCATTTGTGACCATTGTGGAATGTGATAAACATTCATACAATTTATTCATTTTAAAAATTCATTGTATGTCCTCTCCCCCACTTATAAATGGTAACCCCTCTTCTCCCCTATTATCACTTCCAAATCAATTTGGTTATGACAATAAATACAAAGTTATATTAATTAATTCCCTAAAAACATTCTATAATCCTTATTATGATTATGAAACCCTCATATGAATGATTTAGCTATATACCTAGAGGGGCTCTCCAAAGAAGATGTAAAATTATTAATCTGCATATTTGTTTTATTTATCCTTCAACATCGTTCAAAAATTATTAAACTATAATAATATAATAACAGAATTATATTATATATACTAATAATTTATTATGGTAATATAATTATTTATATCCATCTCTACTTCTATAAAATGGAAAATGAAACCATCGATCATGTGTATGGAGAACTACTGCCTCACAAACCAATATAATTCATTTTCCATAACCACCTTTCAATGATGGATATAATTATAAATTTAAAATATTTATATTATATTTATGAAATTAATATTATTATGAAAATATGATATCACCGATATCTTTTTTTACTTCCCATTTCATGGGTGGATACGATAATGTCGCTTGTGTGTACATAAGACTATCGCCTCATGAAGCGATGCATTTCATTTTTCGCTTATGATTTACATGGAAGGTAGTAAAGATAAATTTAATGAAATATATGTGATATTTATAAACTAAAAATAATTTTTTAATTATAATATCACATCTTAATTATTACATTTCAATGATTTTTAAATTAACAGCGTCGCTTGTGCATATATGTGGACTACCACATCCACATAGCGATGTGAAATGTTTTTCATTTTTTTACATGGATGGTACTAAGGATATATTAAATGAATATATATGATATATTTGAAAAAATATTGGTTCTATTAATGAGTAATATTATTCACCTTTCTCACATTCTATCTTTTGAAAAGAATAAAAACAACGTTCACGCATACGTATGACCTACCGTCTGTATGAATGGTGTAACTCATTTTCACATATATAAATTTATGGACTATTATAAATAGTTATATAATTATTATATATGATATTTATACCATGGTTAAAATTATGTTGATTATTGAACCATGATAAAAGTAAAAGGATTGGAATTACAGTACCAAAAATGACATGAAATGTAAAGCAATTATCACGCAAAATAGGGATTTTAATAAAGAATTGTCAAAAAACAGGAGATAAAAGACAATAGGTTAAATATATATTTTATGAAATATATGATTATATTTATTTAATATATTTATAATAAATATATATTAATTATATAGTTTTTAATTAAATATATGAAGGAAATCAGACCAGAGGTAGGGGTTTCTCGCCTCACTTTTACTTCCACGAGACATATTCCATATTCACCACTTATTCCTTTGTGTGGTGTATATGATACCACATTTATATGTTATATCATGAATATATTTATCTTAGTGTTATTTTAATCTTTATTTGAAGTTATTTCTTTCACATGGGATATGATTCAAAAGTTACCAAAGTTGTAAGGGTGTATTTTACAATTTCGTCAGTTTTCAGGATTATTTATGTTTAAGTGTCTGATGGGGGAATTATTTGATATTTACATATTAAACCTACTATATTTTATTATAATTTTTGTAATCATTAACTTTTAATGCAATATTACCATTTTCAAATATATGATACAAAAAAGTATTTAGATTTTTTAAGAAAATACGACATTATTTATCTCTTTAGTCGAAAATCCTTTTTTCATCGAAATATATTTTTTCTAAAAATGTTTTCAAAATTATTTTTTTAAATTATAAAAATTATTTATTAAAAGATATTTTTATCCATGATTTAAATTTTAAAAAATGGTTTGAAAGGAATATTCTTTTCGTTTTCCAAATGTGTAAAATTTTAACCTTTTTACAACCTTATGAAAGGGGTGTTTTTTAAACTTTTATGGAATGTATAAAATTTCACACCTCCCCGAACACTAAATGTTTTGAATAATATTTTAAAAGATTCCATGGTTATTTTAAAATAAAATTATTTTCAAAACGTTTTGTGAAATTTTTGTTTTAAAAGGTGATTATCAAAGTGCAAAGTTTATTTTCCTTTAGAATGTTTTTAATGATATTTTCCTAGAATTTATTTTAATGAATGAAAAAAAACCCTTATTATATTTACTATTCACTAGGGATATGTTGTAATGAAACCATAATTATTATTTCTCTGAATGGTTCATGACAATTTCAATTGGGGATGCACTATTTTGTTATCATTATCCATATTACTTTGGATGGTTTATGATTACTTATTGGGGTAAGTATTAACATTTTGTAGGTTTTTTTCAATAGAAATATTTTTGTTGATTATGTTACACCCATTTTATATAAGGAATTAATTTAAATTAATAATTGGTGGGTGGGGCCCAAAATTACACTTCCCCTCAATGCATTAGTTGGTATCATGAGACAAATTAGTTGGCCAAATTAAATTGGGTTTTTCCCATAGTGATAAAATGTGTTGTGAAAGGTATTGATAGTATGATTATGAATGTTTATAATTATGCATTTATTTATTATAAGATTATTCATTGATTTCTATGTGATTAATCTATTAGTTAGAATATCCATGGATAAGTTTCAGGATCACATGATTATTTATAAGTATTTATTTGATCATTATTTATATATTACATATTATTTTTCATGTTCAAGTTATTGATTAAATGAAATGAGTTTTTAGTTATTTATATTTACATGTTGATTATGCTTTATTTATTAATGATATCTTCATCTGTCCTCTTATCCGTACCGAGCATATGAGATCACCCCTTATGATTTATTTTTCATACAATACCATAAAGTGTTTTATGATTGATATGAGGGGACGTGCTGAGGGAAATAATGGTATTCTCAAAGAAATAATTTTTTGTATTTGATGTGATAAATGTAATGTGAATTTCAAGCATGCATCTAGTTTACCAATACAACTAGAATATTCGATTCTTCAGGATATGATCACTTGTATCTCACACCAATGTAATAAAGTAACCATCAAATTTATGCTACTATGGTTAGGGTAGTTACATTTTTATTTATAATGGTTGGGGAAAACTCAAAATCAAATATATAACTATAGTATGAGAGTTTATATATATATTTATGTAAGAGTTTTATAGTATTACTCTAAATCATAATGAGGAGTTTTCAATAGAACTCATACATGATGATACACATATTTCCAAGACACTATATAGAATGGATATTATTGGGTTGTAGGAATTGAAGAAGTAACTCTAGGATAATATAGACAAAAAATTCATATGACCTAGTGCATCCCCATAGCGGACACCTGTTCATTTTGTTAAGAATAATGATAGTTCAGTGCGACTCTAATTTAATTTTTAATAACTTAACAAGATTAGTATAATGAAAAAGTATCATCCACCCCATATTGATTAATTGTTTAATCAACTAAATGGAGATAAATAATTTTCCATGATTTCGCTTTTTAAGATATCATCAATTAAGGGTAAATAAGGATGATATATCCAATAAAAACTTCTGTAAGAGGTATGGTCACTATGAGTTTATATTGATTCCATTTGTCCTTAATAATTACCCCGCTATTTTCATGGATTTATTAATTAGAGTCTTTAGAGATTACCTTGATCAGTTTATGGTAGTATTTGTAGATGATATTATTATTTATTCTAAGAGAAAGGAGGAATATCATGATCACTTAAGAATTTTACTAAAGAACATATGGAAGGAGAATATTTATGAAAAATTTACCATTTGTGAATTTTGGAAATAAAATGTTTCATTTTTGGTTAATATAATCTTAAGCGAGGGTATATTGGTGGATCAATCAAATACAGAATTTATTGAATGTTGTTCTAGATCAACCAATGTGACTGAGATCTATAGTTTTCTTATTTTAGATTGATATTATTTATTATTTTTAGAGAATTTATAATATCCATATAATATATTTACCAGGTTAACTTTTAAAGGAGTTAGTTTTTTAGGATCGATGAATTTGAGGAAAATTTCAAGGAACCAATGAGAAGGTTTGTTAGTGAACATATACAAACACAACCTGTAGTGGAAAATGACTTGTGATATATAGTGGTTCATATTATAAGGGACTAGGATTCATACTTATATAGAATGGTATGGTTATTGATCTTGTCTCATAAAAATTGAAGGTTCATGAGAAAAATTTTCCAACTTTGAATTTGGATTTACCTGAGGTAATTTTTTTATTAATGATATGGAGGAATTGTTATTATAGGGAAATGTGTGAAATATATACTGGTCATAAAATTTTGACGTATATATTCAATGAGAAAGAGTTGAATATGTTCTACTGGTTATGATTGGATTTAACAAAATATTATGACTTCTGAAGACATTATGACCTTGGGAAAGAGAAAAAAGTTGAATATTATTTGAGTCGAAAGGATAATGCTAGTTTTTTATTATGAGGGTAAAAAATGATTTGATATTTCTAGATTTTAAAATGATGGACCTGGAATATAATATCCCATGACCAACACTCTCGGATCCTATGCTAAAAATTTAAACATTACATTTCTTGCTAGAATGTTGATATTTGGGACCCAAATTTTTCCATCCAAACAATACACATCAAAAGGAAAGCTAGGATAACTTAAATTCTTAACAACCTTTTAGTTTTCAAGTTTTAAGTAATTATGAAAATTAATATATAAAAAATATCCAAGCTTACAAAAGAAAATTTCTTCCATTTAACCCATCTTTACATATTTTACATTATGTCATCAACATCATAACTGTGAAATCCTTTATAGACATAAATCGTTCAACCTCATTATTTATAACTTGGGGAAAAGGAAATATAATCCATATGAAATAAAATTCTTAATAAGGTTAAATATAAACATTTATAATTGAATGTCATAAATGAATATAAGAGTGCATAAGGGTATGATGAAATGATAAAAGTGAATGGGATAATAATAAACGAACCCATACCCATAAATACATGGATCATCAAATATGAAAAAAATGGAAAAGTAAAAATTAATCAGTATTAATAACCATGATCCATGTGATACAAATCTCGATCAAATGAAACACCATAAACCCATAGCATGTACCTTGAACCATGTCGGGTTTCCATATATCCAGACGCCCGAACCAGTCTAAGACAAGGTCTGAGAGGCTTTCCTGATACTCCCAAGCAGATGACTTTCACCGGGTATAAAAGATAATCAATGTGGGAATGATTTCCACATAATAATAACTGGGATCAAATAAACCAAATTGAACCAACAACAACATCTATCATAACTAAACAATAATAAATATATACAAATAGTCTAGATACAATAGAAGGACAAAAGTAAGAAATTAAAACAAAAATAAACCAAAACAAAATGTAATGATATCCACATTATCTCTTGATCACCACCATCTATCATGGAAATACCAATACATAGGAAAATCAGAACGTGAATCCTGAACCTGCATAAAAGACCAGGTCTACTAGCACCGAGTGGAACAAGTATAGTGTGAGTATACAACAATGCAGTAGGTAATCACCCCAAACTCTATACATTTCCTTTCCAGAAGTAGTTCATAAACACTAGTTTTAAACATATTAATAAAATAGGTTTTTATCAATTTTAAGACCAAAACATGACTTTCCATGATATTTCATTTTTTAAAACACACACACACACACACACACACACCAAACTTTCCTTTTTAAAAAAGGTTTCCATTCCAAAACAAAACATATAATCCCAACACCAAAATACGAGTCCAACCGAGTAATAAAAAGGCTACACTAGAAGTAAAGGAAAAAAATATTCAGGTAGAACTAGAAATACCAATAACTGACATGAATCAGAAGTGAAAAAAATATAGATATAATCATGGGAATTTCTCTACATATCTAGAAGAAATCCCATAGACATAGACAGTTCAGACTGACTTAATGGTGTATTGTGTAACTCCATAATCAATAACCAACTATCTATTCTAAACTATCCAATCTATTGAAACATCCCACCTAGAATCTCATCTAATATAGGGGGTACTAACCCATCTTATCAGGTTTGGTAAAAAAACTATCACTCAAACCTCTAGATGACACATAATAATCCCATGAAAATTGAACAAGGTGAATGGGTAGTTCATCATATGTGTGGCTCAACTGAAACCCACCATGACAAACATTATCTATCCCAAGAAATGAATCCACCTATGTGATACCCCTCTTCTCATAGGGAACACCATTGAGGTTCCCATGTCACACCAAGTCATACACAATTGCCAACATGGGAATCATGCCACATGAGTTTTGAAACCAGTTTCCAAAACATCACAAAGTACCAACCAGACCATAGAATTTACAAACCCAAATTAATTTCCAAAACATTTCTAAACCCAATATGAAAACACATGACACATATAAAAGGTTTTAAAATGGCTTTTAGGCCATTTAAAAACCATATAACATCTCAAGTTCCTAAACATGTCTTTATTCCGTTTAGTTACTGAGCCACATCTCAAAATTCTAAATGGGAAAAGCTTGTGGAAACAAATTTTAAAACCATATTTGACATCATTTAGGAACCAAATAACCATTTAAAAGCCTTTTTTGTGGAGGATTATTAAGGATGAAAATAGAGAGAGAGAGAGAAGAGGGGAAAATGATTTTGAAATCCAAGGTTAAGATAAAAATTTCTTTAGATGGCCATCTTTATTTTTGTTCCTAACTATAGGTTCACTCTATGAACCTATGGTTATGAAAAATATAATGTTATTCAACTTTTTCAAATATTAGAAGTACCAAAAAAATGAATCATAACTAGAATTTCATAAATTGTACAATACAAAAAAATACCAGCAGTCTCTTTGTAATAATAAAGTAGGGCCTTAAAACCCATCACAAGGGTCCACACTCAAGAACCAAACCTTAAGAATCACCAAAATCAACAAAATAAATTAATTTCACAAGGAAAACCATACTATAAAAGCATAACTAGGTGTAAACACAATTTGAAACACCCAATTTAATTTTAAAAAGGCCATGTGGAATTTCATCGAACACTTTGCATACATATATATAGGCATATTTGAAGACAGACTTACAGACCCCAATGTTAACCAATTTTAAAACATAATGGAACCACAAAAAATCAAAAAAATAATCATAGGTATGGGAAAAAATTTATATATCTATTAGAACCACTCAAGAATCAAATGTAATGTTCCATAAAGGAAATGAACAGAAACACCTACCAAAATGACATGAATATGCAATGAGACTCTAGGAGAAGGAAGAACTAAGACCAATAGAAAAAAAACATAATAGATCCAAATAAACACAAGATACACATAAAAACTAACCCTTATGGTTCAACCAAATATAGAACCCACCTTATAAGAACCAAGAAATCACGAGGGAAGAATAAGATGAGAATAAAAGTAACAAAAATAAAAAATAAACTCACCTTAGGAAGCTTAGATGAGCTTTAATGGTTGAAGGAGAGAAATTTAGGAGGGTTTTTTAGAGCACCCTGGTGCTCCTAGGTTGAGAAAGGGGAGGAAAACTGAAATGGGTTAAAGGAAGGGAGGGGGAAAAGTGTAATTTCTAACTTTTTAATGACCTACGCAACTTGAATGTTTGTCTACATGGTTTGAAACATGATGCACCAATAGTACTCACCCTACTAGAGAGGAGGGGTACCCCACATGGTTTGGCCACATAGATTTGGAAACCATGATCTAACTATGTGATTTGGCTCTATAAAATTTTAAAGACTCCCCCACACACTTATCGCATGGTTTCTACTAGTTGTGCGTAAGCCATACGCCATGGCCCAGACACCACCAAGAGCCACACATCTTGTCCTAAACAATGATAAAATAATGAAAACCAAACCGTGAAAGAATAATTTGAACTAAAAGAAATCTTGTCCTCAACAAGCCACATGATTATCCCCAAATCCTTGCACACAAACCGTGATTAGTCCAAAAACCCACATGGATACTCCAAAACTCAAAATTAAAAATTTAGAACTTGACCAGAACCTCAAAAGAGATATCCAATATCATGAAAAGAATCAAATAAAGGAAAAACTACAGTCAGGGTACAATAATTATCCCCACCAAAAAAATCATTTTACCCCCAAAAAGTCACCTAGCTAAACAAGAAACAAAACTCGTGTTTTGAACTGAACAATTATAAACAGAATGATGAACATTAGGGTGACCTTTCACTCCATAAGGTAAACCCAAATAACTCACGAGAAAACAAAAATGAAATATATACAGAAATTGAGGAGGGTTTACCCCCATAAGAACCCAACAAGCATGACTAACATTAAGACTTACAATGTAATGGAATCGATATGGGAACCCTCAGTACTAGCCAACATGGGAACTCACAACTAAACAAAAAACCCCAAGTATAAGGGGAATGCCATGGGGGAAACTCAAGCTAAATAGTGAAAAAAATTAAAATTAATCAATTCATCAGGACATGAATATCTCCAAAGTGGGAAAAAAATTATTCAAAAGGATAACCAATAAATTTTAATTACACAATGCAACCACAAAATTACAAGAGGGTGGAGACACAACAAACTGCACAATGAAAATTAAATACAACCTATAAGAAAAATACAATAGTGAAACTTAAACTGAATCCACTATGATGTCCGAGACAAAATATGGTTAAACAATCCATCACACCCATGGTTCCTGATAACACACATGCTTCACTCCAGAGCCTATGGCTAGAGCCATAATGCTGAACTTTCCACTACGTCGAATCCAGGGGATGAAATCCTCTTATCATAACTTCATATTCTAGAAATTCTACTTTTATAACCTCTTTAGGTGACCCAAATGGCCACAAAGATGACATACCTTCAGAATATTATGACAAGATGACTTTTAATTCCCAAACCGACCTCTTCCAAAGAACACAAGAAAACCGTATGAAGAATGAGATGTTGTAACCGACAAAAGTGGCTTTTAAAAAATAAGCGCTTCTTGAACACACCTCTCACCAGATGGGGAACATTAGTTGACTTTGACAAAGAATGGTTCACCAATCACCAGTAACTGCATTCCAGTAACCAACACGGCGAGAAACACCTCATACACCAACTCGTAAAATAGAGCTTTACCAGAAGAGAGAACTCACTCCCTGATCTCTAGAAGAAGACTGTATATAAAGAGAGGAGTCTTCAACTGATCCATAGACACTATCTCTTGGGGGAAAGGAATGAAATCGTTTAAATTATCAACATAATTCTTCACTGTCCACTGGCCTTGTTTAACACTCATGTGTTCTACCACTTTCCCCACCTTCACATACTCAGGCATACACCATCAGATGAGAGGAGTCTTAAACACTTCCTACAACATACCCACCTACAAAGAAGCTAGGAAGATCACCTTCCACTGATCCAAGACAAAAACTTCAATCCAACCCAATATAACATGAACCCTCACAACTGTGAGATTTCCCAATGACCCAATGACACCTTAGAATTCCTGAAGACACCTTAAATTAACAAACGAACCTAGATCACCCTGGAAGAAGGAAAAATAGTAAATTGATCGACTCTGCCACTCCAATAGGTGTCTGGGTAGAACTAAAAGTTGGACAAGACTCACTGGAATAGTTGTGAATTTTTTTGGGTTGAATAATCTAAACAACATCGAAAACCAAAACAAAAACCTATATCCAATCAAAACTCAGCCAAAAAGAAAACTTGAAGGCAAAATAACTAACTCATAAGCCAAAAATCACAACATAACCAAAATTCTTATTCTAAAACCACTATTTACATCCTAATTCAAAACCATTTTGAACCTCAATCCACTTTCCACAAAATCTCAACTCACTTTTTAAATCTGATCCAATCACTAAAGCCCCCAAAATCAAACCTTGAAACCACTTTTATTTTGAAAACCAACTCACACTAACCAAAATAAAAAAACACCCAAATCACACCAATATAATCAGATAGGGAACTAGGATCCATGTAATACCCAGTGACATGGTTAGTGGGTCATGCCCCATAAAAGCCTGAACCACTAAAAATATCCTCGAAAATTCACTTGGGCTCCATATGGGTCACTATTTCAATGCAAGACCAGCGCACCACACTATCTCACTTATTTTTTCATCCTTTATCCACACAAAGGAAAACAAAGAAAAATACTCAAATTGAGACTACCCCTGGAAACTTGGGGATCAGGACGACAATGGGTTCATAATTATCTTACCAAAACAACCTCTCGAGTTCCAATAATCATAATGTCCAAACTACCTAAAACCGAAATATCAAAAACCTTATTTGATACCATTTGTTCTTGAACCAGGTTAATATTCCATGTGAACCAACACCCATCCATGTCTGACACATGGACCAAGATGAGTTACTGATCCACCCGATACGGTGACTAGCATGAGGCACCATGGATATTTGAAGTGGGAATGATTTCCACCCAATATCAACTAGGGTCAAATAAACCAAATAGAACACCCAAAGAAACCATCATAAATGAAAAATATTAAATATATACAACTGGTCTAGATTCAAAATAAGGATAAATCAAACTAAAACTAAAAATAAACTAAAAAAAACCAAAATTATGTGATTTAAACTTGACATCTGGGTAACTACCATCCATCATGGCCATCTCTCTCCATGGGAAAACAAGAACTTGAATCCTAAACCTGAAAACATCCCGGGTCTACATACATTGAGTGGAAAAAGGTTGGTGTGAATATAAAACAACTCAGTAGGTAATTCTCATAGAGTCCATATATTTACTTTCCTAAAATAGTCTATAAATACTTGTTTGAAACACATTTAGAAAATATTTATTTATCAATTTAAATAAAAAAACATGAATTTCCTAGAAATTCATTTTTTAGAAAAAACACAGACACAACTTATCCTTTTAAAATGGGTTTCCATTCCAAAATCAAACTTATAAACCCAACACCAAAATACCTATCCATACAAGTAATAAAAAGGATATACTAAATGTAAATGAAAAAAATAATCCAGAAGAACTTGCAAGGACAATAACCAACATGAAACATAATTCAAACAGAAAAATGGAGATATAATCATGTGAACTTCCTACACATATCTAGAAATAATTCCTAGAAATAATCATTTCAGACTCACCAGGTGGAATATGGTGCAGCTCTATAGTCAATAACTAGCTTGCCACTCTAAACTAATGAATCGAATGGCATGTACCAAATGGCCTCCCTGGTAATCTATAGGGTTCCACCCCACCTAATCGGGGCAAGTAAGAAACCATCACTTGACCCTCTAAATGTTGGCAAAAAATCCCATGATAATAGAACATGGTTAATTGGGAGGTCTTCATAATAATTATATAAATGGAAAAATCCATCAAATAACCAAAAGTCTCTTTTTAATAATCAAAAAGGGCCTAACAACCTAACATTAGGGTTTACACTGAAGCACCATACCGTGAGAATCTCCCAAATCCACACACCAATTTCTTTTCATAAGGAAAAAAATTATAAATGCATAAATAGGGCCAAACACAATTAAAAACACCAAATTTTATTTTAAAAATTCCAAGTGGAATTTCATAAAACACTTTGCATTCATATAGATATAGACATATTTGAAGAAATACTTTGAAAACCCAAATTTTAAAAATTTTACAAAATAAGAGAAACCACCATAATTCAACCAAATACATCATAGGTTTGAGAAGCAATTTTAAATTTCAACTAGAAACACTCAATTATAAAATGTAATTTTCTTGAAAGGAAATGGAAGGAAACACTTACCTCAATGGTGTGCAGATGCATCAAGACTCTGAGAGAAGGAAGAACTAATCCCTATCGAAAAAACCACACAAACTAAAGCCAAAGAAACAGAAGATACACATCAACCCTAACCCTTAGGGTTTGGTCAAATAGAAAACCCAGCTAAGAAGAACCAATAAAGTAAGAGGGAAAAATAAGATGAGGATAAAATTTACCAAAAAATAAATAATCTCACCATAGAAACCATAAAGAAGATTAAATGGTGAAGGTAGGGAAAGGGAGGAGGTTTTTAGGGATCCCCCTACTATGCCAAGGTTGAAAAATGGGAGGAAAACATGAAATGGGTTAAAATGAGCGAGGGTAAAATTGGAATTTCAAACCTTTTAGTGACCTAGGGAAATTTCACGGTTTAGCTACACAGTTTGACAAATCATGTGTGAACAACGTAAACCATACTGGAGAGGAGGGAAACCCTGCATGGTTTGTCCATGTGGTTTAGGAAACCATTAATCAACCATGTGATTTGGCTATATCAAATTAAAGAGCCTCCCCACACATTTTCTACATGGTTTCTCCTTACCGTTCATAGGCCATGCACCATGAACCAGACACCACCAAAGAGTTGCACAGTTTCTCCTTGACCTTGAATAGTTTATCCCAAACCATGAAAAATTCATTCAGCCAAATAGTTAAAGAATAATTTGAACTAAAACACCCTTGGTATAAATAATAAACACAGTTATCCCGTAATCCATGCACAAAAACTGTGCTCTAGAAAAAAAGCCACCGAAAAATTCTAAAATTCAAAAATTTAAACCAGGAACTCAACCCAAACCTGAAACAAAAGATTAAAAATCAATAAAAGAATAAAAAAAGGGAAAACTTTGGTTATGATGTGATAATTCTTCCCACCATAAATAATTTCTACACCCAAAAATTCACCCAGCCAAATCAGAAACAAAACTCAAGTGTAGAACCAAATGATGCCAAATATAATGATGAACATTAAGGTGGCCTTTCATCCTACAAGTAAAACCCAACAAGATCTTGAGAAAACGAAAATGAGAGAGATTCATAAAAGGAGGAGAGTTATCCCCACCATAAGAACCCAACTAGCATGACTAGCATTAAGACTCCTAACACAACAACACCAATATGGGAACCCTCAATACTAGCCCACATGATAACTCACAACTAAACCAAAACCCCTAGAACATGGGGAAACCCATGGGAGATACTTGAGATAAACAATGAAAAAACTACAATTAATCACCTCCTCAATGCATGTATATCTCCAAAGAGAGAAAAAATTGATTCAAAAAAGGGTAACCACACGAGATTTATAACAGAATACAACCACAAGATTAAAATATTGAAAAACCACTAAAAACCTCACAATGAAAAGGACATAGAATGAACATGAAAAATACAACAATGAAACTTGAACTGAATCCACTCCAATGTCGGATATAAAATCATGGTAGACACTCCACCCTACGTACAATGCTTGATAGTGCACAAGATTCACTCCGGGGCCTATGACTGGAGCCATGATGCCTAATGTGTCTACTACCTCATAGCCATGGGTTAACATCCTATGATAAAAAAATTACCTTTGGTAAATTACACTTATAAAATCTATCTAGGTGACCCAAATGGAAAAAATGATCAGCCACCTTTGGTGGATTATGACAAGATGACTTTGAATTCCCAAACAGACCGCATTGATAGCACACAAGAAAATGATCCAAAAAATGAGAAGCCAGATCCAAGGAAATAAGATTAGAAAAAATAGGATCTTATATCTCACGCCTCTCAATAGATGGAGAAACTTCATAGGCATTGATAAATAATGGTTCATCAACCACTGTAGGCTACATTCTAGGAACCATCTTGGTGAGAAATGACTCGTCGACTGACTTTTCGAATAGAAGGAAAATTCATTTTCAAACTATTTTTAAACCCATGACAAAAAAACATGGCAGATTAAAAAGTTTCCAAATGGGCCTTTAGTTTATCCAAAAACAATGTCACATGTCAAGTTCCCTAAGAGGAATTTATTCCATTATGTTACCAACCCTTGTCTCAAAATTCCAAAGGGTCCGAGATTTCAGATTTTTTTTTAAAACCTTTATTGAGATCATTTAGACACCAAATAACCATTTAAGAACTATTTTATGGGAGAAATATTACGGAATAAAAGAGAGAGGGAGAGAGAAGAGGGGAAAATTATTTTCAAATCAAGGTTAAGATAAAAATTTCTATATAAGGCCATTTTCATTTGTGTGCCTAACCATAGGTGCACTATGTACACCTATGAATATGATAACATACATTAGAATTACATTTTTTAAAAGGAAAAATTGACCAAAAACCTATTCAAATAATCAACACAAGCATCAAAAAAATTACACAATCCAAAAAAATAATAAAAGACTCATTTTAAGAATAAAAAATGATCTTATAACCCAATACAAGGGTCCACATATAAGCACAAAACTATGAAAATTACTCAAATCCACACAAAAAAAATCATTTCATATGGAAAACCATAATATCAAAGAATAACTAGGTATAGAAACATTTAAAAACACCCAATTTCATTTGAAAATGGACAATGGGGATTTCATAGAACACGTTTAATATATATATATATATATATATACATATTTGAAGAAACAATTTGAAAACCCAATTTTCACTAATTTTACAACATAATGGAACCAAAAAATAATACACAAAATCCATAAAAGGCATTAGAATAAATTTTATAAGTCAATTAGAAACACTCAAGCATAAAATGGAATGTTTTAGAAAGGAAATTGATAGGAAAAACCTACCTCAATGATGTGTGTATGAAACGAGACTCCCGGAGAAGGATGAACTAAGCCCTATAGACTAAAAACACACCATAGATCCTAAAAAACATAATCTACACATAAACCCTAACCCTTAGGGGTTATAAAAATACATATCACTCCTAAAAAGTACTAAAGAATGAAGGGTGAAGAATATGAAGAGGATAAAATTGACTAAAAACACAAAAAATCACCTTAGAAACCTTAGAGGAACATCAATGGTGGAAGGAGAGTGAGAGAATAGGTATTTAAGGAGACCCCTTGTGTTATTAGGTCAATAAAGGGGAGGAAAAAATGAAAAGGTTTAAAAATAGGGTGCGGAGAAGGTGGAATTTCCAACTATTTAATGACCTAGGAAATATACACGGGTTGGATGCGTGGTTTGAAAAATTCTGGGCCGAACGTGCACACTCTACTAGAGTGGAGTGGAACCCTACATGGTTTGGCCACATGAATTGGGAAACTATGCACCAGCCATGTAATTTTTCTTTTTCAAATTGCAGTGCCTCCTTTCATTATTTCTCCATGGTTTCTACTAACAATGCATAAGTTGTGGACCATTGCCCACACACCACCCAAGAGGCACACAATTTCTCCTTGGTCTTTCATAATTTTGTTCGTAACCATGTGAAATCCATGAAATCCAAATTTTTTAATAATAAATTGAACATATAAAACCCTTCCCATTAACAATACACATGTTCAACAACAAAATCAAATACAAAAACTGTGCTCAATCCAAAAAACCAACTAGAAACACCAAAATTCAATAATTCAACCTAGGAACTCGACCTGAACCTTAACCAAAAGATCAAACATCCTAAAAAAATTAAACAAATAAAAAACTATGGTTGGGGTGTGTTAGTAAGAATATATAAAAAACATTGGTAGATTGTAACATTATATAATATAATCCTTATAAAACCCTTACATAACTCTTTCAGAACCCTTAAAATTAGAAAAAACATACAACCAACTTCAAATATAAGTATTCGGATAACATAATCATTACCCCATACATTAGAGATATATATGGGAGAACCCATTGTATATTATATAACAAGATCCCCTGACGCTATCTGAGTGCACCCATAATTTATAATTTCCAAGAACCACGACACGAATAAAGAACATAGAGAATTCGTTTCATCATATCTCATTGAAACAAATTTTATTCTTTTCAAAACATGATTAACCCATGGAAAAGAAATGGGTTCCATAATAATATCTTTAAAACATGATTAACCTATGGAAAAGAAATGGGTTCTAGGTAAATATCTTTGAGGCATGATTAACCCATGTAAAAGAAATGGGTTCTACACCAATCTCTTTGAAACATGATTAAATTGTTGAAACGAAATGGGTTCCATTACAATCTATCTGAAGAAACCTAATCCATCCAGAGAAATTATGGGGATGGTATCAATATAAAATATCCCTAGTGGAATATAAGTAACAACAAGGCTTTTTTTTACGAATCAGAATACGATTAAAATATTACTAAAAAAATTCTTATGGAAAATATCATTTTAATGTTAAAAATAACTTTTTAAACCATATAATATTTTGAAAATAATTTAATTGGAAAACAACGTTGTAAAAATATAAAGTACGTTTTAAAATTAATTTAAAATTTTTATTGATGAAAATATCGTTTTACCATTGAAAATGAATTTTTAAAATATTTTTGAAAATATTTTTAGAAAACATAGTTTTAGAAGAAAATATATTTCTAACCAAAGAGAGAAATGAAGTTGTATTTTCTTGAAAAAAACTATTATAAATTTTTTGTACCAAAGTGTGGAAAATTGGTAAAATTAATTTACAATATCATGATTAAATAGAAAAGAATATAATTCATGAGAATTATAATATTTCCACACCAGAGACTTAATCATACAAAATCCTGATAAATTATGAGATTGTGATAAAATAATTTCACCACTTTGGTAAATTTGAATCAAAATACCAATAATGGAATAAAATTAAATGAAACATATAATATAATGAGAATAAATATATTAATAGTATATCATGAAAAATGAGTGGTATATACACATTATTAAAGAAGAGAGGCATGTAACATAATAAACATCTCAAAGAAGGCAAATTGTGAAAAAACTCCACTACCACATTGGTTGCTTTGATACCACAAAAACAATGAAAAATATATCATAAATTTTTTTTAAATCTATATAAATTTAAGTATAATAATAATAAAATATATTCATTGGATTTATGTACAACATAAAACAAAAATAAAGGGTGAATACAGAATGTATCTCATAGAAATAAATATGAGATGAAAAAAACTCTTACCTTGAGTCGCATTCATCATGCTTGTTCTTTATCTTCCAGAATAATAAATTTATGTTAATAATTTCATTTTTTATAAAATTTTACATGTTTATTATTAATTTTATTTCAATTTTAAATAATTTATATACAATTACATAATTTATTATTATTTTGTTGTATGTTTTGACCATATTCGGCTTATGTGTCAGAAATGAATTCAGTAGGTTGACTATGGTCAAATAGTAATTATTTAAACACATACAGAATAATAATCATGAAAAATTTATAAAATTTATACAAAAATCATAGTTTTAAACCAATAATTATTGATAGTTATGAAAAATGAACCAACATTACCATCATGGAGATGGTAGGTCATACGTGCACTTGAGTAACATTTCCACTTTTTAATTATCATTATGGAAAAAAGGTAAGTAATTTTTTCCATAAATAATGATAAATATATAATAAATACCACTATATTTAATTATATATACTTATATACATCATTATTGTGATGTTAAAGGAATCACAACACTTCGAGAATGCGGTAGTCCACATGTCCATGAACGGTGTTATCACTTTTTCGGTTTGTGAAATGGTAAGAAAGAAATGATATATTGTATTTATAGAAATATAATTACTTAAGGAATATCATAATTATGTAATTTATATCATATATATTAAGTATATTTTCTGTTATTACATTCTGTGTAGTACATTAGTGAAAAACGCTTCACATCACTTCACAAGGCGGTAGTCCACTGTACACACACGCAATGTTATCGTATCCATTTCTTAATGAAATATGAAAATGGTTTTTATGATATAAGGGATAAAAAGGTATTATTATTATTTATATATATAATAAATATCATATATAAATATTATTCCCATCATTATGACCCACCATGAGAGGTGGTAATGGAAAAATGAACGACATCAGTTCATGGGGGGTAGTCATTTGTACACACGAATAATGATTTCATAACCCATTTTTTTGGAAGTGTACATGTGGGTAAGTGGTGAAAATAGCATAAAAATATCTTACTATATTTAGGACACTTATTTTATTATATAATGATGGTATTATAATAATCAAAGGTAGTGTAGAATGAAATAAAATAAAAACACTTTTAGAATGACATTACTTCTTCTTTGGGAATCCCCCTTATGTTTTCAATAAAACCTTAAAAGGTTTTATTTATGACAAAAATAATGACTATAGTATTCGGTGATGGATTTTGGGAATTTATTAGGGTAGGGGTTGGATGAGGCAATAGGCTTGAGATGTGTGAAGATGTAGGGAGAGTTGGCACCTTCTTATAGTTTAGAAGGATGGAATTTTTTGTAAATAATGAAAAGTATTCACTATTGGGAGGTACTTTTTATGTAAAGTGGACCCAATATTGATAATTAATTTATTTGATGGATTATATGGTCTACAAACACCTTCTAAACACATTATAACACAGTTTTTAAAAATTTCCATCATTAACTTCTAGGTTTCCCAATTTTTTTTTTTCATTTTGGGTTTTAATTAATGAAACTTGTTTACTATCCTAAGTAATTTAACAATTAAGACTAAATTAAAGTGAAAATTATTTGAAAACTAAGATCAACTAATTATAAAAATTTATTAAAATTTTTCATGTAAAAAACTTATGTTTTCTTAAAATTAGTTTTAGTACAAGAGCAAGTAACACCCAAAAACAACACTTTAACCGTAACTACAGTAACATAGTTTTTAATATTTAGAGGTAAATATATTCATTATAAAAGAAAAATTGGTTCATTAATGGAACATATTTAATATTTATTAACCCTTAAAAATAAATTTACAGAATATATTATTTTTTAGTAATTTTAAATCAATTTATAATATATTATGTATTATAAAATAACATTAATGTCTATTTTGAAATTATTCGTTAAATTTTAATTCAAAAATACCAAGAAAAAATTGGAATTAAAAGATATTAATTTATCATCTCTTAATCCTGATATATTCCTCCAAAAAATAATTTTATACAATAATTAATTCCATTCACATAACTTTTAATGTTTTTAGTATCATTTATTTTATTTAATTATTACTTATGTAATCCCTATATTTGTGTTTCGTAAGCGTTTTATGCTTTTATATCATCTCTAAAAACTAAAAATAAATTATTATAATAACAATAACTCATTTATACTCCAAAATAGTATGTATCACCTAACTAATGTAGTTTTTACCAATCCCCAAATCTTTATAGGAATTAAATGAAAAAGGTTCCATTTTTTATTTTTCTTTACTTAACATATTATATGGGTCAATTTAATGTAATAGTGTCCTGAAAAATCATATATTTCTATCCTAAGATCATAAGGGTTTAAATATGTCCAGATAATGTGTTTTCGACAATTTTTTATTGAATTTACCCCCTTAACATTAATTGTTAACCACTAAGTTAACTCATTTTGACCTTCATCATCGTAATAAATCTTAATTTCATTCACTAATATTATTTCTCAAAAATTAATTTGTACCTATTAGAAGTTATAAATTACTTTAATTTCAAATATGTAATCCATTTTTTTAAAATTCAAATTAGAGAATTGGTAAAATTTATTTTAAAATTTGTCTCGTATCTTTGATAAGAAAGTGAGTTTTAAAGTGAAGAAGTTGCAAAGTTTACAATGTTTTTATATCAAAATTTAATATGAAAATTATTAAAATGAATTAAATTGGTTTAATAAATTAATAATTGACAAAATCTTTGTTTAAATCCAATTTAAAATATAATTTAACATTATAAATTATTTATATGAAATGTTAGTTTTAAATTAAAATTCAGTATTTTCACCATTCATAAAAAATGATACATATCTCAAAAGTAACTAAACATTTCCCTAATATAATTTTTAATTTTCAATTTCAAAAATGAAGTTTATTTTTTAAAATAATATTTTAAAAAGTGTCAAAATATAGTTCTAAAACAAGTGCGTAATGATGGAAAAACTACCTTTAGAAAAATATAGTTTTTTATGCGTAAAATAGGATTTTCTCTTATCTTATGGGTTTATAATATATTAAATTATTGTAAAAATACTCTATTGAATATTTATTATATATTTCATTAAAATCATAAAATAAAAGTAATTTATTTAATTAATTTAAAACACCTTTGGGTGTATAAAAAGTCTTTTTATAAAAACATTTCCTTTATATTCTGTTAGTTTTTGTTTTCTTTTCTAATTAATTTGTCACCAAATAATTAATTAGATATACTTGTGTGAAAAATATATTTACTTTTTATTTAACTCTATCCATACCAACAATTCCAATTAATAGTTTATAATGACCATGTTAAATAATAATATTAATAGTGTATTATTGTTCGATAAAATTTGGTCTTGCATGTAACACAAGGTATTGAAGAAACTCGTCATTATGTGTATCATAAGATAAACTAACTATTTCATGCCATTTATGCTATCAAATATAATTTTATTCTATTAAAAACTCTGGGTGTTACATCCTCCCTCTTTTTGTAAATTTATTTCTAAGAATTTTATCTTTATCTTGATAATCAAATGTTGGACGCTAAAAATATTTTTTGTAAACCCACATCATAAAAAGGGATAATAAAACAATATATTAATAAGATAAAAAGTAAGTGTTAAGTTCATATAAAAGAATACATTACTAGGTTTCCAAATAAGAGAACATAAGTGGTAATAGAAGAAAAATGTAAATAATTATAGAGAATGATTGGGGTCCTTGATCGCAAACAAGTGAATGATAGATGGAAAGTTAAGGTCCTCAAAACCAAAAATATATGATTATTTAAAGGTCTATTAGTTCATAATAAATGAAGGTACTAGGATTGAATTATTGTTCAAAGATTCTTTTCCTAGAGATAAGGACTAATTTTACCATCTAGACTATTACAATTTTAAATATATTTACTTGATGAGGTTAATTTCATCCTTTAATAAATTTTCAGCATGAAATCTTACTTTTATCTAATTATGAGTATATATGATGATTTTTCATAGCCTAAGAACTAAAAATTTTTAAATACCTCATAACCATAAAGGGTAAAACAAGCTATTCCTTTAGTCTTTAGACATTAAAAAAACCAAAAATGGATAGAACATGGTAAAATAATTCCCAAAATGAATAAAACTTCATATGATACATTAATATTAAAAATTAAATAGTAATACCCAAAATTAAAAAATAAATTAATCCATACATAACTATCCTTAAAAATACTCAAACATTTCCTGACCATGTTTTAAAACAAAATATTATAAGGATTTGATCATATATATTTTCAAGATAAATCAACCATTATCCATCAAATAAAATTTTATATGTTTTTGAAATAAACATAACCATTATGGGTAAAAATTTCATTCTAACATGGAAATCATATATGATAATGGTAGGTGCTACACCCTTATCATCATGTGGTTGTGGGTTCAAGCCCCACATCCTTGTCCGATGTGACGGGTTATCACCCGACCTTCGGGTTTACCATTTTTTCATTAAATATGAAAAAAATAATTCCTC
Organism: Viscum album; assembly: GCA_963277665.1. Classification (NCBI taxonomy): domain Eukaryota; kingdom Viridiplantae; phylum Streptophyta; class Magnoliopsida; order Santalales; family Viscaceae; genus Viscum; species Viscum album. Next base: position 2,027,764,558 of record OY728164.1, read on the forward strand.
CCTAAAAACAATTCATGTTTATCCTAGGTGTTACAAACACACCAACCAAATAAATCCACTAAAAAATACCATTAATCACTTTAAGATATTATCGCTTAAAAGCTCAATGGGGTGTCTAAAACTTTGAACATATGATCATACGTAACCATATACGACTAGGAAGGTATCTATAATTCTTAAGAGAACATCACATGATATATCATAATCTCTAAAGTTATATAAACCGACATTTAATATCAACTATAACAGCCAAGAACCTGCACTTTTGGATCCTATAATAAAAATGTAAAATTTACATTTTCGGATATAATGCTGGCATTTGTGACACAATTATTTCCATGCCAACCATAAATCATTAAAAGGAAAACATGGATGACTTAAATTGTCATGGATATTTTTTCTTTAGAGTTTTAGATAATTAAGAAAACTTCTTTATAAATAATACCCAAGTCATCAAATGAACATTTCTCCTATTAAATCCAAATTTTCTTATTTCACAGTAGTTTATTACCATCATCCATTTGAAATCCTTTATAGTCATAAATCATTCAACCACATTATTTATAACATGGTGAAAAAGGAAACATAAAAAGTGTGTGCTCAAATTCTTAGTAAGGGTAAGCAGAAGCATTAATAATTGAATTTCATAAATGAGAATATTAGTGCGTTAGGGTATGATGAAATAATCAAAGTTTATGGGTAAATCATAAAGGAAATCATACCCATAAATACCTAGATCATTAAATACGAAAACATGATAAATGCAAGAGTCCTGGAAATCAATAATCAAGAGACATATGATATCAATCTTGATCAAATGAAACATCATAAAACCATAGTAATAATAGAAAATACATTTTTTATCTTGGAACATCATCTCATAAAACCCTTACATAACTCTTACTAAGCCTTTATAAATTATATTATCCATACGACCTTCTTCCTATATAATTCTCTAGTCAACATAATCATTACCCAATGCATTGGTGAAATATCTAGTCACACCCATAATATAAGATATAAAATGATCACTAGACACTATTTAGGATCACCAATCATTTATAATTTCCAATAACTACAACATGAATAAATCACATTGAGAATTCATTTTATCGTAACTCATTGAAACAACCTTTATTCTTTTCAAAACATGATTAACCCATGGAAATTAAACAGGTTCTATAATAATCTATTTTATACATGAATAACCCATGTAAAATAAAATGGGTCCATGAAAATATCTTTCAGACATGACTAACCACTGTAAATGAAAAGATTTCTATAACAATTTTATTGAATCTTGATTAACCTATGGAAATGAGATGAGTTCTATGACAATTTATTTAAAAAAACATAATCTATCCAGAGAAGGAAAGTTGATGGTATCAATATAAAATATCCTCATGGTTAGAATAATAAAGAACAATGGTTATTGAATTTGATGAATGAATATTTCATTAAAATTTTAGTAAAAATATTCTTGAGGAAAATAACCTTTTAATTTTGAATATCACTTTTAAACCATAAAACATTTTGAAAATCCTTTTCTTTGAAAAAAAAATTGGAAGAATTTAAAGGAAGTTAAAAAAACTAGAATTTTTTTTTGAGAATATATTTTTTTTTGATTTGGAAAACACTTTATAAAACATTTTTTATTTTTTTAGAAAAAATGGGTTTGGAAGAGAATTGATTTCCATCCAAAGTGAGAAATGAAGTCAGATTTTAATAAAAAACATTATCAAACATTTTAAGTACCAAAGAGTGTAAAAATAGTACAATTACATGAAAATAACATGAATAACCATAAGATATCATATTTGATTAGAATTATAATATTTCTATATCAGACACTTTATCATAAACCATTTTGTTAAACAATGAGATTATGACAAAATACTCTTACCAATTTGGTAAGTTTGAATCACAATCCCCATGAAGGAATAAAATTAAATGAAACATTGAATATCATGAGAATAAATCGATTCATTATATAACATGTAAACTTATTTGTATATAAACCTCATAAAATAATATTGGTGTGTAATATAACAAACTAGTACTCGCCCGTGCTATTGCACAGCTGATTCGATTAATGGGTTTTCTTTTAATAAGAGAATAATATTTCTAAAATTTGAGAAGAATCAAAAATATTGACTAAATTTTAATTAGAAAGTCGCATCTTATGATAATGGAATAAGGGTTCATAGAATCTAAAGATGTCATTCAAATAGTTGACAAAGAAAAAAGATATAGTAAAAGTAAATGAATTTTTAAATATTGAAGAATATTTTAAATCATTTTTAATTTTAATCATATCAAATATAATGCAGGAACAAAAATTAAAAGTGATAGATAAATCAAATATAAGACAATGGTTGTAATAATAAAATTGAGAAATGTGAAAAAAATGAAATAATAATAAATTGAATTAGTGGGAAGTTCAAGAAAAAAGAAATGATGATTGAAACTATTCATCACGTATATAGAAAAATATGGAATAAAGGGAAGTAGTATCCATGAAAAATATGAAAAAGAAGATTCAATTGAATAAAATTAATCGATGAAGATAGAGATTCGACACTCACTACATAATACATGACAACATGAAATTGAATAAAAAAATAGATAAAGTAAAATTGATGTATTGTATGAAATGTTAATACATAATATTAAGAAATAAAAGGCAATATTTCTAGATGTATAGTATAAAATTTGAATGTAATTTCAAATAATATATAAACATGCATGACTATAAAATACATCATGTATATATACATGTCACCATAAATTAATGAGACAAAGTGATTGTATACATACAAATTTTTATCATTTAATATGAATAAAAATGACATTCTGTATAAAGTCACTTAGCATTATATTTGATAATAAAAAATATTTTTTTATAAAATAAAAATATTTAAATTAAAGAATATTGAAACAACTACGCATTTCAAACTCTAAAGTGAAGTCTTATTCATAAAGTTATTAATATGAAGAGTAAAGCCTTATGCTTAAAGTAATTAATATGAATAGTTAAGTCTTATGTATAATGTAATTAATCTCAAAGAGTCAGTCTCTCATATATGCAAATGAATTACCTAAAATGTATTCCTACAACTAAAAAAATATGCATACAGTGGTAACAGTCAATGAACTATATTTCTGAGTGTAAATGTAGGATTTTCTAAAATGCATTCCTACAATATACAAACTATTTGAGTCAAAAAATTGTAAAATAAGATGTAAATACAAAATAATTTATTTACATAAAGTTTTAATGTCAAATAGATGGAGTGAAAGGCCATGTTGGAAAATTTTGTGCTGGACTTTGTAGTATCATCAGCATCTCCACAGTATGGCAAGTGAGGCCTAGAATTTGTTTCCCCCCTATCATCTCAGAAACAGGACCTGATGAAGTGAAAGATAAGTCAAACATAAGACATATTTTAATAATAAAACCAAGATATGTGAAAATGAATGAATTAAATATGACAACATGAGAAAACCAACTAATCACAAACTTATGAAAACTTTGCAGGTAAATGGAGAACATCAAATACAACAAACCATCCAGCATGAAACAATATCCAGTATGAAAAACACAAGTTTAGTAAACTTGAAACATAAACTTCCACCATAAATAACCTACAACATAAAAAAAAATCCACTGTTATCCTCCTCTACCATGAGTAACTTCTAGCATGATGTTAAACTTTTAGTCTGAATAACTGATACAAAATCATCCACTTTGAAAACCGTCCAGCATGAAAAGAAAACCGTCTAGCATGACGAAACATCCTGCATGGAAAACTTCCCGTATTAAAAACTGATAATCAACCTGTAGAAAACTCATACTAAAATGTTCAGTATGAGAAATACCAAATACATCAGTCTTTATAATAGACCATAGTAGAGATACTGTACATACTATGAAAATTTTAATACTAAGAATGAATACAGAAACTTATAACATGTATAAAAATCCTGAACAACATGTACAGATTTGAAAATATAGAAAAAATGTATAAAAAATTAGACCACAGTGGAGTTATATGTTTTCAAATAGTTAATGTAAATTAAAATGACATGTCTTAATATATGTAAAAAGTTATAGGACCTGATGGGTAATGGAATTATTTTTCATTAAATGACATGTCAAAATTTTCATTATACTGTACACAGAAATATCAAAGATCAATTCTTTATCTATAAACTCATAGTATGTAATGTATGTGAAAATCAATTTGTGCAGTGTATGTGAATAATCAGTGTGTGCAATCAGAGTCTGTAAACTAAATGTGAAATCTGTTTCTGGAAAGTCAGTGTGTACATTGTGTCTATAAACACAATGTGTAATCTCACTGTGTAATCTCAACGTGTAATCTTAATGAATCTTGATAGCTTCTTTGTTTTATATAATCTATCCCAATCCAGTGGTGGTGATACATTGAGTTTAGTGTTCGGAATGTCATGTTTCCAGCTACTGAAAGATAGCAGAAGTTGTCTTCAAAGAGTTCAACCAGAAAGAATATATTGTGGAGTTGACGACATATGTTTTATTCTCTATTTTTATAATCATTCAAAATTTAAATCTGCTCTCTTATAGTGACCAATGGAGTCATCAATCTTGGGTAGTGTATGTCTATTCATTATCATAACATAAATCATTTTAAAATAATAAACAGAAAGTCCTAATGAACCATATGAATACATGAAAAAAATAAGTATAACAGCGCTAGGTGTTATACCTATTCATATCAACAAATTTCATTCAAATTCATCCAATTAGAACTTCAACAGATTCAATATTGTTGGATGAATTGAATATAAGGTAAGAAAAATATCTTTTGTCCATTAAAGGGGATCAATAAAAAATAAGATGTATCTTTCAGGTGGAAAAAGGTAAATCATCATGAAATACTTCCTGATATTGACATAAAATAGTTATAAAATTGCATGTAAAAATTATGTCATTAGTCCCCAAAGTGAATACCTGGTAAATTCATTTCCCCCCTAATTTTATTCAGTTGATCCCTAGCCTGAAATTTCCCCCCAAATCTCATGCAGGTGGCCCCTACTGTCCACTTTATACTGGAAGAACATAAAAAAAGAAGTTTTCCGTATTTCGAGTGAAAGAAATGTGATGGAGAATGGGTATGCATAGAAAGTGAATGCATCATAGTTTAGTGGCAATGAGTCGAGAGAGATGGGCAGTGTTAAGTGAGAAAATGATTATGTGGTGGTGACGTGTGGGTATACGAGCCAAATGTATGACACTTTTATTGGAAAGTTTAGGGGTTTTGATGGAGGCAGTCTTTAAATCACCTGCCAATGCACAACTAGTTTTCCAGAGATTAAATTGACAGAAACCGTATTCGAGAGGCATTCTGGGTGAGTGACTGCTAGAAAGCAGAAGAAAAACATTGGGGTTATAATTAATGGGGTGAAGGTTCTTCCGCCAGAGACCCTGATACTGAATTATTACAATGAGAAAAAAATACTAATGGATCCCAATAGTTGCGTAGTGGGATACATGCTTATAAATAGTTATAACCATTTGTGTTAAATGTCCTCTGATATGTAGATATCTAACATTACATTTAGAACATTTATTATTCCAAAGAAGTTGATGATATTGTTCATTTTATAAATAAACACCTATGAGTTTTCAGGTTCCAAAGTATATATAAATCATTGGGAGATGATTTCTGCTAAAGAACATACATAATATAAAAATATAAAACATAAACAGGAAAACCGAATACATGATCCAGGTGTATATACAATACAACTCAAATGAAAACAAATAAAACAATAAAAACAACAATAAAAGTAATTACAATAATGATATCAGAGTAGCAGTGAGAGTGTATATAGAAAAACTCTATAAAACTAAAGGATGTGTCAATTTAGAAAAATTAATTTGAATTAGTCCAAATAATCTAAGTGAGGATTTCCATGCTCTAAATCCAACCCAAGGAGATAACATCATGTTGCTCCACTAGAGAAAATGTAGGACTATAATTTACACGTGTCAAGGTGAACCTCATCTAAAGATAGAACAATGATCCATGGAAGTGGGTGAGTAATACACATTTTAGGTAATCCTCACTGGCTTTCTAACAAATTATACTATGACAAGAACAAGTTATAAAAGTTAATGTATGTAAATTCAGTGTATATGTTCATTCTGTAACCTTTCAGTCTGTGTGTGTAATCTTTTTATGTGTGTAAACTCTGTAAAATCTATGCATAGTATCACTGTGTAAACTGCAGTGTGTAAACTGCAGTATGTGCATGCTATCACTATGTAAACTGCAGTGTGTATAATTCTTCTCATGCATGTAATTTTGTTTCACTGCAAACTGAAATAGCTATTGTGTTAGATTAAATATGATGGTCATGAATTAGTCAAATAATATTATCAAATGGAGTAAGTATTAATCATGCAAGGTAAATGGAAATGAAAAGGAACTGCAATGTCAACTATAATGAACTGTCAAATCACATACCAATCAACTAAAGAGATAAGTTAATCATGTGGAAGTCCAAATATTTTTGAAGGAAACAATGGCTAGTCTTGTTATATATTTAAATGTGCACTTGTTCTTGAACATTATTTAATGATCAGAAGATATCACAAAAAAGGAGTGAAATAAAAAAAATACCCAAAAAGTTTTATTATCAAGACGTTGGGGAAGAAAATCTCAGTTATACTGGTCATTTGAATTGTCCAAATTTCCCTTAATTGGCGTCTCTAGTTGTGTACAATGACTTGTTATACCGAAACTGTCTCGACATATCTCAACATCATGTCGCACATCATCCTCCATATCAAATTCATGTGACAGGTTTTTCTATGTAGAGAATATAGTTAGAACAATTTGAAAGTACTTTTTTTAGTAGAAATCAATGAAGCACGTATCTTTTAGTTAACAGCAGACAGTTACAGATATAAAGTAGCGTATGTCCAAAAAATAAAAAACAAAAAAACTCTATATTAAAGATGGATGTATATTAACATAAATGGAATTTAGTAAACAGTAAAGGAGGAGAACTGAAAAATACCTTAGTAGATGAAATAATTGATGTACAACCATCATATCTACTCGCAATGCTTGAACTTGATGGTGAAGACCTACCAGTTTGATTCTCCTATTGTGCAATGTTTCAAGGGAAATTACCATAAGAAAATTTATGTTTAGGTAGTGGGAAAAAAATGAAATATATAGTACCTTGATATATTCAATTCCACTACTAACATGTGTGTACCCACTGGTTTGATGTCCCTATACAGTAAAATAATGACACACCGTGAAATTCTGTAACATATACTTATTTAAGCAAGGTATGAATAACTATATTGTATTACCTGATTCTATTCGAGGATGTTATTAAAATTGGTGATGTAGTAATCATTATCACTGATAAATAGCACTTTGAAGATGTTCTGTTCGAACGAATGATGAAAGTTTTGAATATTATAATTTGTTACCTCAATTGATAATAGCACTTTCTTTGATTTGAAAATATCCAATTCCACAGGAAAACCATACTCTTCATCAGACTAAATTACAAACGATAAGCAGTGTTAGAATATATAATGGAAACAGATATTGAGGTCATACAAGAAATTGGATATACCTGTATGAAAGTAGCTCTTAACTCCGCAGCTGTTTTATGTATGAATTGGATGACTTTTTTATCAAATAAAACAACTGAACACAAGTCTGTCGCATCAGCAACCATTAGTTGCACTCTGAATATGTTGTATTTAATATTGTGGTTACAAAGTCAGCGATATTGAGTATTATTATTTATTAGTTAGAAATAAAAAAGTTGAACAAAAGGAATTTAAAATAAGATTTGAAACCTCGAACTTGTGCTGTTGGGAGATAATTTTCAACTGTGGCACCATATTTTTTCATTTAAAAAATGTATTTTCTTCATGCAGAGGTTACATGAATCAAAAAACCATCTGTAAGTACTTTGAATTTTTATTATTGTAGCTGCTATTAAGCACCTTTTAGGATGTAGAAGAGGTTGTACATAATTAGTAAAGGACATATGTAAAAAGTTAATGAAACAGTTTATTGTATTTCCGATTATAATGATCTTATTGTTACCTCGAGATAGCTTTTCACTTCTGATATTGTATTCTTGTTATCCCAATACAAGACCTATGTAGTGGGGTTGATAGTAGTTGGTGTTGGTCTTGGTAACTGTGATGTTATTAACACCCCAAACCTGGTAAATATTTAATGATAGAATTTAAAATAAAAAATAATAATTTTTCTGAATTACAATTGGGATGCACAGAGTATAAATTTGTAAATATACAAAACACCGAGTATGTAGAATGTTACCTGTTTCGTAAATTTTCTACCTCAGGAATTTGAAGATTGTAAAGAATTTTTGTTGCATTCACAGAAGTTGTGACAATAACAGATGATAAAAGGAGTTTGAAGTCAAAGAACACATAATTAGAGAGTCAGGTGGTCATGCAACATATTTTAGGAATTATTTAGAAATAGAAAAAATGATACTATACAGAAAGAAACCATACTTCTCAACCGCTTCACCCGGATGAGTTGTAATATCATAATGGTAGACCCCTCCTAGTTCATTTCCAAGTAATCCGTCAATTCATTTACGTAGTCCCCCTAGAAACTACATGCTATTTGCAAACCTCTGTATGAAAATTGAGTAACAATATGAGTACATATAAATTTTAAGCAGTCAATTAATATAAATTTAAAAAAATAATGACCTATCATCCTCAAGAGTAATTTGCATCCTGCGGTTGGAAGGACCCATATCTTTCACCGGTTTTGTGTATCGAATAAGTCCAATAATATCTATAAGATACATGACAAAAAGAGGCTTTAATTGGAAATAATACAGAGGTAGTATAAAATTCTATAATGTTAAATGTTTTTAACTTTCTAGAATGAGGAATGTACCTATCAAATGTTCTTATGGAACTTTCAATTGAATAATATCATCATATGAAGTAAAATCAAAACTAAAAAGAGGAATTTATGCATCACATGGACGATCATATGTTGTCGTCATGAAAAGTAGTCTATAGGCATGTCTAGATCCCAAGTAACTACCACGGTTTAAAGCTATCTGGAAGTTTTGTATCATATAGCATTGCCCCTCATGCAATAGATTTCTGTACTTATAGATAAGATGGCGGCTACTGATTGTACACTGAAATTTTATTCCCTAGACATAGCATGTTAAAACAGAGGAGAATACATTAAAAATAGAAATGTGCAAGGACAAAAAGATATTTTAGACGTATTGACAAATGTATGCATGAAAATCGGATTATAGGGTGAAATAAACAAACACCAGTCTTGAAATGTAAACTGACCTCTTTATCAGTCAGTATTAGATCGATATCCACAATAGAATTGTTGTATTTTGGTGACGAATTGCACCACATGTTTAAAACACGAACCTCAATCCGCAGTGTTTCTTCATCCTCATGTGTAACCGCATTCAATAGGGTAATTGATCTGGATATCTTGTTTTGACTGTTTACAAATATGATTAGTGTTGAAAAAGATAGTATACTAAGTAGTTACAGACTTTAGGAATTACATATTATAGTCCCAAACAGTAGTAAAAAAACTGTTATCCTAGTTGAAAATATTACCTAACAGAGGTTTTCAAATATTTCTTTGTACGGAATATTATGTGTGTAATGTGATGATGTGTTACTATTATCATCAACAATAATTTTCAAACTAGTAACTGATGTGACCCTGGAAACCGCGACATATAACTGACCATGATAAAACACAGGTTTGCGGAGAAATAATCCAACATAAGACAATGATTTTCCTTGACTTTTATTAATAGTGATTGCATAAAAACTGTCAAAGGATATTGCCTTCTTTGTAATTTGAAAGGTAATCTGAGATCAGAGTGTGTCATAGTTAGTCTTGGAATGAATGCCGAATTTCCTAAAAGACAGCCAGTCAAAATTTTTGCTCCAATGACATGGTCCTCTAAGTGTGTAACAATCATACAAGCACCATTACATAAACCAACAGATTGATCAACATTTCTTAATAACATAATAGGGACACCAATATTTAAATAAATTTTATAGGCAACCAATCCAGAGACATTTATTCCATTTAACATCTCAAAGGTATATATGTTTTCTTCCCTATCTGTATCAAAAATAGCATTTCATACTGAATCAGAGCTGAAGTAGTATTTCTATTCAGAAATAGTGAGAGACTACATGTAATCATTTACATCTTGAACAACATCACGGGTTGGAGCTAGAATGGCACAATCTTTCAAATAGGAGAACTCACTGTATTTGTCACTGAAATTAGGATAAGTATGCTCCACAATTTCAACCATTGGATTTCCTGTGTAGTAAAGAAGATATGATGAAAATTTTTGTAAGAGAAATTCACCTTCATTAGGTTCTCCAACGCGTCCTTCGCCAATATCCAATGTTCATTTAGCGAATTCACAAATCTGATTGGAATCATCGATGGATGTAGAGGAAAGAAATCTCATGTTCTTTTTTAGATTTAAGACCTTACAGTACTACCAAAGATACGATGACTTAATACTTGCAAAGACAATGTCATTTATGCTACCACCTGGTATTACATGGAATATTTGTCTGAAATCTCCACCCAATACTACTGTTAGACCACCGAATGGAAAATTCATTGCATTACAATTTTTTACTCTCATAATATCCCTAAGAGTATGGTCTAGGGCCTCAAATCAGTATTTATGAACCATAGAAGCTTTATCCCGAATGATCAGTTTTGTAGAGTGTATAAGTTCAGCTACATCACTCCCTTGCTGAATATTGCAAACAGATTTCTCAGTAATAGTGATTGGAATACGAAATTTAGAATGTGTCGTGCGTCCACCAGGAAGCAGTAATGATGCTATTCCACTCAAAGCAACTGTAAGTACAAAAGATCCCTCAGATCGTAGAAATGATTTTAAAATATTCCAAATGAATGTTTTACATGTGCCTCCATATCTGTGAAATAAGAAGAATCCTCCGATATTTCTAGATAATGAAGACAAAATGACATCCATCACCTCTTTCTGTTCAACAGTTAGCATAGTCTATAAAGTTCTGTACTCTCTTCGTAGGATATCTCTATTGTAATTTAGTTCTTCTGCAACTAAATGATTTGAATGAGTATCAATTGCAGAATATGGAACTGTCATGGGAGGAAAAAATCGAAGAGATGTTCCGTTGGTCCACAAAATCCGTTCTATTTGATGTAAAGCATGTATATGTATTTGATCTTCTGTGAGTTTCAAATCTAGAAGAATGAGGTACATTGTTTCAGAGTAGTAAAAACAAAAACTGCATGCATTGAATCAGTTAAATAATATTAGATGAAATAATAGAACATATTGTGTGTGAGATAATTTATTATATAGACTAAAGTATGTATTATGCATGCCCACTAATAGTTGATTCATAGTATACCTGTGCAACTAACTATTTTATGTCATGTGAGTCTGAATTGTTATTTAAAAACCCCCTTGGATTTAAATTAGTTACGTTTCCCATCCTTTGAGGTTGAACTGTTGTTTAAACAACTATACTAAATTGAAATGATAAAACCTTTATTTAAGACCATCCTTAACTACATGGCAGCCAATAAGTAGCATTTAATTTCTAGAAATGTCAATATGATTTTTGGAAGAAAGAAGTTAATGTAATAATAAAATTGAAAGAAAAGTATTAAAATATCAGCAGTAATGAATAATTATTCTGTTTATGCATTCATATGGATAGTTGTTGAACCCTTGGATTTTTTTGTTTTATGTCATATGAGGCTTAACTATTATTTAAATAACATCACATGCATGCCGTTTTTTTCATGTTTTATGTCATGTGAGGATGAAATGTTATTTAAAAATCCAATTGGATTTAAACGATTTATACTTCTTGTCATTTCAGGCTGAATAGTTTTTTAAATATCTATAGTAACATGAAAGGATCAGACCTTTATTTAAGACCCTCCCTAACTACATGGCATCCAGTAAGCAACATTTGATTTATATAGAACCAATGTTTTTCAGTCAATAGTAATGTCAATATTATATAAATACACTTGTCAAGAACATAAGGAAAATTTGAATTATGTAATTAGTTAGCAACAACATGTTATAAAATATAAGCGGAGAAACAGCATTGCACCTTGCAGTTGTAGCCTTCATCTTTTAGAGTGTAATATATCTTCAGATAAGATGTGAGAGGTTTGTTTCCAAACAATGTCTGGATGAGAAATTTTATTGGAAAATAACATGCTTGCAAAGAGCCTGCGCACATAATGTCCCATTCCCCATGTTGAAACCTCTTTTATTTTTTCAATAAATTATGTGTCATTTCTAGCAGTCCCAGTGCATAACAGGCCTCTCTAAAATTTCCATGAGTAATGTTGTTCACTGTTTTTTGATCTTCAAATGAAGTGGGACCTTTGATTTTTGTTATATGTATCTACAAGTAAAATAGTTCCCCAGTCGTTGGAGGAACATAGTACATCTTGCCAATAGAAAAACCCTTCTTTCTGAGATGCCATGACTTTTCATTTGAGTGGTAAACAAATCTAGTAAGGAATTCTGCAATTGTTAGATATCTTCCCTCTGTGTACATAATATTTTCTTGAAACTAATAGGTGAGCATCGTTTCAGATATGTTTGTCTGATTTAATACATCTCCAATATTATCATTATCTTTAAAGGTCACAGAATGTTGTCCGAGTAAATGGAAACCTAACCTATCAATCGGTGGATATCTATAATGGATATCATAAGAAAATATTCTCCAAGAGGCCTCACAAGGAGATATGTACCGACAATCATAGTACATTTTTATTTCATCTACGTCTTTCTATGATAAATCATTATTGCTGCTCTCATAGAGTGCTGTTGTTACCCAATCATTTCCCTTGTTAATATTCTTAAAAAGATATTTGATGGAAGACGACTGATTTTAAAATTCAATATTTATATGTGCTTGATACTTTAACAGCAACACATGACTGTATGGCACAACAAACCGATTATCTAAAGGGACTCCATTTTTTAGAACTGATCTTCCATCATCCCTTCTGCGATAGGCCACGTAACCATCATCATCAACAGTGGTATGACCCACAAATTTCATTGGAAAAAATTTGGAACATTTACCATTTCTCATACAGGGAGAAGTACGGTTGGCATCACTGCAAGGGCCATGGATCATAAAATTCTTAACAGCTTTGTTTAGTCTTGGGTAGGCACAATTATTGAGAATTTCAGCACATACAATATTGTTTACATCTGTTGGACTGTGAAGTTTGCTTTAATGATAGAGAAATAGTAGGATGTGCACATGAGGCAAACCACATTTTTGAAACTCCGCTGTTCGAACAACTACAAGAGATAAAAATAGTTTAACGGTTAATAGTAGATGACAGATAATAGAAGGAATTGAAAATATAGGATATTGAGTTCATAAAAACTAACCTGCACATGAATTCCCAAATAAACAACTTTGGAGTAAATCTTTCAGTAGATGTTCAACCTTAATATTGAAAACCTGAGATAATATTTGCGGGCAATCTGGTGGACGAAGATTGCGATGTCTAAGAAATCGAGTTATTTCAGGCCACATCGGGTTACATATAAATGTTAAAAATAGATCTGGATACCCTGCCCAGTTACATATTCAGATAACATCTTGTTAATTCTGAATTATATACCTTGGACCGCCCATAAATGTAGAAGGTAACACAATACGATTTCCATAGGATGTCCCTTCACATCCACCTCGAAGCAGTGCATCCTGTAACCCATTATAAAGTTTGACCCTCAGTTTCTTCTGATTGAAGTGAATGAATGAAAGTATTTGAGACTCGATCATCATATAAGCATCAACAGTAAACTGTTGTAGTAATATTCTAGAATGTAGTAAGATCGATGCTTCATTTTCACGGAATTGCAAGTCGAATGAAAAGTACTCTTTCATTGTTTCCTTTCTGAGTGTATTACTTTTTGTGAATTGGGTAGCATGATTCAACACATTGTCGCAATATCCATCCTGGCAACCAAAGAAAATCAAAGGATACTGCAATGGAAGATACATAGGGTGAAGCTCATCGATTCACTGTAAATCTCAATTTCTGGTTTGAATAATGATATCCCATTCTTGGTTTAGATCCTCAATGTCACCGACAATCAACATCACAATTTTAGAGGTATTTGGAAGATTATATGTGGCATGATTTGTTTCTCTTCTTTTAAGCAGCCGTAGCTTTACAGTTGGAACCTCCTGAAGGCTAAGAACCTCTTTTTCACTTATAAATTCTCGATCCAGAGCATTGTTTTGATGTACCAATTGTTGTAGGTTGTCAACACTATTGCAGTTAATAACAGATTACCGATTATTGTCGTCAAATCTGGATAAATTATTAATGTTAGCATAAAAAGGTGAATGCTTTTTCACCGTAACAGAAAGCATTGAATATAAATGATACCTCATCCCGATAATTCTATTTTGAAACTCATGTGTAGTATCATACACGTAAAGTTGTGCGAACCTTGGTGGTTGTCCATCAGGCGGACATAAACTACCAATGCGATGGTAGTTTTGTCCATGTAATCTGAATATACATGGAGCTCAATCATTATTGAATAACCTATCTACCTTCCCACAAATTGACGTGAATGCAAACATTGAAATGTAAATATGCATGTGGTCTTGGAAAAATTGGGCTTCAGCAGTTGTTTGACTGAACACCAATATCCTAAGGTATTCAAAACATTCAGGTAGTGAGTCCAATGCAACCTTTCCCATTGAGAAGCACAGAGAGAAGTGTTGGTTTTGTCTATTGCTGAATTTCTTATTTCTCTCATCAAACCAAAAAAAATAGTGACAATATTGGCAGATGTTAGTAGGGTCTCCAATATCATAATAACCTAAATGTACATAACAACAATGAAGAAATTTTTATTAGTAAAATGAAGTCGCTATAAGAGAGAATGATATTGTATTAAGGAACCATTAATGCATGTTTAGTAAGAACCCAAACCCGTATTCTCAGTAGTGTCTTCTTCCACTGACTCTCCTGCAACAGGAAGCGCTATGTAATACTGGACATGCTTAAATAATATAGAACTCAATAATATTTAAGGAGAAGTGTGTACATTAAATTACCTCTGTAGTTTTCTGCACCGTTACTGTTATTATTTATGTTTTCTTGAGCCTCGATATTATTTTATATCATTGCTTCTCGGAAAGATGATTGTCGACCAGTACCTAATAAAAACAACTCAATACTATACAGGATGTGTAGTGGTATATGTGTGTGTGTGTGTCAACATATAGCGTACATCATACCTGCAATGGATATCGTATTGTAGTTTTCATCGGTAGGAGTTAAGATGCATCTGTTTGTAAAGGGAAGCAGAATAAATATAAGTGGAAGTTCATATATTGGTAATGTGTACAGATAGTAGTCGTTCTTAATGCGTCGAGGTCACAACTGATGATCTGGAGGGAGTATTTTCTGCATCCTCTAAAGCTAGGCAAATTGATGGACAACGTTTTGTAAGTGAAATACAAATACGGCACCACATAACATATGGGAATGAAATAAACACCTTATCATATTTACCTAAAGGCATGAGAGAATTAATCAGTACTCCCGGTTATTGTTTTCTTTTGTTAGATCCAGCAGACAACGTTGACAGAGGTATAGATGTTTCAGCTAATGATGACAGAGAAACAGTTTATCAGTAACAATCCATGTTACTGTGAAATAAGCTGTACAGTTCAATGGGTAATATATGTAAATTTAAACATAAAAAACCATTTTTACAGAGAGGTGATAATGGAATTTGTGTCATATCACTCGTGAATATATTTTTTGGTAGAGGTTGAGTGTTTGGAGTTCGAAACCGACAAGCAGCTGCCACAATTGAGCTTCCAGTACATGTAGAAACTGTTGTTGTTGTAAATTAATTGTCAATTGATAATAACTAAATGTAAATTAATTGAACAATTAAAAGTGACAGTATTAGTAAACTCACAATATTTATGTCGCTCATTTATCAGCAGTCCGCATTGTAACCGCACATCTGTACAGTTTGACAGGCAATTCATGTTTGTATTTGACCGAGCAGACAACGGTTCAAGCACTGTAATAAAAGCAATTCAGTAAGATGCACCCCATTAATCTGATATGTAGTTTGATACATCTCAATGTCTCTAATGCCTAATGTAAATGGAACTAATCGTTGATACATAGAGATGGTAGTGGCATCCGTGTGATCCCACATGTGATGTCACCTATTGATATTGGTTTACTTGATGGATTAGCAGAGTCATTGGTTGATGACATTGAATCGTTTCAAGTATTTTTTGGCACTGATCATAAAGCAAGTATAATTATTGAAACTACTGAATATAGGGTTGTAAAGAAAACATTCCCAAGGGTACAGAGTAGAGAACTCACAAACTGCCTGTCATTCTTTCATAACTTGCCTCCGTTGCAACCTTTCGTCTCTAGAGTTCGATGGAAATTCATGTTTGTTTGTTTTTTCTTTATAGCTTATAGTCAAGGTGTGCAATGAGACCGTATAATTCAATATTACACTGCTTAGTTAAACAATTTTACATACTAAATGAAATGACATAATAGTCCGTAACATACAGTAGTATACATATATGTTTCATTTAGTTAGTGTAATATTAGCAAACAATATATGTATGTGGATATCCACATGGATATCGACATTGTAGTTGACAGAACTGTAAAATAAAATCTAACATCTGACGACAGTTGAACTTTATTTTCTCATAAATGGTCTTCTAAAACCAGACAAATAAACATGCGGGTGGATATGAACATGGTAAATTGAAATGTAAACTGAATAAGTTGTGCTTCGAACCTCATACAGGAAACCGATGTATAATTAATGCTAAGTGAATGCGAACAGTTATATTGGATAAGTAGATACATGCATGCGGTTTAAAGGATTAAATTTTTCCAGTACGAGTATACGTTATTACCTATAGTGCAAAGATGAAGCGGCTTTGAATTTGAATAGCCTGAAGGCTATGCAGATCGGAAAGACAGTAGTGCTGAAATAGGAATCCAACCAATCCCTGGAATACCAGACTGAGATTAAAATATGCAGGGGGGTATCGACTGTATGTAAATAGAGTTGTTAGAATCAAATATTATGGAAGTAAATTGAACTTAAATGAAGCATTGTAGGTTTTCGAACGATTAACCGGAGGATGAGCTTTTTGGGTCAAAGGGTATCGCAAGTCAGTCCGAAACGTTTGAAATCAGAGTCCGCCTTCAAGAAGGATGGAGGTGTATGCTGCAACTAGTGCATGGAGGAAGATAATGTCTGAGAACGACGATATGCAGGATATCCGGGAGGTAGATAACGACAGCGTGCACAGACAACTGTAACCCTAGATCATCAATATACTTATCCCGACCCAAACCTGGATAACCCTAAATCGACAAGAATGCAGTAGAAATGAGGTCATGGCGGTCGGTGGAGGATAACTGATAGATATGTGGATGGCGATGAAATATGGGGCATTCGAGGGATCGAGAGGGCGAGATGGGTGAGGTTTCAGTCAGGTGAGGTAGTGGGAGGCGGATGAAAACTTTTGACTCCCGCGGTGTGCACGGGAATGAAGTGGGAGACGAGGTGGGGACAGTAGGTGTGGAGCTATGTATAAGCGGCACGTAAGATATTACAGACGTGGAAGCACCGGAGAGTGACACGTGTAGGTAGGAAAGCCAGGATTAGTAGATATAGTAGATGTCTTAAAGAAGACAAATTGTTACAAAAATTTATTACCACTTTGGTATATTTGATACCGTAAACCAATGAAAGACAATTCTGAAAATTGTTATGTAAATCCCTATAAATTTAACGATAGTAACCAGAAAATAAATTAATTGTAAATATAAACACCACACAATAAAAATTAGTTGTTAATAGGGAATTCATATCATAAAATCAAAAGTGAGATAAGAAAAACCCTTACCTTGAGTCCGATTCATCATGATTGTTATTTATCTTCCTGAAAAATAAAATTATGTCAATTTTTTAATTTCATGATAATTTTTTTGATTTTTTTATTTTTTTCAATTATAAACATGTTATATACAATTACTTAATTGATCATGTTTAAGTTGGATGTTTTGACCATATTCGACTTATGTATCAAAAATGAATTTAGTAGGTTTACTATGTTAAAAAATCTATTATTTAAACTTATAAAAAATAATAATAATGAAATAAATATCATATTTATAAATTTATTATTCTTTTAAAACCAATAATTTAATATGGTTTTTAAAATTAAACTCACATTTCGATCATGGAGATTGTAAGTCATACATACACATGAGTAAAAATTCCATTTCGCAATAGTCATTATGGAAAGAAGGTATGTAATATTCTATATGAAAAGAATTATAATTATCTCATAATTAAAATTATATTTCTATATATATAATTATATATATATATATATATTTCTTGTGATGTAAAAGGAATCACATCACTTTGAGGAGGCGGTTGTCCACACATCCACGAACAATGTTATCACATTTTCAATGTGTGAATTGGTAAGAAGAAAATGATATATTATATTTCTAGATATATAATTATGACATTAAAATAATAATTATATCATTAATATCATATATTTTCATTATAGTAACCCTTATTACATTCCATGTAACACGTTAGTGAAAAACACTTCACATTACTGCACGATGCAGTAGTCCTTTGTACACACAAGTGATGTTATCATATCCATTATGAAATGGAATATAAAAAGGATTTATAAAATATAAATATTATAGAGGTATTATAATTTTATAAGTTATCAAAAATATATTATATAAACATTATGTACATTATTATACCCACCCATGATAGATGGTAATGGAAAAATGAATGACATCGGTTTGCAAGGTGGTAGTCCACGATACACACGAATAATGATTTCATAACCCATTTGATGGAAGTGGGTGTGGTTCTTGGTAATACCATTAAAATAAAAAAAATCTCAGTATGTTTATTATTCTTAGTTATTATATAATCATGGTATAAAAATAATTGAAGGTGGTGGAGAAGGAAATAAAATAAGAACTCTTTTAGAATAACATTACCTATTCTCCAGGTATCATAATTAGGTTTTCACTAAAAACGTCAAAGATTTTATCTATAAAAAAAATAAGGTTTATAGGATGATAGGTGAGAATCTTGAAAACAATTTGCACAGGGTGTGGATGATTCATAAGAATTTAGAGGTGTGAAGAAGTGGGATGAGTGAGTGCCTTTTTATAGTTGAAAAGGGGTGAAATTATTTTAAATACTCAAAAGGTATTCAATATTGGGAGGTAAATATTACCTTAATAGTCACCAAGATTGATAATTAATGGCTTTTGTGGATGATATTGTCGAGAAAAACCTCAAGAACAGAGTTTAAAACATGTTTTAAACACTTTATTCCTTACCTTTTATTTCTCCCAGTTTTTTCATTTTGTTTTTTCATTAATGTAACTAGTTTTATATCCCAACTAATTTATAAATTAAGACTAAATTTAAGTGATAATTATTATAAAATTTAATCCCACTTATTATTATTATTTAATAAAAAAATTAAATAAAATTCTTATGTTTCATGAAAATTATTTTTATCACAAACGCATGTAATATGAAAAAATAAGGCTTTAACCATTACTACACTAATAGTGTTTATACTTTCTAAGAGTCAATATATTCATTATAAAAGAAAAAATAGTATATTAATGGACCATATTTTATATTTATTAATATTTAAAAATGACATTAAATAAGATATGATTTTTAGTAATTTTAAGTCAATTAATAATATATAATTTATTATAAAATACCATTAATGTTAATTTTGTCATTACTCATTTAATTGGAATTAAAAAATATAAAGAAAGTATTTAATTTAAATTTATTAATTTCACATATGTGAATAAATCTATATTCATCTAAAAAAATAATTTAACGTAATAATTAATTTCATTTACTTCACTTTTAATGTTTCCAGAACAATTTATTTAATTTGTTTATTAACTAAATAATCCACGTGTTGGTGTTTCGTAAGTGTTTAATGTAATTATATCAGCTCTAAAAATTAACTACAAATTATTATGTTAAAAAAATCTCAATTATATTCCCAAATAATATGTATAACTCAAACAATGTAGTTTTTTCCCTATCACCAATGATTTATAGAAATTAAAATGAAAAGGGTTACTTATTTTTTTACATAACTTGTTATTTGGGTCTGTTTCATGGAAAAGTGTCTGAAAAACTAATATCTTTCATGAATAATGTCATAAGAGTAAAAAATTATCCATAAAATGGATTTTGAACTACTTTATAATCTATTTTCCATTTAGTTTAAAGTTTAGCTACTAAGTAAACTCATTTTGACCTTAATTAATCTAATTAATTTTAATAGATTTCTCAAAAAAAATTTGGTAAAAATATAATTTGATTCTATTAGACATTATAAATTATTCTAATTCCAAAATTTTAATCCATTTTTAAATATATAAATAACAAAATTGGAAAATTTTAATTCACAATTTATCCCACAAGCGTGACGAGAAATTAGCTTTTATAGAAAAAAATTCAAAAATTAACATTGTTTTTATGTCAAAATTAAATATGAAAATTATTACAATGACCTAATTTGGATTAATATATTAATAATTTACCAATTTTTACTTTAAAACTAATTTAAAATATAATATAACATCATAAAATATTTAACTAAAAAGATAATTTTTAATAAAAATTCTGTATTTTTCAGTAGTCATCAAAAAATGAGTTTTATCAGAAAAATAACAAATAATAACCCTAAGATAATTTTTACATTTATATTTAAAAAAATAACTTTATTTTTTTGATATTTTTTCATAAAAGTATAAAAATTTTGTTTTAAAAAAATTGTGCCATTAAATGACATCAAAACTATATTTAGAAGAATACAACTTGTTATGCATAAAATATGATCTTCTCTTATCTTATGACTATAAAATATATTGGATGAATATAAAAATATTATATTGAATATATAATATATATATATTTCATTAATATCAATAAATAATGGTAATTAATTTACTTTATTATGATAAAACACCTTTGGGAACATAAAAAAAATATAATTTTTTTTCATTATGTTCAATTAGTTTTTGTTTTCATTTCTAATTAATTGGTCACAAAATAATTAATTATATTTAATTTTGTGAAATATATTTTCATAATTCAGTTAATCCTATCCATACCCTCTATTCAAATAGCTAGGCGATAGCTATCATCTTAAATAATAATGTTAATAATATATCACTTCTAGAAAAGAAGCATATTCCAACGGTTTGGAACTGTTGGTATAGGTCTCGATACCTTTTAGTATAGCCTTCACCAATGGTTTGGTGGGGAGTTGTATTTTATGGTGTTGGTTAAGACATATACCAACCATTTTGAAAAACCATTGATATATGTCATATGAAAACCTATACCAATAATTTTTGAAAACCATTGGTCTAGTTAATGTAAAAATAAAATCTAGCTGGTCATGATCTCTGCACCTCTCATTAATACTCCAATGACCTAAACACTAATATAATATGACTTTTTTTAATATAATTTGATAAATATTTATTTCTATGTATATTTAAAATTATTTTAACTTTTTATGTGTTTAATGTTATTTCACTAAAGAATACATAAAAAATATACGTACCTATACCAATGGTTCCAAAAACAATTTTATAGGTCTATACCTATGGTTTTGGGAACTGTTGGTATATGTACCAATATTTTTTGACCTATACCAATGGATTTTCCAAAATCGTTGGTATAGGGTTGACCTATACTAAATGTTTTTTGCAAAAACGTTAGAATATGGTCTCTATAAGGGACCTATACAAATGTTTTTTAGCCCAATCCATGGGTATAAGTCACTATAAGGGACCTATACCAACAGTTTTGGAAAAATCCATTTGTATAGGGTCTTCGATGGTACCTATACAAATGGTTTTTTCAAAACCATTGGAATATGGTCTCTTTACGCTGCCTATACCAATGGTTTTCCAATCCATTGGTATAGGTCCATTGGTAAAGCTCTATTTTCTAGTAGTGTATTGTTTCTTTGTAAAACTCAGTCTTTAATATAATGAAATATATTAATGAAACTCATTTTTGCATGTATCATAAGATAAATTGAGTGTTGTGCACCCTTTACGCTATCGAATGTATTCTTTTTTTTAAACATTGGGTTTTATATTGAAATATTTAAGGAACAAGAGAAATATTATCTTGGTAAAATTAGTGTTCAACCATATATAAAAGTGAGTATTATAGAAGAATATAAGGAAGATATAGAACTGAAAAATACTATGAGAAATGTTTCTGAGTTAAAACATTATTATTATTGAATGATAAGGTTAAGGAGCCATGTATGTGTCCCATCCATACCATATTTGAAGGAGTGGTTGGATGAAGCTCATACTTCATCATTCTCTATTCGTCATGGAAGTACCAATACGTATAGAGACCTAAAATAATATTTATGGTGGGCCAAAATAAAGAGAGATATTATAGAGTATTTATCTTGGATCTTGGTTATCAAAAATTTAAGACTAAGGGATAGAAATCTATAGGGATATCCAATACCCATACCTGAATGGACATGGTAAAATATCCCCATGGATTTTCTTCTTAGACTCCCTGACAAATCTAAAGTCCATAATGCTCTTTGGGTTTTAGTTTATCACCTTAAAAAATTTGAACAGTTTAATGCTATTAGAGAACATTTTTCTCTCAATCATATTGAATGACTATATATAAAGTAAGTGGTAAGGTTGTATAGAGTACCACATTTTATTATATCTTTCTGGGATCTATGGATTAAATTGAAGTTCCAGGGAAATCTTTTGAAATCTATGGATTCATAATTGTGTTTTAATATTACATATAATCCTTACACATATGGTCAGTATAAGAGTACAATTCAATTTCTGGGGGACATACTGAGAACTTATTCTATGGATATCAAAGGTGGTTGAGATCAACACCTTCCCCAAGTTGAGTTTCCATACAAAAACATCTTTCACTTAAGTATTCAGATAGATCTTTGTGAATACCACTATGTAAATAAATATAGGATTCTAATATGATGGGATGAAGTTATATAAAGGATGTTATTGGGAACTGAGCTAACAGAAGAAATGGTAGTGAGGGTTTGAACCATTCAGTAACACATCAAGGTATCTAAGAGAATATAGAAGAGTTATGTTGACAACCATTAGTGACATATTGAATTGTAAATTAGTGAGGAGGCATTCCTAAGAATTTATCTAGGGAATATGTTTTTGAGTGCAATGAAACGGAATTCCATGGAAACTCTTTTAAAATTAAATAGGATTATTTCGATACCAGGCTCTGAGAAGGAATATAATTCCGAGTCCTAGAGTGGCTGAAATGTGTTTTTTAACTTTTTGAAATATCATTTAAATAAACATTCCAGTGGGGTCTTCTAACTTTTAAACTGGTGCTCAGATAAAATATCCAATGGCACCGTTGAACTCAAAATGTCGGGATTTGCCTATAATGTACTTAACTTCGGTTGGAATGGGTCGACTGGAAAAATAAATTTTCATAAATTTCGAAAGAAAAATAAAAAAACTTAAAATTTTCTTTTTGTTTGTTTCCTTAACCGTTTATTGGTGGCACGTTCGCGCTGCGGTTTGATGACTAGGCAAAAATGGGTCACAGAAATTGAATCTATTAATGTCACTTAAATGTGCAACACAATGAATCATTAAATGAAGTGTAAAAATTCCTTAAAAGAATTGTAACAAATATGCTATTTCATAAATGAAATAGCATAATGCTGCAACAATGTATCATAACAAAAACAATATGACACATTTCTCTTTTAATGAGATTCTGGGTTAACGAAATAGATCTATAATTCCTCTAGATAAATATGAGAGAATTATCTCCAATGAATAATGCCTCTGGAGAGGATGCAACAGTGACACCTCTAAAAATAGGACCAGTGAGCGATGAATGCAAATGGATTCGAATGAAATGTGAATCACCTTAGTTGGATTGATTTAGTGAAAAAATATAACATGGCAGGGGTTGTTATTTAATTCCACTCTTTCCCCCTTTCATGGTTTTAAACGACGAATACGGATCAACCCACTAACATCTTGACCCATGGTTCAATCTTTCTTGAAGGAGGGTTTTCTATTGGGTTTATCTTTGGTGAATTAATCAGTTCACAAATTAATTTTATTTGATCTTCTCTATTCATATTTCTAACAGGAGCGGATCAAAGCTTTGATGAATGATGGAGGAGGTTCATTCCTCACTTTGTTTTTTGGTTTTCCTCTCCCCCTTAACGCGTGTTCATTGCGTTATTCTCATTGCTCGTGGGTTGATGAATGGTCGATCGTTGCACAAATGTACTTGGTGAAATGATCTGAAATCTTGGATCTAGAATGGATATGGAATGAAAACGGTGTGACAATGTTGACGAAGGATGGATTGAGGCGACCTAGAAGATACTGCCGATCAAAAATTTTCCGAAAGAAGGGATCGTAATGAATATTTGAACCCCTAGCAGTGATGAAATCAACACGAGGATCACATGACATCTTACAGTTCAATTAATGGACAACCAAAGAGTGTTTCGTGGTCTTCGGAGCATCCTGCTAGCAGCCCACAGTGGTGGCGGTTGCCTGTGTGTAGGATCCACGGATTTGGCCACATCGTGACTTGGACCTGCAGCAAGCCATGGGTCATACAAGAAATCAGGTCTGTGTTAGTGGACTCGTTGACTAGGGGAGTTGTGCTAGTTGGCCACACGTGATACTAGATGGATGTGGTAGAACCATGTCCAAGATAGGGGGGCCAGACCACTCAAGGGAATTCAGGGCTTGTTATGGTGGGCTGGTCCATACTAGTGGCCTAGCGGGATGGACTGGGTCGGACCGGACCCAGACCCAACTGACCCCTGTTTTGATAAAACGCATGTAACACACAAATGGAGCGTTCAATTTATGAGATGTCTATGGAATTGGGACCCTTGTGACAAGATGGTCCTTTTTAGATAATCTAATTATGTTTTTGATGAATTTGGATGATGGCCTTTTGGTTTTAAGTGTATGCTCTCCAGGTACAAGAAGACTTCGAGGCAGAATAGAAGTGGTTCTTATGAGAAGATGCTAGGATGGTTTCTCCCCTAATGAATCAAGGCACAGATACTCCTTATCCCTATTCTTAGTTAGATACGAGGCTCCCCACATCATCGGTGTGGGTTCTTTTCCTTTGGGTAGCTTCCTTTGGGGGTGAAACTCCCTTGAAGGACTAGGGTGTGGGTTCCTAGAGATGTTCGTGAAGGTAGAGTAATTACTACCTTGTCATACAAGGGAGTGGGTCCTTTATCCATGCAGTCGGTACTACCCTATAGGACTAGGGTGAAAGTCCTTCACATTTGACTCACATAGAGTCGGTAATCCCCTACCTGGTAGGGTGCATGTCCTTTATGATAGGAGTCGGTACTCCCATGCTGTGTCAAGGCGCAGGTACTCCATAAGTCTAATGTACAATGAGTCGGTACTCCCCTATTGGGTAGGGTGTAGGTCCTCTATGATAGGAGTTGGTACCACCCTACTAGTTTAGCAAACATTTACCCTACACATGATCAAATAGAGTCAGTACTCCCCTACCAGGTAGGGTGCGGGTGTTCTATTATAGGAGTTGGTACTCCCCTATCCTACCAGGGTGTAGTTCCTCTACACATGAACTGAAAAAGTTGGTAATTCTCTATAGTACTGTGGTATAGTTCATCTGGTCACTGATTAGTACTCCCCTACTAGGTAGGGTGTGGGTCCTCGATTGGATATGGAGCTCCCTCGGCTATCGTACATAGTAGTGAGGAGCAGGTCCATCCACTTGATGAAAATGAAACCTAGATTAGAGCTAGTGCTACATCGAAGGATTGAGGTGTAAGCCAATCCTTATAAGAGAAATAGATGTTTTGCGATAAGGTTAGGAGAAGGGATCCCTCTAACGTGTATAGTGGTGAGGGTGCACCTCTCCACATGGGATTCATTGGTCCTGCATTGGACACAAGACAATGACGAATGAACCTCAGGTGTTGGGAACTGGAACTAGATCTAGTAGAATGTTCTTGAGGGATCACGTTATATTGGATGTACTATTTGGAATGGAAGAGTTTTTCTCAATGGAGTGTACCTCTCGGATAGATTCCACCTGGAATTGCTGACCTCGTAGAGTTTGTTCTCCTAGTTTTGTGTGTTACCTTACGAATTTGTGATGAGAATCATGTTGTTGGATATGAAGTTGGAACATTAAGTTTCTTTGTGACTGAAATCAGTATATCTAGATGTTATTGGTATATAAATGAGAATATACCTGTGTAGAGATGACTGCCCATCTCTTTGTGGTTTTTCACCTATGAATTACCTTAGTGGTTTTGTGTTCCCCGACTTATTATTGTTTTACTCACCCCTGCATGGGATTTTCCCACACGTGTCGTGTCTTGTTCATACGATCACCATTTTGACGAAGTCTAGGGAGGATCAGGACAAGGTGGGGCTCATTGAGATCAGACAGATGAGGCGTTCTTCTACAGCTTTAGGAAGCTACCTTTCACCTACCCTTCAGGTAGTCTTCCTGGAGGTAGAGCTTTAGGGACTTGGAGTTTTACATTTGATCTATCTTTATTTTGGGGGGCTTGTGTACTAGCCCAATATATATTCCCTATACTTTAACTTCCATTTTCCTCTGGTTTTGTTTTACTTAGTGGATTTCATGCATGGTTTCCTTGGATTTTACTTTCTAGTACCTTTGGATTGGAGTTGTGTGTTTGTACATGTAATTAGGAAAATGCCTCCCATTTGTGGGATATGCCTATTCGGTGCTAGTCACCCACCCTTGGCCTATCAGAGGCGGGCTTGGGGTAGTCACAGAATGAGCCCTAGCCGATGGGTCATGATAGTGTGGTATCATCGGTGGTTGGTTCTACCTTAGGACCGAAGTGTCATGAACTTGGTTTGGTTTACATAGAGGCAATGTTAAGATGTTTTGAGTTCAGCACTTAGGCCAGAGGTTTTAGTGTTGGTGCGATGGCCGATGTATCCATTCACTGGGACTCTGATAACCTACTTTTCTTCTTGGTACATTAGGATAGTGTTCACTGGGAAATAAATGGTACATGCATCCTATAAGAATGGTTTGTGTTTTCCATGTACTTATTGAGTCAGATCTCTAGATATAATCTAATTACCATGGTTCATCTTGATCTACTTCAGGAAGCCTCCATGAAGACAGTATCATAGGATTATGTAGTGTTATTTTGATGAAGATATTACTTGTGATTACATTTCAATTCAAGTCACTGGTTTTGAGTAGTTTCCCTAGGGTGGTCTACCGACAATGCTGCCACCCACATAGTAGCACATTTTACCGATAGTTCAGACTGAGGGTACACACATGCTGAGTGCACAACATGAGTTCCATAGGCAGTTTCCTTTGATATATCGGGGCGATCTAAACCCCCAGACATTAGTTGATTGGATTGAGGTAGTCACTTGATTTTTCCGCTGAGTGAGGACACCTCTCGATAAGATGGTGTTCATTACTACGATACTTCTTCAGGGCTCAATGGGACGCTGGTGGAGCTTGGTGATATAGTCTCATGATGAGGAAAAACACACTTGGGAGTAGTTTTAAGGACTCTTTAGGGAAGAGTTTTACCCAAACACACTGAGGTAAGTACGTATCTATGACTTTTTGTTGCTTCTACATGGTATCATGAAAGTGGATGGGTTTTTAGCGAGGTTCACCGACTTGTTGATGTACTAACTGGACATGGTGTGAGACCAGTTTTTCTGAGCATGAACCTTTGATCAAGACTTACACCCAGATATCAGGGAGTTGGTGGTTCTGCTAAATATTCTCACCTATGTTGGGGTGCTAGAGGAAGCCCTAGTGGTTGAGAGTTTTCTGGCTGAGGGGTAGATGGATGTGACCCACAACAAAGGTCATGAGGTAGAGGCATATGTAGGAGCTAGAAGATGAAAGGTGATAGGACCACGACGTAGGAGGCTTACCCATATATGAACACAAGCACATGGTTCTGTGGTAAATGAAAAACTCCAAGGACTATATTAGCTACATGAGAGGTGGTTCTATGCTTGCGACGACCAGGTTCATCTATCTAGAGATTGTGCAACCCGTCGTGATGCTGAGAGGGAGCCAGCTGGAGATCCACCATGGAAGAACAACACATGGAACATGGTTTTCTTCAAGATGGAGGGTGAGGCATAGGATCTGGAAGAGCAGCAAGTGGTCCATTCCAGGATCAGGGAGCTAAAGGATGTGGGCGGGGACATCGACATGCAGTCATATATTATGACCAAGAAGACTGACGAGAGATTCAAGGTAAAATATTTGTCTTTTATTTTGGATTACAATTTTAAATAGACACGAGTGATAGTCATTCCCCTTTTCCGCGAGCTTTGTAAAGGACATTGAGGTTTCGGTTGGATTGTGGACTTGACCCTCATGCCTAGAGACTTCTGCTAGAGGAGACCTGTAGACCACACACTGGCGCTGATAGTGTTTCCTGACTCTTGGAGGCGAGAGTTGCAGTTGGGATCTCTTAATCGTGGTTTCAATGCCTTACAACATCATTTTGGGTATGTTCTACTACAATTCATACTTGGGATTACTATATTATGAAAAAGGAAGTGGTGTGTCTATGATGGTAAAAAGGGATTTTGTTTAAGGAAAAAGGAAAAATTAGGCCTTAGATGAATGACTCTGTCAAAGAATCATTCTTGAGATCATTCCATGGTAGAAGAGTTAGACTCCCATGATGTTTTTTGTAGTATGGGATAGTGACTAACCAGCCATACTCAGCTAAGATTCCACTAGTGGATGTGGCATTATTTGTTTCAGCAGATGATGTGGCCATAGAAGGTTGTAAATAGAGGGCCTATTAAGGCCCAATTTTCACTCTTGGACAGCCCTATTTCATTCATGAATACTCCTGCGTGTTTAGATTTAACCCTAAACATGTAACGCTTGTGGGTGATTTAGCATAGTTCATCGAAGGGTTTATGTTAACTATGGGGTTCTATATGTATATGCGTTAGGTTAGCGTAGAGGTGAGCCGCTAGACCACATGACTACAGATGGATCATAGTGCTTGGTTCTTACCCACTTGCCACATCTAAATAAACATGTGTTGTCATTATATGATGTTGAACTAGCAGAATATGTATATGATAGTGGTTTCTCGGTTGTTCCTCGAGGTGCGTGCTTGAAAGTATCATAAGAACCCTTTGTGAACATAGTTTTCTTCCATTGGCTATAGGATTTTTTTTCAGGGATAAAAATTATTAAGGCGGGGAGAATGTAATGGACCATAATTCAATAAAAGTTATTTTAAAATTAAATGGGATTATTTCGAGACTAGGCTCTATGAAAACATGTAATTCTGAGGCCTCAAGTGGTGAGAATAGATTTTTGAACATTTTTAAGTTCATTTAAATAAACGTACCATCAGGTTTTTATCATTTAAATCAGTTCTCAGAGAAAAAATATGAGGGCACCATTGAACATAGAATGTCAGGATTCACCTAAAAATACTTAACATCGGTTGGTAAGGGTTGAATGGAAAAGATATTTTTCATACTTTTTGAAAGAAAAATAAAGCTAACTGAAAAAGTTATTTTTGTTTCCTTCACCATTAAGCAGTGAAATGTCCGCGCTGTGGTGCGGTGATGAGGAAATGACGAGTCACCTTAAATGAATCCACTAATGGATCTTAAACCTGCAGTGTAATGAATCATTAAATGAAGCGTAACGACACATTAAATGAAGCATAACAGAAACATCGTTTCATAAATGAAACAACATAATGACGAGACAACAAAACATAATAGAAATACTGCGAAACATTTCTCTTTTAATGAGATATCAGGTAAGAGAAATATAGCAATAATTCCTCTAGAAAAATATTATGGAATTCTCTCCAAAGAAGAATACCGAAAAATCAGAAGCGACAACAACACCATGAAGAACAGGATCAATTAACAGCGAATACGAACAGATTTGAACAAAATGTGAATCCACATAGATGTATTTCTTCAGCGATTAACTCTAACAATATAGGGGTTGTTATTTAATTCTTTTCATTTCCACATTCTTGGTTTTCATGTTTGAACATAGATCAACCCACAAACATGTTGACCCACAGTTCCATCGTTCTTGTAGGAGGGTTTTCTATCAGGTTTATCTTTGGAGAGTTAATCATTTCATAAATTAATTGTATTTTATTTTCCCTATTGTTACATACAACATGAGTGGATCAAAATCATGATGAATTAAGAAGGTGGTTCGTTCCTCACTTGGTTGTTTTGTTTTCCTCTCCCCCTTAACGCGCATTATTCACGAGTTGACAAACGGTCGATCACTGCACCACCGTTATGGGCGCAATGATCCTACATCTTGGATCCGGAATAGATACAAAACAAAAAAGGTGAAACAAATTTGATGATGGAATAATTGAGGATGTATAGGAGATACTGC
This sequence comes from Viscum album, assembly GCA_963277665.1. Taxonomy (NCBI): domain Eukaryota; kingdom Viridiplantae; phylum Streptophyta; class Magnoliopsida; order Santalales; family Viscaceae; genus Viscum; species Viscum album. The sequence goes on from OY728164.1 coordinate 2,027,795,278, forward strand.
CGATCAAACGTTCTCCAACAGAAGGGGTCATAATGAAGATTTTAACCCCTCGCGGTAGAGAACACAACACGAGGATCATATGACTTCATCTGGTTCAAAGAACGGATAACATGAGCGCGTTTGGTGGTCAACAGAGCATCAAAACAATACGGTGGCGTTAGCAGTGGAAGCACACGATGGTGGAGGTCGTGGAGATTGCTTGCGTGAAAGAGTGATGGCTCCGGCCGCAGCGTAACCTGGACCGGCAGCAAGCTGCATGTCGTATAAAAAATCTAGTCTGCGTGAGCAGAACGATTGAACTGGGGAGCGACACCAGCTGGAACCATGTGCTGCTAGATAGAAACGGTTGAGCCACATCTGGGATGGGGGAGCCGGCCCGCTCAAGGGTGAGCCAAGATGGTTCTGGCGGGCCATTCCTAACTAGGCGGGCGGGCCGCAGGCTGGAACCGCGACCCAGTAGTCTGGGCCAGGCCCATCTAGTCTGGGCTGGGACCAATGGGTCAGGTCGGGATAGACTGGGTTATACCCAGGTTGGGTCAGTCCGACCAGGTTGGACAAGACCCCGACCGAACCAGCCCCTGTTTCGCTAAAACACCAGTAACTTTAAAATAGAGTGCCCGATTGACATGACATCAACGTCGTTGGGAGGCTTGATATGATTTGGTCCTTTTGAGATAACCTAAGTGATTTTTTGAGGACATTATAGGATGTAATTTTTTTTAAGAGTATGGCCTCCCAGTACAAGAAGTCTTCAGGGCAGAATATGAGTGGTTCTTATGAGAAGATGCTAGGACAATTACTCTACTGATGACTTAGGGAACGAGTGCTCTTTATCCATCTACTTAGGTTGATACATGACTCCCCAAATCATGGGTGTGGGTTTTTCTCCTTTGGGTAGCTTCCTCCGGGGGTGTTACCCACTAGAGGACTAGGGTGCGGGTTCCAGGAGATGTTTGTGAAGGTAGAGTAAGTACTCCCCTATCATACTAGGGAGTGGGTCCTCTATCAGTAGAGGTTGTACTTCCCTATAATACTAGGGCACAGGTCCTCCACATATTATGTACATAGGGTCGGTACTCATGTACTGGGTATGGTACGAGTCCTCTATGATAGGAGTCGATACTCCCCTAATGTTTTAAGGTGTGGGTCCTCCATAAATCAAATGTACATAGAGTCGTTACTAACCTACCGGGTAGGGTGAGTGTCCTCTATGATATGATTTGGTACTCCCATGCTGTTTCAGGTCAGGAGTCCTCCACACATGATCAAATAGAGTCGGAACTCCCCAACTGAGTTGGGTGAGGGTTTTCTATTATAGCAGTCAATAATCCCATATTATACTTGGGTGCAGGTCCTCCACACATGAACTGACAGAGTCGGTACTCCCATATGATACTATGGAACATGTCCACTAGTCACTGAGTATAACTTCCCTATCGGGTAGGGTGTGGGTCCTTGACTGGAGATGGAGCTCCCTTGTCTTTCAGACATAATAGCGAGGAGCGGATCTATCCATTTGATGAAAATGATGCTTAGATAGGAGCTAGTGCTCTATCAATGGATTGAGGTGTGGGAAACTCCTTATAGGAGTGACATAGGTTTCACGAGAAGGTTATGAGAAGGGATACCTCTTATGTGTACAATGGTGAGGGTGGGCCCCTCCATTGGTTTTCCATGGTATTGGGTTGGACGTAAGAATTCGATGACTGAACCTCTTCTGATGGGCAATGGAGTTGAACCTAGTAGAATGTTCCTGATGGAGAACATTATCTCAGACATACCATTTGGAATGGAATATTTATTCCCAATGGAGTTTACCTATCAGATTAATTCCATCTTGGATGGATGATCTTGTAGATCATGTTCTCCTGGGTTTGTGTGTTACCTTATGAATCTACAATGATAATTCTATTGATGGCTAAGAGGTTGGAACCATATGTTTATTAGTGACTGAAATGAGTATATCTAGATGTTCTTGGTATATGTATGGGAATATAACTATGTATAGCTGATTGTGCATCTCTTTGTGGGTTTTATCTCGTGACATATCTTGGAGGTTTCGGGGTCCCCTACTGAGTGTTGTTCTACTCACCCCTGCACGGGCTTTACCCATACGTGTTGCGTGTTGTGCAGATGATTGGTGTTTTGATAAAGTCTAGGTAGGACTGGGACAAGGTTGTGCTTAGTGAGATTATCTAAATGAGTTTCACTTCAATATCTTCAATAATATACCCTTCACCTACCCTTCAAGTAGGCTTCCCAATAGATGAGCTTCAGGGACTTAGAGTTTTACATTTGTTATGTTTTCTTTTGGTGGGTATTTATATTGGCCCGGGTTTCCACCATGTACTTTATGTTCTATTTTACTGTGGTTTTGTTTTTTCTTAATGTATTGCATGCATGGTTTTATTGTCTTTTACTTGCTAGTACCTTTGTCTTGGAGTTGTGAACGTGTGTATAGGTACATTGGAAAATGCCTCCCATTTGTGGGATATTCCTACTAGGAGCTAGTCACTGGCCCTGGCCTATAAGAGGAAGGCTTGGGGTAGTCATGGAACATGCCCTGGGGATAGGTCAGGGTAATGAGATTCTGAATTAAGTGAAATTTGATCCCTAGGTATATTATCCCCTTCAATATTCATGACTGATTAGGGATGGTGTATTATCACTTGGTGAATCCACCAAAAACTATAATGTTCACAATGTGTTCCACGTAGCTCTTCTAAGGAAGTATATACATTATCCATCATAGGTAATAAAATCTGAGGTTGTAATACCAAATAATTTTCTTTCTTATGAATAAAAACTTGTAGAAACTTAGATCATATAGATAAAGTGCTATGGAACAAGACTATTCAATGAAGGAATCATAAATTTGAAATAGCTACCAAGGAACCCATGGATGTTATGAAACAAATATTTCCTAATATTTATTTCATCAGAGTAATAAAATTTTAAGGAATAAATTTCTTTTTGAAGTGTTATAATGTAACACCATATTTTTTATGATAAATTTCTATTCAAATAAATTTATTTTCTTTGAAAGATTGCGATACATGAAAACCTCGAGTCTAAATGAACCTTAATATAGTATATCATTATAATATAGCCATTACATTGGTGGTATAAATAGATATAATTTTTTTTTGAAAAAAAATTCATAATGGTTTTAGATAAATTAAATAATTTTATAAATAAGTACTCAATTTTTAGTAATGTCATCATATGATTTAGAAAGACATTTTTTTTCAAAAATTATTTTTATTGTTTTTTGTGAGAAAATAATGTAAAAAATTTCTACCACTTTTAGAAACATTATTTAAAAATACTAACCCTATTTTTAATTCCATCATGTCAAAATTATCTTAGAGTTAATTTTTGATAATTTTATGAAAATATTGATGTTTTTGAGGAATAGTGAAAAATATTGATTTATGTTGAACTTTTTTCTTCGTTTCATGAATTTACAAAGTTATGTTTTATTTTAAAATTATTTCAAAGTAAAATTAGTTAAATTATATTATGAATAATTAAAATAATCTCATTTTAATCAATTTTATGTTGGATTTTTGTTTATTAAATTTTTATACATATGAAGACATTTTTTTTGGAAAACCACTTTTCATCCTGTTTTGTGGGTCTAATATTAAATTAAATTCTACCACATTTTTTAATTGAATTTGATAAAATGGATTGAATTTTTTTAATCAACATAATTATTATTAGGTAATAAGGTTAACTTTTTTTTTGACTTAATGGATAATTAAATCAGTTAAACTTGTTACTGTAGTTAATATTAAAATAAGATTATATAGGGGTTAAAATAAAGTGATTAGTGTTAAAATGAGATAAAAACATATAGAAATAATATATTATAGCCATATATTCACCCAATATTATCATAAATTAAAATCATTATCCAATTAGAAGCATTTTTCTTGAATAATACATTATTATTTTTTTATCTTTTATGAAATCTCAAGTGTGTCCTCTCCCCATATTATTAAAGGAAACCCTTCCTCTCTCTTATTTACAGAAATTTGAGATTCATAGATTGATCAAAACATACCCAATTAAATTTTAAAATTACCTATAAATGAATTATATTGATATTATTCTTTAAATTTTAATTTAAGAGTCCTTAATAAGGGATTTGAAGGAGGTCTACAGAAGAAGATGCAAACATCTTATTCCACTTATTTCATTTTATTTATTATTACAACTCCAATAAATATGTGATATTAATCAATAAAAAATATCATAAGTATAATAAATTCAATTAATTTTTATTATTTTTATTGAACCAGCATTATCCACCCTCTTTTGCATCAAGTGGGAATTGAACGTATCAGTCATGCGTACATGTGGACTACCACCTCTCTGTAGAGATACAACACATTATCCATCACTATATTTAATGTATGGGTATTGTGATGGGTTTAATGTTTATAAATATGATATTTATGAAATAATTATTATTTTTTTAATTATAGTATCATATCTACCTTCTTACCTTCCCATCTATTGAAAAATTATAATGTCACTAATGCGTATATGTGGACTACCATCTCCACAAAATGATGTGATTCTCCTTTAATTTTTTTATTTACTTGGATGGTAATGAGGATAGATTTATTGTTTATATATATACATGTTATTTATGATATAATTAGGGATCTATAATGATAATATACTATTTATCTTTCTTTCATTCTTTTCATTAGAAAATGAAAATTTAGTTCATGTGTACGTATGGCCCGCCCTTTCCATGAACGATGTAAAACATTTCTCTATATACACCTTTTAAGAATGATTATAAAATGTTATATAATGAATATATCTGATATTTTTATCCTGAATAATATTTTATAGATGATGGAACATGATCAAAGTACAAGGACCAAAGCTACTGATCCAAAATTTCCATGAAAAATGAAACAATTAACACCTTAAAAAATGATTTTAATAAGTAATTATTAATAAATAGGTGTGGAAATATTATAAGTGGATCATATATGACATTATAAATATAAATATTATTTGGGTATAGAATTATAATAAATTGAAATTTATTATATATGATGTTAGAGTGTTTTCGAAACCAATTGATCTTGAGGTAAGGGTTTATTGTCTCAAATAGTATTCTTTAATAAAAATGTTTTATTGTAAACCAATATTATTTTATGATGTGTAAATAAAAACCTTTTTTATTTTATATCATGAATATACTCATAATCATTATACTTAATGTTTCATTTTAATTTATTCTTTCATAGGGATTATGATACAAATGTTACCAAAGCATTAAGGGAATTATGTTTTAATATCATTTTAATCGGGATTATTTATACATAAATTTCCAATGAAGGAAATTATATGATACTTACATGGTAAAACCATTTAATTTTCTGATAATATGTTTATTCCATTATTTTTCAAGTAATGTTACAATTTTCTTTTCTTATGTTCTTAATTTGATTGGGACATTTAAAAAAGAAATAGATTTTATTTCTTCTTTGGTTTGGAATATTATTTTTTGAGGTCCACATCTTATTTAAAATTTTTTCAATCTTTTTTAATATTATACAATAATTTTTAAAATTAATTTTTACCCATGTTTTAATTTTAATGAAAAATTTTGAATGGAATATTATTTTCATTTTTTGAATGAGTTATTTTTGATTTTTTATTGAAAATGTGAAATAAATATTTGTTTTAATGTTATTAGATAGAATAGATTTTTCCACCATGCATAATGATCAATTATTTGAATATTTATTTACCTTTTTCCATAGTTATTTTCAAAGAGAATGTTTTCTTAATATTTTAGAAATTATAGATTTTAAATAAGTTATTTCAAAGTGAAATGTGAACTTTCCTCAATAAATATTATAGTAATCTTTTGAAATAATTTTCTATACTTGATAACACCCTTTGAAGTAACTTAATATTTACTTGGGATATGATATAATTATTCCATCCTTATTCCTTTGAAAGATGATTTATGAAAATTTGGATGAGATGATTATTAAACTAGTTTATTTTCCATGGGTTATGCTATGAAAAAATAATGTAATGTGAATTAAATCCCAAATCCTTTCCATGATTTATGATATATTATGAATTGTTTTTGATCTCGTGGAACTCATATAAATGTATTATAAATATGTGATGAATGGTCTGAAAATTATATATCACCCCAATGAATTATGTAATATTGGAGATATCATGTGATAATTAGAATTCTAATTGGGAGCAAACCCAACTAAGTAAGGGACTCTATCCACTACGATATTCTTAGGAGTGAACCGTGATAAAGGTTATGATCAAATGGAGAGTGAACCCAATCCACTATGATAGTCTAATAAATGATCATTGACTTTAGAAATTATTTTATTTTCTTATGTGTATGCAACTAACATACGTATTATGTCAATGTTATGATCTCAGGGATCATGTTCTTTGATTACTTTATGATTAATATCTTACAAACTACGAAGATTTATTCCATGACTTATGATTAGGATATATGATATACTGGGTGTGTTTTTTAAATCATAAGATTATGTTCTTCTACCTTTAATCTCATGTTATGATTAGGTGATCATTGATATCTCCCTTTTTTACACTTACTGAGCTTCCATGATCACCATTTATTATGCTTCCCTTTCACCAGGAAATGAATAAAGTTTGTATGTATGATATATATATATTAAGGGTGATAGTTGTTAACAACTATGTAGAAAATGATATAGAACTATTATGTTCCATTTGTTTATGTATCTATGTTTAAAATGACACTAATCATTTATAGTTATGGCATGAATCGCAATGTTATATACTAAATATTCCTCTAATATGATGTAATATATATGTTTGAAAAGTATGAGTCACTATATTTAGTGTCTTTATAGATTATCTACATAGAAAAATTATTTTTCATAATTGATTCAATATCTCCCACAACATTTATACATAATATTTCCTTCTAAAAATAATCTTCCATATAATTTCTTATGGAAAGGGAAACATAATAATGAGTAATCTCAAATACTCATTAATAGAAAGCATAACATTGAGTCATAAAGGGTTATAACATATTCATTAAAGAAAACATGGGTATGGAATAAATATTTCATTATAAATAACATGAAATAATAAAAGTATCCCATTATTAAGGATTGAATGAAATATAATCTCAAATGAACATACATATACCCTAATATAAGAGTGTATAAATTTGAGATAATGAACATGATATTTGTAGCATAATATAGGAATATAAAATAAACATGCAACATGTCCTGGATACAATGAAAATCATAGAATTATGGAACAAACATAAGAATAGGGAACCATTACATTGTGATCATATCCAAGAAGTCCCACCCATTAAATTTTGATCAAATCCAAGAAGGCCCACCCGTTGAGTTGTGATCAACCAAAATTATGTCTGTGCACCTTTATCTAATGATAAATAAAACCTTAACTAATTAATTGGAGGGATATATAGGAATACTCACATAAACATCCATAAATATGTTTTCCATAAGAAATATAACGTTCATTATATCACAATTAACCGATTGAAAAGGGGGGTTTATAACAATTCCAATTAGTATGACCTAAAATGAATTCAAAAAGTAGATCAGTCAACAAAAAAATTCAATAAAATATTTGTATTTCATAAAGTCAATTACATGGTGATTTATAAACATGACTCCATATGTGATATATCCTTTTAAAATAAATAGGAAAATGAATGAAAAACTATAAAGTAGTTTTTTTAAAACATTTCGTTAAAATGTGGTTAAAGAAAAAGATATGAGTTTTATTAAAAAGTTAGTTTTGATAAATTGGTATTTGTTATTGGAATGATATTATTAAATTATGATTTAATTATTCATTATTTTTATTGGTATTTAAATATAAAATTAGATATATAATGTTATGAAATAATATTATAAGTGAATTACCAAATGAATTGGAATTTAAGTAATTTTTCAATTAAAGATGTTTTCAATCATGATTTTGAAACTCATAATGTCTTGACGATTGAGTTAATGATTTTGTTTTATAATAGGTCTTCATAGTGGTTATTTATCATCATTTGGGTTAACTAGTTTTATTAATCGAATTTATTGAGAAATGATTTATCTAAAAGTTTCTCTAAATGTTTTATTTAAGGAAATGATAATGTTTGTTTTAATTTAAATTTAGGGGTGAATTAAATCTTATTTTTGAAATAAAATTTGGATCTAGTGATTTTGAGAAGAAAATCCCCTATTTTTATTAACTATTGGTTTAGTATTAGAATTTTATAATTTTAATATTTTATTGTTTTTATTTTTAATTAGTCTATGTTGATTTTAGATTTAAAAATGTAAGAGCATCATTCTCAGATAATGTGATTATATGGGTTTTAATTTGGATTAGTAAGAGATTACTAGGTGTAATGTGAACATTATTAGTAGGATGAGGGTATATAATCATAAATGAGAGGAATGGATTCATTATGAGGATTAAAAATCATGTGTTTTAAATAGAGGCACTGATATCAAACTAAACTGACCAAAATTGATCTATCTAAACTACCATGAACCAGTAAAAATTGATTCAAGTTAGTTTATATTGTATAATTTTGTTTTTTATTCACATCAGTTTTGGTAAAATTAACCATTATTAAAAAAAATTAAAAATTAGATGAATTATATAAATATTTATTGAAACTATTAGTGGTGACTTTTTCTTGGATTGATTTTAAACATACTATAGATTATTATACCTTTTTTATAATGGAACGTTATAATATGATTCTATATTTAGGTGAAAGTAATCACCATCTTATATTAAAAAAATAAAAACCCATGTTTGAATTTCTTTAGTCAGTTTAAAACCTATAATTAATATTATATATAATGTGAAAATTAAATTAATGGATGTATTTTTATTTTTTTGAATGGTTGTATTTTTAGATCTATTGAAATTTTGAAGACATTATTTTTTGATATTTTGTTTCTATGATATTTGATTTATCTATATTTTGTAATTGTTTTTTTTATTTTTTGATTGGTCATATTTATATATATTTTTATTACATATGGTGTTAGTATGTTTTGATATATTTTTTATTCACATAATGATTTATCTTGACTTATCTATTTTTCTAATATTTATTTTCATAACAGATTAAAATTGAAAAAATAAAATAAAAACACTTCAATTAAATGTAATATGGGTTTTAATTGATCATTGTACAATTTTATTTTTTTATCTTAAGCTAACCAGTTATGACTAATATGAATTAAATTATGGTTCTTTTCTAGTTAGAACCAATTGTGTACACCCCTTGTTTTAAGAGTATTAATGTAATGAAAGACTACTAGTGAATTTTTAGTCATTAATTGTGGACTTTGTTTGTTAATAGGGGATATTATAATGAATAATGATTGGAAATATTATATGGAGTAATTATACTTAATTTCCTGTAAAAAAATATCAGGAATATTTCTAGTAGTCATGAATAGAAAAGTTCAATCAAAGAGTTTGGGAACTATAAAAATAGACTATGAAACCCTTATTTTCAAGTGTTTGAATGTTCTCATGTCCATCCTCCTAAATATTGGTCATGAGATTATATTAGAATGGTACATGGTTTTTTTTATTATAATTCCTAAACCTTTGAATAGTCAATAACCTTGAATTACTTAGTGATGTACATAAGTTTTCTCTCCTTTTTATTGTTTAGTTATTATTGGGTGTGATGGGGTTATGCTTTTAGTTTAACATCTATTTATACTAGTTATAATATTAGATATGTTTGTACTTGGTTTTAGGGGGATATAACTTTGGTGTAAATAATTTGACCATTGGTTATTTAATTTAGTGGTTTATGCCTTGTTATTTGCTACATGTTGTCTCTATTGATTTCATAAGAAGTTTTTGTCACTAAAGATCACATAGCTACATTAGTGTTATGATTACAACTAATACCACTCCTGGTATAAGCAATACCATGTTTAATAGGTGGGGGTAAAATTAATTTTGAACTTCGGTTATTGGTAACTCCGTTGATAATATGTCATGGGTTTGGTATGATTATCACAACAACTACTACACTTGGTATTTATACATAATTCGATCAGAAGTAGGGGTCAAATGACTATTCCTCCTTGAGTTTGGAAGCTCCATGGATTAGAAGTAGAGGGGGATTGGTTTTTCATATCAATCAGGTGAAAACTAAGATTCAATATTTATTTCACCCTTTATTTCTTTTATCTCCAAAAATTTGATTTACCAATAATCAATACATCCTTGATTTATTTTTTCATTCATGGTAAATTTGGTTAACTTTTTAGGTAAGTAATTTTTTGTGAGGATAATCAATATAAGTAACATCTATTCAAGCTTTTATTTTGTAGTCTATGATTTGGGATAAATATGCGACCATATATTATTATACTTTAAAATGGGGATTGAGATATGGTTCATGTTTTATCCACGAGTGTAAATAAAATTCATTTACCTAAGAATATATTAGGTGATGATGAAGATCTAGGTTTAATGTTTAAGATGCGTTCAGTGGTCCTCAGTTTACAAAAAATATTTTTATTTCATTTCGTGCAAAATTTTATTCTATTAATCTAGTTGATTTCATCATTATTAGTAGGACAATGATTTGGGGTAGATTGAGTGTCACCCAAAATCTCAGATGCATCCACATTTCTGATCATTATTCAATGGATCTGGGATAATAATGAGATCCTATTAATTCTATTTTACCCACAACTACCCATGAACAAGGTATGTTTCATTGTCTTCACTATATAAATAATGTCATTTTGTGGTGGTTTTGAAAACCACCACTAAATATTCCATTTTAGATTCTTCAGCAGTGATTTTGGAAAACCATAACTAATTAGCAAAGGTGTATTAAAAATCAGTATCATTAAGTAGCAGTTAAAATATTCGCTAAATCATATATATATATATATAATTTTAGGGGAATTATTTTTAAAAATCACCATGAAAGTAATGATAATGACTAATTGATAATAATTAATTGTCTTATAATATTTATTTATTTTTTATTATCAATTATCACTTGTTATTTAAAATTTTAATAAATTATTATTTTTTTATTTTTACTTATTCATAATTATTAGTTAGAAATTACTTAAATATTAAATAAATTATCAATTATAAATTATAAATTATAAATTATTTATTATTTATTTACTATTTTTTATTTTTTTATTTCTAAATAGTAATTATTTATACATGTATATATTAAAATTTAAATGTGTGTGAACGCAAACACACAAAAATATATATAAAACCATGGTCAAAACATTTTCACTTAACTAATGTTTTAACAGATGTTGAAAATCATATTTTAGCATCAAAAAACCATAATTGTTGATCTGGATGTCCATTTTTCCTCTGTGACCTATCAAATAAAATATTATGAAAAGGAATACGATTATATATTCTAATTTTTTTTAATAATGGATGATAATCATTTTTTTATGTTTTAAGTGAAGTTAAAAAATAGGACATTAACTTCAAAAAAAAAACAATAACTTTGGATTCGAGAGTTTGTTTTGGGTGGGGTATGAAATTATTCATAGAGTTTATATTTCTATCGATATGATGATGTTGAAATTTTAGTAGCGTTCCATTTATTTAAGATTTAATTTTCTGATGTGTCTTATGTGTCAGGGATTGCCTTAGTGGTAATGGAAATTCTTTATGGAGGGTACTTCAAGGTTAATAAATGTGCGTGTGTTTGTGTCTTCTTATAAATACTTATATATGTGTGTGTGTGTGTGTTTATATATATATATATATATCAATTTATTTTTATTTATTTATATATTTATATATATTTATGTTTATTTATGTGTGTGTGTATATAATTATATTTTACTATATGTATATATATATATTTATATTTAAATAGATTTATATTTATATATATTTATAGATATTTATATGTATTCATTTGTATATAAATCTATATATAAATATATTCAAATATATTTACGCAAACACATTTATATATATATATATAAATTTATTTACTAATATATATATTTATAGATATTTACATGTATTTTTGTATGTATATAAATATATATAATTTTATACAATTATATATAATTATAGACATATATACATATTTGTATTTTTATACATATATACATATATGTATTTTTATACATTTAAGAAAATTTATTTATATTATATATACATATTTAATATGCATTTGTATGTATTTATATATGTTTATTAATTAATATATAACTATATTTATGTAAATTTATATGAAATTATATTTTTATATGTATCTATTTATAAATTAAGAATAAATATATGTATGTGTTAACATATATTTATCTGTATATATATAAGTATATTAATGTCTACTATGTCACCAAATGAAGGGTTGATTAGAGTGGTAATGACTTTTTAGAATAATCAAGATGTAAGAGGTTCAAATCTTACACGACACATATTTATACTAAATTTTGTAGAGTGGGTCATGGTGGGTTTAAATGTGGTGAGCCTGAGCCTCATACAAGGAGGCTTGGGCTGGGATTATTGGCCCTAGACAAGGAGGGCCAATGGTAGCCTAGGTCCGAGCAAGCCTTTTCTATTATATATATAATAAAAAATTCAAAACCACCGCAAAATATTTCCTTCATAATTTTTTTGTTTAAAAAAAATATAAAATCAACACAAAAAATTTAAAACCACCACCTAAAACTACCACAAATATTTTTATATTCATTAAAATAAATGATAAATTATAAATAACACTTTTAAATTGAGTTTTTTGTATAGTGGTTCAATGTTGGAATTTTTTTTATTCACAAGTGTAGATTGTCACTCTAAAGGGGTGTTATTCGCTCATGGTGAGTAGTTTTTGGGGGGGGGGGATTTTGAAAAGTGGTTGTTTTTATTTGGAGAAAATTTCATTTGACTTTAACATTGATTTTTGTATCAATTATTTGTACATGAATATATTTATCTTGGTTTTTATATTATGAATTCTAAGCATTCAATTATGAATTTCATATTATTTTTGTTTATAATTTAAAAATATTGTGATCAATAGATTCCAAAATTTTAGCTCTTATTATATTATGAAGAAGTTGAGGCAATCAATATACAATTGGGTCGTGCAATATTTTTGGTTGAATTCAATGTGATTGCTTTTAAGTTTTATTTGAGAGCATATTATATCCAATTTTTAATATAAATCCCTCATTGCTTCTCAACATCATCTGATTTATGGGGATCTACACTTGAGATCTATGATGACCCATAAAAAAATGAGCATATCCTATGGCAAGTAGTTTAATTATTCCAAATAAATATAACCTTGTAGATACTTGTATTTTTCATTTAATCCCTTTAAATATTTTTAATAACATTAATAAAGGTGGTCACATTTACGGTTTATATTTAAAAGTATTTGGGTCTATGAATTTTTTTAATAATTTAAAATTATGGTTTTTAAGTCAATCATGTTAAAAAATTATTATCTCATAAATGGATACTTAAAGGGAAATTATGGCACCTTGATTATGTCTAGAATGAAAGACTTTACCTAAAAGATGTATAAATTTTGACATTGTTATTTGGGACCTAGACTATGTATTTTTTGGATTATTAATCAATGTGACTGATTATATAGACTTAACCCTCATAATCCCTTGAAAATATGATGTTAATCCCTTTTTAGATGGGGGTAATAATTTTTGGTGAGTGAAAATACTAGAGTATATTCGAACCCATTCGACATGTTTTAGATGATATTGGAAGAGGAATTGACATCACAAGGCATAGGTGGTTTTGTGATTAAGGCTCGAGCATTAGTGATTCACTAATGAGGAATGAATTTCATCTCCTTAATTATTTAGATGATTTATATAATCTCAAATTTGATATTTTTAATCACATAATTATTATCTCAGATTTTAACTTTTGATTTTTTGGTTTTTATATCTCAAATATTTTTTCATGGTGGGAATTATTTGATTATGTAAATATTTTTTATTTAATTCAATTTCCATATGTTAGTCAGGATTGATGAACTCTGTGGGAGGGGAAAAATTTTTAGCTTCCAAACCCTTTCTCCCCCCACTTTTTCCTCTCCTATCATTAAGTAAAATCACCATTAGCCTTTGTAATGGTCGAATATTTGATAATGAAATACCATGTCGATGAGATAGTTAAGAAAATTTGAGAATGATGCTGGATAAATAAATAGAGTTGTGAAGGATGTGGAACCAATGCAACATGTAGTTTTGTTTCATGAAAAATACCACTGAGAGAGGATCAAGTGGTTGATCAATGGGACACAATAGTTTTGGTACTATGAATCCTTTCAAGTTCACATGAATTCTAGGAAGAGACTATCAGAGGGGTGACTACAAGGAGTGGTGATGGTGATCAACATAGGTGACACCATGGGTATCATGTTAGCTTTTGGATGGTGGTTAAACTGATTGTAAAATAAGGGGATATGGTGAGATCCTTCTTGGGGTAGAAATTAAAACTAAAATATGAATAGTCATTCGAACACAAATCATGTACCTTTTTTAGGAGACAAATAGAGTTTCCATATAAGTTAAATATAACATGACATGTAACCTTGTAAGACATATCATATCCCATCCTTAGTTAACAAAAATGGTTTATGTGTATAATTAAATATGATATTATGTGTGTCTATGGGTTACCCACTCAGTTTGGCAGTCCACATTTATTGTATTAAACTAATGTACATGCTTTCCTAAACCTTGGCCTCACATTTCACGTGAGGTAGTTTACATCCTTTATATTGGTAGATGACATGCATCAAGATACTAGGGTATACAACTATGTAAACAACAAGTCCTATACTCCATATAATAATTGATAACATGATGCATAAGTTGAATTAAAATGATATAATAATCATACTCTATTCGAAACTTCTATTTGAGGCTTAGACACTATGTTTAGTAGAGCAAATATCTTATACTATGCGTTCTTCAGTTTTGTTAAATATTCTTATCCAAGTATTGTAATCAGACTAGTAAATAGTAATTATTATGGGTTTTGACCTCTAATAATGATTTTTCAATACTCTTTTCCATTAGATATAACTTATGAGGTATTTTGGGACATTTTAGGGTCTTATCTATATAAAGAAGAAGATAGTGCTTAGGCGATTCATTCAAAGTAGACATGGAGTTAGTAATCCCCCATGTGTTTTTGTGTGGTTATATATGCGTTATTTTCATGTACTCTCATATATGTATAACCATGAAAGGGTGTAGTCCCCCATACAACATATAGAGTTATGGTACTCCATACATATTTGGGTATGGTTCTATTTTCATGGAGTCTGTACCCCCTTGTGTATTGGTGTACACACCTCTATAAGGTTTATGTAAACCTTTGATCGCTATTCACACTTCATGAGGAAATAATCCCAGATAATATTAATAAAATGTTGTAAATAAGATTATATGTTCTATGTGGATTGGGTGCTATGAGTTTCTCAACAGATCTGGCATGCGTTATTATCTTTGAGATATGACTTACATCTGGGTTATTGGATTGGGTTTGACGATGATGTAGATTATCTATTATTTTAAAGGATATCAGGTATAATTTGTGTCTTTATATCTCTTGGACATGAGATGACTTATCTTTTACCCTCCTTGTGTTTTCAGGGAATCATAATGTCTATCTTTATACTCACCCCACCATAGGCTTCATGAAAATATGTGTTGTGTCCTCATAGATAATACACTGTGTGGTGTTGAATTAAATAGATGTGAATGTAGTAGTTCTAAGGATCAATGAATCATTATCTTTTTATAGTTAGAAGTGGGGCTCGTGTTGGGAGTAAATTTTTCATGAAGTTCCCCTTTTCCAGTTTCTCGACATCTATTTTATTTTAGGATGTGGGGCCTTTGTATTCGCCACTAATTTCTAGTGATACTTTTATTATTTTATGTTCATGTTTATCGTATACCACATAAATTTTATTATATATATATATATATATTATGTTTTTTACATTATTTTATTCTGTTATCAAGATAAGCGGCTGTATATAGGTTTTTTATGCTAAAGCCATATGACACCTTGATATTTTTCAATAATTTTCTCTATAATAATTTTTTTTCTTTAATAGCCTGTTA
The DNA here is from genome assembly GCA_963277665.1 of Viscum album. Taxonomy (NCBI): domain Eukaryota; kingdom Viridiplantae; phylum Streptophyta; class Magnoliopsida; order Santalales; family Viscaceae; genus Viscum; species Viscum album. The sequence goes on from OY728164.1 coordinate 2,027,811,483, forward strand.
ATTATGGAACACTGAACTTAAGTGAAAAATTCCTTATTAAAAATATAAAATGTACTTCATTAATATATCATTAAACAAAATTAATAAAAATAATGTTTTTGAAAAAATAATCATAGTTTCCTATGAAAATACCATTGATATTTGAGAAAATATAATGAACAATTGAATGGAATTTTGAATTTTTGTGAAAATTAATACTTTTTAGGAATGATATAAATAAAAGTTATTGATTAAATTCAAGTACTAAAATTAATAATGATATTCATGAAATATTTGAGAAATTATAAGGAATGTTATCATAGTAATTCCTTACTAAAGAGAAATGTTTTTTACAAAAAATTGTTTCTATTATATATATTTTATTTAAAAATTAATTTATTTTATTCTAGGTATTAAAATTAATGTATTTTTTCAAAAAAAGAATAAAAATTAGTGATCATTTATATAATTTTTATCAATTGGTTAAAATTAAACATAAAACAATTTGACGGTAATAAGATATTTTTTTTCTTCAGAAAAATATCATTATGCACGCAATGTGTTTTTATATTAATAAATTAAATTGATTAATATTTAATAATGATTTTATAAGTTTTTTAGATAATATATTAATAAAATATGCTGAAATTCATATACTACTTTTACTAGGCATGGAATAATAATAAATTTATTTTTATGTTTAGAAGGAAATTTTCTAAATAAAAATTGTTGCGATTTGTGTGTTTATTTTAAAATTAATTTGTTTTACATCAACAAATTTAATTTTGTTAAATGTTTTCAAATATTTGAATAATTATATTAAATTTTTTATAGGGATAATTTTATTTTCGGCCACAATGAATATTTACTATTGTAAAAATTAATCACCGTGATAAGGGTTAAAAGGGTAAACGAGGCTGTTAAACTAAGACATAGGTTATTAAATATCTCTAAAAAGTGTCAAAATATGATTTATGAGTATATTTTGTCAATAAAATATCTAATATTTGAATATTTTTCAATATTTTTTTTAATGAAGAAAATATATATTTTTTTATTTTAAAAAATTGAATATATACAAGGGTGTCATTCCCCTCACTTATAAAAGGGAACATCCTATCCACACATATTCAAATACATTGAGAAATCTATATTAGAAAATACCAACCCAAATATCTTCCAATATTTTTTACACATTTCCTAGAGGTCTTAGTGTCACAAAATACCATCTTATGAAGGCTTAAGATGTAATCTAAAAGAAGATACTGAATAAAGAGGTAATCAACTTAATCAGGTTCTTTAAAGTTTAATTATTCTTCCAAATGCTTAAAATTTATTTTATTCATCATTATATTATTAAATAAGTATTATAAATATAATTTAATTGTCTTATTTTGATGGAAGAAAAATTAACTATTTCTCATTCATCCAATGGAAAAAAAGTGTTGTTGATGCGTACATATGGACTACAGTCTCCATGAAGTGACACATTTAATTTTTCATCACCGCATCACATGGGTAGTTATATTTATTTATTTAATAAAATATATGATATAATTATGATTATGTAATGATAAAATAGTATCTACATTCATTTAAATTTCACCTTAGAAAATGAAAACATCGTTCGTGCATATGTGTAGAGACTACCACTACCATGGACGGTGAATTTCATTTTTCACAACCAACATTAATGGATAGTTATAGAAGTGTATATATTGAATAAATATGATAATTATGAATTTATAAAAAAAATTATATTATTAAACCATAAAAAATGCTCAAGGATGAAATCACCAAATTCAAACATGCAAGAAAAAAAGAAACAATTAACACCTATAATATAGATTTTAGTGGAGAATTATTAATAAGTGGGTTATTTGAAATTATAAATGAATCATATATATTATGATTAGAATAAAAATTGTTCCTATATATATTTATAATAAATCTATATTTATCATAATGGAGTTTTGATGATGTGAGATGAAATTTGATACTTGAGGTAAGGGTTTTTGTTACAATCTAACATTAAATATAGATAATTTTTGTTTCGATTTAAATTATTTGAAATTATATAATATATCTCACTCAAAACCCATATTTTTTCATCTTATCTAGTTATTTATAGATTTTTTCTAGTATTCATTCTATATTTCCCCACTATAGTACACAAAAGACTAAAATAATACTTTAATCAAAACCTTCCTCATTTATTCTAATAGGTTGGGGAATTTTTTATTCCATGCCTATATTCATTAAAGTGTTTTAATAATTTTATTTTAGATAATATAATTAGTGTATATTTTGATTTTAAATCATATTTTACTTTATTTAAAATGTTTTTAAAAGGAATATTTATAATATTTTTAGTATGGATTATATTTTATAATTAAATATAATGTGAAAAGTGTTTTGAAATGTTTACTGAATGAATAAAATTTTCAACAATCATAAATGTTATTTTATTTTATGATTAATTTTCATGTTTCCATGTTTTTTATAATGAAAATTATATTTTCATTTTTTCTTGGAATTTTAATTTTTAAATGTTATGAAACGAAAATGATGTTATCTCTTGTTTTTCGAAGCATATTTCTAACGATTTAATAAAAGTATTTTTAATCTATATACAAATACTTTTTAAGGATTTTTATGATTCATTTGGGATATGATATTATGATACCATGCACATAATTTTTATAGATTTCTTATTAAGATTATTTTTTAATGATGTTTTTATGAAACCTGTTTATTTTACATGAGTTAATAAAGTAATGATGAAATGATGAATGTTTTTATGATCTTGTGGAACACATAAGTATGGTTTTAATTACATGAAGCGTGGGACCAAAAATATATATCCCTTCAATTCATTAGGTAAATATTTACATCTCATGAGATAATATGAAAAGGGAATGGTGAGAGAACCCAATACAACATGGGAATTTTCTCACCATGATCAAAAATAAAGTAGGGAGTGAACCCAATCTACTATGATACTTCTTACATTATGTTATAATGGTCTTAGTAGCGATCCTTGAAAAATGAAATTTTTTAAATATGATTATTATTATTTCACACTCTAATTACATGTTGTTATTTTTATTATACAGTCTTAGGAATCATTATTGATTATTGATGATTTAACACTCTTATGACTCAATAATTGTTTAGGAAAACATTTTATAACATGAACCATGATTTATGATCTATATAAATTGTAGCCAAACCAATAGCCACATGGATTCATGCGTGCCTCCCCATACACCAGAGGCTACCGACTAGAAATTAGGGTATATGGAGAAGATAACAGGGATAGTATACCCTCACATTTAGAATCTCACATCATTATAACATAAATAAATTACAGAAAACAGTATAATAGGTTTAAAGAATGAAAAAGTAGTGAAAAATAAATACAGTACCTGAGTAAACATGGGAAATTTAAATTGAAAACAATGCATGTATGACAGATGGTTCTACCAAAATAGAATGTAAGAAAAACTATTAAGCAATACAATGTAATAAATTAATAACAACGCTAAAACTAGCTCTAGGAGCTTCCCGAGTACCATCTCGGGCCTATACCCCAACTCCATCCTTGAAAGGTAAACCAGGCATTAAAAGCTCGCTACTTCCCCTTTTATAATTACCAGCAGACATAATCTCTACTCAGGAACCAATGGTGCTTGAGAAAGGTGTGAGATACAATATTTGTAGGTCGGAACCCTTGGTGTCCAAACCATTCCATTTTAGGAAATATAAATAAGAAGAGTGTCATTGTAAGTAAATATAAGAAATAAATAAATAAATAAATAAATGCATTGGACTATGATATACTTGTACACCTATCTAATTACTTTATTTGGCCTAAGCGAGTGAGTCTGAACCAGAAGATCCTTCAATGTTTAGTTGACTAAGATAATTTATATAAAGGTGGACAATCCCCAATCTTGTGATTGGTCTTAGAGGACATGTACCTAGATTTTTAGTACCAAGGAATCACTTCTAATTTCAAAACATTTATTCACCTTTTCATTATTTCAATTTGAAAACAACTTTCAAAATATAGTGATACATCCTAATCCCTTCCATGAAAGTCCCATAGGACATTCCAAGTATCACATGAGGGGATTCACATATGACATCAGTCAAGGAGTCCATCCATAGTGACCCAAAGATTATGTCCTATGTTTCACTCCAAGCATGGTGTGAAAGCTCAAGTACTAACAGACCTCCGAGTCTATACCTAGTATCACAAGTAGGGGGTCCAGTCTGACTGAAGGCATGGTACAAACAATCATTCCATTGAGCATATCGAAGGGGACTCAACTAGAGAACTTTTATCACATAAATGGAGGAAAAAATATAACACATGTTGAGTCAATCTCAGGTGTAACTTAAATCACCCCTGACATGTATACTAACCATAAGAAAATTTTACTAGGAAGCATGATAGTTAGTAAAAGGAATCCTTTAGTCATAACCCCTTGTTTCACTAACGACTCTATGATAAAAGAAAAAAACAAGCATTTCATTTTGAAACAACATAATTTGTAGGAAATTCCATTTAACTCAATCATTAAACCATATATGTCTTATTGTAAATAGAATTTCATTGGAAAAAATTGAATAAAACTAATAAAGTACACGTCTTTAAGAACTTGACCCACTCATTCAACTAAAACCATTCATTTATTTCAGGGGTGCATAGGGGGCTAAAACATGGTTCATCACCCAAATAAAAAATTTATTAATTTAAGGTAGTAGTCATGATATGAAACACCCAAGGCTATTTAACCAATTTGAAATCAAAGGGTGGGGGGGGGATTAGAAGGTATGGGTAGAACACACCCATTGGTGTGGTTCGGTCTATATAAATCAATCATTGAGGTGATTCAATGTTTTTTAGGATCATAATACACCTACATAACAACTTGGAATTATTTAATTAATGTTATAGAGGCATGAAAAAAATGTCTTGGTGAGCAAAAAAAGGTCACAAAATTATTTATTGAAAAAAAATTACAAGAAAGATCCTAGAACACATACATTATACCATGGAAAACCAACATGTCCAATATAATGTCTTAATTTGGCCCTGTTCGAATGAAATCAAAGAAACCGTCCAACGCTATGAAAATATAGAGAATTAGTTCTCACAAAAAATAGTACAGTGAGAGGTAATATTAACAAAGACAAGAGGAAAGAGGATTGAGTATCTTACTATGAGGAATGCATAGAAAAAAATTATGTTTGAATTGGAGGATGGATGAGGGAGATCTCTCCATCCATGTAATAGGAGAAGAAAACCAATAGAGGAGTTTTTTTGGTATAAGATTTATAAGAAAAGAAGAGGTAGAAAAGAATAAAGAAGAAATGGATAAAATGGTAATTTCACCTCATTAATGAGGCCCAAGGTTTAACCACATGGTTGCCCAAAATGTGCACCAATTGTGTATAGGTTACTACTTAAGGGGGAAATGGTTTCACAATTTTGGACACATGGTTAGTCAAATTGTGGGCCAACATTGAAATGAATAGTTAATAGGTACAACCAAAATGGCACTACCTATGTGGGATAGGTGCATAGTTTGGATAAACCATGTATAGATCGTGTGACACATGACACACCCAAGGACCAGGACATATGGTTTTTTTCCTTGGGTCTACATGGTTTTAGAAAAACCATGCAGCAGTATCAGAACCTCCCGAAATGATGTTTTAGGGATCGATGATCTAAAAACATAATAGAACACATAGTTCACCCCAATCCTTGAACCACATCCAAAAAGAACACATTGGAGTGATGGAACTCTTAAAATTCCATTTTTATTCAAAGTTTACAAAACAGACCATCCACCAATGATAAAACTCAAATTCCATTGGAATTTCATCTGGTCAAAAAACATGGGACGCTACAACGTCCCCACCACAAACCTTATCATCCTTGAATAATCTTGGGAAAAAGAAGATAAAAACACATGACCTACTCAAGATATGAAGTATCATTCAAATAGATTCATTGTATTTCCACATTTCCAACGTACCTCAAGCATCACCGTAACACATGACACAAATACTTTAGAAACTAAATACAATGAGTTTTTCTAAGATGAAACCTGAAGAAAGATCTTACCCAATCCCATACAACATGAGATGTTATCACGTCATCCTCTCCTCAACAAACCAGCCTATAGTACTATCACTATAGGTTTAGTCATTTAAGGTCCAACTCTGTATCACATACCCCTACCATTAGAATTTCACTTCAAGACCTGCCCAAAGTGTTCTAATGATGCTTATGACATAAGACATGATCCAAATGAAGGGACTACTCTGAACTATCCCTATTTAAACTTACCATTCCAACCATTACATGATTTTTTTTGTCAACATGTACTTACATTTGTATTACCCGACAATGGAAAGAAGTAATTCCTCACCAATCACATACGACCAAATAGAGGGATATCCAGTAGCACCATCCCTAGCCTACTACCCTCGAGGTAACTATATTTAAAAGCCACTGCATTTTAAAAACCTTGATCAGTGCCTTTTATAAGAATAAAAAATATTATTACTCCATGCAAACCCACCAAAGTCAGTGATCGGCTTCCGGTAACATCTCAATCCAAAAACATCCATTTAAACAATCATGCCTTATCACAAGCATAGGTACATTCTCGATCCAACATATTTGGATATTCATGGATTAAACACCCCCTATGAGTCTGACTAAATATGGGGGTGACCTCAAAGTGAATAATAGGAGTCCAAGGAACTCATCTAAGGAAAAACAAAATCAAATCTCACAAGTTAGATGGTGGTACAAACCGAATGTATAAAAAAATAAAACAGATGGAACGCAAAGTGAAATCATCCTGGTGATCAAGTCAAAGGGATCACATAGTGTTCATGAGTCCATCTTACGCATTCCATGTTGGGAAAACTAGTCATCACTCAGGATCAACCAGACCTCATAAGATAACAATACTTCTAGAGCGCACTAGACTGAAGCCACCCAAACAAACCCAGTGAAAATTTAAAACCTTAGCATAGTGTAATACTAACAGTCTTTTAGTTCACCCTGACAACACCAAGATAAGGTACATGGTTTCCATATAGCAGATATTACACTAAGAGTTTTTAATGATATACAAAAAGGATTTGATACTTTCACCAAATTGAATATGAAATTATTGGTATGACTATGATCCTTTTTTATCCAACATTGCAATGAGAAGGACAGTTGGACCTCAACTAGTAGACTTTCTCCAAATAGCTTGTCTACACATACCGATGCATTTCCATAACCCAAATGCAATCCCTTTACCACACAAGGCATTCCAACATGATTAAGCATATCCATTAAAATCCATACTTGAGTGACGGTGTTTAAAAATGTTGTACCCACAACCAACCATTCATCATCATGATGCCTCCTAATCACTAACATGATCCCAACTTACTGGCCTCAATGTATTCCAAGAGAAGCGCTGACCATTCTAGAAGGTCCGTCTTGGTTACGTGTCTTCTACTTGGAGGACACATTTAACAAAAACTGACATGATGTTCCTCACCTTGGGATAATCCGTAGTTATTGGACCCACTGAAGAGGAGACTCATTCCATGGCACACACTCCATTGACTACAGACAGTGAGTCCTCTACATGGATAACACGCATTCAGAAATCATTAAACAAAAGAGACAAATACAATAAGTCACTCAAGTGTGAAATATTATGTTCAATTTTATACTTACAAGAAACTCTAATTCTAATTTATATCCATGGATTCCATATCATTATTCATAAAAGGAAAAATGACTAACCAATGTGTCAAACACCTGATCTGCTTAGAATTCCATCCCAATCATTGAGATGAGTTTTATTTCTCTAGAAACTCATGTCAATATAATATAGAGTTGTCTGGTGTTCAGAGTGTAATAACTCCATATTAAACGATTAATACTCATCTCAAATGGTTCAATGTACCATTTAACAAGATAACAAGTACTATTTACATGGACACATACTACCATTAAATCACATGAGAAAAAGACACATCCTTGATACTATCCATAGGCTTATCGGCCATATGAATTCCAATATTTTATTTTCAAGGGGAAAAACTAACTCTGATATATATTAATCTATACGACCATAAAAAATGTCGATGACCTCTCGAGTCATCCAACACTAAAAGGTAATAAAGGAAGGGTCACACAACCTACTATATCGGTGATAATTCTATTGGCGTGTGCAGCCTGGTTGAACTAAGCATTTTAGAATTATCAAACTCAGAGAAAGGGTTAAACAACACATGACCACTCATAAAAAAGGTGTCATTTTGGAACTAAGAGCCTACACGGGACTATTGAACCCAAACAGTACCACTAAATAGAAACAAATCACAAGCAACATGAAAGGGTTCTATGATCTGAGGGAGCTACCTACAATTGAAATCCCATTACAAATTCTAAAAGTACTAACCCAAAACAAGGTAATTCCTATGAAAGGAAACTGGGATCTAGGGCCCATAACATAGTTCAAAGATATAAGATAAGGGGACCACAGAAAATGTTCACACTCATGTTTCATGTCAGAACTCAAGGACAACACTTAAAGGATTTATGATACCCATACATGAGGGCCATACCAAGATCACCACTTAAGATTCCATTTTAAGGCATCAAGGCAAAACCCAAATTTTATTATTTAAACATTTCATGTTTAAATTTTATGTAAATAAACACCTTTTATGAATGGAAGAGACATAACACTTACTTTACAATGGAATAAGGAACACATGAAAGATATTTTAAACTACCCTTTTAAGCATTATTATTCAGTGACATCACATAATAATTAATCCATTTTATCACATAAACCCAAATTAAACACTAGTAATTAAATTATAAGGTATCACATAACTCAGCTCAATGGAGATCAAGAATGGTATTCAATTAATTAAAGGGGGTACTGGTCAGAAATAATTCAACCCTATATTTACATGAGAATCCATATAGGAGGCTATGAGCACTTCTAAAAGTCCCTCCACACAAACAATAAGCACACCCCTTTGGGGTTAAGCACTGAGGCCAATCAAAAGAAAAAGGAAACTTATGACTCTCCCATTTATCCATCTGGGTTCAACAAAAAGAAACATGAAATTTTTTAAACTCTAAGATTTTAAAATACACCCCAATAGTTTCATTTTATTAACAACATTCCCTATCTTACCTAATTAGGTGAGTTTTGAATTTTTAAAATTAGTTAGATGGGTCATTAAGCCGAAATAAAAGTGACAAATCCCTTATAAAAAAACCAACACATTTATGGTCAAGATTGAACAACATTTACATTTAAAAAAACTTCTAAATTAGATTCTCCTAATAGATGGTTTGGTTTTATGGGTGACCACACTTCAAATTATAATGTTCCCATATAATTTATATGTTTTAGGAAGCCCCCATCCAACCACAATCATTTATATCCAAAAGAAAAGAAAATTAAATTGACTTAACATTTATTCCATAAAAATTAGGTATATAAAGTTAATTAAAAATGGTTTGATTATATTAAACTTCATTTTCAATCTTATAAGGCACCCATACACCTTAAGAATTGGACATTGACTCCCATTTAATTGCAAGAAGAATATTTTAACTTATACTAATCCACATAAAAGAATGAAAATTTTATGAAATCCCACTAAATAATCCCAAACATGTAAATTAAGCACAAAAGGATAAACATGTAACAAAGTATGTGGAAACTGAACATGTTTCCTAAATTCCTAACATTCCATGTAAAGGAAATATATTAAAAACACGTAAGACACATCAATAGTTTCACATATAATGACAATTAAATCTATATGGCATGGAATATGCATCTCATATGAATTATTATGTGCCTATAATTATTCTTGTACTCCATCCTACTTACCATATGTGGCCAAGGTATATTACTAAATCTCATAAATTAGTATGTAGTGGAAAGCAATCAAATCACTCTAGGTGAAAAAATATTAAACTATAATAGAAAACAAAAAAAACATCAATCCCATCCTTGGACACTTGGTCATTTTCCCATGGGTGGGTTTATGAGTCCTATACAAGACTATTTACAAAGTTCTAAAACCTTCCTAGTCCCCTGTCTACCATCCCAAAATAGTAATACAAAGGAAAAAAAGGAAGGCTGTGATACAACTTTGTAATGTCTCAACCCGAATAACTATAGAAATGTAGTCATACCAGTATCCACATAGCCTCAAGAGAGCCTCCCCATATTCCAAAGGCTAATGACTAGAAGTGAGTGTCTAAAGAGGATATAAAGAGGTTACTATACCCTCATAGGTAGAGTACCAATGTTTTAAAACAAAAAATAAACAGCACTCAATAGAAGAAGTAGTATAAAGAAAGAATAAGGAGTATAAAATAAATATAGTAATCGAGTAAACATAGACAACATAAATTAACAACAATTCATGTATGAATAATGGTGCTACAAGAATAGACCATAAGAAAAAACAATCAGCAATACAATGTAATAAAATAATAACAACACAATAACTAACTACACGAGAATCATGAGTACCGGCTAGGTCCTACGCCCCAACTCTATCGTAGAAATGTATATCAATCATTGTATGTTGGATTCTTCTCCCTTATAAATACCTGTAGACCTAAAGTCTAATCAGGTACCAATGTTTCTCAAGTAGGGTGTGAGATACAATATCAATATGCTAGAACCCATGGTGTAAAAACCTTTAAATTTTATGAAAAATCAATAAGCAGTGTGCCATAATATGTAAATGCGAGACATAAATAAATAAATGGATTAGAGTAGAGTGGGCTCTACTTGGAAAACCATCCAATTACCTACTTAGGCCAAATATAGTGAGTCTGAACTAGAGGATCCTTCAACAGTATGTTGGGTGAGATAATATATAAGATGGTGGACTATCACCATCATTGTGATTAGGCTTACATGACATCTCCCGACATTTTTATTACCGAGGAATCAATTCTCACTTGAAAATGTTCACCAACATTTTATTGATTTCAATTTTGAAAACCAATTTCCAAATATAGTGAGGCACCCTGAGCCTGTCTAGGAAAATATAGAAGGGATTTCCAAGTATCACTCAAGGGGATCCATATATGACCAAATTCAAGGAGTCTATCTATAGTGATCAAGGAATGAAGTCCCATTGTCACGACCCATCCTCATAGGTCTGTGTCATGACTACCCCAAGCCCACATTCCATAGGTCAGGGGCTCGCGACTAGCACCGAAGGCATATTCCCTAAAACTGGGAAGGCATTGCCTTTATAACCTGTATAGACACACAACCAAGCACACAACAAGATTCGAAATAAAGAAAATTGTATTGTAAAAGAGAGATTATAGTAATAAAAAAAGGGGCAAGAATACAAGACAAAATGGAAAGTACAAGAAACTGAAAGTTCAAGTAATCTAGAATAACTCATGTGGACACCCGCCTAGGATCCTACCTGAAGGGTAGGTAAAACTCTCGATCGACCATCTCGGTGGTATGCCTCATCTAAGGTCCACATCTCAGGTACCTACAGTCCTGGTATTCTCGTCCTCAATCAGCGATATCCGTCATCTTCACCAAACACAACAATGTGCGGGCATAACCCATGCAGTGGTGAGTATAACGATACTCAGTAGCGACCCTGAGACCCTCAAGGTCTCACAAAATTCAAAAAGGATAAACCACAAAGCATGAAATCAACTGACAACCCTACTTAGGTATATGCCCATACATATACCTAAGTTATCAAGTAAACCTATCTCAAACATGAGGAATCACAAGGCCCAACTCATTAGCCCAAATCTCAACGATTCTACAATGGAAGGGAAATACCACAAAGGAATGTACCACACTTGTACGCCACAGTGAAGAATACCACCAAGGTATTATCATGAAAGAAATTACCACACAGGTACAGACTCAGCTCACACAAGGTATAACTTTGGTACAATAGTAGATATGATTAGTTGTTACTACTGAATCATCTTACTCTATTAAGAGGCAGACCCATGGATGATCCTAAATCATCATCAGACCCACACATGATCTCTAGGTGATGACCCACATAGGATCACACGGTGCTGACCCACACAGGATCAATTGGTGATGACCCACACAGGATCACTCGGTGCTGACCCAAATAGGATCTCTAGGTGCTGACCCACACAGGATCGCTCGATGCTGACCCACACAGGATCACTATTCACTCTTCATGTCACAACCAGTTACTAGGTTCCCGCACTAAGCTTGATCGTCTTGGGGAGAGTCTGCTTCTCAATCCACTGGTCGATACTACAACTGCCATGAAGTCCCACGAAGAAGTATCCCAAAGGACCGCCACATCATAGGGGTCTCAATGCTATAGAAGGTGTGTCAATTGGATTCCCGGTCTGTAAGTTATTAGCCTTTTAGTCCCGAGGGCCCGGTTGGATTTGTGCACGATCCAACCTGACCATACCCCAACTTTACCCAAAACACTAACAGAGTATACCAAAGAGACCATATCTCTCCAAGGTTTACAGCGCCATTGACGGTTTGTCAAACGAATCCCTGGTGCCAAAGTTATGACTGATAGAGTGAAAAGCTCGTAGTTGGTCTGGGTCCGGTCCAATCCGGTCAGACCGACCCAGCATGGGCAAACCCAACCCGGTTTGGGTCGATTCAACCCACGTTGGGACCGAACCGACTCACGCTGGGGTGCATAGGGGTCGTGGAGCGGCGCGAGGCCGTGAGGGCGACGCGGAGGCCGCGGGGGCCACAGAGCAGCAGAGGCTGTGAGGTCGTGGAGGTCATGGGTGTCACGGGCGCCGCGGAGCAGCGGAGGTCGCGAGGTGGCGAGGTCGTGGGGCAATGAAACTGCAGGGGGGTCGCGAGGCCATGGGACTTCGAGGTCATAGGGGACGTGAGGCCGCGGGATGGTGGAGCTGCGGGGGCCGCAGGGCGGTGGAGCGCAGAGGCCTCAAGGCGGCGATGGCCGCGGGTGGCGCGGGGCCGCGGGGGGCGGAGGCCACGGGTGGCGCAGTGCCACAGAGGCTGTGTGTCAGCGGAGCACAACGGGGCGCGAAGGCCGTCGGTTGATGGAGCGTCGTGAGACGGTGGGGCGTTGTGCCTTCACCGGCAACCAGCTTGACCGAACACCATTTCTTTATCGCCTTCGTCACTGCCAGTCGTGGTGCTGGATGTGGTTCTTGAGTTCCACTGGTTCCAACCGCCGGAACCGGTTTCCATCACCATCGTGAAGATCACACAAAAGTACCATAAGATTTGTGGATGGTTCAGTCCATGTTTGTTTGGTCCGTACTGTTCTAATTAGAGTGGTAGCATATAGGTCAAGGATGGTGATTCAATGTGAGTGGAAAATTAACAAAGATCAATTTAAAACACACCCCTACCTCAGATATTTGTTGATGGAGGACGCGAGGAAGGAGATGATGTTGTTGGGGATAGAAGGACATCAGTGACGTCGGCGTTTCCTCGATCGTCGGTTCCTTGTCGTTGAAGGTGTTCCTCATTAGTGTGAGCATTATTCATTGGGGAGCGCGTTCATTGTTGGAGAACACGTTCTTCATTGGAGAAGTGTAATCCTATAAAGGTTCTTCTCTCTTTCTCCTTTTCCAAAAACATTCCCCCAACCCCCACCAAAAATTAAATGTCCAACATAATAGAATATGTTATCTATTTAGTTTGTTGGCCTAATCTCAAATTTGCTTAATTAATTAATTGATGAGTTGGTATAATCAATCAAAGGGGGGTTCCCTAAATAAATTGGGGGAAGTTTAAGAGGATTCCCCACATTTAACAGGGAGGTTAAGGGTTTCTCCCATTAAAGGGGAGTTCATGAGTTATATCCATATTAAAGTAGAAGTTTAGGGGGTTCGGGTGGTCTACAGCCTTGAATTAAAAATTGGGAGGTTTTGGGATTAGTGGTCATCTCCTCCATAACCCACACATGTAGGTGGTTTCTAGAATAAAAATAAAATATTTATTGTATTTTATTTTTATTTCCATGAAAATCCCAAAAACTAACTTTAACTCTCGACCAACTGTCATTGAGATGAATGTCTCCTTAAGTGAATACCGATGCTGCGAGTTCAGCAGTGTCCTCAAATTTCAATTCCGAGCACCAGTTAAAAAGTTATAAAACTTGCTCGCACATTTACTAAACACACTCAAAAAAAGTTCAGAAATTCATTCCGAGCACTCCGGGCCTCAGAATCACACACCGTCAATTTTCACAGACTCATAAAATTCCCATATATTTTTAAAAAAATCACATAGAAATTCTGGGTCTTTACATTTTCCCCACCTTATGGATCTGAAATCCTGAAAGCCACATCACAAAAAAACTATGAAAACAGGTGCGGTTACTGAGCAGGAATCTAAGCCTTCCACTGTCATGTGCTCTTTTAGAGGGTCTCGTGCTACCAGCGAATGCGCACTAGAGGTATCGAACAACCATGAATGAACCGCTCCTGTCGATCATCAATCTCCACTGGAACCTCCTAAAACGTCTCCCCATCCTCGATGTCCAGCCCGCTGTGATTGATTCCGTGAGATGGGTCGTGCACGTATCTTCTCAGCTGGGATACGTGGAAGACGTCGTGCACCTGATGCAACTGAGGGGGAAGAGCTAAGTGGTAAGTCACCTCACAAACTCTGCTGATGGCCTGGAAGGGTCCAATGAACCTTGGAGATAACTTTCCACCTCAGCCAAATCTCCATAGAGCTCTTCAGGGTGAGACCTGTAGAAAGACATGGTCACAATCCTCAAACTCCAAAGGTCTTCGTCTCATGTCAACATACGACTTCTGCCTGGTCTATGTAGTCTTCATCCACTCCTGGATGATCTGAACCTTCTCTATGGTAGCCTGAACCATCTATGGTCCCACGAGTGCTGACTCCCATGGGTCAGTCCAGCACCAAGGTGATCTATAAGTTCTCCTGTACAACTCCACAAAAGGCACCATCCCAATGGTGGAGTGATAGCTTTTTTTGTATGCAAACTCCACCAAAGGCAAGTGATCCTCCCAAATGTGACTGAAGTTGAGGACGCAAGCACGTAGCATGTCCTCGTGGGTCTGAATGGTCCGCTCAGTCTGTCCATCCGTCTAAGGACAGAAGGCAGTGCCCTAACAATGTTGTGTCCCGAAAGCCTCCTACAACCCCTTCCATAGTCGGGAAGTAAAATGTGCATCACGATTTGAGACAATTGTTGAGGGTACTCCATGTAGCTGCAAAATCTCTTGCACATAGAGGCGTACCAAGCTATCTACTGAACTCTACTCTCTGATAGGTAGGAAGTGGGCCGACTTGGTAAGTCAGTCGATGATCACCAAAATAGAATCATGACCTCTAGATGTATGTGTAAGTCCGGTCATGGAGTCCATGGATATCCCATCCCACTTCCACTTTTGGACCTCTAAAAGATAAACCAAGCCTGTTGGTACCTGATGCTCTACCTTCACTTGTAGATAAGTGAGGCACCGAGAGACAAACTCTACTACTGATTTCTTCATTCTCGGACACCAGTGCTATCATCGGAGATCCTGGTATATCTTCTCCACTCTTGGATGTATCGCCAGAGGGGATATGTGTAACTCCCTCAACACTTCCTCCTGAAGTGAAATCGGTACCATGGTATGTCCTCTGAAGAGAATGACGTGATCCCCACCTTCAAAAAAGCCACCAAGTGCCTTTACTGTGGATATCTGAGCACGTCGAGTCTCGTAGTCAGTGTCCCCATGCTATGCCTCCTGACTCATTGAAGAAGTGGGGGAGTGATTGTAAGAGACTGAAGAAAAGCTACTCAATCCCAATCCACAAAGGATATCTATAAAGCGGTTAGCTGCTCCATCGCCTTGCCTAGCCGATGTATAACAGATCTCTTGCTCCGTGCATCTGCTACAATGTTCCCTTTCCCACGAGTATAGAATATATCTAATTCATAATCGTGGAGGAACTCAATCCAATGTCTCTATCTCTGGTTCATGTATTTATGAGAGAAGATATACCAAAGACTCTTGTGATCCGAGTAGACTATAAAGAGTTCACCCATCAGATATTGTCTCCAAATCTTCAAGGTGAAGACCACTGCTGGTAACTCTAGGTCACAGGTATTATAGTTATTCTAATGTTGTCTCACCTGTCGAGAACCATATGCGATCAATCCTCGCTCCTGCATTTGGACACATCCGAGCCCAGTCACTAATGCGTCACATTAGACTACCTACTAAACGCCCTCCTCTGGAAGCCTCAAGATGGGGGCACTAGCCAGCCTCTGCCTCAGCTCCTGAAAAATCCGTTGGCATCTCTCTGAACAAACGAAGGGTTTCCCCTTCTTCGTCAATGGTGAAGGTGGTGCTGCAACTCTAGAGAAATCTGGCACAAATCTTCGGTAGTATCCGGCCAATCCTAGGAAACTTCGTACCTCCGTCACACTCCTAGGTGGCTCCCAATAAAGTAGCACCTCAATATTTGCTGGATCCACTGCAACTCCAGCCTCCAATATGACATGTCCCAGAAATTGAACCTCTCGGATCCAGAACTGGTACTTCAAGGGCTTACCATAAAGCTGTTGCTCTCAGAGTGTGTCTAGTGCTACTCGAAAATAATAAGCATGATCCTCCTCAGTATTCGAGTAGATCAGAATGTCTTTGATGAAGAATACTACAAAGCGATCAAGGTATGGATGAAAGATCCTATTCATGAGTACCATGAAAACTGTTGGAGCATTGGTCACGCTGAATGGAATAACCAAGAACTCATAATGGCTATACCAATATCTGAAAGACATCTTCTACACATCCTCATCTCATAATTTGAGCTAGTGATAGCCTGACCTGAGTTCTATCTTCGAGAACCACCATGTTCCCTTCAGCTAATCAAAGAGGTTTTCAATCATCGGGAGTGGGTACTTGTTCTTCACAGTCACCTCGTTCAATCACCGATGGTCAACACAAAGCCTCAAGCTCCCATCCGCCTTCTTAGCAAAACAATTGGGGCTGCCCAATGAGATACACTGGGCCGAATGAATCCCTTCCCCTGCAAGTCCTCTAGTTATACCCGCAGCGCACGAAGCTCTGCGGGAGCCATCAGATATGCTGGTGTAGATATCAGTTCCATCCCGGGGTACATGTCAATGTAAAAGTCCACCACTCTATGAGGAGGTAGACCCGAAGCAACATTAGGGAAGATATCCGCATACTGGTCCACCACTATAGGATAACTCAAACTCTCCACATCAACTACTCCGAGGGTATGGCTAGCGAACTGATGAGTGATCAGCTGTACTATCCTCCGGGTAAGTACATCATGTGCTGGAAAGGCTCCCTTCTCGCTGGTGAAGGTAAAACTGGTCCCATCTGTGTAGACACACTAGAATTTCCACCTAATACAGTCAATCTGAGCATTGACTGTAGATAACAAATCCATAACTAAGATGACGTTGTCAGGCCTCGACACCGCTACTAGGAGATCCCAGCCAAATCATTCGCCTCTTATAGTAAGCTCACAATTATGGAACTAGTGTGAAATCATCAAATCCGCTCCCATAGGAGTCTCTATCTGTAATGATAGAGCCAACGACTCCGTAAGAATCTCTGAGAACTGAACGAGGGTAGTGGCAATGAAATAATGACTGGATCCTGTGTCTATAAGTACTATAGCTAAGGTGTAATAGAAAGAGATCATACCTCATATCATATTTGGAGCACCATGGTCATAGGCCTCAGCTACCTGGAGCTGAGCTCACCCCTTTCCTCCTGCTCCCTGTGGCCGGGGTGGACAACCTAGTGGTGGTGGTGGTAATATATCGAATCGTTTCCCACCGCCAGCTGCATGACCAGCTCCTCTACCACGTCCGCCTGCTCCCTGCAGACCACCTCGATCGAACCTCTGTCTCTGCCTAGGCGGTCCTTCGACCGTCTACTGATCATCCGGAGGGCGGGTCGGACAGTCACGAGCCTTGTGACGCTACCCGCCGCATGAATAACACTTCCCGCTCCTGGCATGACTGGCTCTGCCTCGGGTGCCCCACACAACGGACCCTAAATCATGCAGTTGTCCACCTCTAGACATGGTCTTCTTGGACCTATCTGACATATGTCTGCTTCGAGCTGCATAAGACTCCGCTATGTTATGTTCGGTGGTGGGTCTCACTGCCGGTGATTACTCAGCACGAAAACTCTCCACTAAGAAGGCTCTCTCTAACACCCCCTCCAGCGTTTGGATGCTGAGTGAGATCATCTAAGCCCTAATCTTCTGCCTGATTCCCTGCTCAAAGGTCCGAGCCCTGAAGAATGAGTCCCGCACCATATCAGTGGAGTAACGTGAGAGGTCAGTGAACCTCGCTGAGTACTGATCTACAGTCATGCTACCTTGCTGCAGATGAATCATCTCCTATATGTGCACTGTGTGAAGAGTCGATGGGACAAACTCTGCCCGAAACAGGCTGTCAAAGTTTGTCTAGAGAAGAATCACCACATCGTGAACTTAAAGAATCAAGATTTACCATCTTCCTGCTGCTTCTTATAGAAGGATGGTAGCAAGGATCAACATTAGGTCAGTTGGTGTCCCTACCAGTCGAAAGAATCTCACTATGAACTCCAGCTAATCCTCAGCTGCCTGTGGGTCTGTCTCTCCCCTGAACCTGGGTGGCCTCTAGCGCTATAACTCATGAAACACACTCAAGTGGCATGCACCCTTTGCTGCTGGGGCTGGCAGCATCGGTGGCCTAATGGGTAATGGTACTTCTGGTGCCTCTGGTGGATAAGGGACCTGCACAGAGGCCTCTTCGCTCGATGGGCTAATAGTGAGTACTACTATTGGAACCTCATCTAGTTGTCTGCATTCACTACTACAAAAACGGGCAAGGGAAGCGCCCCCTTATATCAGCGCTAAGCAAAACCGCTGATAAAGGTTACCATGTATCAGCGCTAAAATTTTAGCACTGATAAAGGAGTTCTTTATCAGCACTTTTCTAGCGCTGATATATGGCCTCTTTATCAGCGCTAGAAAAGCGCTGATAAAGAAACCTTGTATCAGCGCTAGAAAAGCGCTGATAAAGAAACCTTGTATCAGCACTACAATTTTAGCACTGATATAGGGAGTCTTTATCAGTTCTTTTCTAGCCCTGAGAAAGAGGTCATATATCAGCGCTAGAAAAGCACTGATAAATTACTCCTTTATCAGCGCTAAAATAGTGTTGATAAAAAGACCCTTTATCAGCGCTAGAAAAGAGCTGATAAAGACTCCCTGTATCAGCACTAACATTTTAGCGCTGATACAGTAAGGAATTATCAGCGCTTTTGTAGGGCTGATAAAGGGTACTATTATTAGCGCTAAAAAAGCACTGATAAAGGACACCTTTATCAGCACTAAAATGTTAGCGCTGATAAAGGTAGTCTTTATCAGTGCTTTTTTAGCGCTGATAAAACCATAGTGCATTTTTTTATAAAGTCGGTCGCACAGTGACCTCGTTTTATCATGACCTAAATCTCTCGCGGTACTGGAACTCTGCGACTCCGCTCTGCCGCCCACTGAGATCACGTTGCCGGACCTCCACTGCCCTTGCTACTCGTTGACGGACCTCCTCTGCCCGCTGAGTTTACATTGCCGGACCTCCACCGCCCTCGAGCTTCATTTTTCCGGACCTCCGCCGCCCGCAATGCTTTCAAGATTTGGTTTGCAGGACCTCTTTTAAGGCATGTTTTCCAAATCTTTTTTCAATATTGTTCTCCTCTCCCATTTGTATATCATTTTTTTAACATGCTTTTTTATTCTATGGGTGAGTATTATAGATTGACCGATTGAAGAAAATGGACGATACTTGATGGAAAATGATGTAAAGGGGATGATTCACATGTGTTTACTAATTTTCATTATATTTCTCAAGAACATGGTGCTTGTTTACTTTTATTGTTGAAAATCCTCATTGTTTTTTAGTGGGGTTGTTTGAGAAGTTTTTTATTAGTTTGGTTGTGATAGATTCCATTGGGGAAACTGTGAGATGGTTGAGGTGGTAAATCGTGCAGTGGGGAAGCATCAACCTTTCCATTGTTAAAAATCTCTAATGAGTGGGTTATTGTGGGAGATGACAACGTTAGTTGATATGGGTTTTCCTTTTAGTTTCCTAGTGACATAGAATATATTTTTTAATGATGAAATTGAAAAGGGTTTGGTGGGAATTGAATAAATTCATAGAGAAAAATGAAATGGTGGCTATAAAACTATTCTCACCCCCTACGCGATGAGGGTATCAGGTGGTTCCCTCTTCTAAAATTCAAATATGTGAGTTCATTTACCGAGATATAAACCTATGAACACTCTTAATTCAGGAAACATCCAACTCTAGGTGATAATCCTAGGTTGCCTTAGGTGATGAGAATATGAAGTCCCTATGTTATGGGAATATGAGATCTTCCTTATCTCCCAAATAATGTTCCCTTGATTATACCTCATGAGATTATATAGAGATTCATTAGGGGATATGCCTAAGAATCCCCTAAGTGATGATCATAAGATCTCTTATTCATCTCCTAGGTAATGATCCGAGGATTATACCTCACATGAGGAGCATGATATTCCTTAGGCGATGTGCCAAAGAATCCCCTATGTGATTAGCATACGATCTCTAAACACTTCCCTTAGTGGATGATCTTATGTTCTTACCTCGTGTGATAAGAACACGATTCATTAGTTGATGAATATAGAAATTTTTATGTGCTATGAATATATTTTATGAACCAAATTGGTTTAGATTCCTCACATGAAAAATGTGATCCACCTTGTGTAATGAGCCCAAATTTCCAATTCATATGGGTCTTATTCTATGGGAACCATACATATTAGCCCATACTCTAAATAAAAACATTCCCACACATAGAGGACGATATTCACATAGTGTTCCATACTCCTACTAGTTGAAAAAAACCTATACCACATAGAGTCATATTTTTTGTGAATCCAAAATACACTCACTAGGCTATAACCCCTTTTAGTTAGGCCAAAAATGTCTTATCACACATATTTACCATACTAACTTTCACTTGGTATCATTCGAAAATTCATATATACAACTTGATGTTAAACTATATCAATTATTTATAATTAGAAGTACATTGCACATGGTTGTGATAAATACCCTCGGTGCATTCACTAACGCATGACATGTTAGAGGATGGTTTTTGGGGGTCACTAGACTATAATCTACTAACCAATAGAGGGGTCTAAATGGGTATAGGCCATGAAATAGTGTTATCAAATAATTTTATTAGGAGATATGATGGGGTTTGATGTTTGGAACATTTGAGGATTTAAATGGTTTGGTTTAGAAAGTATTTCATTTGAATTCATTGGTATGTTTTGGGTGTACCATTCCTTAGGTTTCAAATTATTCTCTTAGTGGTTCTTCATGATTAGTGGTTGTAGTCTCTTATTTGGGTGAAGGGATGTGTTCTTAGTATATTTCCATCTTATGATGTTCTTTATGGTTAGTGGTTGTAGTCTCTTATTTAGAGATGTATGATGTTCTTGCTGAGGGCCACTATCTAGCTAGTGGTGTCGTTGTATATGAGAAAGCATTGATGTAGTTGGATATGTATGATATTCTTCATTTGAGCAGACTCATTCAGATTCCAAGTGGGTGTTTCTATACTATATCTTCTTTTTGGGATTCAAGTGTTTCATCAATTCATATTTTATCCATTTGAAGTTGGTTAGACATGTTTTGATCATTTTGAAGCATAAAATAACCCTATTAATGAAAATAATATATGGAATGGATGGTATCTTGTTGTGAACTAACCTTTTTCATTGAAATAAAGTAGGTTTTCTTCTATCCAACATGAAATCCACTGACGTATTCACAAATACAATGTTTTTCCATCCTATTTGGGGTATTTTGATTCACTCCCCCCCTTTTGGTTTCCATTTCTTCTTGGCATGATCATCAGGAATGGTTTCGCTTCCACCAGTAGTGAGTATTTAGGCATGATGAATAAATACTAATGGTTAGGCTATATTAATCTCCATTTTTATAAGGAAGTGGTTCTCTCCTACTGTTTTTGGAATTCTTGTTTTGTGTACTTGAACCATAAATACTAATATTTGAGATTCTAATAGGATGGAGATGGATAAAGATTGGATGGATGATAATTGTTTAACAACAGAGTACGAGAATGGAGTGAAAGAGTTCATCAAGTTTGCAAAGGATCACGCAAAGGATCCTTCTCAAATCCTTTTTCCGTGTTTATGTTGTTGTTATTCTAGACTACTTACTCCAGAGGAGTTGGAAGAACATTTGATATGTCACGGAATAGATCAGAGTTATAAATATTGGAATAAACACGGAGAAAATGTGAATGTAGCTACTGGCTGGGATAAAACTGCATTTTATGGATCGTTAGATATGAATAAAAATATGGATAATGAAGAAGACCGTATGAAGGATGTGATTACAGATGTCAATGATGATGAAGATTGTATTGAGGAAATGACAAAGATGATTCAAGATGAACTTCGTGATTGCCCAAAATTGTTTGAGAAGTTAAAGAGTTGTTAAAAGACGCCATTGTATGCTGCTTGCACTAGGTATACAACAATGTCAGCTGTACTGAAGTTGTATAAATTGAAAGCAGGAAACGAATGGAGTGATGTCAGTTTTACAGAACTACTTGCTCTCTTTAATGACATGCTCCCGGAAGATAATGAACTCCCAAGCCAGACATATGAAGCTAGACTAATGCTATGCTCGATGGGAATGATTTCTAAAAGAATACATGCCTACCCGAAAGACTGTATATTGTTTCGCAAAAAGAACAAATCACTTAAAGAATGCCCAAACTGTGATGCTTCTCGATATAAGAAAGATAAATCCAATCCTATGAAAGTTTTATGGTACTTTCCAATCATTCCAAGGTTTAGGTGTCTATATGGAAGTGAAGAAACTACAAGTCAATTGTCATGGCATGCAGATAAAAGAAATAAATATGGGTTATTACGTCATCCGAACGACTCTACTCAATAGAAGAAAATTGGTCATGAGTATCCTGAATTTGGAAAAGATCCGAGAAACCTTCGTCTTGCGTTATCTACAGATGGAGTGAATCCATTGGGTTTTAAAACCAGAACTCATAGTACATGGCCTGTTATGTTGGTAAATTATAACTTGCCACCCTGGTTATGCATGAAGTGGAAATTCATCATGTTATCTATGCTTATATCAGGACCAAAACAACTAGGTAACGATATTGATGTTTATCTGGATCCTTTGATCAAGGATTTGAATTTATTGTGGGACTCAGGTGTAATGTTGTATGACGATTATAAAAGTGAATACTTCACATTAAGAGCAATGTTGTATGGGAAAATAAATGATTTCCCTACTTATGGAAATTTGTCAGGCTATAGCATTAAATTAACTCAAGGGTGTCCCATGGTCGAAGAAGATACAAAATCAATTAGGTTGAAACATTCATCAAAATCTGTGTTTCTAGGACATCGTATATTTTTACCTCGTCGGCAAAAGTACAGATCTTGGATGACATTATTCAATGGAAGTTCAGAAAAATGCGCAACACCATCTCCACTAATAGATCATCGGCTATTTGAGAAAGTAAAAGATCAGAACACTATTTTTGGTAAACCATTTTTGAAAAACCATACAAAAATTGGTTGGGAAAAGAGAGCAATGTTTTTGGAATTACCATACTGGAATTGTTTGTTTGTCAGACATTTTCTTAATGTGATGAATGTGGAAAAAAATGTATGTGACAGTGTTATCGGAACATTGCTAAATGCCCCTGGAAAAAAAAAATATAGAATTAAGGCAAGGCTGGACATGGTTGAAATGGGAATACGAGAAGAGTTGGCTCCCGTGAAGGGTGAAAATCGAATGTTTCTTCCTCCAGCTGCTTATACTCTTTCTAGGGCGGAGAGATATCAGTTTTGCAACTTATTCAATGATGTAAAGGTTCCAGATGGGTACTCATCAAATATGAATAACATTGTGTCAATGAATGATTTGAAGTTAAAAGGTTTGAAATCACATGATTTCCATGTTTTGATGCAAGATCTAATTCCTATAGCTTTACGTTGCATTTTGCCCAAGAATGTTTGTCATACATTAACCAAACATTGTTTCTTTTTCAATGCTATATGTAGAAAAGTTTTAGACCTGGGGAAATTGCCAGCTATGGAAAAATAAATTGTCATCATATTATGTGAATTAGAAATGTTCTTCCTGCCAACATTCTTTGATATGATGGTTCATTTGATGATTCACTTGGTGAGAGAGATTCGACTTTGTGGTCCTGTGCACTAAAGATGGATGTATCATGTTGAACGGTATATGAAGATTTTGAAAGGGTATGTCAAAAATCGAAGTCGGCCCGAGGGTTGTATAGTGGAGAAATATATTTTTGAGGAAGCTATTGAATTTTGTACTGAATACCTCTCTGATGTGGAAAGAATTGGTCTCCCGAAATCTCATCACACTGGACGCATTTAGGGTGAGGGAATTTCTGGAAGAGAAGTTGTGGCAATCAGTATTACAGATCGATAACAGGCTCATATTTATGGTTTGCATAATAGTTGGGAGGTTGATCCATATATTAAAACTCACAAAGTAATTCTTAGGCAGTTGAATCCATCGAGGGCTGAAAATGGTTATCATATACACATAATGAACAGTTTATAGGATGGTTTTAGGACCATATTTTTAAGCAGTTGGATGAAAATCCGAATTCAATTTCAGAACGTCTTCGATGGCTAGCCACTGGACCAAGTGTGTATGTATTATTTTACAGTGGTTATGTAATTAATGGTTATACATTCTATACTGATGAACATGATGAAGATATTACCATGCAAAATAGTGGAGTTACACTAGTGGCTGAAGTGATGCATGTTTCTAGTAGTAAGGATAGAAATCTAATTGATGCAAATATGTCATACTTTAGCATTATCAAACTAAAATGCGAGTTGGATTATACGACATTCCAATTTCCGATTTTTCAATGAAAATGGATTGATAACAACAGTGGTGTAAAAATAGATGAATGGGGATTTGTGAAAGTTGATTTTACTAAATAAGGGTACAAAGACGAACAATTTATAATGGCATCACAAGCGGTACAAGTTTTTTATGATCCAGATCCCGCAAACCGAAAGTGGTCGATTGTTCTATTATCGTCCAAAACTACTGAAGGTTCTGATGAAAATTCAGTTGAGGATGATCCTATTATTGGTACGTCACAATCATTTCAGAGAGGTCCCAATGCAGAAGATGTTTTGAATGTTAGAGGAGACCACAATGAAGGGATTTGGATAGTCGATAGAGGTGTCAAATCCCTTCAACCATTGAAAAAAAGAAAGAGAGTTCAGTAAACAGGTTATATTTTGTTTGTAATATAGATCTTGTTATCTCATGTTATTATCTTATCATTACTGAATTTATGTAATCTGAATTAACCTTTCAACCACTTTTGCAGATAATGACTTCTGCAAATTCTGATGCTCCTAACCTTGAGGCTGAACAAGTCTCTCAAGCAGCTGCTGCTGCAGTTGCTGCTTCTCCTGCAGCTCATACTGCTGCTGTTGTTGCTCCTACTACTCCTGCAGCTCATGTTGCTGCTGCTGTTGCTCCTGTTGCAGCTCCGGTTGCTCCTGCTACTCCTCCTGCTGCGGCTCTTGCTGCTGCTGCTGCTCCTCCTGCTGCTCCTCCTGATGCTCCTGCTGCTGCGGCTCCTGCTAGTCTTAGTGTTGAGGTCCAACAACAATCAACACATGTCGTTGATACTATTCTAGATGAGCATATAGATGATGTTGATATCGATGAAATGGTCGGGAATGAAGGACCAGTGTTGTAGAAATCACAGGTGCATCGTAGTTTGACGATGTTAGCCAAAATTCTTAAGGCGAAAAGCAAATGCATCAAATTTGAAGTCGGATGGAATGCACAAGGACAACATGTGAATCCCAACAAGGCTATATTTAGCAGCTATGTTGGAGTTTTCACTCGGCAATTCATGCCGATTGACATAGATTCATGGCACCATGTTGTGTCCGGGCTGAAGGCTGTGATCTGGGAAGAAATTACGGTAACATTATGAATTTATTTATTTAATTTACTAGAAAATAAAATAATGAAACAATGTCTTACTCTTCTCAATCTCATGCAGAGTACATTTATAGTAGATGATTCACACAAGGATTATGTACTAATGCTTGAAGGAAAGATTCATCGAGGTTTTCGCACTATTTTAACAAGATGTCACCTCAAAGATTCTAAAGGTAAAATAAACCCGCACCCACCCATTGTCTACGCTCACCAGATATCCCAAGAAGCATGGGATGCATTTATTAGCCGTCGTGGGGATGAGAAGTTTCAGGTACATTGTGAGTGATAATACGTTGTTTGAGGATACCTGTATTCATCATCACTTTGAATGTCAATATTTCATTTATGAAACATAAACTCTGTACTAAAAATAAGGAACATGATTCAAAACCAACATACCCCTATCTTAAAGTAAGGATGGAGTACGCTTCATTAGAAAAGAAAATGGTACGTATTTTAAATATACAATAATATTGTCAGGTGCCAATAGACAACATCATAATTATTTTTCTATGTTTATATGTAGATTGATGAGTCTAAAACCAAATGCACTTCCATCCCACGTCATGTGCTATGGAAGGAGGCACGTGTGAAAAAATATGGGAAGTTTGTAGATGAGAAAACACATAAAGTGTGGGAAATAAGTGTAAGTATGACACGGCGATAAAATAATTTGTTTAAAATTTCCATTACATAAAAATAATTAGTTATTTTCATATATCTGACAGTCACAGGAATCAGCTACTCCTATAGCTGAAACAGACCTATTATCAACAGCTTTGAAGCAGCCAAAAAAATACGGTCGTGTCAGAGGTGCAGGGTTTGGGGTGACACCCTGAGTATATTTTGTAAAGAAGAAAAAAATGGATGATATAGATGAAAAATTGGAACAAATGAGCGAAAAAATAGCAACCCTTGAAGAAGAATTGAAATGGCAGGGAGAGTTGCTAGAAAATTTTATGTGTGGTAAGAAAAGGGAAGCCAGAACTCAAGAACAACCACAACATGAACATCCCGCCCCACCCCCCACTATCTTTGAGGCGAGCTATTCACCTCCAAGAACTGTCTTAGCCATGGTAATCAATATTCAAATTATTGTTACCATAAAATATGAATAAGAAAAACACTGATAATTTTTCTGTACTAATCTTCTATAGGGTGATAATGATTGTGATTTATATCTGTCAACACCCACCTATCACCTTGTAGCAAGGGATACAGTGTTCAATATCCCAGATGCCACACTACATAATAGACCACTTCCAAAAGATCATCTGAAAGTGATGATTACTGTAGATCATGAGCCAAAGGTAGAGCTACCTATTCTACTAGATGATGATGATATTCATATGGTTGAAAAGGCTATTGGGACATTCATTGCATGTCCATCACAACTTCTAAGAGTAAATGCGGACAAAGAGGTATTTATTTCCTTTTCTTTTCAAGATAAACCCTTAACAATTAATGAAAAAAGGGTCTGAACCAATGATTGTTGTTATAGACGATGAAAGGGAAGGGGGTGACAAACGTCGGCTCAAAACCATCTAAAGGATCGACCAACCGATCCCAAGGAGCTACAGAAAGCACAATAACACCACTTGTTCTCTTTCCACATTTACTAGCATTGAAGACTCATGTGGATACAAAGCTAAAAGATGGTAATAGTCATATAATGGTTTTCAAAGAGAATATATATGGAGAGGAAAGTCAAGATTTCGTTGCTGCTGAAAATGTAAATGAAATCCTTGAAAACGGTTGGCTAGGCGTCACAGTTGTAAATGTATATATGAGGTTTGTTTCCATGAATTGATTTTCCAAAAGCTGATCTAGCGTGAAAATTATGACTAAATGATTTTTATATTGTTGAAAAAAATTTTATGAAAACAAATTGAAGGAAAGGATGGATGATAACATTGGTTGGTGTTATCATGGATGTCTAAGCACGGTAAGTTAGAAAACATGTTGGGTATGTTGTGGAGTTTTAGTTGGGGTTCTAATGGTTCTTTCCCGATGATGGAGGTGTTAAACATCAGATGGTGGTGTTTGTGAGCTAAAACACATAGTGGGGAGCACCATAGAAATTAAGTGGTTGGATGATGACATGATCGGAATTTTGAATTATATAGTCTTGGGTAAAATACATCTCGGTGTTTAGATCGGTTGAGTACTTTGAGATGAAGGTTGTGGTTGGGTTGTGTTATGGGTGTTTGGGGCAATGTAAGTATTTAATGGTACCTTTATGTTTTGCATAATGAATAATTAGTAGATCACATTCGGATTGAATTGATATTTTATAATAATGATCCAAGGGTCCTTGGTGACGTGTATGAGTCAACCCCACCTCAATCCAAGGCACGGTGTGACCACTAACACTCAAAGGGTCTCTATTTTGTTTAAAATGGACAAGATTTTAAGTGAAAACAACAAGTGACCTACGAAAATCTGAACAAACACATTCGGATTGCATTGATATTTTATAAGAACGATCCAAGCGTCCTTGGTGATGTTTATGAGTCAACCTTGCCTCAATCCGAGGCACGGTGTGGCTGCTAGCACTCAAAGGGTCTCTATTTTGTTTAAAGTGGACAAGATTTTAAGGGAAAACAACAACTGACCTACAGAAATCTGACCAAACACATTAGGATTGTATTGATATTTTATAAGAATGATCCAAAAGTCCTTGGTGATGTGTACGAGTCAACCCCGCCTCAATCCGAGGCACGGTGTGGCTGCTAGCACTCAAAGGGTCTCTATTTTGTTTAAAGTGGACAAGATTTTAATTGAAAACAACAAATGACCTACGGAAATCTGACCAAACGCATTCGGATTGCATTGATCTTTTATAAGAACTATCCAAGGGTCCTTGGTGACGTGTACGCGTCAACTCCGCCTCAATCCGAGCCACCCTGTGGCCACTAGCACTCAAAGGGTCTCTATTTTGTTTAAAATGGACATGATTTTAAGTGAATACAACAACTGACCTATGGAAATCAGACCAAACGCATTCGGATTGCATTTATATTTTGTAAGAACAATCCAAGGGTCCTTGGTGACGTGTAAGAGTCAACCCCGCCTCAATCTGAGGAACGGTGTAGCCGCTATTACTCAAAGGGTCTCTATTTTGTTTAAAATGGACAAGATTTTAAGTGAAAACAACAACTGACCTACGGAAATCCGACCAAACGTATTCCGATTGCATTGATCATTTATAATGACAATCCAAGGGTCCTTGGTAATGTGTACGAGTCAAACCCGCCTCAATCCGAGGCATGGTGTGGCCGCTATCACTAAAAGGGTCTCTATTTTGTTTAAAGTGGACATGATTTTAATTGAAAACAACAACTGACCTATGGAAATATAACCAAACACATTCGGATTGCATTGATCTTTTATCAGAACGATACAAGGGTCCTTGGTGATGTGTAATAGCCAACCCCGCCTCAATTTGAGGCACAGTGTGGCCGCTAGCACTCAAAGGGTCTCCATTTTGTTTAAAATAGACAAGATTTTAAGGGAAAACAACAACTGACCGACGGAAATCTGACCAAACGCATTCGGATTGAATTGGTCTTTTATAAGATCAATACAAGGATCCTGGGTGATGTGTAAGAGTCAACCCCACCTCAATCCGAGTCACGGTGTGGCCGCTATCACTCAAAGGGTCTCTATTTTGTTTAAAGTGGACAAGATTTTAAGTTAAAACAACAACTGACCTACGTAAATCCGACCAAACGCATTTGGATTGCATTTAACTTTTATAATAACGATACAAGTGTCCTTGGTGATGTTTACGCGTCAATACCTCCTCAATCCGAGGCCCGGTTGGGCCTTTAGCACTCAAAGGGTCTCTATTTTGTTTAAAATGGACAAGATTTTAAGTGAAAACAACAACTAACCTCCGGAAATCTGACCAAACGCATTCAGATTGCAATGATAATTTATAATAACTATCCAACGGTCCTTGGTGACGTGTACGAGTCAACCCTGACTCAATCCGAGCCACGGTGTGGCCGCTAGCACTCAAAGGGTCTTTATTTTGTTTAAAATGGACAAGATTTTAAGTGAAAACAACAACAGACCTAAGGAAATCCAACCAAACATATTCGGATTGCATTGATCTTTTAAATGGGGGGTCATGGAATGTGATCTATCAGGGGACTCATATATATCAAGTCATGGTTGGCCTGTTATACTAGGGTGATCATGTGTTTGGGTCTATGATACCTATGGGCTTATATCTGGATGAAAATACTCCCATTTGGGAGGGTGGATATGCTTATGGGTCTTATTCCTTAAATGAGAATACTCTCACAGGGTAGGGATGAGATTTATATAGGTATTATTCCCCAAATGAGAATACAACCCTAGGAGTGGGATGCGATTCTTATCTGGAATATTCGCTAAATGAAAATAATCCCATAGGGGAGGGCTGAGATGATTATATAGATTATGCCTCAAATGAGAATACACCCATATTGGAGGGTTGATATGCTTCTAGGGATTATTATTTGGATGATAATACTCCCATATGGTAAAGAATATATTCTTCTTAGTATTATTCCCTAAATAATGGTACTCCCATAGTATTGGGATGAGATCCTTGTAGGTCTTATGCCTCGGAATTGGAAGAACACATATGGGTGGTCTGAGATACTTTTGATGGAATTCCCTGGATGAGAAAACTCCAATAAGTGGATTTCCATGATGGAGTATAAATAAAACACACATATTGGAGGTCAATGATAATTATGTATATAGTGGGGAGACCATGGTATATTATATGTTTTGTGTGGTTCCTATGATGTACTCAGAGAAACCCTAACATTGGATGAAGTAGGTATGGTTGATCAAGCTTTAATACTTGAGAATCAATGTGTCTTGATGTAGATGGGGTAGGACTTGGTAAAACTATATTTTTATAATGTCGACTCGATCCTTGTGAAATTCTTGGTAAAAGATCAGCACTTGGAAAATTAATTTGGGTTTAATCTTGGTCATGGATTTGAGGATCAATGATTATTTTTTTATTAGTTTTATTCTAGTTCTTTCTCAACTAGGTTGTGCATAATGCCTGATCATGCACTTACAATAGCCTATTGCAGGTTTAATATTGGGTTTTATTAATGAGATTCATCCCCCCCCCCCAAGTATGTGAACCTCAGTGTGTGTAAAAACCTTATAACTTCTTTGAGGTTGAGAACATGATGCAAAGTGGATAGAGAAAAGTCCAAATATTTATGTATTGATAAAACACAACCATGTGGAGCCTTAGGATTGAACTGAAAAGCCCCCAGGACACCCCCTACCCCCCTTGCATAGCCACCCAAAACCCTTGAACAACCACCCCAAACCCTTTAATAGCCCCCAAACCCCCTGAATTCTGAATTGATTTCTTTATGTACTTGATTAACTTATAAATAATGTGTTAATGGTGTACGGGTATAATTGTTGTATGGGTATACTTGGTCTAATTTTCTTATGATTTATGAGTTAATTTTGTATGGGTATACTTGCTTTAATTGGATTATTGAGATGCTGTTTTTTTGCAGGTGTTCGGGTGTGCTGCTGCAGATTTATTGGAGCAGCAGAGAGGTCATTTATCAATGCTGATAAAAGAGAAGTTTATCAGCTCTCTTTGAGCGCTGATAAATCGTGCTTTTATCAGCGCTAAAAAGGCGCTAGTAAACTACACTTTTATCAGCACTAAATAAGCACTGATAAAACAATCATTTATCAGCGCTAAAGAAGCACTGATAAAACAATCATTTATTAGCGCTAAAGAAGCGCTTGTTTAGCGATGATAAAGGGGTACCCCCTTTATCAGCACCGAGCTTTACAACACTTTTTTAGCGCTGTGAAAGCCCGTTTTTAGCACTGTTAATGCCTGTTTTTGTAGTAGTGATTGAGGCATCATGAAAACAAATAGGTTTGCCATGGTTAATAAGTTATACCTGGTGAGTTGACTCAATGAAATCACAAATAAAACTCTTAGAAACACACACAAAGTCAGTGTTTTTGTGAACTGTGTCAGAAATCAGAAGTCAGGGTCCTAGTGTATACATACATCGGCCACCACACCAACATTGGATTCCCTAAACTGATAACCACACTCACTAAACTTAACACTATTTCTGTTAAAAAGTCCGGAGTCTTATGTTCTACGATAAAACTAACTCCTCTAATACCAATTTGTCACGACCCATCCCCTGGGGCCCGTGCTATGACTACCCCAAGCCCGCCTTCCAGAGGCTAGGGGCTGGAGACTAGCAACGAAGGCATATTCCCTAAAACTGGGAAGGCATTTCCTTTATAACATGTATACACATGCAACAGAGCACATGACAAGATATGAAATCAAGTAAACTGTATAGTAAAAGAGAGAGTACAATAAGCAAAATGGGGCCAAAATACATGCCCAAATGGAAAGTACAAGAAACTAAAAGTACAAGTAATATGAAACAACTCTTGTGGACACCCTCCAAGGATCCTACTTGAAGGGTAGGTACAGATCTTGATCGGTCTTCTATGCGGTACGCCTCATCTATGGTCCACCTCTAAGGTACCTCCAGTCCTGTTACTCTCATCCTTAGTCAGCGTTGTCCATCGTATTCACCAAACACAATGAAGTTTGGGCATAACCCATGCAGGGGTGAGTATAACAATACTCAGTAGGGACCCCAAGACCCTAAAGATCTCCCAAAATCCACAAAGGATAAACCAAAAAGCATGAAATCACCTGAGAACCCTACTTAGGTATATGCCCATATATATACCTAATTTATCAAGTAAACCCATCTCAAACATGAGTAAACACAAGGATCAACTCATTATCCAAAATATCAACTATTACACAAAGGAAGGGAAATACCACGAAGGTAAGTACCACACAGGTACACCACACTTAAAAATACCACTCAGGTATTAACATGAAGGAATGTACCACACAAGTAAAAACTCATCTCACAAAAGGTATAACTCAGGTATAGTAGTACAAATGATTAGATTTAACTACTGAATCATCTTATTCTGTTAAGAGGTAGACCCACAGAGGATCTTACATCATCATCAGAAGCACACAGGATCTCTAGGTGCTGACCCACACATGATCGCTTAGTGCTGACCCACACAGAATTGCTCGGTGCTGACCCATTCAAGATTGCTCAGTGCTGCCACAAATTATCACTAGGTGCTGACCCACACAGGATATCTATGTGTTGACCGACATAGGATCACTATTCAATCTTGACGTCAGAACCAGCTGTTGAGTTCCCTCACTAAGTTTGCATGTCTCCGGAAGTGTCTACTTTCTATGCCACTGGTCGACACTCCAAATTCCATTTAGTCCCATGAAGAAGTATCCCAAACGACCGCCACATAATAGGGGTTTCAACGCTACATACGGTGCATCAATCGGACGCCCGGTCTGTAAGTTATTATCCTTTTAGTCCTAAGGTCGCAGTTGTATTCGTGCTCAATCGAACCTAACCATACACCAACTTTACCCAAAACTCCAGTGGGGTATACCAAAGGGACTGTCTCACTCGAAGGTTTACAGCTCCATTGACGATTTATCAAACGGATGTCTGGTGCCATTGTTATGGTTGATAGAGTGAAAATCTTGTAGATGGTCCGGGTTCAGGCCGATCCGACCTGGCCCGACCCGACCCAGTTTGGGTCGACTCGGCCCGTTGGGTCCGCCCCAGCGAACGCTGGTACCGACCTGACCCATGCTGGGTGGCATAGGGGCCATGGAGCAGCCTGTGGGAGGGGCGGAGGCTGTGGAGGCCATAGAGCGGTGCAGGCCGCAGGGCCACGGAGCCGCGGAGCGGCTGAGGCCCCGGGAGCCATAGAGGCCACAGGGGCCATGGAG
Source organism: Viscum album (assembly GCA_963277665.1). Classification (NCBI taxonomy): domain Eukaryota; kingdom Viridiplantae; phylum Streptophyta; class Magnoliopsida; order Santalales; family Viscaceae; genus Viscum; species Viscum album. The sequence continues at coordinate 2,027,845,519 of OY728164.1, forward strand.
TGGCAGAGGCCGTGGGGTGGCGAGCCCGCGGGGCCGTGAAGTGCCGCGGGGCGGTGAATCTTCTGGGGGCTCCAAGGCCATGGGACGACGAGGTCGTGAGGGCTGTGAGGCTACGGGACGATGGAGTCACAGAGGGCACCGGGCGGCGGAGCGTCGTGGGGCACGGAGGCTGAGGGGTGGAGGAGGCCGCAAGCAGCGAGATTCCACGGTGGCGGCAGGGCGGCGGGGCACCGTGCCGTCACCGACAGCTAGCATGACCATCCGCCCTTCGTTTGTCGCGTTCGTCGCGGCCAACCTGGTGCCAGTCGTGGTTCTCGAGTTCCACCGGTTCCAGCCTCCATCACTAGTCACCGTCACTATCGTGAAGATCACATAAAAGAACCAAAAGATATGTGGAGGGGTTGGGCCATTTTTTTTGGCCCATACCCTTCGTGTTAGGGTGGTAGCATACGACTGAAGGAAGATGATTTAATGTGAGAGGGAAATTAACATTGACCAATTTAAAACACACCCCTACCATGGAGATTTTTTGACAGAGGTTGCGAGGAAGGAGATGATGTCATTGGGGATAGATGTGCATTGGTGACATCAGAGTTTACTCAGTCTTCGGTTCATGGTCATTGAAGACGTTCCTCGTCGGTGTGAGCGTTCTTCGTTAGAGATCATGTTCTTCATTGGAGAACGTGTTATTCGTTGGAGAAGTGTAATCCTCCAAAGGTTATTCTCTCCTTCTCCTTTTCCAAAAACTTTCCCCCAATCCCCACCAAAAATGAAACAGGAAACATAATAGAATATGTTATCTATTTAGTTTGTTGTCATAATTTCAGATTGTCTTAATTAATTAATTGATGAGTTGGTATAATAAATCAAAGGAGGGTGGCATAATTAAAGTGGTGGAAGTTCAAGAGGATTCCCCACATTTAAGAGGGAGTTTAAGGGTTTTCCCCATTAATGGGGAGTTCAAGAGTTATCTCCATATTAAAGTAGGAGTATTGGGGGTTTTGGTGGTCCCCACCCTTGAATTCAAAATTTGGAGGTTTTGGGATCGATGGTCCCCAGCTCCATAACCCACACATGTGGAAGGTTTCAAGAAAAATAATGTTTATTTAATTTTATTTTTATTTCCACGAAAATCGCAAAAACTAAATTTCACCCTAGACCAACTGCCGTCGAGATGGAAGTTTCTATAAGAGAATACCGGCACTGCGAGTTCAATGGTATCCTTGAAATTCAATTCTGAGCACTGGTTCAAAATTTAGAAAAACCCGCTTGCACATTTATTGAACGTAGCTGAAAAGAATTTCAGAAATTCATTCCGGGCACTTCGGGCCTCAGAATCATGTGCCATCAATTTTCGCGGACTCGTTAAATTCCCATATATTTAATATTAATTACATGTAAATTCCGGGTCTTTACACCAATGTTTCAATATAATAATGGTGTGAAAATTAATTTACTATCAGAACTTCATGTCCATACCTAGTATCACACATAGGTGATTGATTCTCACTAGAGGCATGGTACAACTAATCAATCCATAAATCCTATCTAAGGGGACTCCTATAGGGAACTAGTATCACCCTCTTGGAGGAAAAAATAGTAAACACATAGCGATCCCACCTTAGGCATATTGGATATCACCCTCGGTGTGTTTAATAACCATAAAAAAATTTAACAAGTAGAAATAAAATTCCATCTAAGGAATCCTTATTTAGAAACACATGGTTTTACTCTCATCTCTAAGATAAAGGCATTAAATAATAATTTCATTTTTAAAAAAGATCAATTGAAGGATTTTCCATTTAACTCAAGCATTAAGACCATATAAGGCTTATTTTCCAAATCATGTCATTGGAAAAAATATCAATTTAATTCACAAGTCAAAAATCTTTAAACACATGAAAAAATCATTCAACTAAACCCCTTTATTTACTCCATCGGTTAATAGGGGCCTAAGATATGGCTCATCACCATAATCAAACCAATTTATCAATTTGTGGTAAAATTCATGATATGACAGACCAAAGCCTGTTTATCCAATATAATGAAGAAGGTGATAATTATTCCTTATTGGTTAAACATACCCATTGGGGTGGTTTGGGTTAAAGAAATTTACTATGGAGGTGATTAAACACTTATTAGCATCATAATACATGTGTAACAAATGGAAATGATTAAATTAACATTTTAGAGGCATCTACAGAATGGCTTGGTAATAGGCACATTGGGATAAAATTATAGAATGCAACAAAATGAAGGGAAATATCCTATACCACAAACCTTATACCATTTATAACCAACATGTCCAATATCGAGACTTAATTTGGTCTAATTCAAGATAAATTGAAGAAACCATACAACACCCTTAAAATAGAAAGAATTAGCTCGCACCAAAATACCATAATAAGAGGGATGATTAATTTAGATAAAAGGGAAGTGGGATGAGGATATTATAGAGAATAATCCATAGGAACTAATAGTGCTTGAAAAGAGACCAAAAGGAGAGATACAAACATACCTAGGAGAGGAAAATAAAACCCATAGAGGAGTTGCTGCATGTGAAAGAGGAAGAAGAAAAGATGTTAAAGAAAATAAATAAGAAAATATGGGTCAAATAGTAATTTAAACCCATTAATTTGGTGCACGGTTTTCCTACATGGTTGGTCAAACTATGCGACAACTGTGCATAGGCTACTACTTAAGGGGGAAAGGGACATATGATTAGTCAAACTGTGCACCAACTGTGAGATGAACAGTGCATAGGTACTACCTAAATGGCACTACTCGTGTGAGATAGGTGCATAGTTTGGGTAAACCATGGGAATCCCATGAGACACCAACTGTACCCTTGGATCATGCCACAATATTTTCTACTAGGATCTACACGGTTTTAGGAAAATCGTACACCCTTGTCAGCTCCTCCAGACTTGATGTTTAAGAGTCTGATGCTCCTAAAACATAATGGAGCACCCTAGGCACCCCCATGAGCCTTTAACCACATCCAAAAATAACACATTGAAGTGATGAAACTCTAATAATTCAATTCTGATGATTGGTTTATAAACTATACCTTCTACCAATGATAAAATTCAAATTCCCATTGAATTTAACCTGGCTGAAAAACTCTGGATGCTACACATGCTATCATACCATTGTTCTTTTATTATACTCATGTTTTATATTAGATAGATTTATTCCATGTTTATCCTTACCTAGGATCTAATATAACCCTTTTTTATGTTTCTATTTCCCCATGTTTTGATGGATGGTATTAAGTAGTATATTCTAAATAAGGGTACTATTTTAGCATGATTTTTTGGGAGATATTGAATATATTTCATGAATTAATCTTATTTTATATCTAGATTAGAATAAAATAAAAATTTATAGTTCTAGGATTTGAATTATTATTTAATATATTATGTTTTCATATAAAATGGATTTTTTTGTATGTTATTCTCAGGTCACCTTTGTTAGTATCACAACATTGTTTTGTTATTTTTAGAGATTAGTTTATGATGAATATAAGGAACTAACTTATGATAACCTTTGATAAACTGAATTTTCTATAGTATGAACCTAAAGAGTCATAAGTTGATAAGAAGCCATCAAAATTTTGGACATATTTGGAATGATTTAAAAGATTCTATAATTTATTATTTCAATTAATCATCATTGATTCTTACAACATGAATTTTGGTTTTAGTTAATAGATAGAACTAGTAGAAATCATGTTAAAGATAAATGTAGTGGGAAATGTAATGATTTTACATATTAGAAACCTAATAAAATATGGGATATAATAAATAATCTTGTTTTATGCATAAAAAACACTCTCAATTCATAAATTAGGTTGACCTCTTAATTCAACCAAGGAAGGAGAAATTCATTGTTGAGTATTTCAAGAGGTAATATACACATCCTATAATGGGTCGTCCGATCTAATAATTTATGATATATAGATCGATAACATTGAAAAGATATTTTCCATTATTTGATGCTTAAACCCTTAATTTTTTTTGGTCATTTATTATTTGGATGTTTAAACTAATCAATTGTTGAAACTTATTAAGAATATAATGAAAGATAAAGAAATTAACTCCATGTAATGAGAGGAGTTTAAGAGGTAATTTTTAAATAATTACATTCCATGAACTATTTTAAAATATGGTATAAAGGTAACTCCATAAGATAAAATATATTGATGAATAATGATTTAGTACCTATGAGGAGAATTTTACTTGACTTGGGTGGTGCTCTTCAAGTTTTATCATCCACCCTAAAAGGAAAATTGATCAATTCCTTCCTAGATGAAAACCAAGGGTCTGTAAAGAATTATCTTTAAGAGACTTTTGTGGCTATGAATAAATCATTTTATGGGCTATCAAGGTAAAAATGGAGATTAGGGACTCAAATTATTCTTTTGGTTTTGTGGAAATGAAGAAAAATAAATTATTTTGAGTAAATTATAATAATAAAACCCATGAAGGAAAAAAACATAATCTTCCTCCATATTAAAAGTGTGGAAAGAAGAATAGGGGGAATTTCCTTAAGGGAACTGTAAATGGTTTATGTGTAGAAAATAATGACAACAACAAAATGAATTATGATTATATATAAAGAGGCTGGTTAATGAAATTAATAGAGATAAATATTAACCAAATACACCAACCCAACTATAATGCTTCAATTACATGAAATATAGAAATTATGCCAACCAATGCATGAATCCAAGGATCAATGATTACAATCAACATCACTAACCTCTTAATAAAATATGGAATGAGAAAATACATGTGATCACAACCACTAAAACGGGTCACATGAATGAAGAAGAGAAATGTACAACTATCATTCCTTCAATAACTACAAATGTATTATTTGATTAATTATTCTTCCACACTTATTTCTAAATAATTTTCTAAGAGTATCAGATCACTACCTCAATTATTACATGATGGATTATTGATGAAAAATCATAATGGAATGATAGTAAAATCTCAAGTCTATAAATTCCCTCTGATATAATTTTATGGTAATACACTTCCTATAAATATTGTTATTATCCCTCTATTTGAATTTCATTTGATTTTTAAAATGTATTATCTCTCTCCATATAGACCAAAAATCAATTTATTATTAAGGGATGTATCATTTTATATTCCAAATCAACCTATGATCATCTATCTATGTGAAAATGAACATGATTTTTCTTCAATTATATTGATCATAAAACATATTCACTAGGGTTATTGATCTCAAATGGTTGGAAAAAACTCCATATTGAAAATATTACTATTGTTTGGGAATGTGTGGTTTATTTCCTAAATATTTTTATAGTCATTCCTTGAATCAGTATGTTTAGTTTTTAAAATAAATCAAACTTGGTGCTACACTTATTTCAAAGAGTTTTTATAAAATGATCATAATTGAGTTGCATGAATTGAAAAAGAAACTATAGGATAATCTTGATAAGAAGTTAATTTGGTTAAGTTAATCACCATGGGGTGAAACTATTTTTTTTGTTAATAAGAAATATAGTTTAATGTGTGTTTTCATTGATTATCAAGAAATTAATAAGAACACAACAGAGAATAGGTATCCTTTACCCTACATTGATTATTTATTTAATCATAATTTTGGATATAAATAATTTTAAAAGATTGAACTTTGATCAAGATATAATTTGTTAAGGGTAGAGTACATACTTAAGAAAAATGTTAGTATAAGTTATGAACACTATGAATTTTTAGTGATTCAATACGAATTCCATTTCCATCTTCATGGATCTAATGAATAGAGTACATAAAATATTACCACAATCAATTTATTATAGTTTTTATAGATGATATTATTATATATTCCCATATTAGATAAGAACCTAAATACCATATCCGGATTATATTGAAGACCTTGATAAAGAATAATATGAATGAAAAATTTATGAAGTGTGAATTTTGGCTATAGAATTTATCATTCTTGTGCTATATAATTAAAATGAAGGGAATATTGATGGATCCTTCAAATATAGAAGTTATTGAACATTGGGCCAGACCAACCCTAATTATTGAGATTTATCATTTTTTTAGATTGGATAGATACTATTGACACATCGATAGAAATTTCTCATAAATATAAAATCCACTTACCATGTTAGGATGGAATGGATTAAAGTTCATTTAGACTAATGAATGTGATTTTTTTTAAATGATAAAGAGAAAGTTGTTTTGTGAATCTATTTTCACACTACCACACAATGGATAAGGGTTTGTGCTCTATAATAATGAAAAAAATAAGGGTCTGAGATTTTTTCTCATGAAGAATGACATGGGGTATTGTATGCCTCAAGCTAATTGAAAGTTTATGAGAAACATTGCCCAACACATGATTTAGAGTTTGTATTGGTAATTTTTTCATTGAAGAAATGGATGAATTATATTTATGTTGAGAGGTTTGATATATATAAACATCATAGAATATTAATGTTTATATTCACATAAAAATAGTTAAATATTAACAAAAGGATGGTTTTGGAGTTTATTAAAGACTATGAATTCTAAACACATTATCATGCTAGGACAGAGATTAATTTGGCTTATGATTTGAGTTAAAAAGACCACACTGACTTGTCCATGATAAGTATTGAAAGAACTAAAATATTTATGGATTTTATAAGCATGATCTTTGAAAACATAAAGAAAAAGGGAAAATCTTATCTTTATCAAAGGAATGTTCAACCATCTATTTATGTAAACATTAAAGAGGTGAATAAGTATTATTTATAGACGAAAAATAAGGTATTGAATGTTCCTAAGTTCAACTAAGATAGTAATGGAAAGATTAGGTTCTAGAACTTAGTATGAATCCTATAAATAAAAAAATTTAATAAATAGATATTGAATAAAACCCATAGCTCCTCATTATCTATCCAGAATGGGAGTACAAAGATGTAAAAGTATCTCAAAGTGTATTTTTGATGGTAGAACATGAAGAGGGATATTATGGAGTATTTATCTCGATGTATGGTATATCAAAAAGTTATGTTTTATCATTAATATTCTAATAACATGATGAAACCATTACACATACCTATATAAAAATTGGAAAAAATCACCTAGTAATTTTTTATAAGATTCCCCAAGACATATAAAGGCTATAACACTATTTGGGTTATAATTTCCTTAAGAAGTCATAACATTTTAGTATTATCTATGAATTTTTCTCTTTTACCAAATTTCTATGATATATATAGAGAAGTGGTTAGGTTACATAGAGTAACACTATAAATAATATATAATCAAAAACTGATGTTTACCTTGAAGTTATAGATAATTAATTACTAAGAATTGAATACATAGTTGAACTATATCACTACATAACATCCTCAGATAGATGGTGAGTCTAAGATAACTATTTAAAAATTATAATATAAATTGATATATTTTGTATATATTTTAAATATTGTTTTGATAAATAACTTCTTATAGTGGAATTTTCTTAAAAAATAGATTTCACATGAGAATTGAGATATCTCCTTTTAAATCCCTTTTTGGAAAGAAGAAAATACTCTGATATGTTAAGATGAAGATGGAAAACAAAATAAATTAGAAACTAAGATAACATAAGAATTGTAAGAGAAGGTTAGATATATTAAGCAACACATTATGGAAAATAAATGTTTTCTGAAGATTTATATAGATAACCATTGGCATGATCCAAAATATGATGTTATAGAGAATGTATTCTTATAGATTTCTAATTGGACGGAGGTTATGATATTTTGAAAAAAGTGTAAGCTGAACCTCAAATATATCAGTCCATAAGAGATTATTGTTTTTATTGGGATGGTATATTATCACTTTTAACTTTCACTGAATCACTCCCAAGTTCATGATGTGTTCCCTGTAATGATTTTGAGGAAGTACACACCTGATCATTCACATGTAGTTAACATAGATGACATACCACTAGAACATGAAATTTTATATGAGTAACAACTACTAAAAATCTTGTATTATAGAGATAAAGTTGTACAAAACAATACCACTAACTTGGTTATGTTTCTTTGTAGGATTCAAAAATTCATGGAAGCTACATGGGAACATGAGGAGGTAATTAGATTGAGTGATCCTCATGTTTTTCGTCAATGTAATGAAATTCTGATGGAATAATTCTTATAAGGGATATAAAACACAGATATTTTAGAATATATTTCTCTTTAATAAATTAAATGTGTTTTTTATAATGTGATGCTCACAACATCGAATGTAAGTGTAGAGACCCAATTCTTGACGTACATGGACAATATATTACTTTTTCAGAATACTTAATACATAACAAAAACCAAAACTCAAGGACCGTAATAGTTTAGTGTCTTCGGAAACTCGGAACGTAATCTTCTAATCTTGGTGAATGATTTTCAACATCTCCCATAAAGATCTTACCCTTTTGTTTTCTTACCTAAAAACTTTCTTTAAATCCTGGGGAAAAGAAAACTTATAAAGGGTGAGCTCAAATTCTTAGTAAGGGTAATCATAGAGAACATAAAAAAATCCATAAACATTTGAATGTAAAAATATGAAAATAAAATGTAAACATCAAAATCTTGAGCAAAGACATAAATCATGGAAGTACATAGGGCATAGATCATAAAGGAACATTAATCATTATAATCTAGCATGGTAATGAAACATGTAATTGTGGCATCCATTAAGCACATGTTATGATTTCTATAGTATCCAAGGCATTGCTTCCAAGACCATCCTTGTGGACAAAGTCCCATTCTAAATTGAGTTCACTCCTCATTCCAGTCATGTAACACTAAATTGGATCAACTTACCATTCCAGCCATGTCTATCTCATGAGATATAAATATTTACCCAATGCATTGGAGGGATATATAGGTCCCACCCATCTCATAATGAAACTATTCTTATGTGTGCCACAAAATCATAAATCATACATCATAGCATAACCCATGTAATAAAAATGGGATTCTTAAACATCGTGCCATCATAACATAATCCATATTAAAAAATGGATATCATTTCATCATAAGAAGAATCAAACCATGTAAATAATAGAGACATTATACTTGAAACATACCCATTTGAAATAATGTCATCTTAGATGGAAAATGGTTTTGATAAAACACTTGAAATGAATTTTGAGGAAAATATCATTTCTTCTTCAAAATCATTTTCTTTCCACAAAATTCCATGCAACATTAAATGAAAAGGTTTTTGTTGAAAATATTCATGCAATCTTGTTGAGGAATCTTCATGAAAATGAGGCGTTATGAAACCGTAAAAATCCGTTCACGCCGTATAAGTAAAAAATAACATTCTTCTCGTACTTTTGTCGAAAAAGACAAAAAAGTTTCCAGTGTGGTAAAAAAGTAAGATTCCCTTCATAACATGCGGTAAATTTCAAAAAATGGGTAAAAAGGACTTTAAAAATACATGAAAACATTTTCATAAAACATGGGAATGGATGATAAAAATAACCCCAGTAAATGCTTACGAATAACCATCTCGGATAAGAATGAGATTAGAACAGTTATCGCTTACCTTAAGTCCGATATGCTTTGTACGTATCCAAACCTCCTGTATAATGATTTAAATAATGTCATTGAATTATTACAGAGTCATCTTCATTTTTATGATATCATATATGGTTCGCTTATGACTTTATATTACCCGTTCTTTTGTAAATTCATGTTAAAGTAGCGTTTTGGGTAAAATCGTTTCATTTATCATCCGTTTTTTGACTTGTAATTATTAATATGATTACTTAGATCATGATTACTTAATTATATAATATAAAACATGATTTATATATAATATATATTTAGAATATACATATATATAATAGATCGATAAATGGAATGAAATACACCGTTCATGGAGATGGTAGACCGTACGTACGCATGAACGATGTTTTCGTTTCCTTATTGAATTGAATGGAATTAAGAAGATGACATACATACATATATATATATATATATACATAAATCCAGAATTATTATTATGTCATATGTTTCATTATTATTCATTATATATACTTTATAATCATTCTTTAATGGTTAACATGGAGATTGAATCTCATCGTGTCGTGGAGACGGTAATTCGTACGTATGCACGAGTGATGATATCATTCCCATAAATTTTTAATGGAATTGGAGTGGTTGATATAATATCTCATAATCAGTATGATGTTATAGTATCCATATATAGTTATTATTTACACCATTATACCCATCCAAGTAAGGTGGTGGTGGAAAAACAGATTACACCACGGCGTGGAGACAGTATTCCGTACGTACGCACGCGCGGTGATTTCATTTTCCGTAGGATGGATAAAAGGTGTATTAGGGTTGTTTAACATTTATAATAACATATCAGTATATAATTAATACTTATGTTATTTCTTTATAATGAGACTACTAAAGAAGAAGAAGTAGAAGAAGAAAGAAACTTGAAAGAATCGGAAGAAGAGATTTCATCTTCTTCGACACACCTCCTTTAAGATTCCTCTTATAGAAGTAGAGTTGGATTTTTGAGAAGACCAAAACCTCCAGAATTTTTCTAGGGAAGTGGAAAAGAGAAATGGGCAGGGGTTGGCCGAGCTTCAAGGCTCAAAATGGTGTGAAGAGAAGAGGGAATGGGTTCCCTATTTATAAGGGAGGAGAGGGGCACCTTATGAAAACTTAAAATATTATTTTATTATAAAGTCATATTCGGTTTTTAATATCTCCAAATTGATTTATTTTGGAGCTAAGGTGGGGATGTGTCGAAATAATCTCATCCAATAAAATTTGGACAAGTTTTGGTTACTATTTTAACCTTATAATTTAGATTTAACTATAAGGTAAATAATTTAACTCTTACCGCGTCTTTTTGTTTTCTTACACTATTTGGTTAATAAACATACTATAACAAGCCAAAAGAACCCCAAGTTGTTTATTATTAAAATATATAACCTTATCCAAGTCATTTGGACGAAACTTATATTTTTAGGAATAAAATAACAATTAATAATATAATATTTGTTTTAAAAACTATTTTATGTCAATTTTGACACTATTTGGTACTTGATTTTTTTGAAACTCATAACAGCATTATTAGTTCAGAATAAGTTACTTTAATCAATAATAACATGTCATATTAACCTATAAAATTAGTATAATTCATGAAATGTCTCAAATTACATTTATTTGGGTATTTATAACATCAATTATGTTAATATTTCATTAAGAAGGTAATTACTGCATGATCATTGTGTCATAAATAAATTAGATTATTTAATGTCTAAAAATTATAAATAAAGAACCATTAAGTAGGAAATAATTTTATATTTCTAATTAATATTTATAGTAGAATTTATCTTATGTATAACCCTATATTAAAAATGTTTTATTTATTAAACTTTGATTTTAACTATTTTAACTATTCTTTAAATAAAATAATATTAAATGTCCTAATCTAATCCAAGTGGGCCTCAGTGATCATATTTTATTACTAAGGTTGTTTTTGGTCGAATTACACTTATCCAATAGAATTAGGACATTTTTTAGGGTAATAATAATATCATTTTTATCCTTAATTACCCTATTTACTTTTAACCGTGGTAAAATAAGTAAAAAGTTACTATTCATAAAAAATTATTTTCATCTCATTGAACCAAATTTTAGTACTTGATATTAACCGTGTCTCTCGGATTTTTGAAATTCCACTCACATAAGTGGTAAAATTAAGTTTTATGTGAATTTGAAAATTCTCCTAGGAGGTGGGTAAAAGACGGTGAAAAGTTCAATAAAATTTTTATATATCTAAAATTATTATAAAATGACTCCAATGAATTTCATTTAACTTATATATATATTATGTATCAATTTTGACCTAAAATAAATTTAAATAAAATAAATAATTATTTAAATAAAAATTCTGTTTTTAAATAGTAACTCAGTGTTTTCACTATTCATCAAAAATTGAATGTTTTCAGAAAAATACCAAAAATTTACTCTAGGATAATTTCGATATTCCAAATCCAAAAATGAAGTCCATTTCGAATGATAAAATTTATGAAATTTTAAAAAGTGGGTATTACTATTCATTACTGGTAGTTTATATAACATATCGTTGTTTAGTGAAACTCGGTATTGCGTACATCACACGCTATCGTGGAAGGTCGCGATTGCGTGTAATGCAAGACAAGTCAGGGATGCATGTAGTACAAGCTCATTTTGGTGTAGCGTACAACACAAGACATCAATAAAATTAAAAAGAATATTTTTCATAAAATTTCAAGGTGTTACATTCTACCCCCCTTAAAATGAATTTCGCCCTCGAAATTCGTTGGGGTTATAAATGGTTTACTAATCGAAAGTTTATTTAATAGAAACCCACATCGTAAAAACGAATACCAAAACCAATATTTAAAAACTAAATTATGAAACGTAACGGTTTCCCGAATTTACTAATCATTGGGTTTCCAAATAGAAGAACATAGGTGAAAATATGGATATGGAAGAGAAATCAGACCATAATGTTCTGATGGAGAGTGGTAGGGAACATGGCTATGAAAAATCCAACAATCAAAAAGACATATATTTTTGATGATCTAAGGTACCATCTAATTCATCGTATATAAGGGCACTAGGACAACATTTTAGGTTTTCAAGATCATTTCCCTAAAGTTAAAGAAATTGGAAATAGAAGAAATACGTTCTTGATTTTGGTACAGTATCACCGTTGGTCATTCCATGGACAATTTCTACTTCATCTCTTAAAGAAATGAAGTTGAATTTTTCATTCGTGAAGTGTTAGCAGATCATGTGATGGAATGATGGGTCATTCCATCTGTCTCAAACAAAAGGTTAGAAAAAGTTATCAAATATACATGAGTCCATCTATGGTGTGGTTAATCGTATATGATTCCAAAAATGGACTTATACTTCATCTATCATACATATTAATAAAATAAAACTTGTTTCTACTAACCAGGGACTTCCTGTAGGATAGTGGTAGGTGATAAAGGCCTGTCGCACTTCAGTTGTGGGTTCGATTCTCATAGCCTTGTCCGACGCGACGGGTTGTTTCCCATCATACGGGTTGTCCATTTTCTAAAACTATACTATTATAACATTTTAAAAATAATATCAAAAAGTTATATCCTTAAACAATACTATATGATGTCTAACTTAATCTATTCCAATCTTTAGGCTTACCCAAACTCACAGTATAAGGAAAACGATTGATAGAGAGGTCATCTACCAAACATGTAAATACTGTCATTTAAGCCCATATATCATAAGATATGTCTTGTTGGTCACATTCCAAACATTCGAATTCCTTAATCATGTATTCTCTTGAAAAATGAATACCCATTGAACTATATTGAAAACATTAATGCAGTAAAAAGTTAACACTTTCCACATACCAAAATCCCAAAAATTCTATATACTCAAACCATGAAATCACATAGTCCTTATATCAATCATGAGCTCATGAATACTATCAAACATATTATTTTATCCTTACCTATTCATTATGCGCATATCATATGATTTCCAAAATATCTGAATCACTTTTCATGGTTACCGGTACCATATAATTATTGAAAACCACAATATACTAATATATAGATATTCCAAAATTCCACTATATCATAAATGAGATTCCATGATACTATTTTGAAATCCCATCACATAAACACTTAATCATTACACATCATCATTTTCATACTCAACATCACAAATAGTGATCGCATGAGACTTCCCTTTATCCTTTTCCTTAAGAGGTTGCTCAGGTTGATCATCATTAACCCATGGATTAGGGAATTTATTAGCATAATGCCTCATTTCCTTGCACTTGAAGCATTTAAGTGTTGGTGGAGAGTTCTCTGGAGTATTTTCTCTATTCACATCATTAGCAAGATTTTTCCCATTACTAAGACAATCAACTACTCGATGATCTACTTTTCCACACTTAAAACATTTTCTAGTACCTTTTAGGCAATCTCCACCAGGCCTCTTTCCTCAATTGGAGCATAAAGAAACATTCATCTTATTTTCACCATTGTTCTGAGATTTCTCCTTGAAATCCATCTTTTGTTTCTTGTCAAAACCATGAGATGGATATGTTACACTAACTTCCAGTTCTACCTTGATAGCACAACACACAATTTCTTCATAGCTACTGAAGTCTCTTATAGCTAATTCCCTTCGAAGACATGGTTTTAAGCCACTGAAAAATCGATCAACTTTACTTTCAGGTTGGATGATAAAACCATATGTATACCTTGAAAGTCTTGTAAAATGCGCTTCGTATATACCAAAAGATTCATCATCCTTTTTCTTAAGCTCAAGGAACTCATTTTCCATCATTGTTTGAAGAATACGAGGGAAGTACTTACTAAAAAACAAGTTATTGAGCACGTCCCATTCCATGGATTCAATTTCACCTTGGGGCCTTGTATTCTTAATTAGAGTCCACCACTGTTCTACTTCACCTTCTAAATGGTAAACTAGAATGACTTTAGCATGTTCCGAACAACAATGTATGGAAAATATTTTTTCAATGGTACTGATCCATTGTTCAGCAACAAGTGGATCAGAAGACCCATTGAAATAAGGTGGATGTTGCCTCATGAAGGACTCAATAGAATATTGTTCCCTTCTCTGATCATTTGGAAATCCAGAGTGATTCATAGTTTGTGTTAGTATAACAATAAGATTTTGCACTCCATCTCACATCACATTTGGTTGCTCAGGAGGACAATCATTGCATTTCCCATTACATTGATCAACATGGTTCCTTCGGGTTTCAACCATCGTCTAATATCATTTCCGTATTTCTAGTACTATAACCTATACGTATACTTACCCTTAGGGACATCCCTAGAAATACCTTAGAAATATCTCTAGGGATTTCAATAAAGTTTTCGCATCCTAGTTTACAAAGGTTAACTAAACCTTTCTTCTGATAACAACTGTAGAGACCCAAAGCTTGATGTACATGGACAATACATTACTTTTTCAGAATACTTAATACATAATAAAAACCAAAACTTAAGGACCGTGATAGTTTAGTGTCTTTGGAAACTCGGAACGTAATCTTTTAATCATGGTGAAAGATCTTCAACATCTCCCATAAAGATCTTCTCCTTTTGTTTTCTTACTTAAAAACATTCTTTAAATACTGGGGAAAAGAAAACATATAAAGGGTGAGATCAAATACTCAGTAAGGGTAAGCATAGAGAACATAAAACAATCCATAAACATTTGAATTCAAAAACATGAAAATAAAATCTAAACATCAAAATCTTGAGCAAAGACATAAATCATGGAAGTACATAAGGCATAGATCATAAAGGAACATTAATCATGATAAACTAGCATGGTAATAAAACATGTAATTGTGGCATCCATTAAGCACATGTTATGATTTCCATAGTAGCCAAGGCATTGCTTCCAAGACCATATTAGTGGACAAAGTCCCATTCTGAATCGAGTTTACTCCTCGTTCCAGTCCCGTAACACTGAATCGGATTAACTTACTATTCCGACCATGTCTATCTCATGAGATATAAATCTTTACCCAATGCATTGGCAGGAGATATAGGTCCCACCCATATCATGATGAAACCATTCTTATGTGTGCCACAAAATCATAAATCATACATCATAGCATAACCCACTTAATAAAAATGGGATTCTTAAACATCATGCCATCATAACATAATCCATGTAAAAAATGGATATCATTTCATCATAAGAAGAATAAAACCGTGTAAATAATGGAGACATTATACTTGAAACATACACATATGAAATAATGTAATCTTAGATGGAAAATGGTTTTGATAAAACACTTGAGATGAATTCTTGAGGAAAATATCCTTTCTTCTTCAAAATCATTTTCTTTTCACAAAATTCCATGAAACTTTAAAAGAAAAGGGTTTTGTTGAAAATAATCATGCAATATTGTAGAGGAAGCTTCATAAAAATGAGGCATTATGAAACTGTAAAAATCCATTCATGCGGTATAAGTTAAAAATAACATTCTTCTCGTACTTTTGTCGAAAAAGTCAAAAAGTTCCCCATGTGGTAAAAAAGTAAGATTCCTTTCATAACATGTGGTAAATTTCAAAAATGGGTAAAAAGGACTTTAAAAATACATGAAAACATTTTTATAAAACATGGGCATGGATGATAACAATAACCCCAGTAAATACTTACGAATAACAATCTCGGATAAGAATGAGATTGGAATAGTTATCCCTTAACTTTGGTCCGATATGCTTTGTACGTATCTGAACCTCCTGTATAATGTTTTAAATAATGTCATTGAATTATTATAGAATCATCTTCATTGTTATGATATCATGTAAGGTTCACTTATGACTTTATATTATCCGTTCTTTTGTAAATTCATGTTAAAGTAGCGTTTTGGGTAAAATAGTTTCATTTATCATCCGTGTTTTGACATGTAATTATTAATATGATTAATTAGATCATGATTAATTAATTACAGAATATAAAACATTATTTATATATAATATATATTCATAATATACATATATATAATAGATCGATAAATGGAATGAAATACACCATTCATGGAGACGGTAGGCCGTACGTACGGATGAATGTTATTTTCGTTTCCTTATTGAATTTAATAGAATTAAGTAGATGACATACATATATATATATACATGAATCCAGTATTATTATTATGTCATATGTTTCATTATTATTCATTATATATACTTTATAATCATTCTTTAATGGTTACCATGGAGATTGAATCTCATCGCGTCGTGGAGACGGTAATCCGTACGTACGCACAAGCGATGATATCATTCCCATAATTTTTGAATGGAATTGGAGTGGATGATATAATATCTCATAATCATCATGATGTTATAGTATCCATATATAGATATTCTTTACACCATTATACCCATCCAAGTAAGGTGGTGGTGGAAAAACAAATTACACCACGACGTGAAGACGGTATTCTGTACGTACGCACGCATGGTGATTAGGTTTTCCGTAGGATGGATAGAAGGTGTATTAGGGTTTTTTTAACATTTATAATAACATATCAGTATATAAGTAATACTGATGTTATTACTTTATAATGATACAACTAAATAAGAAGAAGTATATGAAGAAAGAAACTTGAAAGAATCAGAAGAAGAGATTACCTATTCTTCGACGCACCTCCTTTAAGCTTCCTCTTATGGAAGTAGATTTGGTCATTTGAGAAGATAAAAACCTCCATAATATTTCTAGGGAAGTGGAAAATAGAAATGGGCAGGGTTTTTCCGAGCTTCAAGGATCAAAAGGGTGTGATGAGAAGAGGGAAGGGGTGCCCTTTTTATAAGGGAGGAGAGGGGCACCTTAGAAAAACATAAAATATTATTTTATTATAAAGTCATATTCGGTTTTTAAAAGTTCAAAATTGATTTATTTCGAATATAAGGTGGGTATGGGTCTAAATCCTCTCATCAAACAAAATTTGGACAAGTTTTAGTTACTATTGTAACCTTATCATTTAGATTTAACTCTGAGTTAAATAATTTAACTCTTACCATGTCTTTTTGTTTTCTTACACTATATAGTTAATAAACTTACTATAACAAGAAAAAAGAACCCCAAGTTGTTTATTATTAATATATATAACCTTATATAAGTCATTTTTCCGAACCTTAGGTTTTTAGGAATAAAATAAAAATTAATAATATAATATTTGTTTTAAAAACTATTTTATGTCAATTTTGAAACTATTTGGTACATGATTTTTGTTAAAATCATAATAGCATGATTAGTTCGAAACAAGTAACTTAAATCTATAATAACATGTCATATTAACCTATAAAATTAGTTTAATTCATAAAATGTCTCAAATTATATTTATTTGGGTATTTATAACATCAATTATGTTAATATTTCATTAATAAGGTAATTACTACATCATCATTGTGTCATAAATAAATTTCATTATTTAATGTCTAAAATTTATAAATAAAATACCATTATGTAGGAAATATTTTTATCTTTCTAATAAATATTTATAGTAGAATTTATCTTGTGTATAACTCTATATTAAAAATGTTTTAGTTATTAAACTTTGATTTTAACTATTTTAACTATTCTTTAAATAAAATAATATTAAATGTCCTAATCTAATCCAAGTGGGCCTAAATGGACATATTTTATTCCTAAGGTTGTTTTTGGTCGAATTAAACTTATCCAATAGAATTAGGACACGTGTTAGGGTAATAATAATATCATTTTTACCCTTAATCACCCAATTTACTTTTAAAAGTGGTAAAAAAAGTAAAAAGTTACTATTCACCAAAAATTATTTTCATCTCATTGAACCACATTTTAGTCCTTGATATTAACCTTGTCTCTTTTATTTTTTAAATTCAACTCACAGAAGCGGTAAAATTACATTTTATCTGAATTTGCAAATTTTCCTAGGAGGTGGGTAAAAGACGGTGAAAAGTTCAATAAAATATTTATATATGTAAAATTATTATAAAATGACTCCAATGAATTTCTTTGAACTTATATATGTATTATTTATCAATTTTGATCTAAAATAAATTTAAATAAAATAAATAATTATTTAAATAAAAAGTCAGTTTTTAAATAGTAACCTAGTGTTTTCACTATTCATCAAAAATTGAAAGTTTTCATAAAAATACCAAAAATTCACCCGACGCTAATTTCGATATTCCATATCAAAAAATGAAGTCCATTTCAAAAGATAAAATTTATAAAATTTTAAAAAGTGGGCATTACTATTCATAATGGCTAGTTTATATAACATATCGTTGTTTAGTGAAACTCGGTGTTGCGTACAACACACGCTATCGTGGAGGGTCATAATTGCGTGTAATGCAAGCCAAGTCCGGGATGTGTGTTGTGAAAAATTATTTTGGTGTAGCGTACCACACAAGACATCAATAAAATTTAAAAGAATATTTTTCATAAAATCTCAGGGTGTTACAGTAAGTATTTAATTACTTATTAAAAATATAAAATCAAATACTTTAATAGATAGTTAAATGAAATTGATAATATATATATATTTTTAAAATGGATCAGAGTCACTTAAAGAGGTACTATTGATCCTAGAAAAACTATTATGAACTATTTTGTTGAATTATTCATTTTTTTAAATTTAATAGTTTTTAGGAATAGTATGAATATTTATTTTGAAAAAATTCAATCATTAAAATCAAGTATTAAAATTCAGAAAATATAAGAGAAATGATATTAAATGATAGTATAGTAATTTATGGATAAATGTAATTGTTTTGTTTACAAACATTATTTTTATTTATATGATTTATTTAAAAGTTGATTTTTTTTGAGTAATAGACTTTTATAAAATTATTTTTTACACATGTATAAATATTATTTATCATTAATATAATTGTTATCAATTGGTTATAAATATAAATTATATAATCTGAAGGTAGAAAGATATATTTTTTCTTTAGAAAACACTTTTTATTTACATAATGTATTATTTTGTTAATAAATTAAATTAACCACTATTGATGAATAATTTTAATGAAATTTATAGATAATAAATTAAAAAAATTTCTTAATATCCCTATAATGGAATTAACATGAAATCAATAGAAATAAATATATTTTTATCCTTAAAATCAAAATTTTCTAAAAACTACTTTCGTTGTGATTTGCAAAATTATTTTAAAATAATTTTTATTAAATATATAAAATTAATTGTTTTTAATTTTTTTCTTTATTTTAATTCAAAATATTTATAGTTCCAATTTTTATTTTTGGTCATAATGAACAGTTATCATGGTAAAAGTTAATCACCACCGTAAGGGTTAAAAGGGATCATGAGGCCGTTAAACATAGATATAAGGATTAAAATACCTCAAAAAATTATCTAATTTTTTTAGTTGAGTGTATTTATTTAATACAATATTATTTATTCAAATAATTTTCCATTTGGTACCACTTTACAAGGAAATAAAAATATATTATTTTTATAATTTGAATATTTGAAAAGATGTCAGTCCCCTCAATTATAAAAGGAGAGCTCTTATCCTCATTTCTTCACACACTTGTAGCACTCCATCACAACCAAGAGAAACAAAAATATCTTCTAAAATTTCATCATCACATACTAGAGGTATCGTTTTTACCCAATGACCGTCTTAATATGGATTAAGGTTTAAGACAAATGAAGATAGTCAAATAAGAGGTAATCATCTTAACTTAGTTCTTTCATGTTTATTTGTTATTCCAACTTTTTAAAAAATATTTTATCCATCCTAATATAATGAAATTAGTATCATAAATTTACTTAAATATTATTATATGTATAGAGTAAAAATTATTTATTTTTCATCCATCCAATGGAAAATGAAAGTGCTTCCCATGTGGATGCACGAACTACCATCTCCACAAAGCGATGCATTTCATTTTTCATCACTGCCTCATATAAGTAGTTGTATTTATTAATTTAAATAATAAATATTATCTTTATAATATAATTATGATTATTTAAATATAAAAAATATCCACCTTGCTTTCATATTTACCGTATAAAATGAAAATTTCAATCATGAGTGTGCGCGGTCTACGACCTCCATGAATGTTGTACTTCATTTTTCATAACACCATATAATATATGGTTATAAAAGAGTATATAATGAATAAATATTATATTTATGAAATCAATAATATTATGTATATGATTAATATATTACCAGGGTTCAAGGACCAGAATCAAAAAATTGAAACATGCATGAAAAATGAAGCAATGAACACCCAAAATATTTATTTTAATACAAAATTACTAATAAATGGGTGGTTGTAAATTATTAATAAATCTTATATGGTATGATAAGTTTCAATATTTTTCTTATATAAATTAATAATAAATCCAAATTTATTATACAAGATGTTATAGCATGTATGAAGCATGTTGGGACATGATGTGTGACTTTATGTTACAATCTCGTTGTTTATTGGGATCATTTATGTTTCAATTTACATTTTGGGAAACTATATTTTATCTCTCAAATGAACCCCATATATTTTATTATATTTTCTTATTTTTTTAGTTCTCAAGAATTCATTCAATATTTATGTATTTGGTATTAGAAAGGTTGAAAAAATATTTTTAATCAAAGCTGAACTTATTTATTTTTGAGATCGGGAATATTTATCTTCCATGTCTATATTATTTAAAATGTTTAAATATTGTACTTTTATATTCTACAATTATTTTTTAAAGTCATTTAGAACCATATTTTTCTTTCTTTTCAACAGTTTAAAAAATTATATTTATAATTTTTTCCATACTAGTTATATTTGACTTTTTAAAAAGTGTAAAAATAATATTTTTTGACGTTTTTTAAATTAGCATATTTTTAGTTGATTGGGTATGTTATTTGTTTTTAATATTTATTTACAAGTATACATTGTTTTATAAAGAAGGTATTTTTTCTAGTTTCTCTAGGATTTTTTAGTTTTGAACATTTACTAATATAATAATATATTTTATCTTTTTTCAATAAATATTTACAATTCTTTAATACAATAATTTTTTCCTATGCCAATATCCTTTATGTAATTTTATGCATAAATAGGGATGTGATATAATCATACCATAATGTTACTTTATATGGATGTCTTATAATGATGATTTTTTAATAATGTTTTTACAAAACCTGATTTCTTACCATAGGTTAATTATGCTATAATGTAATGATTAATGTTTTTGTGATCTTGTATAATGCTTAAGGATGGTTATCATTATGTGACGGGTGGGAAAAAAATTATATTACCCTCAAATAAATTAACTAAATATTGATATCTCATGAGATATAAATGGGAATGGTGATTGAAACCAATACAATACAATACTCTATCCACCATGAATTAAAATAGATTATGTAGTAAACCCAATCCACTATGGGACTCTATCCACTATGTTATAATGGTTTTCAAATGGGCCTTGACTAATGAAATTATTATTTTTATTCTTATGTATTTCAAACACTCCCATGACATGTTATTATGTCTATAATATAGTCTCATGGATCATGATTGGTTGATGATTCCATACTCTTACGAATCATATCATTTTTATGAAAATATTTTAAGTAATAGACCATGATTCATGATATATGATTGACTGAGTTTGAATTTTATGTTATGATCATTGTTTCATACAATTATTCATATATTATGATCACTTACAATAATAAATTGAAGTCTCCCAAGTATAACCTTACTGAGCATATGATCTCATCCTTTCTTATGTTTTGATTTTCCCCTAATTATGAAGAATGTTTTTAAGTAGTAAATGTATAAGAAGGGTACACTATGAGAAGAAATTTATGGGATATCTTGAATATATTTAATTAAATATGATGATTATGTATATAGTCTAAAAATACATTATACCTTTGAGGTTTTATGGAATGGATTATTGTGTAATATATCAATTTTTCATTAAAAATAACGAATTCTGAATGTATGTTTTGCTTGGGTCGCCTCTGGCCTCCCTTGTGATACATTCCTTATTAGTGCTAGTCACCAACCCCTGTTCTATTGGTTGTTGGTTTGGGGTGGATCATGTATCTTACTGTTATCCTAGGCAGGTTACTAGTGGTTTGGGTTGTGTGAGAGTGGTATCAAAGTGGGTCAGTACATGGGACAAATTTAGAAGTTATGAGTGTTATGAGGTGTGGTTTGGGAACACATTGAAAATGTGTCAATTGGTTTTGAGTTTATGTAATAGACCGGATCATATAACATAGGTGTTGGAGGGAGACATATCCTTTTAATAAGAATATAATAACCTATTAGTTTACTCTTAAATTTAACGAATCATTTTTAGTGTACAAATGGATGGTACACATATCGTGTATAATTCCAGTTATATTTTTCTCAGGTATTTCTTGATTCATATCATCTTTATATAATTTAATAACCATTGGTTTATTATATCATATACCATTACAAGTAGTTAAAATTAAAGGTAATTTGAACTTTTAGTTCAGGATTTGGGGATGTTTTGGGAATTGAAAAACAAATTAATATTCTAAGGCTTGAAACATTTCTAGGAGATGCTTTTAGATATGGTTAGAATATCAAGATATGTTTAAAGTGTTTGGGTTAATGTTTGAGGCAAGTCGAGGTGGAAATTTTTCTAAATTTTACTACTAAGTCTTGGTCACACAATGGGCAATTGATTTCATGTAATGATGAGTGTTTGTGAGGTTTTTTGTGAATGTAAAAAGCTTACAGATGATTAAACACACTACGATTAAGGGATTCATGATAAGGAAAATTGTTTTTAGGTTTTTGGGAAAAATAAAAAACCTTATGCGTGGAGGTCACAATGTGATATACGAGTCAAAATGTAGCATCTTGAATCTGGGTAGGCCTTAATTCAATAGTGGAAGGTTGTGCCTTGGGGATCCTATGGTTTGGATGCATGGCGGTGCCACCCATAGTTTCCATGCCACACATGGGGTAACTAGGTTTAAAACCTATACACTTTTTTGGGTATTTACACCACATCCTGGGAGGTACTCCAAAATAGGGCCCTATAGGGAGAGCCCATGACAAGGACTAGATGGTGGTCTATAACGAGTCAACCCCTTTACATTTTTGGGCTTCGATTTCATCACAACTATGAGGGATACACTACAACAGAGCCCATGGAACAAGTGTGAACATGTGACATTCATGTTAAATCCTTGAACAATTTTTAGGATATTTTAAAAATAATAGTATACATATAATCTCTAGGATATACCCTATATATGTTTTGTAGAATAATACTATAATAGGGCCATTTTATTTGGATTGTCCTCACTAATTTCTCCCTTCATTAACTTTTGTTGAGGGAATATTTTTTTATGACCCAACAATGTATTTTAGTTATGATATTACTATGATTTACTTAATTTTTGTCTCCCTTAATTGCCTATAATATAGGGAAATTTAGATTATATCATGACACTAATTCTATAGGATCAAGGTGGATTAGATCCTAAATTATGTGGATTTTTAAAATCCTGGATAGAATATACACCTAGAGGATGATCACTTTTTGATTCCCTCCATTTGGTTTGAGGTACAAATACTTACGGAATTTTCAATGGGTTCTAATTAAATTAAATGAAATCGATGAGTGAATGGCTATCAAGAGATAGGTATTTTATTCATGGAAGTTCTAAGATCATACCATGGAAAGTTGGTATGCCACTTCTCAAGGTTTAAATATATGGATATCTATTGGCGAGTTTTTATGCAATTATTACTTTTTGAATTTAATGTAATAGTTAATTATATTTGGTTATAATTAATTATTTTGAATTTTATGAATCAATATAGGGGATCGAGTGTTGATGTGAGATCTAAAGAGGCATGGATGAGGTCATTTAAGAGTAACTGAGCTTGATTAAAGGGAATAATTCTAGATTGAGGTGGTGATCCATAGACATATCATTATGGTTTATGCACAATGTTTATATATAATTTGATATACCTTCTCTACACTAGAGTGATATTGAATTTATACTTAAAATTAATTATTCTCTTAAATTATTTTGTGTAAAATGTAAGTGTTTTAGGCCATGTTGGACCATGGAAAACGAGTTCCATGAATTTTCCACCAATGGCCGAGTGATTGAATATATAAGTGTTATATGTGACACATGAAGCCCTTAGGGGTATTAATTAAATGAAATAAGTATACTTAATAAACATAGAGATAACGTGGATTTGGGTCTCCTAGTTTCGTAGTAGGTTCTCCATAGATTTTTGTGGGAAATGGGGTTGCCTAGAGAGTATGTCAATATAGGGGAGGAGATAATACTTGAGGTCATAGGGGACCTATGATGGGTCATCATGCTTGGGATGAGATACATATATCCTAGGTTATTTTCTTGATGTTAGTTGGCATAATTTATTAGGGAATGGGGTGACTATTTTTCACCCTTGGGTGTGTGAGTACCTAGGCGGGTGCACCTTGGTTGGATTACGAAGAGCATAAGTGTGAGAGAGATGACATATCTTGAATTTGGAAATGATATGGGTCATATTCTATCTCTTTATATCTTGATGTCTAAGTTGTAGCACTAGTGTCACCAATGATACCATGATTTGATCATTGTCAGTTTGATGGATTTTATTCCATTTAATTATTGAGATTTTACCCCAGAGTTAGGTAATGAGAAAAATAAACCCATGTTAGGTGTCCAGACTAAGATGCTACTTATGGGACCATGGTTGTTGCCCCAATATTATATTGACCTGAGAGATGGTTACGGTAGATAGGTGAGAAAGATGATAACCTAGTGTGAGCATAGTGACAATGATGGGTTGTGTGCTTGAGTTTCCAAGTTAAGAATTATGAAATGGGCGTGGGAAAGTGGATAATACATGTTAGGATAATATATGAAATATATGGGTTTTAAGTGATAGTATAGACCTTATATATATTATATGTGATTTTGGGTGGGGAGCGATTCCCACTAATGATTTATAATGGTCATTCTAGGTTGGTGCCCATTTCCCCTAATGGTATTATTATGGTGAGTAGGAGCAGTTTGGGGTGCTATTACACCTTATTTTATATATGTTTTTGGGTGTGGGTTTATTCCCCTTGATGATTTAGAATGGTAATTCTAGGGTGGGGAACCAATCCTCCTCATGTGATTCCAAGGTTGGGATCCAATCCCTCATAATGTGATTGTTTTAGGATGGGGATGCAACCCCCTGAGTGGGTGATGTAAGAAGTATTTCTAATATGGGGTGACATTCCCATTGATGGTATTATTCGGGGGAAATATCAACCCTATATGTTTTTTATTCAAGGGATGTGTGCCATTCTCATTGAAATTATTACAGTTGTAGTTGTATTCTCACAATATGTATATATTTTGACTTCAGATTCTAGGGTGGGATATCATTCTCCTTGATTGATATTATCTACACTCAGAGACATCCAACATTGGATGGATCATGTAGAGTTGACATCAGGTGTCATCTTATAACCTGAGGGCTGAAAGTGATTATTTTATTTATTATCCTGATAATATCACATGTGTATACACTAATTCACTGGTTATGTTATCGACAATGTTTGTGATGTCCCACTGAGTTTTTCTCACAACTTTCTTGAGTATCTCTAACAATTTGTTACCTCAGCATAATTCATGATAATAGTCATAGGTAGGGTAGATTCTCATTGTCTCATTGTCAATATAGATAGTTTAGATGGAGTCTGGTGATAAGGCATGGGGATAGTATTAGAGAATCTTTGTATTTGATTATTTTATTTTGTTTGAGTAATTGATCATCCTAGTGTGTGATTGTTGGGATGTATTATTTTATGAAAATATTTAATTCATTATAACATTAATATTTTCATTTTTATGCATACTCAGATTATTTATATAGATGTTAGTTGATAATTTATTGTGGTTGTTTTTACTTTGATATGAGGGTATAGTATCTCCACAATTATATTTTATATCCTTACTGCTAGTCGATGATCTTTGTTATATGGGTAGAAATGCATGAGGTCTAACACCAATATGAATTTGACATTAGGGGTGATCTCAATCTGGGGAGTTATAACATGTTATCAAAGAAAATTTATCTTTGTTTTACTATTTGGTATATAGTCAAAAGAGAATATATATTTTTTATATTTTCATATACCTCGTACTGGTAGGTCATAAACACTTTTTCAATGGTAAGTCCTAGTTATAAGAGTTACGAGATTAATATTTTTTTATATCTATAAGAATTTATATATTTATTCAAATATTTTTTTTTGTATTTGAGGTATTTATTTATGTTTTATCTCTTGGATATATCACCAAGAGGAAGACGTACATGAAACATTCTTGGCATGTAAGTCCCACATGACATTTTCATACATTGTTGTGATACTTTTAATTTAAGATATGGGGTTAAATTATTTAAAGATTCACTAATAAATTATATGGTGTTTGCCTACATAAATTATTGGTGGTATTATAAATAGCTAAATCAAACTAGTTTCTCTTCAATGATAGGTTGTGGGAATCCCATAATAGGATTTTCTATGATATTGGATAAGAAATCCCTCAATACAAAGGATGTATAGAGTACCTTGATGGCTTGATTAAGGAATTAAATGCCTTGATACATGTACAAAAAAAGGAAAGAGAGCCTCGATTTATCACATGAATTTTTAAAGAAACCAATATGGTGTTTACTATATATCTTCATGGTGTGGTTATACATAACAAAACCATATGATTATATTCTTCTAATAATTAATCATCTTATAGAGATATAATTATATGTATAGGATGTGTATAGGAAAATAGTGGAGTTGTACTGAAGTTTGATTTCCTTTTAACAGACTCTTGACAGGTTAGTGCAGACATTAGATTTCTTGATGATGGTTTGAGGCACATAAGGTATGCCTGAAAATATGGTTTGATTTGGAACAAGTTACCATAATATATTGGATAACTTTTTGAGGGTATAAGAAAGGCAACTTGAATTCCTTATGTGTTTGTGATGAAAAAATTTAGAGTGACTTTGTATTGATATTGGGTTTGGAGGAAAAAATTAGTTATATTCCTAGCCTATTGATTCTAGAATGGATCCTCAATGAGATAGTGTATTTTGATCCAAAATAGATTTATTTGGGATGGATAGATCATGGGAAATCACTTTCATTTTGGAGAAACTCATGAGTGGAGAGAAATAATGTGGTTGGAAATCGAATGATAGATGTGTCAGGATCGTTAGAGAGGAATAGACAAGGATTATTTAGGATATATAATACTTATCTACATTGGGAATGGTTAGTATTTAGGTGTGATCAGAGTTTCAATGATGTGGCACTCATGGGATCATGAGTTGAGTTATGTGATTGGTTAGTATAATAGAATACACCCATTTATTTCAAATGAGATCATGTTGGATAGTGGCTAAGACTTAATGAGAGAGTTATTTTAGGATCACTATACGTTTAGAAGCATAGAGAGTGTGTTGTAATGGATTTTTGAAAAAATCTATGATGTGTGTGGGAGGGTGGATGGTGGGTATATGTGATTCTCGTTTAGTCATTATATATTTGAATAACAATGTGTAGGTCAAGGATCAAAGATTTTGGTGGAACACTTATGGGAATGGGGGACCGAGGTTTTGATAATCATGGGTGTTGTTTCCTTTTTAATGGATGGTGGAATCACAGATATATTGAATTACAGTGGTATGCTTTATTTTAGATTGGTCCTTGATTGTGGCTGTCATGATGGGTGAGAATGGATTGGGACGAGTGACACACATGTGATTGTGAATTCTATCATGAATTATACAAAAGGATAACTGCAACATAATATATATGGTAGGAAGACCACTATAGGTGGCTAGAGGGTGTGACCCTTATTGTGGATGAAATTTACATGATCTGAGTGTGAGTTGGATTGGAGGGTGTGACCCTAGTAGAGAGAGTGTGATGACTATTTTTGGTGATTGAATAAATAACCATTGAATTTAAACAAGTGTCAAGTTTTGACTTTAATGTGGTTATTTAGATGATTTTGGGATGCGTTTGGGGATTTAGACATTGTGATCAAGAGAAGTGATAACACTTCTATAGGTACAACTATGTTTTTTAAGAAATGTAAGATATAGGATGACTCATTAGTTATTTTTATTAAAATTGGGTTTGGTATGATGAAAAATCCCTCAATAATGTTTATGGAATCCCAAAATTTTTTTGGAAGGCAATTACCAGGTTGAGGATCACTATGTAACAAGATCAACCATTATGAGAAGAGTACTATGGTTGGGGGATTTAGGCTGAATTTTTTGATGACGATTCAGTGTGTTAGGATAGATGAGTGCGGTTGAGAACCATATCAGTGTTGGAAATGGTGAAATGTGAGTTTTTCTACCACTGATGAATAATACACATTGATGTTTAAAGTTACACAAAATAATATCATTTGAAGTTATAATATTGAACATGAAAAGTTAGTGGAGAATTTATGATTAATGTGGGTAGATATTAATGCCCAAAATCCGAGGAAAATTGTTATAGTATGGAGTATATAATAACATCAATATTTTCATGTTATGAAATTGAGAGGGAATGTGATTTTTTGGTCTTGGAGAAGGGTATGTTTTGTGACCAGGAATCAAAGTATGACTTCAAGGGTTTGGATGTCTCTAGTAGATGTATTCATATACAATTAAAAGTTAGAGATACATTTTCGGTACTCAGGTGAATGTTGAAGTGGGTTTGGTTTTACCCATTTATTAATTTTTTTCAATAAAGGGAGTTTTACAATATAACCAATGGAAGTCACTGAGTGGCGAGTGATTTTGGAGTTTTTAAAAAAAGTAAAAATGTTATGTATAAAGGATTCTATCATGGAAAAGGGATTCATGACATGAAATTATTTTTTATAGATTTTTCTGGTGATGGAAAAAACCTTACGTAGGGAGGTTGTGGAATGTTAGAGGTGTAATGGCATGGTGACTTGAATCTAGGTATGTAATGGAAAAACAATGGTTGGATACATCATAGGGATCCACCAGAATGGATGCCTCTAACTATGACCCTTAGGGGATATACATTGTAGGGGGTCTTTTGGATTGATCCCTAAGGCCTTTTACAGGTGCTTGTGCCACAATATATGGGACATTCCACAACATTTCTATGGTGGATGAGGCCCATAGGTTGCCTAGAGGGACCCTTTAATGAGGGAATTCTAAAAATAATTCTTCCCTATAACTTTTATGGATGTTTATGCCACATATAGGAGGACCATGTTGTAGCGAGACTAGGAATGTAGGAATCACAACATGACACTCATAGTCATGCCGTGAAAAAGATCATATGACATTTTTAAAATATTTGGAAACATATAATATCTTTTCATCACCCAATGATTTTAGAAAAAATGGACACTTTGTGAGGGCTATTTTGGTCAGATAATATGCTCTTTTATCTAGATTTGATCTCCCATGGAATGGGGTAATTTTTAGACAATGCTATGATGAAATTGAGGTATGATAATACATTGATTTCTGTCATTCATGTCTCCCTTTGGTCCCTAGGATTTGGATTAGTGATTACCACAAATTCCACCAGAGCATAGTGGAATCATGATAGGATTATGGGTCTTTTCCAGGGATTATATAGAGGATATCCTGGGATAATGATCACATGTATTTTCACACTAGTTATTTTGTAGGTGCATCACCTTATGAAGTTTTCTAGGGGTTTTTAATTAAAATTTTATGAAATCAATTAGTGATCGAGTGTTTTGTGATAGGGATTTGGTGGTGTATTTTCTAGTAGCATGCCACATCAGTTTTCCATTCCATTTATTAAGGTCTCACTGTGTAGATTCCACTTGATGTGTTTTTATATGACTATGGGATTTTGAGTTAAATTAAATAGTTTATTATAATTGGTTATAATTAATTATTTTGAATTGTATGGATTAATAAAATGTGTCAGATGTTGATACAGGACATGATGAGACAAAAAGGAGCTCATGCAGGGGTGGATGAGTTTTCTTTTAGATAAGTAACTCTATAAGAGATATGTCGTTCCAAAAAATATCCCTAAGGATTATGCACCATGTTAATTTAGCATTTAATATAAACTGTTTCTACATGAGTTTTATTGAAATTAAATTTAAAATCAATTTCCCTTAAATTCTCACTAGTAATAAGAGAGTGTATTATGCCATGATTGACCAGTAAACACTAGTTTCATGCCTCAACTGTCAATGTGAAAGTTCATTATTATTAAAATGTTCTATTTGAGACATTTACCCCAAATGGGTATAAAATATATGATATAAATGAATATAGTAAAATAAGAGAGAGGGTGTCCTTAGGCCACTTAGGTTTAGAGTGGTTTCTCTAGTAATTTCTATTGGAAATGGAATCACCCAATAACAATGTCACCATGGGGGTAAAGACGATGGTTGTGATCGTAGGAGACCCAAGATGGGTCCTCAAGTTAGGGATGAGATGTAAATTTCCTAGGTCATTTTTCTAAGTCTAGTTGTGTTACATTTTTATAGATTTAAGCGAGTGAAAATCCCCTATAGGTGTAAAAGTAACTGGGTGATTGATCCATGGTTAAGACTATAGAGAGGCTGGGTGTGAGAGGAGGGACTTAAAATAACTTTTGAAGTTAGATGGGTCTTATGACCTCATAATTTTTCTTAGTTCATATGTTTTGGTGATAATGTGGTCGATGATACCATGGTTTGATCATGGAAAACTTGAGGGATTTAATACCATATATGTGATAGGATTTCACTCATAGTAGGGGAATGAGATAGAAGAACCCATGTTGGGTTTCTAGACTGAGATGTGTCCAAGGGGACCATCGTGGGTTCCCTAATGTTATATTGACCCTATAGAGGTTTAGTGCAATGATGATAATATGGTGATAGCCTAGTGTAAAGATAATTATGAGGATAGGTTTTTCAATTAAGAGACCAACCTAGGAATTTTGTGATGGGTCCAGGTGAGTGTAAAACACATGTGAGGATGATGTATGATATATGTCGTTCCATAGTGAGAGTATCACCTTTGGAGTACATGATATGTAATTTTAGGTGGTGATTTATTACCACCAAATTTTTATTAAGTTGATTATTCAGTGGGGTTCTAGTCCAAACAGATGATATCATTATGGTGAGATAGATAAATTTGGGGAACCATTTCCCCTTGATTTTATTTTTGATTCTTGGTGGGGATCCATTCCCCATGATTATTTATAAAAATTATCCGAGGGTAGGGTTCTATTCCCATGATGATATTGATATAGTGAGCTAGAGAAGGGTGGGGAACTATTCCCCATGATGTCATTGTTTATGGTAATGGATAAAACACCCTATATGGATATTATATAATGGTTCTAGGCAGGTAATTATATTCAACAAGTGGATGTAGTATGAATTGTTTCCAGGGAGAGGCACCATTCCCCCTGATGGTATTATGGGTGGGGTTCAATTACCCCAATATATTATATGAATCCAAGGAGTGGTTCCATTGACTCATTATATTATTATGGGTATAGTTTTATTCTCCATTATAAGTATATATTTCTATTTTAAATTTTATGTTGGGATGTCATCTACTATGATGGATATTCTCAATATTATGAGACAACTGACACTAACCAAAGTAGGTATAATCAATCTCTGGTGTATCATCAGAATCCTATGATCATTATAGATTTATTATTATTAAAAAAATTATTTATTATATTAAGTATATCATTGGTTCATACACTACTTTATTGGGGTTTTAGGGACACTTTTGATGCCGGATTATTGACTTTTACTCACACCCAGCTCCGGTGGCCCTGACACTTGGGTACCCGATCAGACTTCATGATTGAAAATGTCAGTAAGGAAAAGGCCTATTATTGTGAGATCAAGATGGATATCTTGGATATATTTAGTTTATAAGTTTTGGGGATGGTATTATAAAATCCTTATATTTTATTTATATATATTTATGATTAGTCTAGTGAGTGATTAGTAGGATGTATTCTTGTATGAAAATATTTAATTTTTTTGTAAAATTGATATGTTTATTTTTATGTGTAATATGATTTTTTATGGATTATGGTGGTTATTTTCACTATTTTTTTACTATAATATAATGTAATAACCTCCCCATGATAGAACCTTAGTCCATCACTACTAGTTGGTAGCCATGGTAATATAGAGTGGTGTGCTCGGGGTCTCATAAAACTCAAGTTGAGACACTGGTGAGTGTTAATAGGTTGAGGCATTGCATCAAAAGTAAAATGACACCTCATAGACTGCTACCTCATATATATAGGTAGGGAATGGTTAGATTGATCTAGTGATTAAGCCACTAGGCAGTGGTTAGTTGAGAGATGAGGTTACAGTACAGAAGAAATGACTAGGAGGTATCTCTACCAAATGATCAAAGGAATAACCCCCATAAGTTTCATATAGAGAATACATAGTCATTGAGTATATGGAAGTAAAAATCTATTTGGATTATATTACCTATATATTGAGTTCATATCATCAGTTTTATAACTAGAGGCATCCCATTTTTCATTGCAGGATCGATACTTAGGCAATATAGGATTCAAACGAGTCAATGAATTTCATATTACTTTTATTTAAAACACCAAATGACCACATGGTGATTATTGAATCATGTCTAGTCTAGAGTGTAACTAATCATTCTTGGATGCTGACCACTCAAAATCAAAACAAGGATACTTTACACAAGTTAGAGTTTGAGGACTTGTTTTTATAGGAGTATAATTTATCAGTATTGAGGATTTTACACATTCAAGTTTTGTTAGATCTTAATAAGGGAATAATGATGGTGGCATAGTATGTATCAAGGTTCACAAACCTCATGATGTAATTCCAAGACACTGTATATGATAACTGGTTTTGTATCTCTATGAAATCTGACATATTCAAAAGTTCTAAAGAGATTCTTTGTGATTGAGAGTTTCTTGAGAAAGTGTAAATAAGGGAATGCGGTATATTCTGATCTCCTTGAAGTAGATTCATCATCATTATCCAGGTAATGAATGTTATTAGGATCTAATCATTAGAGGAAATGAAAGTAAAGATCCAAATCTAGTGAATAAAAAACATAGAGATCCTATCGGGGGTATAACTACAATGTAGACAAATTTTTTTGTTATTATAGATGTCGAGGTCATATGGCTTGATATTTTCCATTCAGACAAATAGATGTGGGTAGGTAGAGTTGTAAAGTGAAAAAATTACTATGTAATAGGTAGTGTTAGGATCACTAGCCTCCTTGAGGTGGATAGGGTGGCCCACCTAGAGACATATTTGGAAGAGGAGAAGGTGGAATATAGGTAGGATATTCTTTGATCCACTCCCACCACCACCACCTCTAGGTAATCCTCATTATGCATATGGTGTTGGTGGTTAGGGATACAAGCAGATTCATGTAAAAGTGGGATCTGAATTTGATGTGCTACAAATGGTTTGGGGGTATGATTTTTCTATTCAAAAATCTATAACTCTTTCTTATTAACACTGATGTGAGTTATTCTTGTCTCAGTACATATTTAGTTATGGAATTAGCGACCCCAAGAGAGACTCTAGCCTGCACCCTTTGGCTAGAGGGTTTTATAAGTGGGAATAACCATATTACTCACATATACCATTAGTGTGAGTTTAATCTTTAAAAAGAGAGATTTTTCAGGTTTCTCATCATGATATAGATGAGACCTTGTGACATCATCCCAAGTATGGACTAGTTATCCTCTATCCAAGACTTGGTTGATTGATATCATTTTAGGGTGTTATGAAATGAAGAACATGGGTAGATATTTACATTAACTATTGAGTGGGACCATCATGTCGGATGGTAAGGTCCAACCCTCTAGAAGTTTTAGTTGAATACCCATATATTGGAAAGTTTTGATTTATATGTTGGAGAAGCTTTGGGGATGAGCTTCTTGAATCCATGGAAGAGTATATGGATTTATTCATAGAAGAAGCTCTAGGGTTATCCCCTCATCATGATGTAAATTTCAATATTTATTATATCCATGGTACATTATCAATTTCTTATATATCTCATCATATGAACTTGAATGAGCTTAAATATCAGAAGGAAATTTAGGATAAAGGTTTCATTAGACCTTGGGTGTCCCCATGGGTAGCTTCAAATGTATTCTCTAATAAGGGGGATAAGCTCTTGAGTTTTTTAATAACTATCACCTCATGAATTTGAAGATAGTTAATAATAAATTCTCTCTTTTAGGGATCAATGAACTATTTGACAAGATGAAAGGATT
Source organism: Viscum album (assembly GCA_963277665.1). Classification (NCBI taxonomy): domain Eukaryota; kingdom Viridiplantae; phylum Streptophyta; class Magnoliopsida; order Santalales; family Viscaceae; genus Viscum; species Viscum album. Next base: position 2,027,880,423 of record OY728164.1, read on the forward strand.
AAAGTGGTTCTTGTAGATTAATTTTGGGATTGGATATCATCCACTTCAGGTTCATGAGGGGATATCCAAAATATGACATCCCATTGTCCCTGTGGTCACTACAACTTCATAGTGATTCCATTCAGTGTAATGAATTACATATTATAATTTGTGGGACTCATGAACTTGATATTTAAACCATACCTATACCATTTCAGAGGGGTGTTTATTGATAAAATTCTCGTCTATTCATCGATAGTGGATAAACATTTTGAGTGTTTAAGGATAATTTTGGTCTTACTTTTAGAGAACCAGATATACTGTAAACTCTTAAATTCCCAGTTTTGGATTTGGGGAGTCTATTTATTAAGGGATGTAATCTTAGAGGGTGGAGTAGTGATTGAACTTGAAATTATTTAGATTGATATGGCTTGGGATCCACTCATTATCATATTTGACTTGCTAATTACATTTTATTTATTGGATATTATCGATGATTCATGGTGTAATTATCCAAGATTTCCAATCACATGATTTCCTTTACCTTATAGTTATTCCTTTAATATAGTATTACTATTGTTTGATATATTTCATGGAGAATAATTTGAGGTTTAATTGTGTTTTGGTTTTTCAATTATAGGAGGAAGGAGCCGATTTTGAGGTGATCTATGTTTATTCTTGGTTTGGTCTTGGTTATGTGTTGATTCAAAGGCATACAATTATTTTTTATGAGTTTATGAATTTGAGACCTCACATGAAGTACTATCGAACCGATGAATTAGATATTGTAGTGGCAGTGTTTTCCTTAAAGATATGAAAAAAATCTTATCAATGGATGATTTATAGTCATTAAATATCACAAGAGTCTTAGATATATCTTCTCTCAAAGGTATTTAACCTTGAGGTAGAGGTGATGGATAGAGCTCCTATGAGATTATGACTTAGTGATATTTTATTCTTTAGGGAATGGATATATGGGAGCTGATAATCATAGTATAAAATCCCATGTTCAGTTGGGGTAGGTGGTGTCTATAATAGATCAAAACCCGCACTTATTCACCTGGTGATAAAAATATAAACATTAAATTTATATATTTGATACATATAAATGTGACCTAATTTTTTCTATAAAAAAATTATGATTTCAAAAGGGAATATTGGTTTAATTAATTAACCAAAGACCTTTTAGGATTTTAGATTTATATAATTAGGAAAATAAATTAACAACATGGCTTCATGAACAACTGGTTTATAAAAATAAACATAGTCTCCCACTATACCTATCTTTTCATACTACATGTGAAGTCTTAAACATCTCCCATAAAATTATTTACATATAAATTCTTTCAAAATGCAAATAATTTAGAATCATTCTTCATAACTCGAGAAAATAAATCATAATAAAGGGTGGCATAGATGCTCAATTAGGGTAAGCATGGGAGATATCAATCGATAATCAAATGAAATCATAATATAATCATAAGGGTATAATATCTTGACCATAACTTACAAAGATTATAGCCAATTTGGCAATGATCATAAACACGTGTTATCATAGAAAACATTAACATTTCAAAAACGTGAATCTTAAGAACGAGAATTCATCATAAAAAAATCATGAACTATAAGTTCATGTCGAAAATGTGTGTGACATCATCAAAAGTATAAAAAGAATTCGTATTTTAAGTTTAACTACCAAGGATAACAGATCAATCATTAACACATGTTTCCCATAATGGATCATGCAAATCGACTTGCTTTGCATAACAGATCAAGCACATTGACTTGTTTCCCATAACTATATCATTAGACATAATAAATTACCCAATGTATTGGATGAAAAATAGGTACCACCTATCAAAAAAAGAACACCATAAATATATGTTCTATAATATATCAAAATCCATTAAAATAAATGGGTTTCATAAACATTTCATTATATCATAACCCAAGGAAATGAAATTTGTTTCATATTTTTTTATTTTCACCACAGACATAAACAATCCAGAGAAACAACCAGGATGGTATCCTTAGATTATATCCCCAATAAAGTATAATCATCATAAAAGGATGTCATCATAAATAAAAAATGATTTTGAAACATTACATAGAATAATTATTTATCAAAATAAATTCTCTATTTTAAAACAACATTTCTTTTTAAAAAGTTTCACACAATGATTTTTTTATTTGAAAGTAATCATGTAAAATAATAAATGAGTATTTAAATCATTGAGCTATCATTATGGTGGGGAAATCCACTCATTTTGTATTTATAAAAAAAATTCCTTCACTATTTTATTATAAAAATAATAAATTACCACAATAAAAAGATTACATTAAAACCATTTTGTAAAAAGTAAAACATTTTTAAAATTGATTTAATTTTTTTTAGAAGATTAATAAAAACTTTTTTTGAATGTTTTTTAGAAAACAAGGACATATAAGATAAATATTTCTTATTTGAGACAGAAACATTAAAAATCTCTAATAATGATGTTATTTTTAAATAAACCCTTACCACTTTGGTATCTTTTGATTTATAAGACCCATTATACAGATTGATTCATAGAGATATCTATATCCCATAATATTAAAAATAATTAACATAAAAGGAATTCCTCGGTAGTATATTCACCACCCAAAAGAAACATTTGTCGTATAAGCATGTGTCCCAGAAAAATAAAAGTGAGGTGAAAATCCATTACCTTGAGTCTGATTTGCCACGTATGATCATTATCTTCATGAATAGTAAACATAGGTTAATTTAAAATTGATTAAAAACATTTTTTGATTTTTATCCTTTATTTTGTATATTTTTTTCTATTATATATATATTTACATAATCATTTAATTTCATATCGGATGTTTTGATGATATTCGATTCACAAGTCCAGAATGAATTTTCTAGGTTGACTATGGTCAATGAGGTCATTATTACATCATCTATAGTATACTAATAGTAAATAATAACGATTTTTTATACATAAATTATAATTTTAAATCCAACCATTAAAGATGGTTATGAAAATTGAACCCCATTAAAACGTTGGAGATAGTAGGCCAAATGTACGCATGAGTAACATTTATACTTTTCAACAATCATTATGGAATGAAGATAAGTTTTATTTTATATTTATAAAATGATAATGATATCATATATGTCATATTAATTCATCAAAAATAAATACAAAAATTCATATATATATATATGAATCATCCATGTGATGTGGTGAGAAAAAATGAATCACATTGCTTCATGGAGGTTCTGTCCACACGCACACACAAAAAACATGATCAGTTTTTAGTGATTGGAATATGAAGAAGTTAAATGATATATTATATATTTAGAAAGATAAAAATTTATTAAATATGTTATATAAACATTAATTCCATCATTATAACCAGACATTAGAGATGGTTATGGAAAACCAATTACATCATTTCACAAGGTGGTAGTTTTCCATACACATGAATGAAGAATTATTCTCCCATTTTATGGATGTTGGACATGGATATAGGTTATGATTTTAACATAATAAAATTTAAGTATATGTATTATATTATTTTTATTATTTTATCATGGTTGAGGAAGATTTTAAGGAGGTGTAATAAGAAAGAAACTAAAACAAGCACCTAAAAATTAAACAGCTTCTTTGGAAAACCTCTTTTGATTAACACTTTAATCCAGCCAAGATTGGTGTTATTCCTAAAATAAGGACTCAAGAATTAGGTTATGGATTATAGTAACGTATTTGGGTAGTGAGTTTCTGAAAAATGGTTTATGATGTGTGAAGTATTGATAAGAATAGGTTCCCTTTTATTTGAGAGGGGAGGGGCACAATTGGAATTTCCCAAAATATTATTTTAATAAAAACTAATATTCAATTAAAAATGCCTCCAAAGTGACTTATTTATAAGATAAGATGAGGATGAGTTTAAATCCTCTTATGAAATTATTTTTTTAAATGTTTATATTGCATTTTTACCCTTATCATTTTGTTTTAACCACACATTAACCCTTTTTAAATGTATTATAACAAAAAGGATATTTACCATTCGTGGGTCAGTATAGTTACTATAAACAGAAAAAATTCAAAAAATGGTCCATGGTTGATATTAATTACTATTTACTAATAACTTGTTCAAATATAAAATTTTTATAGATTTTATATCATTTAATTAAATATTATTACTATAAAATACCCATAAGGTCAATTGTTGAATTAATTATTACTTTGACATTATTAATATCAAGAAATAATCTAAAATTAGAATTTTTTATTATATCCCTAAAATGAAATGGGAATAAAAAAATTCTTTTATCACATTTTTTATCACACAATATATTTATTATAATATTTTATATATCATTTATTTTATTTTTTTCATTAATTGAATAATTCCTCCATCAGCATTGTGTATGAATTTAAGGTAATTATGTATTCAGTAATAATTAACAATAAATTACAATGGTGCATATAAATAATTTATACATAAAAATAATATTTATATTCGAGCAAGTACTCTAGAAAATCCAATGTTAAAAATATTTTTATTATTAAAAACATGAGGGTGACTTGTTTGACTTTTCTTTAAACAAAATATTATAAAAGTCATAATCTAATGCTAGTGGAACCAAAAGGTCATAAATTAGACCTTTGGATTATTATGGACTATAAATAATCATAAAATAAGTTTTAGGAAAGTGTTAAGGTAATGTTATTGTTTTTATTATTTTTAACCTTTAATTAACCAATTTACCATTTACCATGGTAAAAATGATTTATTAAGGTCACTATTCATATTTTCCAAAAATAAAAATGGAACAATTTACTGAATTTTCAATAAATTATTCCAAATAAGGTATTAAATTTCAAAAATCCAGTACACAAAAGTGGTAAAAATTAATTTTAAATTAAACATAAAAAACACAATGAATTATTTTCCAGAAAATTACCCCTTTTAAATAAAAAATGTTTTTATATTAAATTCAGGCATAAAAAAAATTAGAAAATCACAATTGAATGATTTTAAATAAAAATTATATAATTATATTCTAATAATAATCCAAAATATAATTTCACATTGTAAATAATTTATCATAAAAATATAGTTTTCAATAAAAATTAGTATTTTCAGTCTTCATTGAAAAATTAATCATTTTAAAAAATTGAAAAAAATTATTTTAAAGATATTTTTGAGATAATTAATTCAAAAATTACAATATTGTTTTTTGAAATGTTTTCTATAAAATCTAGAAATTAGTTATAATATTCACTCATAAAAATTTAGAAAACTCATTCTTGAGGAATGTATATTTTTGAATAATAGAATGACTTTACAAATAATTGTATGATTATTTTTATTGTAATTATTTAATACATATATATTGAGTTTAATTTTTATATTTATTTAATAAATCAGTTAATCATATTAATACCCACCAATCTAATGGCTAGGTTATAACGAATAAATTTAGATAATAATATTTTGTTGTTCATTTAAGCTCAGTTTTTCTTATCTTGTATTCTATATAAGATTCTATTTCCTTTTAAAATATTAGAGTATTGTATCATCCCACATTTTATAAATTATGTACTCAAAATTTGAAATAAGTGTTTGTAATCAGGTGTTTGAAGTTTCAAAATAATTTTTTTGAAATCCCACATCATAATAAGGATCAATAATATTTACACTTAAAAAGGGAGAAACATATAAATGAAGGTCATATAGAGTATCACCTATGAGGTTTAAATGTTGGGAAATGGTAGTGGATAATAAAAAAATTGATATGGAAGGGGAAAATAACACCCAAGGACCGATAAAGAGTGATAGAGAACATAGTCAAGATAAATTTAACCATGATAATATCCTAAATCTGGGATGGGTTAAATGGGTATTGATTACTTTGTAAGAAAATTAAATGGAAAATATTTATATTAAAATAATCATTTCATAGATAATAGGAGTTTATTTAAATCATATTCTAATAACATGAGAAATATACATACTTGATAAGTATAGTTTAATCCTTTAATCAATTTCCCTCACGATTTCATCTTTTTCTCGAAATAATTAGTATTTAAGATGAATTGTTCCTTCCTTAAGAACTAAAATCAACTTCTAATGGACATAATAATACAAAAGAAGAATAAAAGTATAATTCTTATATATTTATGAATTAAAAACAACCAAAATATTAAACACATGATAAGATGATTCCCCAAAAAATAAAACTTCTTATGAAGAAAACTTCCTTAATCTCTAAAATTAAACAGTAAAATAGAAGGTTTAAGATAAATAAAATAATAAATAACTATCCCTTTGATTCAATAAAATATTCCATACTAACATTGAAACCCAAAAATTAGAAATATTTGACCAGATAGTCTCCTAATATAAATATGGTATTTATCTCCGAAAATGTAGACGCTCGAAACATATAATATTCAGTACACACTGACCATTTTCATAAATAACCTGAATAACTATAAATCAACAATAAAATCATATATTACTCTAAAAAATTCAACCTTTTTCATTAAATATAATTATATAACATTCTATTTAACTTAATCATATTGGTTTTCCAAAATAGCAAGCATCTTTGAAATTAACATTAATCACTTGACACCAAATAAATTTTCAATCCTATGTTTATATATATGATAAAACATATGTTCCAAAAAAACATAACATTTATATGTTATATAGTTTAAATAATGAAAAAAATTTCATACTAACCAGGACATCACAAATACCATTTGTAAGTGATGCACCCTTGTTACCCTTCGGTTGTGGGTTCAAGCCTCAAGGCCTTACACGACGTGATAGGTTTCCACCCAACCTAAGATTTGTATTTTTTTATAAAACTATATTACTGTTATCCTTATCAAATTCCCATAATTGTGATAAAAATCCTCAAAAATAATCTTTACACATTCATTATTAAGGAAATTTTTTAACCTAAAAGGGTATCTCATGCCATTAATTTTTCATCACAAAAATTTAATAGCCTATAATTACCCCAAAATAAAAGATCATACAAACCTTAAAGTTTAGGAAAAAAATAAAACATATATCCACAAAATGAAAATTCATTATTCCTGAAATAATAATTCATGTTAAACCTAAGGTTTATATACAACCATCCCAATATATCATTATCTCTCTTAAAACTCAATATCTTAAAACCTCAAATGGGTTTCTAAGGCTCTGAACTTATGGTTAATCTCAAAATTATATACCCATGATGGTATCCATAACTGTTAAAATAACATCACATTAAAACATCATAGTCTCAATTTTTTTCCAAATCCTACACTAATACCAACTATAATAGCCCAAAACTCACACTTCTGAATCTGGTTCTAAGACCATAACATCGATATTTTTGGATTTATATTGATAAATTTGACCTAATTTTTTCCATAAAAAAACTTACCATATCAAAATAAAATATTGGATCACTTACCCAAGGACAGTTTAGGTTTAGAGTTTTAGAGAATTCATACAAAATTTTAATTACTTTGGATAATGAATTTTTTTTCATAATGATCAAATTAATCTTCCACTATACCCATATATTCATACATCATGTTAAGTATTCAAAATCCACCCTAATATTTATCATATATAAAACCATTTTAAACACAAACCATTTTGCATAATTATGCATAACCTATGAGAAGTGAACATAAGAAAGGGTGAGATCAGATGCTCAGTATGGGTAAGTATGGGAGATATCAATTGATAATAATATGAAATAATAATATAATCATAAGTGTATAAAATCATGAAAATAACTTACAATGTTCATACCTAGTTTTAAAATGATCAAAAACATGAGTTATGGGATAAAAAATTTGAATTTCAAAAGATATGAATCATAATAATGAGAATTCATCTTAATTAAATCACAAACCATAAGTTCATGTCATAAATTTTTGTGGCATAATAATAAGTATAGAAACCATTTCATATGTCATGGTTAATGAAAAAAACCATCAGATCAGGCATCACCACCTGTTTCTCATTAAAGTTCATGCATATTGACTGGTTTCCCATAACAAATCAAGCACATCGACTTGATTCCAATAATTAATCAAGAACATTGACTGTTTTCCCATACATATATAATGAGATATAATTATTTACCCATTGAATTAGAGGGATATATAAGTCCCACCCATTACATAATGAAAACCATAGATATTTGTGCCATAGGATATCATAACCCATCAATATAAATGGTTTTTATAAACATTTCAGCATAGTATAACCCATCTAAATTTAATGGGTTTTCTAAAAATTTCATATTTTCACCATAAAAAACATGTAGATAAAGAATAATGATAATATCCTTATATTATATCATCATTAAATTGCAAATAATATCCAATGATGTCATCTTAGATGAAAAATGACCATGAAAGATCACTTGGAATAATTATTTAGGAAAGTAACTTTTCGATTAATAAATTAAATATCTCTTTCGAAAGAAGCACACTTATAAATGAAATGATTTTATTTGAATATAATCTTTTAAATTTTTTAAAAGAATCTACAAATAATTGATCTATCATAAAAGCAGGAAAACCACACATTTCATGTAGGTTAAAAAAAACAGTACTTCTATATTTTTATATGAAAAATCACAATATAACATGACAAAAAATTCATTTAAAATAATTTTTCAAAATTAAAACATTAGTAGAAATAATTTTGATAAATTTTAGGAGATAGTAAAAAACATTTTTGGATCATTTTTAAAAAACATGGAGGTGGAATAGAAATATTCCCTAGTCGAGACTTAAATATAAACAATCCTGACTAATGATGAGTTTGAGAAATAAACCCTTACCACTTTGGTACCTTTTGTATCATAAGATACATGAGAGAAATAAAGTTAGATGGATACATATACCTTAAGTGTTAATGATAATAATTATAAAAACAATTCTTGGATAGCATATACACCACACAAAATAGACAATTAGAAAATAAGGCATGTGTCCCACAAAAACAAAATGTATATAAAAATCCCTTACCTTGAGTCGATTGATTATGTACATTATATATATTCCTGAATAATAAAAATAATTTAATTTATAATTTCATAATAACCATTTTAAATATTATTATTACTTTTATAACACCTATTTTCAAGTTATATATAGTTATATAAACACTTAATTTCACATCTGACGTTCTGATGATATTCGGTTCATAAGTCCAGAATGAGTTTGGTGGGATGAATAATTTCAAAGAGGTCATTATTAAATCATATCTATATTAATAATCATTAAATAATTATAATTTATATATAAATAAAATTTAAATTTCAATCCAATAATTATCTATGGTTATGAAAAATGATCTACAATATAATCATGGAGATGGTAGGCCGTACATACACATGTGTAACGTTTCCATTTCTCAATGATCATTATGGAAAGAAGATAAGTGTAATTTTATATTTATATAAAGATAAATATAATGATATAATATATATCATATTGATTCAATAAATATTTTTATATATATATATATTCCTTGTGATTTGGTGATGAAAAACAAATCACATCGCTTCGTGGAGGTGGTAGACACATGTACACATGAATGATGTTATCATTTTTATTGAATGGAATGGGAAGAAGTTAAATGAAATATTATCTTTTCGAAATTATAATATTACATTAATATTATATATAAACATTAATTTCATCATTATAACTATTCATGAGTGATGATGAATGAAAAATAATTATCTTTGTTCGCGAGGCAGTAGTCCATAGTACACACAAACGATGAATTATTCACCCATTTGGTGGATGTTAGAGATGTATATTGGTTATTATATTAATATAATAACATATTAGAATATTAATTATATAGCTTTTATTATTTTATCATGGTTTAATATGTTTGGAAGGAGTTAGAAGAATAAACAGAACTAAAACAAGCAAATAAAAATTATACCTCTTCTTTGGAAAACAACCTTTGATTAACACCTTATGCCTTTATATGTTGGAATTATTACTATGATAAGCCCTCAATGATAATGTTATTTATTATAGGAAAGTATTTTGGTAGTTATTAGCAAAAGAAATGGATTTTGAAGTGTGTGGGAGTCAGAAGAAGATGTTCCCTTCTATAAGAGAGTGGGGGGATCTTGTAGTTTCAAAGAATATTAAATTAATATAAATTAATATTCTATTAAAAAAGGATCCAATGTGATTTATTCAAAGGATAATATGATTATAGTTTAAAATAATCTCTTTAAATAATTTTTGGACAAGTTTAGGTGACATTTTTACCATAATCATTTGGATGTATCCCCTCATTATCCCCTTTTAATCATTCTATCACTACATGAATTTTTACTCTTTGAGGGTAAATATAGTTACTATAAATTGAAAAAATGACCTTAAATGGACTAAATTTGATATTATTAAATATATTATAATCTCTTGAACAAATCTAATATTTTTAAAAAATTTATATTATTTAGTAAAATATTATTTACTATGAAATATCCATAATGTCATTTTATTGAACTATTCATTACTTTGAATTTAATAACATCAATAAAACTTGTAAAATGAAAAAAATTATCATATCTATAAAATTTCATGGTAATATATAAAATTCATTTATTAAATTATTTATAAAAAATATATTTATTATAATTTTGAAATATCATTTATTTGATTTTTAATTAATTGAATAACTTCTGCATCATTGTTGTGTAAGAATATAAGCTAATTATATCAACAATAAAAATTAAAAATAAATTACCATGGTTAATATAACTCATTTATATTTAAAAATAAATTTTATTGTTAATTTTTTTTTCTAGATAACACATTTTAAAACCATTTTACTTATTAAAAACAAGAGTGAGACATGTTGGACTTTTCCTTAAATAAAATATAATAAAAGTCATAATTTCATTTATGTGGACCCAAAAGGTTATAAATTATACCCTTGTATGATTATGGATGACATATATGTATACAATAATATTTATTCAGGTGTTAATGTAATTTTATAGTTCTTATAATTTTGTATACTTTAATTACCCTATTTACCCTTTAAGATGGAAACAAAAATTAAAATTCATATTGAATAAATATAAAAGGGAACTATTTAATAAAATTAAAATAAAATATTACAAATAAGTACTCTATTTTTCAAAATTTAACACCAAAATTAGTATAATTTAATATAAAATTAAACAGGTAAAATGTAATGAAAAATGATTTTACTAAAAATTTCTCTTTTAAAATTTAAAATGTTTTATAATAAAATCATGAATAAAATAAATTTAAGAAATCCTAATTAAATTATTTTTTATAAAAAATTATGTAATTAAAATTTTAATAATAATCTATAATGTAATTTTACTTTCTAAATGCTTTAAAATAAAAATACATTTCTTAAAAAAATCCGTATTTTTCACAATTTATTGAAAAATAAATATGTTCAGAAATTATAAAAAATTCATTTTAAGATAGTTTTTAAATATTTGATAAAAAATGAAATTAAATTATACATAAAAAGTATCTAGAACATCTAGAAATTAATTACAATATTCACTCTTAAAAAATATGAAATCATTTTTTTGGAGAAAACATATTTTTGAAAAATAAAATGACTTTTCTAAAAAATATGTGACAATTTTCTATGAATTTTTAAATACATTAATATTGATTTATATCTATATATTTATTTCACAAGTTAGATAATCATATTTATACATTCCAATTTAATGATTATGTTATAATAGCCACATTTAAATATTAATATTTTGTTGTGCGTTTAAGATTAGTGTTGAATAACTTGTATGCTATTGAACATAGCCATTACCTTTAAAAAATAAAGGCATTATAGTGTCTGAGTATATAGCCTTTTTTTATTGTCTTTCGTAGAAGTGGGATATTTTTCTTACCTTGAATTAGTGATAGTGGTCTACACACATCTTCACTAAGTGATGGAGGACCAACATAGAGATATTGATGGTGATATTTTTCGTGACCCGATATACTCATAAGAAGATATTGACATATTTTATTAATTTTAGGAACAATCTATTATCTTCTTAATCTATACCATAGTTTTATCTAAGCTATTATAGGATGTGTTGATGGAGTTTCATATTTCCCCTTTGGCAGTGTATCCTATTGTGATAAAGATTCACTTAGATCTTAAGCATCAATTTTAGTGTATGGGAATGGAGAAAAGTGTTGCTAAGTTCATATCATAGTGTATCAACTATCAATAAGTAAATGATGAGAACTAGGTTTCCATTAATTTGATACAAAATCTCGTGGTTCCAAATTGGAGGTGGGATAATTTATTGGTGATTTTTGTGATTTGATTTCCATGTTTGATGGATTTTCTTGATGTTTTCTGGATAATCATTGAATGATTGATCAATTCATATCATTTCCTCTTATTTAGAATAAGTGATTTGTGAAGATATTTATATGTCTATACACTAATGATATTACATGGTTTCATGGGATTCCTTAAATGATTTTATTCTATAATGATTTTTGGTCTATGTCCCAATTGTGGAGGTGATTTTAGAATAATTTTTGGAACTAGTTACAATTGAGTATAATATTTTATTCCTAGAAATATGATTAGACTGAAAGGACTATTTGGGTTCTCAAGTATATATTGTGTGGTTTAGTGTTTGGTTTTGGTAGAAGTTGGGTTGATCATCTAAATTTATTAGATAATATGTATAATAATAACTATAAGGTTACCATATCACAACATACATAAATATTACATCATTCTAGATGAATATTTAATGCACATCAAAATTATTCATGATCAAGGACTATTAATGTTTAGTGTATTTGGATACTAGATACATAGTAAAATTATTTCATAAAATATCATTATTATCTCGTACAAATATCTTTTTATTTACCCTTCTAAATATGAGATACATAGAACATTCAATCAAAACATAGAGAAGGAAAACACAAGAAAGGGTGATCTCGGTTGCTCAGTAAGGGTAAACATGGGAGATATAAACCATATAAGCATAAGATGACCATAAGGGTATGAAAAAATAATTAATCATATGATTTAAAAACAAAATATTAAATCCCTAAAAATATTAGATCACAAAATCAAAAAAAATCATATCAAGAAAAATGATCAATAATGGTGTCAAAGTAATTATCATTTTTCAAGATTTATAACATACACATGTGGCATCATACACTTAAGAAATCATAATATTGTGAACATATCTATTTTCAACCATTTACATTCATAATATTGTGATAAGCAATTGAATCAAACATACCCATACATCAAAATGTGAAAAAATCTATTTGTAATCATGTTGACTCACAATCTTGTGAGAATAACTAGAATAAATCATACTCACACTTCAAAATGCGAAAAAAATATCTTCAGAGTCATGCAAATTATTATTATTATCATCTCATTAGATATCAATATCACATTACCCAATGCATTATAGAGATTTAACTAACCCACCCATCACTTAATCATAATCCATTCAAATATATTTCACTAGTTCATGAAAAGTTTTATCATTTCATCATAGCATAGCCCATGAAATAGAAAACATGTATCATCTAAATTTAATTTTCATATTGAATAACCATATGAATAAATAATAATGATTATATCATTATATCATTTACCTAGTTAATAAAATTAACATCAAATGATGTTGTTATAGATGAAAACATATTTAAAATATCAATGAAACATTTCTTGAGGAAAATACCATTTTGATTTTGAAATCACTTATCTTAAATATAAAAATTACCATAATTATAAAAAATAATTTCTTTGGAAATATCCATGAAAACCTGTAATGGAACATTTGAAAAAATCAGTAGTCTTGATGGAACAACAATGCATTCATGTGGTGTATATTAAAACAAGGTTTTATTTTACACCTTTAGTAAGAAAATATCATGTTCAGAAAATGATAATAAGACTCCATTAATTTTTTATATAAATTTATATATGGGTAAAAATGAATTTAACAAATCAATATAGAAAATAGAAAAAACATTCATGAAAACATCTTAAATGGAAGATGGACATGAATGGAAAATATTGATGATGAAAGAGGAAGTAATGTTTTTGTTTCTTAAAATCATATTATTTATAATTTTAAGTACCAATGAGAAGAAAAAGGTAGTATTACAAAAAAATCTCATTATTAACTAATGGATAAGAAAATATTTTAGGTTTAAATGATAGGATCAATATATTTTCATTAAAAATAAATATAGATTAAATAATCTTGAAAATAAATGAGATTGTAGAATAAAATAAAATTTTACGAAGTACATACACCACACACTAGAAACATATAGTGAATATGGTATATGTGTCATATAATTAAAATTGAGATGATAAATATCCTTACCTAAAATCCCATCATGCTTCATATTTATTTAAATATCTTATATAAAAAATAAATATTTTTATGAAACATATTCCATATCCATATTCATATATACATTACTATGTTTCACTCATTTATAATTTCTAATTATCTCTTTGTTAAAAAAAATTCATTAAAAATGAATATTTACGTGAAAAATAGTCTATTTTTCATGCATGTTTCGGTTCAAAAGTTTAGATAATTATACCTTTTTCATGGATTTAGTGCATATATAATCATAATTAGGAGAAAATTATCATATTTATTCATCATATACACTTTAATAATTATTCATATAAAGTGGTGATGAAAAAATCACATCGCTTCATGGAGGTGGTAGTCCACACATACGTTTGAGTGACATTATCATTTTAAAATGGATGGAAATTTAATATGGTATATATGATATTATAATAAATTTTATATTCAAAAAATTATACATCACAATAACTATAGATGAAGGTTGGTGATGATATATAAAGTACATCGCTTCGTGAGGTGGTAGTCCACATGTACACACAAACGATGCTTTGGTTTCCCTTTTATTAGAGAGGAGGAAAAAGAAATTTTTGCCCATAAAAACGATATAATCTATGTAAAATTATGATTTTAGATTAATTATTTTATTTTTGGTATTATAGGTTTACAAAATAAGGAACAATAAATAAAATTTCAAGTACACAGTTAAGAATTATACCTCTGCGGTGAGAAACTGCATTTGGAACACACCTTAAGCCTTGAATGGATATTATTATATTAAAAACAGAGCCTCTTGGAAACATAGAGTGATGTTATGAAAGTATATTTAAGGTAATAGGTAAGTGAATAATAAATTTAAGTGAGGAAACATAGGATATTTTATGTCCTTTTATAAATGATGGAGATGACACACTTGTAGTTTTTCAAAAAATAACTATATATTAATTTACTATTCAATAAAAATGATAAAAATTGATTAGTATTTTAATAAGATATGATATATGGACCATATATGACCATTAATTGGATTAAGAATAATTTTAGGTTATTTTAACTTTAATCTTTTTAGTTTTAACTCTTTTAGATTATTTTAAGTCACTACAAAAAAAGTGACCTGTACCAACACAAAATTACTGATAGATAATATATCTATTGGTAAAAAAGATTAATTCCAACAGATATTAAATTCCATTGATATTAACTATATGTACCAACAATTATTTTTACCGACATATGTGTCAGTTTAAATTAGTATTTCAATACCAACAAATATTTTATTAACACTTATATTCGTTGTCTAATCATAATCATACCAACAATTGATTTAATGATAAATTGATATGGTGTTATTGGTTATTATTAAAAACAAATCTTTTACCGTTATGATAGGATGTTACCAATAAATTATTCAATAACATCAAATATTTTAAAAAAATTGAATATATAGATATATATATTACCCATTAAAATCATATAATTTTGATAATAAAAATATATAATTAATTGAAATATTTAGAATTTAGTAACATTTATTAGTGGTATATATGTAGATACATACATAAGCTTCATACAATATATTTTTTATATAAATTCCCAACTTCTATTATTATATATATACATATATATACATATATATATATATATATGGAAACATGAAAAAAGAGAAAAACCCTAATGTGACCCCCACTACTGTTCCCCGCCCCTCCTGTCTGTTCTTCTACCGCCGCTATCCACTCCTGCCCAACTACTATTCCCCAACCCCTCCTATCCCTTCTTCCACCGCCTCCATCACCTCTCGCCCCACTTCTATTCCCTACCCCCTCCAATCCCTTCTTCCATCGCCTCCCTCCCATCCCTTTCCATTATCCTCTGCCCTAGGTTAAGCCCTACCAGCCCAGGGGCTTGGGAAACCAAAGGGGTGGGGAAATAAGGTGACACCTTCCTCCATGATCCTCTGCTCAAAACCCTAGCAGCTACAACCATGACATCCCCCCACCTTTCTCCTTCCCCTGACCCAACGATCCTCTCCCTCTAACGCTGCCTCCCTACAGTGATGTCTCCCAGGTGTAGTCAGATGTTTCTCATGGCATTGGAGATGCCACCTCCCCCCTCGCCCCATGATACCAATTCAAATCCTGGAATCCAAATTTTATGAAAAGCGATGGATGGAAATTTTAGAAGAACAAATTCATGGTATGGCATATCATGCCAGATCGTATATTAATTTTACATGCAGGTGTACAAACGATTAACAAGTCTCTGACAAGATCTACCACTATGGGTGTGGAATTGACATCTAAAAAGGATGAGATTTATGATGTTTAGGATATTAATCATAGTGATTCATAACTAACATGACATGTTAGAGATTCTCTTAGATCAGTTCCACTGGGTGATATTGGAAATTATGACCATCTGATTGGGGTTCTAAAAAATATAGAACCCGATGAGGGGACCTTACTGGTGACAAGCTTAAAGGCCTTGACATGCAATGTTTCATCTATATATAGAATCATACACAGGCAGCTTTATTCTACTATTTTTAGAATAAACATGTAGAATCCATGAGCCTGATGTGTTAGATGCACTGCCGGAACTTATTACATTCTTGGACGCGTCAAATGGAATTTTTTTATGCATTCTTAGAGATTCTTATAAGAAATATAAAAATACCTAATTCAGTCATGTATATCTTATATCATCTATGCAGTATTGAAAATAAGAATCACGTTCTTTCCAGGGTCCATTCTGCCCTTACCTCCATTGCTGACCTGGGGCATCTTTCCCCATTTACCTTGTTGAACATAATTCCTCAATGAATGCCAAAAATTTTCAATAGGAATCCCAAGTATCCAATTGTGATATATTTATAGATCATATTAAGGTTGGATAGTAGTGCACTATGGGAAATTGTTTGGGGCACCGTGCGTAAAGAAATGATTGATTTATTGGTAGATTTGGATATGGAGATTAGTTGGGATGACATTTTTCAGATGGAGCTAGAGAAGTTAGATTAAAAATCTAATGAAGTCGAGGATGATGATAATTATGTTGAGATTTTCATAGAAAATTTAACTTAGATAAGTTTAGAGAAAAAAATAGTCATAGAAAAATTAGACAACTTAATTGTGGTGATGTTTGAGCATCTTCAGACATGTGTTGATAATGGTCGATTAATAGAGGTTTTTGAAACTCTTCTTTTTTCATTCCAAACAACTATCCCACCATTATAAAAATAAAATTTTTCTCAATTTATGATGTTCTATGCTTTCTCATTGGATCTTGAAAATTATGGTGTCATATTTCCCTTGGTTCTTGTAGATATTTTTACATGCATCTCATACCCCCTGAATATTGGATGATCAATGTTTCTTATTTATCCACTTACTTGTCTTGTGTAAAATTTTCACCAATTCTTTGTTTATCACCATTTTTAAGAGGTTGGTTGATTGGTGTATAGTTTATTGAAAAATTCTTCATTTCCACATAATTACAGCGACCCATAATGTTTACTATTCTAGATACTATGACATAATTTATGAGCTATGCTTCTTGGATGCGGTTGATGATGGATGTTCCACTTCGTAGATTAGAACGTCTTCTGATTCCCATAGAGACTATTTTAAAGATTTCACAAGATCCATTGAAGGTGTGTCTGCCATGCATAGTAGAAGAGTTTATTCTACTAGCTAAGGCTTATGGACTCTATACTGTTTCAGAGAAATTTGTGATTTTTACTGCATCAGTCTAGGAATTAAAGTTGGTGCTCACTAGTTTGGATTCACGCCCAGCAGGTGGACCAGACAGAGGCTGGTTGGTGTTGCATGGCTATCTCAATGTTGGTTTTTGTTTCTTGGTTTGGATTCAAGCCATGTGGGTGGACTTAACATTCCTCCAATCCCTTTTCGAACCTCATTGTCATTCCAATTCCCCACAAGCCCATTCCCTAAATAACCAGACCCCCACCATCTTGAAATCGGCACTACACCTTACTACCAGGAACCTCATCCTCTCAAAAACCATGAAAATCGAGGCCCAATTCACAATGCTAAAGACATCCAAAAAACATCCAATTGAAGACTAGTTGAAGGAGGATCATTCTCTCGCTTCCACTTCGATAAATGGGTAACTAATTCTCTCTCATCCTCTTTTAAATTGTTGACAACCCCTATGTTGAATTTCATTTATATTTTGAACATCAGAATAATATTTCTATGTGATTATAAACCATTGGTGATTTATTTTAATAAATCATACTTTATTTTAGTATTTAAAATGAATTAGAAAATGTTTTATTTGAATTTTTTCTTCGTTGTTAATATTAAAATGACTTTTTATTAATTGTTGACCAATGTTACACTCATTATCACTCAGAAACAACATTCGTTTATACTCAACTTGCGTTTGTATCTTTATTAATTTACACTTATGACTTTTTATTATTTATTGAACAATGTTACACTATTTCTCACTAATCAGTTTCTACTCAAATTTCATTTTTAGGTGTCATTTATGGGAAAATTTCTAAAGATAAAACAGTAGGATATATTTCATTCACTAGTGATGTGTTCAATCTAACTTACTTGGAGGGTAACACTCATTCTCACTAATACACAACATCATTTTTTACTCATTTTTTCATATTTTATAGCGTACTTGTAATCCTTATATCATGGAAGTGTATTTAACTATTTGGGTCTGCTCTAGATATTTTTTGTAAGAACAATGGACAATAGTTGGTATGCTTCTCAAGTAGCTCAAGCTCAATCTCAATAAAAATTGAGCAGTGTTGGCCTTCTCTCCCTATTTTTCTGCTAGCTGATTTTTAGGTGTATTACTGGGTTAATTGATTAGCTTATGCTTCAAAGACAATATGGTGATATGTAGGATATTTCTTGAATATTATTTGTTACCTTTTTAAATGGAATTCACCAAGACTGTTTTGATGAATAAGTGTTATTCACAACAATACTTTTTGTTTTTTATACATGTTTTCCTACTGCAGGTCAATATGATCTCTCTTCTTGGGTACACGGAGTTTTCAATATTTAGAATCCCTATGAATGGATTCCACTATATATATATATATTTTGATATTGAAGTTCTTTTAAATATTGATGAATGATTGAGGGAAACAAAACTCAAGTGTACATTTGGTCATCATTTTGAATATGCAATGCCGATTATAGGATATCCATATTCTTCGCATGAAATATTCATTTTATTCTATATGTAAGATACATGTATATGATATAAAATATGGAGTTTTGAATATGTATACTTTGTACTATGAAATCCTATTTCATATATTACTCTATTACTGTATTTTTTTCCGAATGAAAATTGGAAGAAAAATGATGATTCACAAAGACTACTATATTTTCACTGCCCTCTTTGGATCAACCAGGCCAAAATATTTTACCTAGGGACAAAGTTTCAGTTTTTTGTGATGAAAACACTAACGTTGTTTTTGTGAAGGAAAGTAATGTGGCAACTTTCACCATTTGTACGGTGGAATATTTGTGCACACTTAATAAAGTGTTGTATCTGCGGCCCCTAGTAATGTTTCTTCCATGAATGAGCTAGTTGATATTTGGGATGGTAATATTGGTAAGAAGGTTGAAAGGATTTACATACTAGAAGGAAATATTTTCAAGGACATCAAATATTTATTTTTCTCGGTGGTGTGCAGAGAATCCATAATAAAACAACATGGAGATGGATTTTACATATTCAACATTTGTGAAAGGAGACCATACGTACTTCATCATTGATCTGGATATTGGAATGAAAGGTAGGTAGCTTTATCCCCATCTAATGTACTTTTTGTAAGTTGTGAATTTAATTTTGATGAAATGTTGTACTTTTCAATGGGGTGTGCATAAACCAGGTACATCCAATTGTCTCTACTAAATAAGTGATTGTATACCTAAGTACTTATTATGTCTTAAAATTTTTTTCATGATGATTTATCTAATGGAACCTAATTGCGATGTTCATGTAATTGTAGTGGCCTTATATTTTTAGGTGTACTCTTGATCTTGTGGGTCAAATTGATATGTTTGGGTTCCACAGTTTCACCAGAGGTTGGTTCATGAAATATGTCTACTAGTTTGTGGGAACTTTTTCTGTGATTTATTTTAATTGATTTGCTTATAGAGAATGTATAAGATTTTTAAAATCATTTGGGGTTTTGAAGAATTTAATAGGCTTTCTTGAGTAGAATAATAAAATGCGATTTGGTTGATTGAAGAGTTTCAAATTTCCAGATATGTCACCTTTAACTTCAAGGTTTTAAACTTGTTGTAAATTTCTACTCCATTGGCTTGTCTATTTTTTCAAGGATTCCAAAAATTTTCATACATATTTAATTTTATTCTTGTTTCTTGCAACCATTTGAGAAAACAACATCAAATACTTATGCTTATTTCTTAAGTTCATTTTGTATTATGATCTTCATTTTTTATTCATATGAAGCTACAAAATATTGAAGCAAAGGTCATCAATTGGCTATTATTAGTACTTTTTTAGAAATTGTAGTATTATATTCTTGTTCAGATTTGTAATCTTGTGTAATTTAATTCTTCATGTATTGTTTTATTAAATGTGATTTGGGGTTTGACCCCTTTTATAATCTATCTGATCTGATTTCACCCTTTGTTATTTATCTGGGTATCATGAATCAGGAAGAAAAAAACATAGACATGTTATTGTAAACATGTGTGATGTCAGTGACATGACTGTCTTGTCAAGGATTCCAATAGCTTTCTCACTCACTAAATCTTATTCTTCTTTCTTGTAACCATTTGAGAAAACCACGCAAATACTTATGCTAATCCCCCTCCTTATTCCCTTGTTTTTATTCATTGGGTAATACCTCCTTTAAAATGCACCATAGATGGCCTGCCAAGTGTCAAATGTGTATTCTTAATATTTGAGTATTCATCCACTTGCCTTTTAAACATTACACCTTTTATGTCAATCCCTTTAAAGGGAAAGTATTCAATGTTATTATGAAATCCTTGATGAATGTGTAGGAATTATCTCCTTAAATCACCATGCAAAGTTGGTAGAGCTTCTAATTGATGTTTTTTGAGTGCATACTGTCATTATTTTGGTGATATAGTAATGTTTGATCAACCCCTTCACTTTGGAAATTTACAAGCCTATCAACCTTAGTAGAGCTTGATTCTAGTATGCTTTGACACTTGATAGTTGATATTTCCATCAATTTTAGCCCACATAGCATGTTGTGTTCATCCTTTTTACATGCCTTGATAGTGAACAAGAATTGATCCCTTGTATGTGAAATTTAATTCCTTAATTTAGGGGATTAAAAGTGGGTTTTATAGATCTTATTAATGCCTCAATATGCACATAAAAATAAAATTTCTACTGTTATAATTCTAGAAAATAAAATTTGATTGAAAACGTGTAAAAGCTGTGAATTCCAATTTGAGTATATTTTTTGTAAATTTATATATTTAATACAAAAATGGATATAAATCAATTAAATAATTTCACATATCCCTGATAATGATACCAATTCATGGTTGTAGAAATCATGAGCATAAATATCAGTTAGTACTTTTCCATCTATACAAAGATAGGTTTTGGCTAATTCACTAATTAACTTATGTGGGGTAGATGAAACAATATTGAATGGTGGTGTTTTGTGTGTGATATGTAATACATATAAATGTTTTAATTGTTTTTATATTTAATGTGAGTGTATGAGTGTAGGTATAGGGTAGTGAGAGAAATCAAAAAGCTTCAACAAGGAGGTCAAATCCAATGAGTGATGTGTGAGGAAATTGAGTTAGTAATTGACCATATAAAACATGGCAGGTGAATTATCAACAAAAACTGACTAGAAACATCACATAGTCCTTAAAATACACTCTAATGGTATCAAAGAACTCAATACTACAATCAAGAGTCCCCATTAGGTTACTCTTGTCTTCTACCCACACTGGTTAAGTGAAATTTCTATGATTTTGGTGTCACCACGCCCCTTGAACTCTCATTCTTTAGGATGCACTGATTGATGCTTTAGTGAACGGTTGAGGTTTTAACTCTTGTTTTCTTACACTCACCATTGAATAAATTAACCTTTCATCAAAAGTTGATATCATTATCTATCAAATCATGAATAATAAAAAATTTGAGCTTTAAATTCCATAGAATCCTAAAGTCAATCACATACCCCTAATACACTACATGAATGTCTAGACAATCATACTAAATACAATGAAAACAATCCGCCTTATTAAATTTATACACTTTTTTTTGTGGTATGTTTTATATATGCACATTCAATGAGTGTGGTATTCATGCAGCTATAGAGAATATCATCACTGATATTCTACACTTGATGGGATTTTTCATTGGTGGTTTGTTAGCAAGCGGTGCTTTATCTGGGCAATGCTCACTTATGATGCTTTCTCTCCATCTTGTATGTTATCACTCATGTTGTTTGATGAATTTCATCACTCTCGTAAATGTGTCTCCTGGAGGCTATAGATAATTTCTTATGAGGTGGTGGTTCTCTCTTGGAGTTTCTACCCTTATTGGATGAGGTGATTTCTTGGTAGAATCCAGGATGTTTCAGGTAGGTATGATGCATTGTGAGCTTTAGTTTCAGTTTTATTCTTACCTCATCTTTTTTCTCCCTCGATTACCTAATGTTGTATGCTCAATTTATCTAATTCATGTATTGTAAAACCTTTTCCTCTTTAATATATTTCTTTGGGGAATGAATTGGGTGACCAATTCATGTCACAGTTTTTTTAAGACGTGATTTAAAACAACGATAATTGAATGAAAGGTAAACAAACAAGGTGCAGGTGCGTTGAAGTTGGAAGAAAAAAAAGGTCAAGCAAAACTCTTCTTGATATCAATGAATGATTAGATGTAACCACAATCTCTGTGATATTTTTAATTCTATCAGTGTATGATGTAAAAAGTTGAGTGGAGACTTTCATTGTTTAACTTACTCTTACCTCATTTCACTCTTATTGCATGCATAAATATATATTTGTCATTAAAGTTTCAATATGCCTATGATTTAGTGATTTATTTACTTAATCTTTGGAAATATGGATTTTTAATTTCACAAGCATCACACTTATCCAAGTGGGATGTTTTTTTTGAACAAATGAGTTATTGAATGACAATTCATTCAACCCATATTTTATTGACGCAAATGGTTCATGTGAAATGACATAGTGGTAGGTTTCAATGTTTCATTAATTTTCATCAATATCATACACCATAATAATTATTCAATTATATTTTTTCATGTACTGCCTTGCAGATCCTGTAATTGTTACTACAAGCCTGAATGCTAAAAAAATTAATGTTCAATCCTTACAATCCATTTTCACAAATCTAGGTGATTTATTCTGAATAAATTGAATACTTGTATATGTTATACATACCATCTATTTGGTTTCATGTTCTTCATCTTTGGTTCCATTGTAGAAATAGATTACTTGTATACATGATTTTGAATAAAAGTTTAAATTATCATAAAAAACATAAAACTTATTGGTGATGGAATGAGTTTAAACTCTTACCAGCATGTCTGCTGGATCCTGCTTGGTGTGGAAGTTTGGTGTTATCCTAAGGCTGGACACCTCCCTCTAAATTCTGATGTTCTTAATCTCCCCTTAGAATTTACTCTGATCTTATGTTCTTTATTGTTGTATCTTTGGTTCTAGAGTTGGCTTGGACTAGTGTTGGAGCTGGACTGGTGCCGGTGCTGTCGCTGGCATGGACTGGTGCCGGTTCTGTCGCTGGCATGGACTGGCATCGACTGGTACAGTCACGACTATTGGTGCTGGAGGTGGTGGGGACTCGTGTGGTTGCTGGTGCTGATGTTGTCGCTGACACAGACTGGTGCTGGTTCTTTTGCTAGCATGGACTACTGTTGTCGCTAGCATGGGTTGGTGATGGAGTTTCCATGGACTTGTGCTGGAGCTAACATGGATGGAATTGGGTATGGGTCGCTGTTTGGGGTGATGTATGGGTTTCTATATGTGGTGTTGTTATGGATCTTGTGATTTTTTATTAAATTTCATTATAAATATAATTATTATTTTTTATAATTTTGAACCTATGTGAAAATGGTCTTCTATTTAATAATTATATATTATATATAATAAATTAATAAATATAATATGAAATTTAACCAGAAATAAAAATTTATATTTTTTATTTAAGTGTAATTTGTAAACAAATATTGTATGTTGGTAATATTATTACCAATAGATAAATTTTTCTTAGAACCTGTTGCTAATCATTTTAACCAACACATATATTATCTGTTGGTATTATTATAATTACAACAGAACTATTTTATCTGTCACAAAAACATTTAGCGACATAGTTTCAACCGATAGTTTAGTAAGAGGGACATAAATGTTGGTAAAACATTTTACTAACAGAAAATGAACTTTTACCAACAGATATTCCCCTGTTGGAAAAAGTGAAATATTTTGTAGTGAGTCTTACCATGGTTACAGATTTTTTTTCAAAATATACCATTAATAATGGAAAAAACTGAATATGTAATCAATATATAATTTATACATGATGATTAAAAATATTTATTCAATTTAATCAAATTAAAAATCTACTATTTGTTTTTTAAATTCATTTTAAAAAACTCATAAAATGTGATGAAAAACGATTTTCTAGAAAATTATTTTCAAAGTATAAAGTTATTTTACACCAAAATTAAGAATAATATTGATTCCAATGAAATTAATTGTATGAATTTTAATTAAAATTTACCAATTAAATTTCAAAATCAAATAAAAAAATGTGAATTTGAAAATACTTGAATGGAAATGATAGTTTTCTTTAAAATTATTTTTTTTGTTTTGACAAAAATATTAGTCTATTTAGAAAAATCGAAAAATTTCACACTTAGATAATTTTGAAATGATTATCTAAAAAATTATTTTTTTTAAATTAAATTTCTACACATGGAATAAATTGATAAAAATATCCGTTCGCAAAATTCAATAAAAAACTTTTTCTCTGAATTTTTTTCTGAAGCGTAAAATAAATTTACTGAAAAATTTAGTATATATTTATTATGAGTTAATCAATATAATATATAAAATATTTTCACACATTTTTTCAAAATTATTATATTTATATTAATACCTCCAATTTAATGGAGTTGTTATAATGATATACTATATCAGGATTCGTTTTCACTTTGGGGTGTGTGTATAGTATGTTATCAATGAAATTAATCATATTTAAGGATAATCATATCATTAAATATTGGGGGTGTTACAAGATACCGAACCACTAAAAATTTGGAACCATTCAAGGTATAGTATGTAAGACCTTTTATGAAACCCCTTTATTGGTCATGTATTGGTGATTCATCACTTTTCATGTCCAAGATAGTGTGATTGATGATAGAGAAGGTAAAAGTGATCCATGAGTTGATGATAATAGTCTAAAGCCATTAGAATTTGTATATAGGTAAAATATATAGACAATTGGAGTTTGAAGTGGGAGATTGTGTATTCTTAAAGGTATCACCATGAAATGGATTGGAATATTTAGTTGATGAAGAAAGCTATCCCCAAGGATTATCAATAATTTATAGATCTTGCGTTGTGTTGTTAAGCTTATATACCACTTAGTGTTCCCCCTTAGTTGGAATGGCTTCACAACATTCCCTTGTGTCATAGTTGAGGAGGTATATGAATTCCCCATATCATTTGATAAACATGGGGGGAATGAACATTAAAGTGAGAACACCTTTACAATGAAATTGATAATGATCAATGAACCATAGTGGGATATCTCCTTGGGTGTGTGATTCTATTCTCTCACATCTTATTACAATACATGAATCTTATGGGGAGAATGTGAGAGTGAAATATTCAGATGGAAGTTCAATAACCTCACATTTTTTATTGGTTTGTGTTTTTAGGTATGATAATGATCCAAAATTTACATTTAGTCCCTTTGAATATTTTTATTAATATTTATATATTTAGAATCACATATTATTTATTTTTTAAAATAATCAATGGTTTTCAAAAAATATTTAATATTTTTGAAAAAATATTTTTATGCCACATGTAAGAGAATAATTATTATCTCAAAAATTAATCTACAGATAGATATTTTGACACCATGATTGTATATGAAATAAGGGGTTTTACCTAGGATAAGTATAATTTATGAGTTTGGGTTTTCGGTTCAAGGACAAGAATTCGTGAGGTTATTTTTTAAAATAAATTGTAATATAGACCTAACCCTATCCATACCGTATAAATATGTTCTTAATCTACTTTTTATTAAGTCTAGTCATACTTGGAAAGTGAAAACCCTAGATTGGATTTGATCTTGTACTTCATGTTCTGGATGATTTTGGAGGAGGAATCAACATCACATGGGGGAGGTAGTTTTTTCTATAAAGACTCAAGTGTCATTGATTTACCCATTAGGAAATAATTTATTCTCGATTCTCTCCTCATTCATTATTTATAGGTATTAAAAATTCTATTTTTTATATTTTTAATGACATGATTATTATCATGTATTTTTACACCTAATTTTTTTATCTCATATATATGTTTCAAATGGAAGTTTTATGAATATGTTAATACTGTGAATTTAACTCAATTTATATTCATTATTATTTAATGATATTTTGTGATTAATGAATACAGTGGAAAAGTAAGAATTTTCGATCATTAAAGTCTCTATACCCCCACTCATTCCACCTTTATTACAATGTATGATCGCTATTATCTTTAAAAAATGGCCTATAGTTGGACCATGAAATACCTAGATGGGGATATGTTTGTAAATGAACTATAATTATATAGGTTAGGGTGTGATACTGGTGAGGCATAATAGTGGATTGCATAAGAGTGATACCCCCTCCATAGTAGCTCAGGTGGTCGTTTGATGGGAGATAATTGTTCATGTATGGTGGTTTAGCTTGGTTTTGGATCAATGATTGGAGATGAATACAAGAGGGGTTCCTTTGGTGAGTGGCAATGATAGAATGCATTAGGGATGTGGTGGGTGACATATTAAGCATGGATGGAGGAAAGAATTGTGATGTATTGAGAAAATATAGAGAGATACTTATATAGGAGGAAATATCGAATGAATGACATGTAGTAATATAGATACATGCCATATATCATTTCCACATTTCAACTTGTGTTTCTATTGAAGTAAAATACCACATGAAATGTCACTATGTAGAATACACCAGTCACAATTAGTAGTTAGTAACTAGGGATTATGTTTAGAATTAAATATGATGAGGTGTGTGATAATGAGTTACATACTATTCTAGGTAGACCACATTGCTAAATGTATACTGGTGTACACACCTGACTAACACCTAGTTCCATAGGCTAAGTGAGGTAGTGGATACTCCTTGTGTTACTAGACGAAATGGATTGGGCTACTGGGGTGCACACCTAAGAAACCCATGATACCCACAAACCATATTACCCTTGAATATATTCCATGTAGTTTGAATCCACATGATATAATTATAATAGTGTACGCATGACTTTTTTTTGAGGATGATGCTTTGTGTTTAGTAGAATACATACTACAACTATGTGTTTTTCGGTTCTTTTCATACATTGTCACATGGGTGGAATAATTCATCCAATAAATATTTCATTATGATCATTTTCCTACATAGAGTGTGATGGAGTAATCTTATTTTCCATCAGAGATCATTGGTGATGTATTGTGGGATGTTTAAGTATTTTTTTCCTTTGCGGAGATGATAATAGGGTTCAAGAAATGCATTCTGAGTAGACATGGTGTTATTAATCTCCCTTGAGTTAGGGAGTGATTATCCCTGAGTTAAATTACTCCCCTAGGGTAATACTCGTGATAAGGAATATTCCCAATATAATAGATAGTGTTCTAGTACTCCCCCATGTGTCGGGGTGTGGTCCCCCATCATTAGAGTCAATACTCTTTTGTGTTTCAAGACACAGTTCTCTGTTGGGATCCAATACTCCCTCTATCTATATTTATATTTTGTGAGGAATGGTCTCCCAATATTGTTACTAAGAAGTTATATAGTAGATTATATAAGTTGTATTGAGTATTTTCTACATGTATTGTCATAGTAGGGGCTTGAATGGTTGCCTTTAAGATATAAATTACAACTAGCTTAAGAGCTTGGGTTTTGTTTTAATTTTTTATCTAATATCTTAACGAATATTTGGGATACTTTAGGTATTTATATTTCTTGTACTTTATCTGACTTATATTGTACCCTCCTTATGTTTTTGGGGTTTCCAATTTGGTATTGTTATAGTGACAGCAGTATAGGATTTATTCACACATGTGTTGTGTTTATGAAAATGATGCACAATTCATAGGCGAGTTTAGTTCGCCTAACACTACTAGAAAGTAGGTCTATACACAAGGTTTTTCAAACAACCGTGGGTATAGGGGTAGTATGTCAACCTATACCCACGGTTGTGCCAAAAACCATGGGTATAGTTTTCTTTTAAGACCTATACCCATCGTTTTGGAGAAAACGGTTGTAACAGCCCAAGATTTTATAAAAAAAATATTCTTTTTAGTTTTATTAATGTCTTGTATTGTACGCTACACCAAAAGGAGCTTGCACAACACGCATCCTTGTCTTACCTTGCATTACACGCAATCGCGACCTTCCTCGATAGCGTGTGTAATACGTAATACCGAGTTTCACTAAACAACGATGTGCTATTAAAATATTATTAAAACTAGCCGTTATGAATAGTAATAACCACTTTTTAAAATTCTGTAAATCCTATTTTTCAAAATGAACTTCATTCTTGGATTCGGAGTATCGATTTTAGCCTAAGGTGAAATTTTGGTACCTTTCGGATAACTTTCATATTCTGATGAATAGTGAAAATTACTAAATTATAATTAAAAACAACTTTTTTAATCGAAATAATTAATAGTGATAAATTATTAATTTGAGTGGTTTTAAAGTATATTTAGAATATATTTTTACAATTTAATACAATGTTGGTCATTGGTTGTAATTTCACATTTAAACCAGATATAATCAAGTGTCAATCTTTTGATATATATTGTTTCCTAAAAACACGCTATTTATTTTAACAGCAGGATCTAATTATAAAATTAATTAATGAAACTTCTATGTTATGAATTTGGTAAAATAGATTTCATTTTTGAATTCGGAATATGAAATATAGCTTAGGATGAAATTTTGGCATTGTTCTGAAAAACATCAATTTTTGATGAATAGTGAAACTACTAAGTGGTACTTAAAAAAACTGAATTTTTCATAAAACATAATTTTGGCGCTTCTGTGAATGGAATTTCGAAAATCCGAGAGACACGATTAATATCAAGGACTAAAATGTGGTTCAATGAGATGAAAATAATTTTTTGGTGAATAGTAACTTTTTACTTTTTTTTACCGCGGTTAATAGTAAATAGGGTAACTAAGGGTAAATATGATATTACTATTACCCTAACACATGTCCAAATTCTATTGGACAAGTGTAATTCGACCAAAAACAAACTTAGGAATAAAATATGACCATTTAGGCCCACTTGGATTAGATTAGGACATTTATTATTAATTTATTTAAAGAAAGGTTAAAATAGTTAAAATCAAAGTTTAATAAGTAAATCATTTTTAATATGGGGTTATACATAAGATATATTCGATTGTAAATATTCATTAGAAAGCTAAAAAGATTTACTACATGATGGTATTTTATTTGTAATTTTTAGAAATAAAATAATTTAATTTATTTATGACACAACGATGATGCAGTAATTATCTTATTAATGAAATATTGACATAATTGATGTTATAAACACCAAAATAAATGTAATTTGAGATTTTTTATGAATTCCACTAATTTTCTAGGTTACTATGATATAGTAAAGTTGATTTAATCAACTTGGTTCGAACATTTAATTCTGTTATGACTTTCAAAAAAATCATATATCAAATAGTGTCAAAATTGACACAAAATAGTTTTTAAAACAAATATTATATTATTAATTGTTATTGTATTCCTAAAAATCTAAGGTTCGGCCAAATGACTTAGATAAGGATATATATATTAATAATAAACAATTTGGGGTTCGTTTGGCATGTTATAGTATGTTTATTAACCATATAGTGAAAGAAAACAAAAAGACATGGTAAACGTTAAATTATTTAACTTAGAGTTAAATCTAATTGATAAGGTTAAAATAATATCCTAAACTTGTCTAAATTCTATTGGTTGATAGGATTTCGACCCATCCCCACCTTAGCTTCGAAATAAGACCCTTTGGAACCATTATAAACCGATTTTGACTTTAATATAAAATAATATTTTGAGATATTCCTAAGGTGGCCCTCTCATCCCTTATAAAAGGACACCTCCTCCCCCTCCTCCTCACACCAATTTGAGCACTCAAGCTCGGCCACACCCTGCCAAAATCTCTTCTCCACTTCCCTAGCAACATCCTAGAGGTGCTGCTCTTCCTCAAAGACCAATTCTAGTGCCCTAAGAGGAGGTCTCAAAGAGGCACTTCAAGGAAGAGGTAATTACCGTTACCAATTCTTTCATCTTTATTTCTTCTTCCACTTCTTCTTATTAGGTTGTTTCATTATGAAGTAATAACATCAGTATCACTCATATAATGATATGTTATTATAAGTATGAAACAACCCTATTTCACCATCTATCCATCCTACGGAAAAAGAAATCACCGCGCGTGCGTACGTACGGAATACCGTCTCCACGCCGTGGTGTAATCTATTTTCCACCACCACCTTACATGGATGGGTATAATGGTGTAAAGAATAACTATACATAGTGATTACAACATAATATTGATTCTGATATATTGTATAATCCACTCCAATTCAATTCAATATTTATAGAAATGATATCATCGCTCGTGCGTACGTACGGACTACCGTCTCCACGACGCGATGAGATTCATTCTCCATGTTAACCATTTAAGAATGATTATAATGTATATATAAGAAATATTAATGAAATATATGACATTATAAATCTACTGGATTTATGTATATATATACATATGCATGTCATCTACTTACTTCCATTTCAAGACAATAAGGAAAGAAAAACAACGTTCATGCGTACGTACGGATTACCGTCTCCATGAACGGTGTTTTTCATTTTATTTATCTATCTATTATATATATATGTATACTGAATATATATGATATATAAATCATATTTTATATTCTGGAAGTAAGTAAATCATGATATAAGTAATAATGATTTCAAGAACAACAAGTCAAAACACCTACGATAAATGAAACGATTTTACCCAAAACGCTTCTTTAACATAGAATTTACAAAAGAACGGGTAATATAATGTCATAAGTGAACCATATATGATATCATAACAATGAATATGATTCTGTAATAAGTCAATGACATTATTTAAATCATTATACAGGAGGTTCGGACACATACGAAGCAAATTGGACCTAAGGTAAGGGAAATATCACAATCTCATTTTTATCCGAGATTGTTTTTACTTTGGTAATTACTGGGGTGTATTTTATCATCCACATCCATGTTCCTTCAATATGTAATATTATTTCCATCCTTCTACAATAGTTTATATCCAATTTTACCCTTCGGTAAGTTTTTAGTAAAAGATATTAAAGGAATCTTTTGTCGTTTTTCATACGAGGTACTTTTTGACTTTTCCGACAAAAGTACGAAGAATGTTTTTTTTAACTTATACGGCACGAACGGATTTTTACTGTTTTATAAAGCCTTATTTTCATGAAGCTTCCTATAAAAGATTCCATGACTATTTTCAATAAAATCTCTTTCTTTTAAAATTGCATGATGTTTTGTGAAAAGAAATTGATTTTGAAGAAGAAAGGATATTTTCCTCAAGAATTCAATTCAAGTGTATTATCAAAATTATTTTCCATCTAAGATAATAAAGGGTTCTATTTCTATCCATATTTTTACATTGATTTGACTATTTTGTGATGGAATTATGTTTATGAATTCCTTTATCTTATATGAATGGTTTTATGATGTCATGTTGTTTAAGAATCCATTTTTATTACATGGGTTACGCTATGATGTATGGTTTATGATTATGTGGCACACATAAGAAAGGATTCATTATAAGATGGGTGGGACCTATATCTCCCTCCAATGCATTGGGTAAAGATTTTATATCTCATGAGATAGACATGGCTGAAATGGTAGGTTATACCGGTTCAGTGAAACAGGACTGAAACGAGGGTTACTCGATTCAGAAAGGGACTTTGTCCACTAAGATAGTCTTGGCAATGAGTCATGACTAACAAGAAATGATTTTCCATGATTATGTGTGCATGCCACAAAGTTTCAAGTTTCATGTTATGATTATGATGATCTCATTTTCACTTCTATGATTTGTTCCATGTTAAGATATTATGATCTCTTTTGCAGGTTATGATTTTCAAAAAGATATGATATGATTTTTATTTCTTTTGTATACCCTTACTGAGCATTTGAGCTCACCCTTTTATGTTTTCTTTTCCCCAGGATATAAATAAAGGTTTTAGGTAAAAAAAAGGGAAGATATTTATGGGAGATATTGAAGATCTTTCACCACGATTAGAAGATTACGTTCCGAGTTTCCAAAGACACTAAACTATTACGATCCTTTAGTGTGTGTTTTTATTATGTACTAAGTATTCCGCAAAATTAATGTAATGTCCATGTACGATAAGCTTCGGGTCTCTACAGTTGGTATCAGAGGGAGGTTTAGTCAACCTTTGGAAACTAGGATGCGAAAACGTTAGTGAGATCCCTAGAGATATTTCTAAGGTATGTCTAGGGATGTCCCTAGGGATAAGTATACGTATAGGTTATAGTAATAGAATTACGCTAACGATCATAGAATTAAACCTAAGATGTTGGATATGGAAGGTACTCCCCCTTTATTATGTTGTTTTCCCTAGCATGATTTTTGCCTCTCACACAATTCTTTTTGGGTTTTAGACGATGGCTGGAACCCGAAGGAACCGTGTTGATCAATGCAATGGACAATGCAATGATTGCCCTCCTGAACAAAGAAATGTTATGGGAGATGGAGTGCAAAATCTTATTGCTATACTTACACAAGCTATGAATCATTCTGGACTTCTAAATGAGCAGAGAAGGGAACAATATTCTATTGAGTCCTTCATGAGGCAACGTCCACCTTCTTTCAGTGGGACTTCCGATCCACTTGTTGCTGAACAATGGATCAGTACCACTGAAAAGATATTTTCAGTTCTTCAATGTTCTGAACATGATAAAGTCATCTTAGCAGTATATCGTTTGGAAGGTGAAGCTGATCAATGGTGGAATCTTATCAAGAATACGAGGCCAAGGGATGAAATTGAGTCCATGGAATGGGACGAGTTCAAGAACTTGTTTTTCAGTAAGTACTTCCCTCGTATTCTTCGAACAAAGATGGAGAAAGAGTTTCTTGAACTGAAGCAAAGGGATGATGAATCTGTTGGTACCTATGAAGCAAATTTTACAAGACTTGCAAGGTATGCTTCTGGTATTATCATCCAACCTGAAAGTAAAGTTGATCGATTTTTCAGTGGCTTAAAACCAAGTCTTCGAAGGGCATTAGCTATAAGAGACTTCAGTAGCTATGAAGAAATTGTGCGTTGTGCTATCAAGGTAGAAATGGAAGTTGGTGTTACATATCCATCTCATGGTTTTGACAAGAAACGAAAGATGGAGTTCAAGGAGAAATCTCATAATAATGGTGAAAAGAAGATGAATGTTTCCTTATGCACAAAGTGTGGAAAGAATCATGGTGGAGATTGTCTTAAAGGAACTAGAAAATGTTTTAAGTGTGGAAAAGAAGGTCATCGAGCAGCTGAGTGTCGAAGTAATGGAAAAAGGGTTTCTAATGATGTGAATAAAGCAAACACTGCAGAGAACGCACCACCAACACTTCAATGCTTCAAGTGCAAGGAAATGGGGCATTATGCTAATAATTGCCCTAATCCAAGGGTTAGTGATGATCAACATGAGAAACCACTGAAGGCAAAGGACAAAGGGAAGTCACATGCGATCACTATTGGCGATGTTGAATATGATAACGATGTGGTGGAATGATTAAGCGTTTATGTAATGGGATTCCAAAATAATATTGTATCATTGAGTATTTCAATATTTATTGATGTGGTATTCAAAGTGATTGAGATATTTTTTTTGGAAATAAGATGATATGCGCATAATGAAGACGAGAAAATGAAATGTTTAATAGTATTCATGAGCTCATGATTGATATAAGGACTAAGTGATATCATGGTTTGAGTATATAGAATTTTGAGGATTTTGGTATGTGGAAAGTGTTAACTTTTAACTGCACTCATGTTTTCACTAAGGTATTCAAGAGAATACACGATTAAGGACTTTGAATGTTTGGAATGTGACCAACAAGACATATCTTATGATATGTGGGGATCAACAACAGTATTAAATCTCTGGTAATCGTTGTCACTATATTATGAGAGTGGACTGCAGTATTATGTATAAGCCTAAAGATTAGACTGGATTATGTTGGACATAAGTTAGTATTGTTTAAGGATAGAAGATTTTCGATATTATTGATGGGATGTTATAGTAATGTAGTTTTAGAAAAAGGACAACCTGCAGGACGGGCGACAGCCCATCGCTTCGGACAAGGCTGTAGGAATCGAACCCACAACCGAAGTGCGACTGGCCTTTATCGCCTACCACTGACCTACAGGAAGTCCCTGTTTAGTAGAAACTAGTTTTATTATATTAAGCAGTATGATATATGAAGTATAAGTCCATTTTAGGAACCATATATGATTAATCTCACTATAGATCGATTTATGCATATAATTTTTGCTAACCTTTTGTTTGAGATAGATGGAATGACCCGTCATTCTATCACATGATCTGCTAACACTTCACGAATAACAAATTCAACTTCATTTATTTAAGAGATGAAGTGGAAATTGTTCAAGGCATGAACAAAAGTGAGATTGTACCAAAATAAAGTAAGTATTTATTCTAATTCAAATTTTCAACTTTAGGGGAAATGATCTTGAAAACCAAAAATGTTGTCCTAGTGATCTTATACCTGATGAATCAGATGGTACCTTATATCATCACAAATCTATGGATTTGTGATTACTGGATTTTCCATAGCCATGTTCTCTACCACTCTCCATCAGAACATGATGGTTAGATTTCTCTTCCATATCCATATTTTCACCTATGTGGAAACCCAATGATTAGTTTATTTGGGTAACCGTTACGTTTCATACTTTTGTTTTTAAAGATTGGTTTTGATATTCCTTTTTACGATGTGGGTTTCTATTAAAGAAACTTTCGAATAGTAAACCATTTATAACCCCGACGAATTTCGAGGGCGAAATTCATTTTAAGGGGGGTAGAATGTAACAGCCCAAGATTTTATAAAAAAAATATTCTTTTTAGTTTTATTAATGTCTTGTATTGTACGCTACACCAAAAGGAGCTTGCACAACACGCATCCTTGTCTTACCTTGCATTACACGCAATCGCGACCTTCCTCGATAGCGTGTGTAATACGTAATACCGAGTTTCACTAAACAACGATGTGCTATTAAAATATTATTAAAACTAGCCGTTATGAATAGTAATAACCACTTTTTAAAATTCTGTAAATCCTATTTTTCAAAATGAACTTCATTCTTGGATTCGG
This sequence comes from Viscum album, assembly GCA_963277665.1. Lineage (NCBI taxonomy): Eukaryota > Viridiplantae > Streptophyta > Magnoliopsida > Santalales > Viscaceae > Viscum > Viscum album. Next base: position 2,027,916,601 of record OY728164.1, read on the forward strand.
AGTATCGATTTTAGCCTAAGGTGAAATTTTGGTACCTTTCGGATAACTTTCATATTCTGATGAATAGTGAAAATTACTAAATTATAATTAAAAACAACTTTTTTAATCGAAATAATTAATAGTGATAAATTATTAATTTGAGTGGTTTTAAAGTATATTTAGAATATATTTTTACAATTTAATACAATGTTGGTCATTGGTTGTAATTTCACATTTAAACCAGATATAATCAAGTGTCAATCTTTTGATATATATTGTTTCCTAAAAACACGCTATTTATTTTAACAGCAGGATCTAATTATAAAATTAATTAATGAAACTTCTATGTTATGAATTTGGTAAAATAGATTTCATTTTTGAATTCGGAATATGAAATATAGCTTAGGATGAAATTTTGGCATTGTTCTGAAAAACATCAATTTTTGATGAATAGTGAAACTACTAAGTGGTACTTAAAAAAACTGAATTTTTCATAAAACATAATTTTGGCGCTTCTGTGAATGGAATTTCGAAAATCCGAGAGACACGGTTAATATCAAGGACTAAAATGTGGTTCAATGAGATGAAAATAATTTTTTGGTGAATAGTAACTTTTTACTTTTTTTTACCGCGGTTAATAGTAAATAGGGTAACTAAGGGTAAATATGATATTACTATTACCCTAACACATGTCCAAATTCTATTGGACAAGTGTAATTCGACCAAAAACAAACTTAGGAATAAAATATGACCATTTAGGCCCACTTGGATTAGATTAGGACATTTATTATTAATTTATTTAAAGAAAGGTTAAAATAGTTAAAATCAAAGTTTAATAAGTAAATCATTTTTAATATGGGGTTATACATAAGATATATTCGATTGTAAATATTCATTAGAAAGCTAAAAAGATTTACTACATGATGGTATTTTATTTGTAATTTTTAGAAATAAAATAATTTAATTTATTTATGACACAACGATGATGCAGTAATTATCTTATTAATGAAATATTGACATAATTGATGTTATAAACACCAAAATAAATGTAATTTGAGATTTTTTATGAATTCCACTAATTTTCTAGGTTACTATGATATAGTAAAGTTGATTTAATCAACTTGGTTCGAACATTTAATTCTGTTATGACTTTCAAAAAAATCATATATCAAATAGTGTCAAAATTGACACAAAATAGTTTTTAAAACAAATATTATATTATTAATTGTTATTGTATTCCTAAAAATCTAAGGTTCGGCCAAATGACTTAGATAAGGATATATATATTAATAATAAACAATTTGGGGTTCGTTTGGCATGTTATAGTATGTTTATTAACCATATAGTGAAAGAAAACAAAAAGACATGGTAAACGTTAAATTATTTAACTTAGAGTTAAATCTAATTGATAAGGTTAAAATAATATCCTAAACTTGTCTAAATTCTATTGGTTGATAGGATTTCGACCCATCCCCACCTTAGCTTCGAAATAAGACCCTTTGGAACCATTATAAACCGATTTTGACTTTAATATAAAATAATATTTTGAGATATTCCTAAGGTGCCCCTCTCATCCCTTATAAAAGGACACCTCCTCCCCCTCCTCCTCACACCAATTTGAGCACTCAAGCTCGGCCAACCCCTGCCAAAATCTCTTCTCCACTTCCCTAGCAACATCCTAGAGGTTCTTCTCTTCCTCAAAGACCAATTCTAGTGCCCTAAGAGGAGGTCTCAAAGAGGCACTTCAAAGAAGAGGTAATTACCGTTACCAATTCTTTCATCTTTATTTCTTCTTCCACTTCTTCTTCTTAGGTTGTTTCATTATGAAGTAATAACATCAGTATCACTCATATACTGATATGTTATTATAAGTATGAAACAACCCTATTTCACCATCTATCCATCCTACGGAAAAAGAAATCACCGCGCGTGCGTACGTACAGAATACCGTCTCCACGCCGTGGTGTAATCTATTTTCCACCACCACCTTACATGGATGGGTATAATGGTGTAAAGAATAACTATACATAGTTATTACAACATAATATTGATTCTGATATATTGTATAATCCACTCCAATTCAATTCAATATTTATAGAAATGATATCATCGCTCGTGCGTACGTACGGACTACCGTCTCCACGACGCGATGAGATTCATTCTCCATGTTAACCATTTAAGAATGATTATAATGTATATATAAGAAATATTAATGAAATATATGACATTATAAAGCTACTGGATTTATGTATATATATACATATGCATGTCATCTACTTACTTCCATTTCAAGACAATAAGGAAAGAAAAACAACGTTCATGCGTACGTACGGATTACCGTCTCCATGAACGGTGTTTTTCATTTTATTTATCTATCTATTATATATATATATATATACTGAATATATATGATATATAAATCATATTTTATATTCTGGAAGTAAGTAAATCATGATATAAGTAATAATGATTTCAAGAACAACAAGTCAAAACACCTACGATAAATGAAACGATTTTACCCAAAACGCTTCTTTAACATGGAATTTACAAAAGAACGGGTAATATAATGTCATAAGTGAACCATATATGATATCATAACAATGAATATGATTCTGTAATAAGTCAATGACATTATTTAAATCATTATACAGGAGGTTCGGACACATACGAAGCAAATTGGACATAAGGTAAGGGAAATATCACAATCTCATTTTTATCCGAGATTGTTTTTACTTTGGTAATTACTGGGGTGTCTTTTATCATCCACATCCATGTTCCTTCAATATGTAATATTATTTCCATCCTTCTACAATAGTTTATATCCAATTTTACCCTTCGGTAAGTTTTTAGTAAATGATATTAAAGGAATCTTTTGTCGTTTTTCATACGAGATACTTTTTGACTTTTCCGACAAAAGTACGAAGAATGTTTTTTTTAACTTATACGGCACGAACGGATTTTTACTGTTTTATAAAGCCTTATTTTCATGAAGCTTCCTATAAAAGATTTCATGACTATTTTCAATAAAATCTCTTTCTTTTAAAATTGCATGATGTTTTGTGAAAAGAAATTGATTTTGAAGAAGAAAGGATATTTTCCTCAAGAATTCAATTCAAGTGTATTATCAAAATTATTTTCCATCTAAGATAATAAAGGGTTCTATTTCTATCCATATTTTTACATTGATTTGACTATTTTGTGATGGAATTATGTTTATGAATTCCTTTATCTTATATGAATGGTTTTATGATGTCATGTTGTTTAAGAATCCATTTTTATTACATGGGTTACGCTATGATGTATGGTTTATGATTATGTGGCACACATAAGAAAGGATTCATTATAAGATGGGTGGGACCTATATCTCCCTCCAATGCATTGGGTAAAGATTTTATATCTCATGAGATAGACATGGCTGAAATGGTAGGTTATACCGGTTCAGTGAAACAGGACTGAAACGAGGGTTACTCGATTCAGAAAGGGACTTTGTCCACTAAGATAGTCTTGGCAATGAGTCATGACTAACAAGAAATGATTTTCCATGATTATGTGTGCATGCCACAAAGTTTCAAGTTTCATGTTATGATTATGGTGATCTCATTTTCACTTCTATGATTTGTTCCATGTTAAGATATTATGATCTCTTTTGCAGGTTATGATTTTCAAAAAGATATGATATGATTTTTATTTCTTTTGTATACCCTTACTGAGCATTTGAGCTCACCCTTTTATGTTTTCTTTTCCCCAGGATATAAATAAAGGTTTTAGGTAAAAAAAAGGGAAGATATTTATGGGAGATATTGAAGATCTTTCACCACGATTAGAAGATTACGTTCCGAGTTTCCAAAGACACTAAACTATTACGATCCTTTAGTGTGTGTTTTTGTTATGTACTAAGTATTCCGCAAAATTAATGTAATGTCCATGTACGATAAGCTTCGGGTCTCTACAACGGTGGGTATATGGTATTTTCCAAAGATCTATACCGATGGTTCTTCATAACCGTGGGTATTGGTGGTTTTGTTTTCAAGACCTATACCCACGGTTCTCCATAATCATGGTTATAGCTTTCCCGCATTATGGAGGGGAATGAAAATTAGGCAGGGCACGAAAAAAACTTGGCGGGGGACATTTTTCACAGTTTATATTAATATATTTAAATTAATATAAACATATAGTTTCAAAAATTCTGTAGCTCGGTTGGTAAACCTTTATATGAGGGATATGTAGGTCGCGGGTTCAATATACGCTGTTAACATTTTTTGAAACATGGCTAATATTAATATATATCTATAAATATATATATGTATATCAAAAGAAATTTATAGCTCGGTTGGTCGTTTGCCTAGGAGCGGGTGTCCCTCCCTTGCGAGACTCAGATTTGAATCACCCTGCAGATTCCTTTTTGGAATTTAATTAATGGACGTAAATTATATTAATATATATATAAAGATACCTACATATATTATAGGTAAAAAATGTGGCTTGGTTACTCGCTTGGTTGGGCGGGCCGTTGAGGCTTCGTGCGAGGTGGGGGTTCGAATCCCCCCTAGCACTTTATTTTGGAAAAATAAATACTCGACCGTTTGAAAACTGTGGGTATAGGTTGAGACCCCAATACCGACGCCATTCCAGCCCATGGTTCCCCTCACCCCTCTTATAAAATGGTATTTCCCCTTCTCTCAAACTCACAACTACAAATCCATTTGGATCAGCCAAAATCAACCCAAATATCCTTCCAAATTCCTTCACTTCAACCAATAGAAATTATTTTGATCAGAAATTGAACATAAGGTGCCCTTTTGATCAACTCAGAAGGAAACACCCGAAGAAGAGGTAATAATATCACCACCCTTTTTCAAGTTATTTTCTTCTTCCACTTCCTATTTGTTTTTTCCATACCAAAATAATATATAAATCACCATCTACATACTATTATGTTATTATAAATATGGTACAACCATATTCATAATTCAATCCATCATATAAATGACAAAGTCACCATATGTGCATACGTACAGCTTACCGTCTCCATGTCGTGGTATAGTTTGTTATTACAACAATTCATTATTTGGATGAGTGTAATAATGAGTATAACTGATTTAAATAATAAATATAAAATGTTAATTATTCATTATATATTATTTACCATCCAATTATATATGATTTCACCTTCAAAATAATGATATTGTCGCTCGTGCGTACATACGACTTACCGTCTCCACAACGCGATGAGATGTCATTCCCAATCGTAACCATTCAAGAATAAATTTAATTTTATGATTATAAATAATGTTTAATGACTTGATATCATTATTTATATGATTAAGATACATCCTATCCATAAAAAACATGACTTATGTAACAGATCCTACAAAGGAAAACAAATCAGTTAACACCCGAACAATGATACTACTGAAATATTATTAACAAATAAATATTAAAGGATCATATATGATATCATATTTATATATATGGTTCTTTTATAATTTAATAACCATTATTTCACCATTATTCAAGAGTTTAACCTACCCTCTACCAAGGAAAAGTACAAGGTAAGGGTTAATATCACAATCTCTTTACTTATTCGAGGTTGATTATATATAAGTAACAGGGACTTCATTACCATCTACATCCATGTTCCTTAAAAATGTATTTCAAAAATTTTTAATATTTAATATAATATGGTTTAAAGTCATTTATACCATTATTTGAGCTTATTTGTTTTGAAAGAAATCTTTCTGTCATTTTCCAAACAAGGTACTTTATGAACTTTTAAACAAAATTAAGGTAAGAATGTTTTTAAACTTATATGGCAGGTGCGGTTATTATCTTTTGTTATTAAAACTTTGAATATTACCTTAAAATATTATAATAATATTTTGAAAATAAATATTTTTTAATAAATATTGACTTTAAATGATTTTGAAAAAAGAATGATATATTTATCTCAAATAGTTTTTATTTCATCTATATCAACATCCTTTGATGGATTTTACACTTGTTTGAAGTTGATTCATTATTATAAAAATATTCCATATTATATTGAAGGTTTTGTGATATGTTTGTTTGTGTATGTGTTATTTTTATACCATTCATGGTTGATGGTTAAATTATTAACATTTTTTATTCTTTTTTTAATATGAATGTTTATGTCATCTTTCAACCTTTTCATATGTGGAATGCATTGGACTTAGTAAGTGACGGGTGGAGCCCACTATAGCTCTTCGATGCATCGGTAGGTCTCATAAGAAAAACTAGTTTCTGGGGACAAGTCCATGAAAAAATCTTATTTTTAGTCTTGGCATAAGTCCTTGACTATCTGATTATGAAGTCTGGCATTATTCATTCCATCAATATGAAATTGGATATTGATATTGCATGTGATTATTCGACTTGTATAATATCCATGTGAATAAGTGAATGTAATTATTTGAGTTATATTTTCCATATTATTCTGAATTTTATGTTTAAAGGCTTGTGTTTTAGTCTTATACATTTCCTAAAATGTTTATGCTTATTTATGAAAGTTTCCTCTATATTTTTATCCTTACTGAGCATCTGAGATTACACATTTCTATGTTTTATTTTTCCCAGGATGTGAAGAAGTATATTATGACTGACTTGTAGGGATAGACTAAGGGATATTAATTTGGTTACTGAAGACAATGTTGTTGTTGTATTTCATTTTATAATGCAATGTAAAAATTATGAATATATCTAGTTCTTCCAAGGCTACTAAACTAATCAGTCTTTCGAGACTTGATCATTTGTGATCTTGCCAGTGTTATGTAATAATTCACTGACTCTGGATAACTAGGGTCTGAGCATTACAGTTGGTATCAGAGGAAGTTTAGTACAAAACTTGGAAACTAGATTTAGATATACTCCTATTAGAGCACATTACGCTAAGATAGACTTTGAGGATTAGTATAGAATAAATTCCTAAAATTTTGGTAATGTTGAGATTTTGTGTATTTTAAAAGAAATACATCCTTTTCTAGATACAAGAATGTATAGGGATATCTAGAATAGATGTACCTAGGAGTGAAAACTCCGACAAGGAGTTTCAGGCTTGACCTGAGATATCTTGGTACATGACAAGGGGCCTTACTACACTCTTGGTTACGACACTCCCATGGGATATGCTTAGGATAATTCACATTATCTTTACAAATAATTATGAAGGATTTGTAAGTCTATACCTCCTCAAAGAAAACATTTTTATGATTATGGATTATATCCATAATTTGATTAATTTATGTAAAGTGTTTTACAACATTGGAATTATGTATTTTGATTCATAAACTAATATAGTGTATGCCATTTTTTAAAAATTGAGCCTAGTGGAAGGAATATAAACCGTATAAATGCAAGTAATCCATGTAGGGATTTCTCTACTACTCAAGATAATTATTGGGGAGCTGTTGAAGAAACTGGTGCTGATCATTTTATCACCATACTGGGAAAACTCACTCAGGTTTAGAATAATAACCTTACCCATATCGAGTACCCTGATCCAAAACATAGAGGATCAATGTTAGACCGCTTCATGAGGAAACAACCACCAATATTTAATGGGACTACAAATCCATTGGTAGCTGAGAAATGGATAAGTTCCTTAGATAAAATATTTCATGCTTTGGGGAGTAGCGAAAGGGAAAAAGTTGTCATGGATGTTTATCGCCTCATGGGAGATGCAGATCAATGGTGGTCATTAATTCCAAACACAAAGAAATATGAATAACTATAAAATATGGAATGGAGGGAGTTTAAAGAGATTTTCATAGAAAAATACTTTCCTCGTGACCATCGAACAGATATGGAAAGGCAGTTTTTGAGTCTGTGGAAAAAAGAGGATAAGAATGTTGCAATGTATGAGGCTAACATTACAAGGTTAGCAAGGCATGCGGAAGATTATATACATAACCCAAGAAGTAAGATTGATCATTTCTTTAATGGGCTAAAAAAATTTCTATGTTGAGTATTAGTCTCACAATACTTCTCATCGTACGAAGATATTGTCTCATGTGCTATCAAGATGGAAAAGTAATTCACTAAGTATTAAAACGTTAATGAAAAGAAAGAGTAGAAGAGATCTTCTGAACACTCTGGAAATGTAAATAAGGGGAAGAAGGGAAAAGAGGAATATCCATCCTGCTGTATATGTTGGAAGAAACACCCTGGTACATTCCTGAAGGGAAAGAGAGTTTGTTACAAGTGTGGTGAAAAGGCCGAAAATCTTGTGATTGAAAAAGAACAAAAGAGGATGTTAATGGTGAATGCTAAAATTGTAATGAAATTGGGCATTATTAAAATTAATATCCTAATATTCAAGGAAACATACCTTAGAAAAGGCCAAGGGGTGAAGACCAATCTTATGCGATCACTACTACTAAGGTTGAATCATTGAAAGATGTGGTGTCAAGTAATTTAATGGTTTCCACAAGTTTACCCAATGCTTTATTTCATTATCGATCATCATATTGTTCCATATCTTCCTAGTTTACAAAGAAAAGTAGATATTTACAATTTTATATAACAAGATAATTGTCTATCAAAACTCCTAATGGAAGTATCATTGCAAAAAAAATTTGTGAATCAGTTCCCATTACAGTATATAAACATTATTTATTTGCTGATCTCATCATCATAACCATGTTGAATTTGATATAATCCTCGGTATGGATTGTATTTCGGACTATGATGTGAAAATTTTTTGTAAGAAAAAGGAGGATACAATTTTTGATGATGATGATGATAAAGAACACATTATCTTTAAATTAGAAACGTCACCATCTAATTCTTATCTAGATCCACCCCCAGTAGCTCAACTAAATTCAATTATTAGAGAGGAAGAGAAGGAAATAATTGTGGGTGAGGAAATGAATGTTCAAATAGAGGAAATACCCATTGTACAAGAATATGTTGATGTGTTTCTATAAGATTTACCTGGACATCCTCCAGAATGAGATATTGTGTTTTCCATTCACTTAATTCTTGGTTTAAGGCTCAAATCGATGACCCCGTATAGAATGGACACTGTGTAATTAGTGGAAATAAGGAAATAACTAGTGGATTTGAGTAATATGGGATTTATTCTCCCTATTGTTTCTCCATGGTGAGCCCCTATTCTTTTTGATAAGAAGAAAGATGGATCTATGAGGTTTTGCATTGAATACATGGAGATCAATGTTATAACAATAAAGAACAACTATCCCCTACCTCACATTGATGATTTATTTGATCAACTTCACAGAGCTCAATATTTTTCAAAGATTGAACTTCAATATGGATATCATCATTTGTGTGTGAAGAAGGAAGAAATCCCAAAAATAGCATTTCGAACTAGGTACGAGAATTACAAGTTTACAGTAATTCCGTTTGGGCAGAATAATGAACCCTCTATTTTCATGGATCTATTGAACAAAGTTTTCAAGGAATATCTTGATGACATTATAGTGTTATTTATTGATAATATCTTGGTATACTCCAAAATCTATGAAGATCATGAAAATAAGTTGCTCATTATTCTAAAGACACTTAGAAGAAATGAATTAAATGAGAAGTTTAGCAAGTGTGAATTCTGGATTCAAGAGATTTCTTTTCTTATCCATATTATCTATAAGGATGGAATATCTGTTTATCCTTCTAAGATAAAGGAAATCCAAGAATGGCTATCACCAACAAGTATAACTGAGGTATGCATTTTTATTGGTTTATTAGGTTATTATAGACATTTAGTCTAGAATTTTTCCCAATTGGCTAACCCATTAACCAAGATCACACATAAAGGGGTTAAATTTGTTTATAGAAAACAGTGTGAAAACTATTTTGAAGAACTAAAGAGGATATTATTCAATGCTCATATCTTGACTCTATCGTCGGGGAATGATGGGTTTGTTATTTATAGGGATGCTTCAAATAAAGGACATGGTTGTGTCCTTATGAATAATGATAGGGTTATTTACTATGCACCAAGATAGCTAAAAATTCATGAGAAAAACTATCCCACTCATGATCTTGAGTTAGTAGCTATAATCTTTGCTTTGAAAACATGGAGGCACTATTTCTATGGTGAAAATGTGAGATTTATACTAATCACAAGAGTTTGAAGTATATTTTTTCACCAAAAGAACTCAACATGAGACAAAGTCAATGGATTAAACAACTCAAGGATTATGATTGCACTATACATTACCAACTGGGGTAGGAAAATAAGGTGGAATATTCTTTGAGAAGAAAGGATCATGGGGTTTTGAACAAGATGAGAGTTGAAAGAGATCCTATTTTCATGGATCTAGTAAAGATAGATATGGGAATAACCTTGAAAGGTGGAACATTAATAATTTTTCAAATGGTTTCCAAACCATCTTTACTAGAAAGGATAATGAGTTCTCAGATTAGTGATGAGGAGTTTCAAAAGAAGATTAAAGCTGTGAATGATGGGAGATTGAGTGACTTTGTATACCAATATGGAATTTGGAAATTTGGGAAGATACTTGATGTTCCCGATATACCTGATCTAAAAAGGGAATTGTTTGATGCTGCCCATAACTCCAATTTCTATATACACCATGGTAGCACCAAGATGTATAGATATTTGAAGCAAAATTTTTGGTGGGACAACATGAAGAGGGATATTGCAGATTATATGTCAAGATGTATGGTTTTTCAATAAGTGAAAGCTGGAAGACAACATCTTAGAGGAGTCATGAAACCTCTTCCCATAACTAAGTGAAAATGGGATGATATTACGATGTACGTTTTCATGGGGCTACCAAAGACTCCTAGAAGGAATGATGCAATATGTGTCATTTTTTATCGTCTTACCAAGTCAGTACATTTTCTTCTTATAAGAGAAGATTTACCACTTGAACGTATAACAAGACTACATATTAATAATGTTTTAAGACTTCATATAGTACCACTATCAATTGTTTCTAATTTTGATCCCCATTTTACTTCACGATTCTGGAAAATTCTTTAGAAGGACCTGGATACTGAACTTCTTTTGAGCACTGCCCACCACCCTCAAATTGATGGGCAATCATAACAGACTATCAAAACCTTAGAAGGCATGTTGAGATCTTTATCACTTTACTTTCAAGGTATGTGGGATAAATATTTACCTATGGTATAATTTTTATATAACAATAGCTTCCATTAAAGTATTCAGATGGCACCATATGAAGCATTATATGGTAAGAGATGTCGCACACCAACTTGTTAGAATGATGTTGGTGAAAGAAAACTCATAGGAACATAACCTGTTGAGGAGATGATTGAAAAGGTGATGGTTATCCAAACCCACATCAAAGTAGCTCAAAGTAGGAAAAATAGATATGCCGATAACCGAAGGAGGGATTAGTAATTTCAGGTAGGAGATCATATCTTATTGAAGGTATCTCTATGTAATGGAGTTATATGATTCAGTAAGAAGTGTAAATTGAGTCCCACGTACATCCGACCTTTCGAAATTCTAGAACGAATTGGGGTTGTATCTTATTGTTCGACAATGCCTCCAAGTCCCTCAAAAGTTCATGATGTGTTCCATGTATCAATCTTGAGAAAATACATTCCCTAACCCAACACATGTAGTCACCTATGAAGAAATTGATCTGGAACCTGATCTGTCTTATTGAGAAAACCCTGTCAAGATTCTTGATACAAGAGAACAGGGGTTGAGAAACCTGATGACTCGTTTGGTAAAAGTTATATCGAGAAATCATATGATGGAAGATGCAACGTGGGAACCTAAGGAACTTATGATGAAGAACCACCCGAATATTTTTGGTAGAAATATTCTAGAAATTTTGAGGATGAAAATATTTGAAGTAGGGTAGAATGTACCAACCAAAGCTTCCATGGTACGTTTTCCTTTGAATAATTCAATAGCTTGAATTGTATGCAACTTTAAGTATTAACACACCACGACCAATCAAACTAGACGTTATGAATAGTAATACAGAATTTTTGAAATTTTATAAATTTTATTTTTCAAAATAGACTTCAATTTTGGGTTCGGAATATCAAAATTATCTTAGGGTGAATTTTTGGTATTTTTCTGAAAATGTTCAGTTTTGGATGAATAGTGAAAAAACCCAGCATTATTGGTTAAAACTGAATTTTAATTTAAATAATTAGTTAGTTTTTTTAAATTTATATTAGGTAAAAATAGATACATAATACCTATATAAGTTCTATGTAATTCATTGGAGTCATTTTATAATACGTTTAGATATATAAAATTTTATCAAACTTTTTTACTATCTTTTACCCACCTACTAGGCACATTTCCAAATTTGCATAAAACTTAATTTTAACTCTTATTTGAATTGAATTTAAAAAATCTGAGAGAAAAAGTTGATATTAGTATGTAAAATGAGTTTCTATAAGATGAAAATAATTTTCGGTGAATAGTAACTTTTGACTTTTATTTACCACGGTTAAAAGTAAATAGGGGAATTAAATGTAAAAATGATATTATTATTACCCTAACACAAGTCATAATTCTATTAGATAAGTTTTGTTCGACCAAAAACAACCTTAAGAATAAAATATTATCCTTTAGGTCCACTTAGATTAGATTAAGACATTTATTATTATTTTATTAAAGAAGAGTTAAAAGTGTTAAATTCAATGTTTAACAAATAAACCATTTTTAATATAGGGTAATTCATAAAATAAATTATAATATAAATATTTATTAGAAATATAAATATATTCCTACTTAATGTTATTTTATTTATAATTTTTGGACATTATATAATTTAATTTATTTATGACACAATGATGATGTAGTAATTACCTTATTAATGAAATATTAAAATAATTGATATTATAAATATCCAAATAAATGTAATTTGAGACTTTTGATTAATTAAACTAATTTTCTTGGTTAATAAGACATTTTAGGGTTGATTAAATGAATTTATTTTGAAGTAATAAAGTTTTTAGGACTTTAACAAAAATCAATTACTAAATAGTGTCAAAATTGACATAAATATGTTTTTAAAACAAATTCTATACTATTAATTGATATTGTCTTCCTAAAATTATAATACTTGGCCAATATACTTATTTAAGGTTATATATATCAATACTTAACCACATAGAATTCTCTTAGAAGTTTATATTATGTTTATTAACCATATAATATATAAATAAAAAAAGACATGGTAAATGTCAAACTATTTATCTAAGAGTTAAATCTAAATTATAAGGTTGATATGGTGACATAAATCTGTCTAAAACATTTTGGTTGAGAAGCTTTAAAACCATACACAACTTATCCTTGACATGAATCATTTTTTAGCCATTATAAACCAAATATTAATTTATTATAAAATAATATTTCAATCTTTTTCTAAGGTGCCCCTCACCCCTCTTATTAAAGGCCACTTACCCTTCTCTTAAATTTACACCTCCAAAGCCATTTGGCTCGGCCAAACTCTTCCCAAATATCCTCCCAAATTCTTTCACTTAAACCTAGATTCCTAAATTTGATTAGAAATCCAACCTAAGGAGCCCTTTTGATTAACTCTAAAGAAAAAACCTAAAGAAGAGGTAATAATTTCACCACCCTCTTTCAAGTTCTTTTCATCTTCCAGTTCATATTTCTTGGTTGTTTCCATACCAAAATTATAACTCCCATAAATTTTACATATTTTGATGTTATAATAAATATTGTACAACCGTATTAATTATTCTATCCATCCTATAAATTACAAAGTCACCATACGTGCGTACGTACGACTTACCGTCTCCACATCATGGTGGAGTTTGTTATTCAAACACGTAAATATTTGGATGGGTATAATAATGAGTATAACTAATATAAATAATAAATGTAACATGTTAATTATTGTCTATATATTATATAACATCCCATTATATACTATTTCACCATCAAAAGAATGATATTGTCTCTAGTGCGTACTTACGGCTTACCGTCTCCACGACACGATGAGATGTTGTTCCCCATCGTAACCATTCAAGACTAATTTTCATTTGATGATTAAAAATAATTTTTATAGACTTGATATCACTTTTTATATGATAATGATACATCCTATCCATAAAAAAATGACTTACGTAACAAATCATATAATGGAAAACGAATTAGTTAACACCCAAAACGATGATACTGCTGTAATATTATTAACAAATAAATATTAGAGGATCATATATGATATCATATTAATGTATATGGTTACTGTATAATTTAATAACAATTTTTTCACCATTATACATGATTTTAACTTACCCTTGACCAAGGAAAAGTACATGGTAAGGGTTAATTTCACAATCTATTTACTTATTCGTGGTTGTTTATATGTAAGTAATTTAATGGGACTTCTTTATCATCCACATCCATGTTTCCTAAAAATTTATTTCAAAACATTTTACTATTTCATATAATATGGGTTAAAGTAAATTATAATCTTATTTTACCTTATATGTTTTGAATGGAATCTTTCTATAATTTTCCAAACAAGGTACTTTATGAAATTTTCGAAAAAATTAAGGTAATAATTTTTTTAACTTATACAGCGAGTGGAGTTATTCTCCACCGTTATTACAAATTTGAAGTTTACCTTACAATATTATAAGAATATTTTCAAAATAAAATTTTTCTATTATAATTATGCAACATTAAATTATTTTGATAAAATAAAGAGATATTTGTCTCAAACAGTTTTGATTTCATCTATGTCAACATCCTTTGTTTGATTTTACACTTGTTTCAAGTTGATTAATTATGATATGAATCTTCCATATTGTATTGAAGGTTTTGTAATATGTTTGACTATGGATGTGTTATTTTTATACCATTCATGGTTTTTGGTTAAAGTATTAACATTTTATATGAATGTTTTAATATGAATGGTTATGTTATGTTTCAACATTTTCATAAAAGGAATGCATTGGACTTAGTATGTGATCGGTGGAGCCCACTATAGCTCCTCAATGAATCGGTAGGTCTAATGAGAAAAACTAGTGTCTTGGTTCAAGGCCTTGACAAAATCATATTTTTAGTATTGGCACAAGGCCTTGACTATGTGGTTATGCAGTCTGGAATTATGCATTACATCATTTTGAAATTGGCTATTGATATTGCATGTGATTATTTGACTAGTAGAATATCAATGTGAGTATGTAAATGGAATTCTTTGATTTATATTTTCCATATGAATCTGAATATTATGTTTATATGACTTATGTTTTAGTCTTATACATTTTCTTAAATGTTTATTCTTATTTATTAAAGTTTCCTCTATATTTTCATCCTTAATGAGAATCTAAGCTCACCCCTTTCTATGTTTTATTTTTACTAGGATTTGGAGAAGTATATTATAACTGACCAGCATGGACAGTCTAACGAATATGAATGTGGTTAATGAGGACAATTTTGTTGTTGTATTTCATTTTATAATGCAATGTAAAAATTATGAAT
Organism: Viscum album; assembly: GCA_963277665.1. NCBI lineage: Eukaryota > Viridiplantae > Streptophyta > Magnoliopsida > Santalales > Viscaceae > Viscum > Viscum album. Next base: position 2,027,932,040 of record OY728164.1, read on the forward strand.
GTATCTAGTACTTATAAGGCTACTAAACTAATCGGTCTCTTGAGACTTGATCTTTTGTTATAATGCCAATGTTATGTATTAATGCACTGACTCTGGCTAACTAGGGTCGGGGCGTTACAACATGAGTGAAAATATCATTTTACAATTTATATAATTGTAGGAATTTAAGAAATATATTATTTTTATATAAGTCTAATTATTTCATAATTATCATATATATTCATTTGATCCGTCATTGTAACTTTCCATATGAGGTGGTAATGAAAAATGAAACATAACACTATAGGGAGACGGTATTCCATATGCACTCAGAAGTGGGGAGTTTATTTTATTTTATCGGAAAAGAAGTTGAAAAATGGTTGTGAAATTAACATAATAAAATTTAATTATATGGACGATAATTTTGTTAATATATTAGTATTTTTAAAAAATATTTGATGGATTTTTAAAATGAAATTAATATGAAAACACTCTGTTAAGAGTTATACCTATTATTTGGGTATCCTCCTTTGGCTTGCAAGGTAAACATTATAAGTTTGGTCATTTGGTGATACTAATAACTATATGACATGGAATGTAATTTCAATGAGATATTTGGTTTGTACTTTATAAGATAATGTGATCAAATTTTCCAAATAAGAGAGGAGAGGATGATCCATTATATAAATGATGGGAGTGATACAATTGTAATTTTTCAAAACCATTAAATATTACTAATTTATTACTCATGATCATGTTGATAAAAATCTATAAAATTTATAAGTTAAGGTGATAAGGATCAAAATACCTCAGCCAAAAAAATTTAAGATGATATTTCATGGCCTTACCACAATGTAATTACATTATTTAACCATATTTTCCATTAACTATGGTGAAATGTTTTTACAATGGTTTCTATTCATACTGACTAAAAATGGAATTTAAAATATTAATAAATATAAAAAATCTAATAAGAAATTTTAATTAATTTTTGAATATTAACTTCATAAATTAATTTTAATATAAGTGGGAAAAATAAAATGAAACAGAGTTTTTAGAAAATTTCTTTTTTAAGTATTAAAATGAACTTAATCCAAAATTAAATATAATATTGATTACTATGGAATTATTTTTGATTAATAATAATTAAATTGATCTAATGTTACTTTAAAATTAAATCCAAAACATAATGAGATTTTTTAACTACACAACTAAAAGAAAAAAATACTAGTTTTTGGAAAAATGACATTTTATATTATTCACTCAAAAATCAATATTTTCTAAAAAATCATAAATTTTTACCGTATCAAAAATTTTATATGATAATATAAAAAATGAGTCTCATTTTATCAAATTCAATTTAAAAAATTATTTATTTTCCTGTTAAATAAAATCATGTAATTTATGGGAAAAAAATTTAATTAATTAAAACTATTTCTATTTTTGATTAAAAACATTAATAAAATTATTAATAAAACTAAGATTAATATGAATCCATAAAATAGATACCTAAAAATCATAATATTGATTTATTTCTATAATTAATTGGGTTGTCACATTTTTCCCCGAACGAAATTGTGTCCTGAAAATTTTATTTATTATTTAAACAAGTGAGGCTATTTTTCCCTCATAGATGTTTTTGATTCCCATATTACTTATTTAGTCAGATGGTTCTTCTATAAAAATTATACCCAATTAATCAACTTATTTAATATTAAATCATCAATATTATCCTAAATATAAACATTATTTTCCTTATAGGAAAGATTTTATTCCAACTGTACAACCACAATGCTCAAAACAAGAAATGCATCAGGTATATATTTCATTACCAGTGAATCATGAAAAACATCATCTTTCTATGATAATGATTGAGGTAAGGTTACCTGATAATAAAAAAACCCAAATTTACCCATAATTTAACAAGGTATAATGAACCATAGATGTAACATTTCCCTTTCACCAAAGATCAATCAATTTTTTAAGGAGATGCTTTAAGAAAAACATAATCATCAACCTTAAAGGAATTTAATTTTCTCTTGTTGTCTACATAAATATTTTTTATACTTAGAGGTAACTTAATATGGTGTCGAATCATCTTTAACTTCTCAACCAGACCTTCTAACAATTATGTTTGTAACAACTACCTTTCATTGACTTCATCCCAATATGAAAAAGTCTGACACCACATTTCGTATAATAACTCAAAAGTTTATAAATATATAATAGAATAAAAAATATGATTATAATAAAATTAAACTAATAGAAGACATGGATTCTAACTTCCCTAATTATCAAAAATATTAATTATGAAGTGTATCGTCAAATGTTTGAATTGTTCATTATGAATATCCATCATATTGATGAAGAAATTTGTTACTTAAATTTAATTTATCACCCAATGAATTTTTATGTTCTCTATAAAAATTTGATGTAAATATAAGACTATGATTAGATATAAAATATATAGGGACCCCATGTAATGTCATTATCCTTTTATGATAATGTATATCAAGTTGATCTAAATACAAAATATTTCAAATAAGAATAAAATGCATCGATTTATTCTAATAATTAAAAATTATAAAAATACCACAATTACCTTGTGATGTATTTTTTAATCCCACCAAAAAATTCAATGATATATTCTCCCATTTCCAATCATTAATTGAAAAGGCTGAATATTATCATTCGATAGTTTTTAGATAGCCTCAACCTCTTAGAAAATCAATCATTTCATAAAAAAAAATAAGAAATATATTTCTTCATACCACCACACCAATAATATTCCCACGAGTCGCTATACATCATTGTACTACCTATATGAAAAAAAATAAAGAGATTCTATCTTCAATTAAAAAATCATTCTTCAATAGGGAATCACATAGAACATATAACCCCTTTCCAAATATGATAAAATTTTTTTATCAATATTGAACTAAGGAAACTTAACCTTAGTGAAAGATTCTAATATTTCTTATAATAGATGATATTAATTATAAGCCTCCTTAATTATTTCAGAAAAATGTTAATTTACTACTACTTGAGACAAAACATAATCCACTTCTACATATACAATTTCTTGGATGACATTCATTAAATAATTAACCAAAGGATCATGTTCAAAATCTGAGAACATAAATCTAGTAACCTAAAGTTGGTGACTACTTTGTTACATTTTAATAAGACAGAAGGGAACATATAACTAGGGATCATTTTATTGTGCAGTCCAGCGGAACCAAATTAAAATAGGATTCACATTTTACATTTTATATTAAACATAAAACATAGTAATAGAAAATAATTTTCATCCTTAAAAATCATTCAATGATTTCTTCTTCATAGCCTGGAGAAAGAAAACAAAATATGGGTGAGATAAAACACTAAGTAAGTGTTTGGTACAATCGAATATATCATTATTAAACAATGTACAATCAATATGAAATTCTTAATAACTAAAAATACATGAAAGTTAATCAATAATATGAGTAAGAATAGTATCTATGGATAATATAAACTTAATAAAATCATGGATAATAGTAACTTCATTCTCAGTGAAGGAAATTCATAATTATGAACACCATTATCAATTTCTTGATCTAATATATTTTAAAATATTGATAAGTATACCCCAAAAAACACATTTAATAAGTTTGGCCAATTATTTTATCTCATAAGAAATATTGATTCATTGAGGGTCTATGTAACTTCTGTCCCAACATGTGACTGCCTGTCCAACATATTTCTCAAATATTGAATGATAATATTAATTTAAAAAAATATGTATGTTAAATAAACCAAAATACTATGAAATATATAGATTTATAGAGTCAATCAGATGACTTTAATAGTGAAAACATTGTATGTAGAAATGGTATATAATTCAGAAAATAAGAATATCCATGATAAAAATAATATGAATATATTTGATAAAATATGATCATAATCAAGTGAATGTTTCCAAAAATGTTATTGAACACATAATTAAGCAATAGATGAGATATGACCAATAATTTATCAAAAAATTATATTTTGTAGTAAAATGAATTATGTGAGAGAATAATAAAAGATAAAAGTGTACATTTTCCAATAAATTTTCATCAAAGTATTTTATCTTTAAAATCCATTGATTTTTTTGAATAAAGAAATAACAAAAAATGGTTTTTGTAACTAGAAATTATATTAACAATATATATTTCAAAAAGAATCATTCCATTTGACTTTTTTTTAAAAATGTAAAAAGTTTCCCATTGATAAATCTTTAGAATGATTCCCTTAAAATTTTATTAAAATTATAGGGTGACATAAGATGTCCTTAATAAATAATTTGAGTAAATAAATAGGAATTTTTTAATAAAATTTGGGAAAATATAGAAATGGAGGAAAAATATACCCAATTAAAAGAGTAACAAAATTTGCTTTTATTTTAAAAAATTATTTTTCGAATTCAAGATTATATAAGAGTAAAATTTGGAATATTACTTGGAAACTACTTAATTATTCAGAATATAAGAAAATATATGGTGTTTATAAAGGATATTTTATATTATTTTTTCAATTAAAAATACATGAGATCATAAATAAATGAGTTTGAAAAATAAATTCCTACCTTCTTGGTAAATTTTAAATTATAAAACATTAAAATAGTAAACATGAATTAAAACTTTAATCACTAGTAATAAATATATTTTCATGTAAAATAATTTAATGTTGTTATATATACACCACATAAAATAAAATTGGTGTAAAATATAAAATATATCTCAAGGAAGCTGAAATTGAGATAAAATAAATTACCTCACACTTCAAATTAGTTTTAAACGATTTAAAATCCTATATATTAAATTTATATTTTTTTTATAATTACATAATGAGACCATATAAATATCTATAATATCATATATTATCCACTTATGACATCTTATCATTTTTTTTAAATATGTTTTTCATTATTATATTTGTTTTGTGTGTTAATCACCAAGTTTTCTCATACATGACTCATCAAAGTTATTTCAGTTATTAGGCATGATTATAGTCTTGTAATATCTATAATTATATATAGGTTTTAAAAATAATATTTATTCCTTATATAAATCTTTATAATCATCCATATAATATAGTAATGTAAAACAAATCAAATAAATTTATAAAGGTAGAAGCCCATGTCTAAGAACGAGAAACCTTATCATTTTCCAAAGGATATGCGAGAAAAGAAATAATAATTATTTTTTCACATAATAATATAAATAATATCATAAATATCATGTAATATCTTTAAATACACCCACATACTCCATCCATGTGAGTCAATTATAGAAAAAAAATTATATCGGTTTGTGTCGTGGTTGTCCATTGTACACATGACCGAGAGTTTTATTTCCCATTTGATGGAGAAGAAGGTGGAAAAATATTGTGAAATAAAATTATTAAAACATAATTATATGTTATATATTTGTGTTATTATATTGAAAGTTTTGGTACATAATTAAAGGTGGTAAAATAAGATGGAAAATGAAAGTATTCCATTAAGATGACTACCTCTTCTTTAAAATTTCTCCATTATATATCATATTAAGTATGCTAGAGATGATATTTTTTAATTATTAGAAACTCCATAACATTTATAAGTATTTTTATGAGATATTGTGGTAATTATTTTGAGTTAAATGGCTCAACATGTGTTAAGAAGTGAGGGGAGGAGGTCCCCTTTTATAAGGGAGCGGGATGAAACAATTAGAATTCCTTAAAATATTAACATATATTACTATATTACTCAAGAAAAATGAATTCAAAAAGAATAATACTTGAATTATATAATTTTATAGTCTAAATAAATCCAACTAATAAGGTCTAAGTATGTTTTTTATTTTATCTTGAAGCATCATTCATTATTTTTTCCATTTAAACCCATTTTACCCTTAACTGTGGTAACCAATTTGTACTATTTTCAATATTTTTAATGACCAAAAATAAAAGTGGCATGATTAAAAAACTATATTACTATTAAAAATATGTATATGATTTTTTCAACATCCTTTCTTATATGCTGAAGAAATTAATTTAAAATTAAACACTCAAAATGTGACAAAAAATGGCTTTTCATGAAAATGAATTTTCAAGCATAAGATGAAATTACATTAACTATATGAATGAAAATCATTATTAAATGAATTTAAATTCATATATTTAGATATATATATTAAATATTTAATTTAAAATAGTCATTATTTATTATAATTTTAGTTAATTAAAAAAGGAAAAGCATTATAGACTTATAAATAGTTTTATAAAAAATATCCCTTTTTATAACCAAATTATATTATATTTATTTACATATATTTTATAATAAATACATGGTTAATTATACATATTATAAAAAAATTTATAAATAAAATCAATATTATTTAAATACCAAAATTTCAATTTTTTATAAAATTATTTTTCGAAGAAAAAATTTAAAAAATTCATGATATGATTATTATTAAATTATAAATTTTAAATAAATATTAATCATATCAATTTAGAATTTTTATACTGTGAAATATTATAATTTTCATTGTAGTATAGTTTCATGAAAATAAATTGTTCATTTACAATAATTAAATATCAGGTGTTATATTCTTCCACCTATCAAAAATATTATCTTAAAATATTTTTGTGGATACTAATTTATAAAAATGTGTGTGGTTTTTATTCATAATATCTTCATGGTCTCACATTTATTCTAATATTTTATGGTTTCTCCCATGTTCCTTTATTAGAATATTTTACACATTCTGCTACACAGTTTCTATAGTGTTAAGGATCTGGATAAGCTCTTCAAAGTAAGATAGATATGGTTCCAATTCTATTTCATTCTATGTGAGCCCATGTGTTGGCTTTGATATATTCTTTCATAACAAATAGATATAGAACACACCATCTACTTTAGGGAGGGATTTTATTATTTCCAAATTTTATGCACAATTTGAAAATTTTCTATTTTTTTAAAAGGCTCGATGAACATGGGGATTAATTTACCTTTCTCACAAAACAATACGACACCCTTACATGAAGATATTTTCATGAAAACATGATTTAAAACATGAAATCCAAAATCATTCCAAATGTTTTTAAAATAACTCTTTTTCCTTCTTTTATCTACTTTAATATGTATTTTAATAGTCTAACATTTTTCCTTGTCTCCTCATCATTTTTTTCACCTTCAAGATTTTTTTTCAGAAACATAATCCCTCGAAATTAGAGTTGTAAATATATTTTAATATAAATATTCATAACACAAAACTTATATAGTGATATATACTTCTAATACAATGATATTACATCTATATATATAAATATTCAATATATTTTACAAATATATACTTGAGGACTGAAAAGATATAGCGTATAAGTAGAATAGATACAAAATCATTTTATTTCAGGAATGATATTCAAAATTTATGAAAAAAAAGTCCCACATAGTGCTATTATTATACATACCCTACATAAAAAATTACTTCAAAACAGAAGGAAATGAAACACAAGGGTGAGCTTAAATGATCTGTAAGGTTAAAAAAGAGAGATATCAATTACCACTTAAACATAACATGCACATAATGTTATGATAACCTGATGTTCACATTGAAAAATACATACCTAGAATATAATAAATAATAATAACGAATCCCGCCATAAATCTTAGTAGTTCATAAGACCTGAATCATAATTGAAATAAAGAATATATCCATGATAACATAACATTGGAATAAGATATAATATTGTGGCATATAAATTATCATACAAAATAATTCCCTTAGTAATGGATTATATACAAGACTATCATTGTGGAATACATTGACTCCTCATTTCATCATATCCTTAGTAAAGGTTAACTTCCAAAACTATCATCGTAGAGAGAGTTCCTTACTGAATTCGGTTCACTCCCCATTATATTCCTTATTATCTTAAGAGATACATATCTTTACCAAATGCTTTGGTGGGATATATAATCCTGGTCCCACCTATCATATAATCTTAATCCCTTCATATGTTTTCCACAAGATCTCAAAGCATTAATCATATATCGTTAGCCATGGAAGTAAATTTAGTTTCATAAACATTTCAACATTTCAACAAAACATAACATGTGAAAAATAAGTAGGATTCATAAATTTCTAATCATGATTATTATTAAACATTTAAAAAAATAGTAAGGATGGTATCAAAATATTAAATCCCTAGTAAATCCTATGAAATATCAAAGGATATTATATAAAATGGAAAATGTATTTAATAGATTACATGAGATATTTCTTGAGGAAATAACCATTTAGTTTTGAAATCACTTATTCGAAATATAATTTTAAAAAAAAAAGAAATTTAATTTAGGAAAATAATCTTGTAATATTTTAATAGAAGCATTAAGTAACAGGGTAGTCAGGATGGTGGGATATCCCCTCCATACTCTATATAGTAAAATAGAGATTTTTTTCACATTTTTGATAAAAAATTAAAATTACCTCATTCAAAAAACAACCTGAAGATTCATTTGAAATTTGTTATTGAAATAAAAATATGGGTACAAATTAATTAAAATTCATATGAGAAACGGAAAAACATTTTTGAAGTGATTTTAAATAAAACATTTAAATGGAAGGAAAATATTCATGACCAAAGAAGAAATACTGTCTATTTTTCTAAAAAAATATTTTCTCCATCATTTTAAGTACCAAATAGGAGAAAATGATCTTATTATGTTATAATTTAATAGATAAATAGTTGAGAGTAAAATGATATGAGTTTATCAGAAAATGAACATATAATTTCCTTTAATGGAAATTCAAACATAAACAATTTCGACTAAAATGAGATAGAAACATAAATCCCCTAACTTTAGTTTTAATTTATATAAAAGCACTGTAACCTCATGTAAAATAAATTAATGTTATTATAAATATATAATAGAATCATGTACATAAATATAATATTATTTATGATCCAATTATAATATTTCATTACCCTTTTATAAATAATTCCTTATTAATATCATCATTTCCAAGTGCTAACTATATCATTTTTCATGGGAGTTTAAATACAGTAGTTACAATCCATGTACAATGATCATGGTTCTATAATCTACATCCTTGCCACATCCACTCCTATAGATATATGAAAATAAACTATTATTATGAAGTAAATATAACTTATTCCAAATCCTGTTATACACCTTCTATATCCTGATAAGAAATATTATATTAACTCCTTTCAGTCTGCAATGTCTTCATTTAAAGAAATTAAGAAAAACAAAAGAATAAATACTTTGTTGAAACTACTCCAAAATTGATTAGTCTGATTTGGATGGATTTGATTTTCTCAACATGATGATGTGGGATCCTTAATCCGATTTTCTGAATACAAAAATGATGGATCCTAGATCCAATTTTCATATAATTATGGATCCAATTTTCTCAGAATACTAGATCCGATTTCTACAGATTGCAGGATTTAATTTTCACATAATGTTAGATCCATTTTTTTCAAAATGTTGGATCCAACTTTTTCATAACATCATATATGACTTTCTCATAATGATAGATCTGATTTTTTAGAATGGTGGATCCTATTTTCATAGAATGGTTGATCTTGTATTCATATAATGATGGATCCTATTCTCTCAGAAAGCCGGATCTGATTTTTGTAGAATGTTGGATCTAATTTTATCATAATGTACTATAAAACTAAATCTCTGATATAATTATCAATATAGTTTTTCTCCAATCAGATTGGAACTTTCACTTCTATTTATCCACTGGTCAACCTTTGGAGATTATGTAGAAACATGAAAATGGATGAACGATCTAAGAATGTTTTTATAGCAAACTTGAAAACCAATGGCAGAAAACCTAGAAATATTCATGGTTCCTTGAATCTCAAAACTTCTAGAATCTCTTACATTAAATATTCAACTTTTAATTTTTCAAACCTTATTATATTTCTTTAAGATTTATGAAAAAATGAATGTTAAGTTTTACCACCTTAATTATTCTTCATAATAGACTCATTAAGAATTCCTTTTAAAACTATTCGGATATATTTCATTCTTAGCACATTATGGTCTTTTTATTAGCTTGGATATGAGTATCAATATCCCTTTCCATTTCCATCTAGATCTGATCAATCTGGGTATGATTATTCAAGATAAAAAAATTTATAATATATATGATGGAGATCTGATTCTATTGTCCCCGGTCCTATTCATCCTCAATACAATGTAAATCTCATTACGATGTAATTCAAATTATGATGAGATTCCCATTACGATGGAATTATCATTAGGATAAATTTACCACTACAGATAAATTATCATTATGATAAAATTTCTATTATGATGGAATTCATCACTTTGTTATTTTAAATTTCATCAAACATCTCCCCCATTTCTTGAAAATATTTCATCATGAAAATTTTCTTGATTTTTCAGAAATTCTTAATCAACAATGCATCGTTTGATTTTTTTAGAATGTACGAAAAATATATAACTTATAAATTCACATTATTCCTTGGAAACTCTTTAGAAACCTGATTCTTTCTTTGATTAACTCAAATATAGTCTCCCAGAAAGCAATAAAGTCATTCTCAGATTGTTTTCAATTCGTTGATCTGAATACTATGCAGATGGATCTGATTCCTGGTTTTGATTCCTAGAAAATGAAAACATTCTAATATAAAAAATTTTAATTTTCAATAAATACAAACACTTTTTTACAAATTTTATCACAAAGTTAATTCAATATCCCCCTTTGGATTTATTGACAACCATCATTACCAAATTTTCCAACGCTCAATTTTTTTTTCAAAACTCACTTTTGTTAACAAATCATGTTTTTGTATTTTATCAAAACTTATCATTTCTAAAATGTGACTTTCCAGACACCAAAATACTGGATAATGTAAATTTTTTGAAGGAATTCCATCCCTTGGTGGTAAGAAAATTTTGTGTCCATGTAAATAAAACACCACAAACTTTTATTTTCCTCTCTATTTTATATTTCTCTCCCCAATTATATGATAACCACAACATTGGATTTATAAAAGAAAGAAAGGTAATAAATTATTATAATGTACAAAGTTGTTACTTTTTCTTACCCATTGTCAATATAATCCAAATCATAGTGGGGGTGATTATTTATGAGGTTTAGGAAGATATGGGAGGAGGATGAACATGAAGTTAAAGCCTCAATTCAACAAACCATTATTTCGACGTTTCTTTAGTAAAGATATCAGCAATATCATATATTATTGAAAGGTATTCCATCAAATTATCTCCAGCAACAACATCCAATTTTATAATGTGAAATTTTTATCAATGTGTTTTGGTCTTGAATGTTGAACAAGATTCATAGAAATATAAATTGCACTATGATAATCAAAAATTATCTCCAAAGGTTTAGAATATTTTACCTTCTAATATTCCAGCTGAACATTCATCCATAAAATTTGAGTACAATCTTGAGTAGCTGAAAAATATTCAGTCTCATCTATGCTCAAATTTACTGAACTTTATTCTTTACTATGCCAACTCTCACAACATTCACCCAAGAATATTGTTCCAACATAGGCTGATTTTCTATCACTACAGTCTCTAACCCAATTAGAATCAGTATAACCATGAAAAATCATCTCACCATTTATTCTATATAACAATCCATGTGAATTTGTTCATTTGACATATCATAGAAATCGTTTTTCTCTAAAAATATGTGATTATTTGGATTTATTTGATACGTGGAACACAAAGTCGCATCATAAACAATATTAGGGCTTGAAATTTTAAGGTAAATTAGTCTACCTATCTAATTATTAAAGTATTTTTGATTCAAACATATTCTAGATTTATCTTTGGTCAACTTTGTGATAACTGGAATAGGAGTTGAATCTTCTTTTGAATCTTCTATCCCAAACTTCTATAACAATTTTGTAGAATACTTTTATTGAGATATGAAAACGTATTTTTCCTATTTTTGAACATGTAATCCAATGAAGAAATTTAATTCTACCAACATTTACATTTCAAAATTCCTCATTATTTCATCAGAAAATGTTTTACAGGCATCTTATCTATCCCGAGAATAAAATTATATCATCTACATAAAAAATTATAATTAGATTTCCATAGTCAACATCTTTGACATACAAGTTTCTATCAAAATTTCCTTTAGAAATGTTCAATATTCTCAAACAATTTTCAATCATAGAATACCATGCACGTGGTGCTTATTTTAGATCATACAAATCTTTATTCAATTTATAAACATTTTTTTATCCTCATAATGTAAAATCCTAAAAGGATTTTCTATATAAACTTATTTATCAACATTACCATTTGAGAAACCTATCTTTGTATCAATCTGATAAATTTTTTAATTATGATGAGTATCGACTGTAAGAAACATTCGAATAGTTTCTAGCCTTGAAATGTGGGAAAGGGTTTCATAAAAATCCAAACCTTCTACTGGTTTTTATTATATACAAACATGTATTTCTTTGTTTCTTGAGACATCACTACACTCATTAAATTTATTTTTGTATACCCAATTTGTTATAATAAAAATTTTATTTGCTGGCATTGGAACAAGTTCCCATGTTTCATTCTTCTAAATATGATCTAACTCTTTATTCATAGCATCTACCCATTCTTTATATTGAATATAATCTTAAACTGATTCTAATTTAACTTTTGAGATATGTGATGCATGATTTTATAATCTCAACATCTTTCTTGTCTAAACCAAAGCCTTTGATTCCAAATAATGTTTTCATATTCAACATGTTTTCATAAGGTAAGAAATTTTAATGTTTCTTTCACAACTGTAATTTCCTCATCACAAGATTCTTATGAATATTAACAAGGATGTGTGGAATTACTTTTACTGTTATTGGAAATATCTAATATATCCTCCTCAACATTCACAACAACATTAGTTAGAGAACATTTATTTTCAATTACCATCACAACATATGAGTTCACCAAAATTTGTAAAATTTTGTTCCATTATTTGTAACTAATATCATTTAGTGAATAACCCATGAAAGCTCCTTCCTCATCTTTACAATAAAACATTCCCAAATCTAGATTTTTTATTTTGAGAAAATATGGAATTCCAAAAACATTAAATTATCTCAATGAAGGTTTTTTGTAATACCACATTTCAAAAGGAGTCATATTGGTTTCCAATCTCAATAAGAATTTATTTTTAACATGCACATCAGTAATAATAACTTCTTGAGAAAAGAATTTTTAAATTTTGTTTTGTACTAACAAACCTCTTCCCATTTCCACCAAGCTTATATTCTTTCTTTCTGCTACTCTATTTTATAGTGGAGTATAGGGATAACTATACTAAGGTTTGATACCACATTTTATTATATATTCCTCAAAAGTATTGTTTCTAAAATCATTACTATTATATATTCTCAACTTATTTTTGAAAACCACTAATTCATTTTCAACATCTTTTTCGAAAAAATTGGATAGTTCAATAGTCTCTGACTTCTGTTCATGAACATGATGATTTTCATCCAATTGAAATCATTAATAAAAGTTATAAAGTACAAGTCAACTTTTCTTGGTTTTTGTATAATTAGCCCATATAAATTGGAATGAATAACATCATGTGGTCTACTATATTGATTCTCAAATATTTTATGACTATTGTTAGTCATATTCCCTATTTGACAAGTAACACAAACATCTAGTTATCTTGTTTTTAATTATGGAATGTTTCAAACATCATCAAATTTAGAAAGTTTATTCATATGTTTCTACACAAGGTGGACAAGTATTTGATGCCAAATTTTTTTTTCAACTTCATCACTCTTTCAACAAGATTTTTTGAATTATCCTACTTAAAAGAGATTCCCCCTAGTTCTTTCTCCTTTTTTAAAAACATTTCCAACTTTCACACTTTTGATGATACATGAATCCTTCCTGAAGATTACTTATTTTACATCACCAAAAAGTTGAATTACAGCATGTCAGATATTTTTTAACCTATCAACAAGTAAAACTTACTTAGATTTTAATTTCTCTACTTCATTCTCCGCCATTCAGATTCCTTTAATTTTTAAGGAACTATCATTTTCAAAATAACTACTTCTCTATCACGAATTTCAACATGTTTCAAGATTTTTATATCACATTTCAAATGTGATGAATAACCGATATCAATTTTTTTTGTTTTTTACTGTTACTTGCTTTCAAAGATGTCTCAAAAACAAAATCTTGTTCCTAAACATTCTTCTTTTCAACTTTCTTTTCTTTTCTATCATTATATTCTTATTTTGGAAGGAATACCATACATCTTTCAGTGTGATGACCAGACTTATCACATCTTATACAATCTTCTTCCAGACATTCAAATTGATTCTTTGTTGGAACGTTTATAACATCTCGAGAATTCACCTTTCTAGGTATCTATGAGTTAGTAGAGTTTCTCATTCTTCTTTAACTATTTCTTCCACATTTCTCAAACCTTGTTCTTGGTAGAGATCAGTTGTTCCAGAAATTATAAGCACCATGCTAATAGATTCCACAAAAATATAAATATCCTTTAAATATTGATTTTCAATTTAATAAAGATATTTATCTATAGAAACTTTGTTGAAGTTGGTAACTTATTTTATCACTCACATACTCAGGATGTCGACCATGTTTTATTTTGAGTGAGTTTTCTAGTTTTGTAGATTTGATAGGTTTCTCACATCCTTTATCCACCCAAACATCCCCAATACTCTTCCTGAAACCTAAAATGTTAAAATAATCAGGTGGAACATTATATTTGGTAAGAGAATATTTTACCTAGTTCTAGTATTAAGGATTCTTAGCAACTTTAGAAGTCGCTTATTTTATTTCCATAGAATTGTTAATGTTTTCATTCATCTTCTTCAAGATACTTTTATACTAAAGAAGATTTGATTGCAACATGTTAACCCATTATTCCATATATTCCAACTTCTTTCAATGAAGTTCAATCATATTTCCCTATTCAGAAATTCTTTGTTCGTAACATAAAATATACTAAATGTATTGGTCCTCCTACTTGATGACATCGTTTCTTACATCTGTAACTTTTTCAAGATGTTTCTTCCTTACTCTAATTTATTTATTGAGTGTTTTTTGATCAATCCCGGAAACAAGTTCAACACTAAGCTGATACTCTCTATTATATTCTTCACCACCTTCTTCACACTATAAGAAATCTTTTTCTTTTTAAAATTTTAAATGAAGGTTTTGAATTTTTCTGAACCTTCATCTTCAGATTAATGGTTTTCAGTAGAATTTGATTCAACATTCTCACTCAGCATACTTATTTTGATTCCTACAAGCGTCTTATTGTATCTATTGGAAGGCATTAATTATTTATCATTTTTGTTCCACTTCTTCCATCGAGGTTTTTCATCTGAATCATCTTGATATTATCTAAGTTTCTTATTTGGGAAATTCATAGAAAGGTGTCTAATTCCACTATACTAAAATCATTTGATAGAAATTATACCTCCATACGTTCCTCCACCTATTCAGTAGCTCTTGGATATGAGAGACATAATGTTTGCATTCATCTCATTATATTTCATGTCATCATACTCACAAGGAATTACTTCATCAACATCTTGGTTTTTCATCTTTCTCATGGACTCAAAATCTATTTCATCTTTCATCAACTTTTAAAGATTATATCTTTCCTCATTTCATAAGAAAAAATAATTTTATGCAATTAATCAAGAGATAAATCATCATTATCTTCTAAAGAATAAATTTTAGAATCAAAACTATCTAGAAATTTTCTCATAAGACTCTTCACAATTTTAGAATCTTCCAAGACATCTTTGAATCCTGTAATGATGCAAACAAATTCATTTACTCTAGTAAAGTATTCATCATTTTTTTCTTCATCCCTTATTATGATGTCTTCATACATACTATACCATATTTATATCTTTGCTTCCTTGAAAATATTATTCCCTTCGAATACACTTTACAGCATGTCCCACATATGTTTTGATGTTTTGGGAGACATCAACATCTAATAAAAATTCCCAGATAAGGACATAAATATTTTATTTCTAGAAATTACATTAAATTCTATGTTTATATTATTAGAAAATGTCATGGGAATATCATTCTCAATAGATGGAAAACCAATAGTAACAGCATAAAAAACATCCAAGCCATGATATTGGAGATAAATAATCATGATATTCTTTTATCTATAATAATATTTTCCATAGAATGTTGAAATTATCTACTATTGATTGAATTGATATTATCCATGATAAGAATTCAACAGGGGAACATGAAGCTATAATAAAAATTAATGTTTCATAGATCAAATAACAACTGAGAAGGGGTGGGGGTAGAATTAGTTTTTCACTTTTTATAAGTTTCAAACTTTTAAAAACATAACCCTTGAAAACAGTTAAGATTTATTTCCTTATCAACTTTTAGTAAATAATCATGCATGAAAAAGTAAGAAATAAAGAAAATAACACAATATATACAAGGCTCATCCTCAGTGTGAGAACCTACATCCATTCTATAGCCACTCCAGTGGGTATATGGATATCTACTATTATGAAGAAGTGAATTCAACTTGTTCCAACTCCAATTAGACACCTTCAATCTCCAGAAAAAAATATTATACTGACTCTTATCAATTTAAAATGTTTAATTTTAAAAAAATTGAGCCAAATAAAAGAATAATGTCTTTGTTGAAAATGCTCCACAATTGGTCTATCCATATCCTCATTCTGTTTTAGATGGATCTGATTTTCTCAACCCGATTATGCTGGATCCTAATCCAATTTTATGAATATAATGATGCTAGATCCTGGATCTGATTTTTAGAGAATGCTAGATCTGATTTTATAAGAATAGTGGATCCTATTTTTGAAAAATTCTGAATCTGATTTTCATAGAATGATGGATACAATTTTTGCAGAATAATGGATCCGATTTTTGTTGAATTATGGATCTAATTTTCCTAGAATACTGGATTTCAATTTTACCGAATGATGGATCTGATTTTCATAGAATAATAGATCTTATTTTCTTATAATGGTGGATTTGATTTTTCAAAAATTCTAGATCCAATTGTCTATGAATAAACTATAAACATCAAATTCTGATAGAATGATCAACACAATTATTCTTCAATTAGATTGGAACATTCAATTCGATTTCTCCAAAGCTATACCCTTCATGCATTTGTAGAAAGGTTAAAATGAATGAATGATCAGAGCAAGTAGTTATAAGAAAGTTAGAAACCAAAGGTGGGAAACTTGAAAACATTCTCGAATCTTTAAATCTAAAAACTCTAAGAATCACTCATATTTAATGCTCAACATTGAATTATTCAAACCTCATCAAATTTCTCTAAGATTTATGAAAAATTGAATGTAAATTTTGTAAACATTAATTATTCTTCATAATAGGCTCATTATGAATTCGTTTTCATCCTATTAGGATCTATTTCATTCTCTTCCCATTATGATCTTTTGATTTTCCTAAATATGATTGTCAGTATCCCTTCCTCATTCCATTCAGATCCGATCAATCTGGGTATGATTATTCTGGATATTAAACATTTGTAATAGATATGATGGAGATCAGATGCTAGAGTCCCTAATGCCGATCGACCTCAATATGATGTAAAACCCATTATAATGTAATTATTATTATGATGAAATTCTGATTACGATGGAATTCCCATTATTATAAAATTCCCATTATGATGGTATTCTCATTATGATAAAATTACCATTATGATGGAATTCTCATTATATTGAAATTCCCATTACGATGGAATTCTTCACTCTATAATTTTGAATTTATTCAAACCTCTCCACCATTTTCAAATTGTTTTATCATGAATGTTTTCATGATTTGTGAGAAAATATTAATTAGTAATGTATCATCTATTTTTTAGAAAGTATGAAAACTTTCTAAATTCTTAATTAACAGTATTCTTTCAAAAATTGTTAGCAACATCATCATTTCTTAGATCACATTAATGATAGTCTTATAGAAAATAAAAAAAATATTCCTCATATTATTTTTGATCCAATTATCTGAATATGATGTAGATGGATCTGATTCATAGTTTCAATTCCTAGAAAACAAAATCATTCTAATACAAAAATGGTTATTTATCTACAAATACAAAAACATTGTTAAATTTTTATCACAATTGTACTTTAATTCTATTTTAATAAATTCAATTCACATTAGTTTTATATTTTTATTTAAAATTAACCATATAAAATATGAAGAAATTGGGTTTTAAAAAAATGTTTCCTTCAGTATAAAAATTTTTTACACAAAAAAACACATAAAATTAATTTAAATTAATTTAATTGGATTATTAATAGTATAATTAAACTAATTTTATGTTTAATATATTTTTGAAAAAAAATTTGATCATTGTAAATTCTTGAAATGAAAATACATTTTAAAAAAATTAATACTTTAAACTATTTTCCAAAAAATCAATATTTTTAGAAAATTCTAAGAAAATTTATCTAAGGTTGTTTTGAAATTATGATTTTAAAAAATAAGTTCATTTTTTTCAAATTTTTTTTTATAAAATTGGGAAATATTAGTTACAATATTTTCCTAATAAAACCAATATAAACCATTTTGAGGAAAAATGTATTTTGAAGCATATAAATAATTTATTAAAATTTTAGTACTTTTGTATGAAGTTGTTTTATTTATATAAAACAAAAAATGATCTTCAATAATTGGTTATTACTATTCATATATCTAATTTAACAACAACGTTATTACAATTCATTTAGACTTGGGTTTTTTCTATGTTAGAAGCTATTAAATAAATTAAATTTATTTGAAGAGAAATATATCATAAAATCTCATGGTATTACACTATAAGAACATAAAATTTAATTTCTACCATGAAGTTACATAACTATGATACAAAAAAAATTATGAAATTTTAATTTCAAAGTTTAACCAAGTGAGTTTTCATGCTCTATATATATTTATCTATATAATCCAATAGTTATACTAGTTTTTATTCACTAGAAAGTTTATTATCAATTAGTAAAACATTTTATATGATTACATTTAAGGTATCTAGTATGTACATCCTCAACCGAGATACCTGGATCACATCATGAACTTGAGAGTGGTTCGGTGAAAGCACCAAGTGCTAAGTTACCATCCCTACTGGATCAAGAATTTTTAAGTTGAAAATATAATTAGGGATCATATTTTCATTATTATGAAATCCCATAATCTTTTTATAGAGTGAAATTCATTGGAATAACTTCCCACCATCTTCAATTTCAATATTTCACTAATGATTTTTAGTATTTTTTTTTGAAAATAAACTACCTTGATGTGTTGTTGAATATATTTAACCTTTTCTTCCATTTCCTCATCTTTCTCAGGTCTCAATATCTTTAGTTATCTAACTTAATCCCAACATGTTGGAGTTATAGATTTCTTTCTATAGAGGCATTCAAAATGAACCAGGTAAATGCTCAAGTGATAGCTCTTATTGTCGAAAGACATGACAAGAATATGGTGATAGTTCCAAACATCTTTATAATCCATAGAAAATGATCTCAGGATATCCACTACAATTTGAATGGTCCTCTTAGAATAAAAATATATATTAATATGATAAGAAGTATTGAAAATGAACTCTAAATCTAGTGTTTACTAAAGATTTCAGTAGAACATTAAGATAAACCTCAGATCTCGGTCAGATACAACCAAATATGGTAATATATGAAACCTTACCACGTCATTAATGTATACTATAAAAGAAAGATCAAGAGATAAATTTTATTTGATAGTGATGAAGTTTTTTTTCTTCATAATGTGATTAAGTAAGACTCAAATAGAAGTATACCCTTTAAAAATTTTTGAGAGTCCAATGGTAAAATCCATGGTGGTGTTTTCTCATTTCCATTCTAGTATGGGTAACGGTTGTAGCGCCCACTTATACTTATATCCCTAAATATTAAATTAATAACAAACCAATCACAAAGATACATTATAAAAAATATCTCTATTTATGTTGTTCTATTTGAGGTACTATTTTAGATATTTATACATCTTCTTACTTCCATTATAAATAGAGAATAATAAACGACGAGCTTCATCCAATAAATTATTCTTTAATTATGGAATGGATGAGACACATACATGATTCCTAAATGTTTTCATTCCATCAAAATAAATACTGAACTCAAGAATATTTCATTCATTCTTTTGAAACACTATATCATCCTTTATGCATCTTTAATAATACCATGGATAGATGTTTGAGTACTCATTTTATAAAGATAGTATTTCTCCCCTTCCTCCAGGATTTATAAATGCATCCTATGAAAATAAATAAATATTGGATCCTTTATGATCCTCATCCTAGATAAGCTAGCATGATCCTTTCAAATTAGAGAATCTTCTACATTGTTCACATTCCTTGGGTGGTAATTTATTAATAAGTCATAATCTTTAATCAAATCAAACCATATTATCTGGAATATATTTAACTATTTCAGAGTGAATTTATAGATCAATATTCTATGACTACTATATGTGACACGTTTCTCCATAAATATAATGAATTTATATCTTTAATATAAAAATTACTGCAAAAAACTCCAAATAATTATTTGGGTATTTTTCTCAATAAATTTAATTTTTCATGAGGCACAATTCATCCCCATATCATTATGCATGATGAAAAACCATAGTCCCTTAATTGATGCATTACTAAATACCCATAACCTTCTCCATTCCAAGGTAGCAAAAGAATAGTTATTTTACTCATCTTCTCTTCATTTCCTTGAAATTTTCTTCACATAAATCTATCCAAAGGAACCTAGATCCCTTTTGAGTTAAAATTGTGACTGGATTAGATAACCATGAGAACTTCTAAAAAATAATCGATAATATCCAACAAAACTAAGAAAACTATGAATTTCGGTCATAGTGGATTGTCATGGAAAAATTCATTAACTCCCATTTATGATATATTTACTGATATACCATCACTTGAGAATGTATGAACTAAAAATGAAACATAAATAACACTTGGGAAATTTTTCATACAACTTATCCTTCCTTAAGGTCTTCAGGACAATCCTCACGTGATCATTTTTCCATCATTTCACATGGAATATATAATAATATCATATATAAATACTATCCCAAACTGACTAAGGTATCCTATAAAGACTCTATTCATTAAATATAGGAATATAATGTGGTTATTAGTAAAAATAAATGGAATCACTATAAATTTTTAGTGTTCATTCATAGAATAAAAGGATGTCTTGGGTTTGTATTAACTTTTCACCTTCAACTATTAGTATATAGATTAATGATAAATCTTGGAGAAATATTTTTTAACTCATAATTGATTATAAATTCATCAATATAAGGATTTTAATACTTATTATTGTTTGTTATCTTGTTCAATTACTGATAATCAATGTAGAGTCTCATTGATACATATTTAATCTAAATAAATAGAACCCGTGGACCCCTTTGTGATACACTTCTATAAATTAATCTGTTGTCAAGATTCTCATAGAATTATTTCTTTTATTCCTTTAACTTTATTAGGTCCATTCTATATAGATTATTTAAAATAGGGGTAACAACACACATGCAATTTATTTAAAACCCAACTTCACAATTTTAAGGAAGACTATGACAGACTTTAAGAAATACATCATCACATTCTTGAACAATAGGCATATATTGAATGTCATGTTTCTCCCGAACCATATGAGATAAAAACACCTTTTGAATAGGAATTAAGACTCATAAAATGGATATTATTTCCACTGTAAAGTCATATTTATTTTTACAAAAATAAATGATTATAGGTTTTTAGAGTTTCACATGTGACTTCCCATTAATGTTAATTAATATGCATTTTATATAAAAAAATCCATTCAATTCCAAAATTAACATCAAATTTATCTAGGGGGAGAGTACCAAGATTTGTAGGATGTAAATTCCCACAAACATAAATTTAATAAGAATCATAGAATTGAGATAAGACCATTGAACCATTATAAGTTTTCACCATTGATTCAATATCCAATCATTGGGTCGGTATTTTGATACTCTTTGAAAATTATTCAGATATTAAAGAGTGGGTAGATCCCAAATCAAATAAGGAATTATAATTTATAATGTGGATAGTAAGTGTACCTTTCACCAATTCATTAACATACCCAATATCATAAATAGTGATTGAATGATATTTCCCATTTCTCTAGGCTTAATTAGTTACTATAATAGGTAATACCTATTATCCATCATATTTGAGCACTATTTAGAATAATTCCCATACTCCTTTCATTTTAAATAATAGAGTGTGGGTGTTTGATTATGTGGGGATTTCTCTCTATTATTAGTCAACTTATCATTCCCATCACTTTGATATTAGTTTTCCTTACGAATTTCATTTCCATACATAAAATTTTTACCATTCCTAATATAAAAATTTCTTTATGATTACTTTCATATATAAATCATAATGAAATTATAGTCTTATTCTCTCCATTTTTTAATATTATAATTTCCTTCGAATGAAATCTTTATTTTCATTTCAAAATTATGAAATTTATGAGTAACTAAATTATCAATTTTATAATTTATAGTAAATAAAATAATTTCTTCATATCTAATAATGTCCTTCCTGTCTAACTCCCTTATAAGTCTTGGTCTTAAGCTGCTTAAGAATTTATTAATCTTACTTTAAGGTTGGTTGATAATACCAGAAGAATACCACAGAAGACATTAAAAATTTAACATATAGGTAATAATTTATTATTCATCATTTTTATTTATCCAATGGAATGAGTTTTTCTTTTTTTCATATGAAGAATACATGGAAAGAAATTATTGGAAAAAAGATCTTAAACCCATCCCACTCTTTGGAGTCAGTTTCCTCTTATTGACTCATGTTCTTTAAAATAGTATTTAAGTGGTATAACTTTCCTTCTAAATGATAAACAACAAAAAGAGTATTTTCATGTTCCAAACACTGGATAATGAAAGTTATCTTTTATGTGTTACTGGTCCATTTCTTAACACATAGTGGATCCAAAGAAATAACAATAGAGGTTGGATATTTCCTCATGATAGACTTAGTATAATATTTTCCCCTCCTTTACTTATATATAAGATCAAGATGATTCATATATTGAGAAATATAAATAAGAATAATAAGAATATTTTTCATTCCATATCACATAACATTTGGTTACCTATGTGGAAAATCATTTCATTATCCATCACATTCATCATTAACAAAGTTCCTTGAAGTTCAATCCATTTACTAAAAATAAAAAGTACAATTTGAGCTGCCATAATCATAGTGGGAAACAACATAATCCTGAAAATTCATTCATATTATGTGTAAAACATGAAACATTATTTTCAATCTATGACACCTGGGTTTAAGTTATTCCATTAATGGTCTTCATCTATTTAAATCCTTCATAATGGTTTATAATGAAAATGTGAATTAACTAAAGTATATCCCCCGAGATAGTTAAACTATATACATAGTAAGGGAATAATCACTATACACTGGAATGATGGATGAGATATACTCAAAAAACTATTTTTAGGGTTATTACCCCTATATTCATATATTCTATAACAACATTCACTTGTATTATCCTAACATTTATGTATTTTAATGAATACCACATTATCTCTACCCTAGTAAATCATTAGGATGTTATCCTATACATTGAATTATCACTAGTATTTTCACATAAGTTCAATAATAATAATTTTTAAATATTTACTAAACCTTTCTATCATACTAACTATAGTGACCCATACTTTTCATACATAGATATTATATCTTAATATAACAATATTCCATACATTTTACAATTTCAGGCATGGGGACTATAATGGTTTAGTTCCATTAGAGACTAGATAAAAAATCTTCTTATTTTATCAATGATCTTAAACATCACCCAAAATTATCTTTCAAAAAACAACTATTCTTAGACATACCATATATAAAAACTTTCTTCACAACTTAGGGAAATGAAATTATATAATGGGTGATCTAAGGTGCTTAGTAAGGTTAAATAATGGATATGTCAATGAAAACATAAATGTAACATAAGAATAATGGTATGATAACATGATATTAAATTTTCAAATTCTATAACTAATATGTCATATATCATAATATTTAATCATGACTTAAATATTTTAAGTTCATATGACATGAATCATAAAGGAATCAAAGAACATGTAGAATAAGAGCATAACATTGTTATAATATACAAGTATATGGGATATATATAATAATATAAAATAATTTCATTAATTGTGGATAATTTCTAAAAATATCATAGTGGATTAGCATCACTCCACATTCCATCACATCCTCAATCAAGGATCACTCCAAAGACTATCATGGTAGATAGAGTCCCTTACTGAACTGGGTTCACTGCCTATTTCTATCCTAATTATCCAGTGGGATATCTATCAATGCCCAACGAATTAGAGTGATATATAATTTTTTTCCCCACATGTAACAAAATTATAATCTATTCGTGTGTGTGTCACAAGATCTTAATTTATTCATCATATATCATAACCAATGGAAATGAAACACTTTTCAAAAACATTTCATATGTTTTATTAAATGACCTTTAAAAAGAAAATGGGCTCTATAAAAATAACATAATCATAATATTAAACCATACAAAGAAATAATAAATATTTTATCATTGGATTATATCTCTTATAAATCATAATTAACATCGAAGGATGTTATATTAAATGAAAAATACCTTGAAAAGATCACTTGGAATATTTCTTATGGATGATATAATTTTCATATTGAAATCACATATTTAAATTTCATATAATTTGTTTTAAATTTAACATTTAAAATAACCATGTAAAATTATATTGTAAGATTTAAATAGTTGAGTGGTCATGAAGTTTTGAAATTACATTCTTTTCATGTATTCTAAAACAAATATTCCATTCACATTTTAAGAAAAAAAATCAAAAGTACGTATTTTGGAAAATGACAAGAATGTTCTATTGAAGAATTTATATAAAAATTAAAATATGGATAAAAATTACTTAAACATCCATATATTAATATTTACTGTATTATTGAAAAAATTTTAAATAAATTTTTTACATAGATGAAAACAATTCTTAAACCAAGCAGAAATAATGTCCGTTTTTATTTATAATATTTTTGCAATCATTTAAAGTAATAAAATGAGTAAAATATTACTATTACATTAAAATATCTTGTATAAATATTGTAGAATAAAATTAAGGGATTTTATGATAAAATTATGATATTATTTTTTGCAATGTAAATTGAAGAATAAATAATCCTGACTAATATGAGATTGAAACATAAATCATTTACCTCAAGTTGAAATGTATTAAAAAGTTATCTAACCTTATAATAATAAATTAAAATTTGTTAAAAGTATATAAAATATTATTTTAAAAAATTAAAATATCATATATTATTCAATTATAAAATTTAGAAACCCATTTATTAAAAATTTCTTATTTAAATCTTCATTTTCAGGTGTTAACTGTTTCACTTTTCATGAGATTTTCAGTTCCGTAGTTCAGTTCCTTATACTTTGATCATGGTTCCATAATCTAAAAAATTAGAATGGTAATGTAAATATGTTATATATTCATTATATATATATATATCTATTCATCTATAATATTTAGATACATAATATTGTTTTACACCATTCATTGATATGGTGTACCATATAAAGTCATGAACAATTTTTCCATTTAAAAATAAATAATGAAAGAAAGATAACTATTTTTTAAATCTAAAAAATATAATTATAAAATAAATAACATATATATACATGTAATATATAATTATTACAATACATGTAAATTGGAAACAAAAAATAAATCACATCACTTTTTGGAAGTTTTAGTTGACATGTACGCACAAGCGAAACTATCGTTTTTCAATTGATTATAATGTTAGAAGGTAGTAATGATATTATTATTAGAGAAGAGTAATTATTTCATAAATAATATATATATATAAATATATCCCATTATAATAACCATCCAATAAATTGGTTTATGGATAATGTATTGAATTTCTACAGGGAGGTGGTCGTCCACTTGTACACATGAGAGATACATTCACATCCCATTTGATGTAAAAGACGGTGAATAACGGTGGTCACATAATCATAAAAGAAATTAAATATATTTATAAAAATTAATTTAATATTTTATTATGAATACCATATATTTATAGGAGGTATAAGAAGAAAAACATTTCAATGAGGCTAGGTAAGATGATTACCTATTCTTCGAGATGCCTCCTATAGATCACATCATAAGGATCCTTGGAATGGTATTTTTAGAAGAATAAAACCTATAATTCATTGATAGGTAATTTTATAACATAATTTTTAAGAGATTATTCAAGATATATGGGTCAAATTGGTTTGAAGAAAATGATGGTTGTTCTTTTATAAGTAATGGAGATGAGACCCTTGTAATTTTTGGCAAGATTAAAATAGAATAATGTTATACTGAATAAAAATGATTAAAATGGATATATATAAAAATTTGGTTTATTATGTATCTAAATATGATAAAATTTATTATTTAAAAAAGTTTAATATTTTAAAATACCCTTATATTTGGGTTGAATCCTCTGGAAACATGTTTTATCTTTAACATCGATAATGAATTTTTACCTAAATTAATATTTATAATGAAAAAAATTAAGGTAACATACAATATAAAATTATTTATGATTATTGAAACTATTTAATACATTGTAACATATTCAATTCATATAATTGGTGGAATTTAATTTAAAATTAATCACACAAAACTTTTAGAGATGTAATTTTCAAAAATAATGTTTCCTTAAGTATGAAAATTTTTATTTCTAAAATACATATAAAATTATATAAAATGGGATTAATTGGATGATTAACAATATAAATTAACTTATTTTACCTTTAAAACCATTATAAAACAAAATATAATTTGTAAATTCTTGAAACTAAAGTATATTTTAAAAAAACCAACTATTTTCCCCTACACATTGAAACATCAATATTTTCAGGAAATTCTCAAAAAAAAACTCTATGAAAATTTTAAAATGATGATTTAGAAAATGAAGTCAATTTTTATGAACTAATTATATTATATTCTTAAAAAACACAATAACATGATTTGGAGTAAAAATTTATTTTTTAGGAATATAAAGAATTTTATAAAAATTGAGTACTTATTTATCATGATATTTGATTTATCGAAAAAATTTATACATAATTTATATAAATTTTTTTCTTCTATTCATATTGAAAATTTTATGGATATGTTTTTATAATTCATTATGACTCAGTTTTTCATGTATCATAAGCTTTCAATGAAATTAGATTTATTTAAAGTGAAATTTATCCAAAAAGATTTGGGTATTAAAATTGAAATACTTGAATGGAATAATTTTTTTTAGTAAAATCTAGAAAAGGTAAATAAAGATCAAATATACCTTTAAATTCATGTGAGTGTGACATTAACAAGTATTCTAACGTCTGGATAGTCTATTCATACTGTCCCTCAATTTGAGGATGATAGGCGGTACTCATACGAACCTCAGTATCAAGATCCTTCTATATACTTTTATATAATTTCAATGTATATCATGGATCATGATCATACAAAATTAAAATATGTGTACCATGAAGTCTTAAAAATTCATTAATATAGAACCTTATGAGGCACTCAAGAGGTAAATCTTCTCTTATAGTGAAGAAATGTAGAGATTTGTTAAGGAGATCAATAATAAAACATATGGAATTATTCATCCTATGGAAATTTTGTAATCCATTGAAAAATTATATAGTAATTTCTTCCCATTTCAATATATGGAGAGGAAGTGTGACATCCTTTGATTTCATAACATATTTTTTTCTTTAAGTAATAATGAGTTCGATATCTTTCATCGCATGCACTAAAATAAAAGCCATGATAAATTATAAAATTAAAATAATAATATTTTAAATATCATTATTATATCATATAATATTACTTTATAGGATATAAATTTTTAAAATTCATTAAATTAGATAATTCGTACGAAATAATTTTAGAAACACTGAATGATTAAAAATGTGATTCATAAATAATAATATTTGATATTTATACATGGACATTTATATTAATGTTTAAATAAATAATTTTTATAAAAATAATTATATAGAGTTGTCTTTTGTTTTTAAATTTGGAATATAAAATTTTACTTATTATGAATTTCTGAGAATTTTCTATAAATAACAATTTTTTCGTTGAAAATGGGGAATTTACAAAAATTATAACTTTAATTTTTAATCAATATATATATAAATCACATATAATGCCATAAAAACATTTAAGTGATTAAATAAAAAACTAAATAATAACATTACCCATTTTAAAATATTAATTGAACTTACAAAACCCACTCTCAACACTTTTAAAAGTAATGTAAAAGGTTACTTTGAAAAAAGTTATTTTATAATTTTCTTTTGTAGTAGTTGATATTTTGTTAAAATTAGTTCATTTATTGATTTTAATGTTACATAACCATCATTTGTTTTATAATAAATAAAATACTATCAATAATATTAGTAACCATCAAGTATTTATCTTATATTTAATTTTAAATTTAAAATACAAATGTTTATTTAAAAAATAGTTTTTATGTATTAGATGTGTTTAATTTAAAATAGTATTTTCTCATATGTATTAAATGTATTAGGTAAAATGGGGACCAGATTATTAATTATCATTTAAAAATTAGGTAATAAGGTACTAGTAATATTTTTATAAATAAATTAGTTGACATGATTAATATTCAAGTAATAGTAATAAGTTCTTAATTGACTAATATAAGGTGGATCGATTTATCCTTATTTAAAAGGACCATTAGACCTTCTGGAAAACAATTATAAAGTTATAAAGTCTCATATACAAGTATTACCAACCATAATTTACCTAAATTACATATATTTAATTCAATTCCTTTTGTATACCTTACTTACCATTGTTTTCCTAGGAAAAGTTTCTCTTCCATGCTTATAAAATGGGGATCACTTCCAGACTTTCAATACTCGACGCTTATTTTGAATTTTCCTTTAAAACATGACCAAATTTCCTCTACATGAATTCATTTTCAAACCATAATTCCCCTAATCACAAAAAATTATCATAAGTTCCTTAAATAAAAATCCTTTTTCAAGAGAAATTTCAAGGTCTCAACATAGGTAACACAAATATCTTAATGTTTCTATAACGTCATGTTATCTTATTTCTAGTAGTTATTGAATCTAGTATTTAATCCATTTTTTTTGGGTAAACATTGAAAATCAGGGAGAAAATAAAAAAATTATAATGATATATGTTTATATGAATAAATTTAGTCCATGTATAAATGTTTCCAATGTTTAAGGGGATATTATTGGGTTTATAAAGCATCAAAATATGGTTCAGGGTTTTTCTGCAAAATCTAAACTACAAACTACCTATAGGAAATATTTTATGATGCAAACTAGTTACATGACATGAATCCATCATAGAGAAAATACCTTTATTTCTATTCATAGTGTGAAAAATCATAATCCATGAAATCTTTTCATATCATTAATGGGTCAATAATGCCTAATTAAATTTGAGGTGACTCCATTTTCAATGCATTTATAAAATAGTGGAATTCATAATGTGAAAGGGATTCATGATGTGAAATACATAAGCCAAATATTTTTTACTATGTTGCATGCCTGAACTATTCTCTGTTCAATGTACAAGATTCCCTTTCAAACTATAGGGTGATTTTGGGTGATTTGTGGTGATCTCCCACCTTTAGGATCGCTCTATTTGGTGTTTAAACCGCAAGGAATTTATAACATTCTACCAGTTAGCAATTATTCATTTTTATTGTTTTTCTTTGGGTTATATTAGTGGATTTAAATGCGTTTGGGGATAAAATTTTTATTAGTATATTTTTTCAATTGATTCTTTGTAGTTTTTTCTCAATCCATTTCTTTTATTGGTTGATCTGCTTATTTCTTATATTCGTTGTCGAAGGCGACTAGGTTTCCTTCATTACTTTTGTTTGTATATTTATACAAGTTTTTTTGATTCATGAATTTCAATATTTTCTTGTAAATTCTATTGAGTTGTTCATTTAAATTTATTTATTTGACACTGGAATATCATTGTTGGGAAATGTACATGTTTTGAAGGGGTATTTATTTAAAAATGGATTTATGCACACCATGTGTTTGATTAAATGATTTGAAATGGTGGGTTTCATTTTGAAATTGTTCTTAAATCCAAGAAGTGGAATTTATTTTATGTGAAAATATTTTATTATGTGTGATAATTTTTGTTAAATGGATTTTGAAAAACTTATTACATTGGGGAACTATGAATGTGTGGACTTATCACTATTCATAAGTGCAATTCCATGAGACGTTTTATGTCACTTTAGTGTGGGTTATTCCAATAGATGTTATATTTCTTGCATCCATAAAATTCCATGATTGGGGCCTCACTTTCATGTCTTGTATGTATACCCATAGGTGAGATCCCAATGGCTTTGTTTTTTCAGTTATGATTGTTTTATCACATGATGGTATTTTCCTAGTTATTTTATCACATTATTATCTTATAGTGTATCCATCGATGGTTTTCCTATTCTTACGTAATTTCATTTATTCATTACATATTCATAGATTTGGTGAATATTTAATTCTTTCACAAAAATCCATGGATAATTTTTTAAAAAATTATTATTTTATATAAATATTTTTAAACAAGATTTGTATTAAATATTGAGCTAAAATATTCTTGATATTAGAACGTATATAGACTCTGTGGTGGTATCCTAATAGGATTTGTGACCACACTCAAATTATTTCTTTGTTTATATGTAGATGTTTTCTTTTGAGACTTAGGTAATGGGAAAGGAATTGTGTATCATGTCTATTTCCTTTTTTTTCTCTTCATCTTCATATCTGGATGGTTTAGTGGTGATAGATGGCCACACATGGACATGTTTTTTTCCTCATATGTTTTATCTTTCTGGTTTTGTCTATTCGGATCAACATTGTCAGACTCATAGATTTTTATTTTTCTTTGATGTTTTACTCTAGTCGTATACCTTGATTTTTTTACTCATGAGACTTATTTTTTGTTCCTCAATTGTACCTCACTATGTGGAGGTTCATCTCAGGTGACTTTTTTAGTTGACTTGGACTAGTTCATTACAAATTGGTATAATAGGGAATACCCATCTGGATGTGTGATGACACATCCTATGTGTAATTTATATTATTCAGTATAAAATATTTAGTTCTTTCTAATTATGGATAGTATGTGCAGAATAGTGACCAAACTGTCTAACTTTCATGTCGGAATCAGAGTTTCCATTGTTGTCATGGGATTTATTCCATGATTGAAAATTTGTGGTTGAGGTTGTTTAAATTGTTTGGATATGTAATTTTTTCTATAAATGAACCTTATCCTTTCTTAATAAGTTAATTTAATTCATATAATCCATTAATTATTTAATATTTTTTTGTTTAGATAACTTAATATAGATTTATGGAAGTTGGTAATATGATATTTTAATTTTCTCTAAAATATAATAGTTATTGTTATACGTTTAATAGAAAATAAACCTGAGAGGATATCATTGAAATATGAGCAAGGAAGTTGTAGGAACGGTTTTTAAGTGAGTCCTCTAGTGGAACCTTCTTTAGTGGAAGTCATAATCCAAATAATTAATATTATGGGTCATATAGGTACCGAGAACCCATTACAAGTAGTGGATTACGAAAAAACATATAAAGAAGAATCCACCTATCTTTTTTTGTGAAAAATGACCCCAAGAATCAGAGGAATGTCTTGATTTGATTTAGATGATATTTTAATTTCTAAATAATCATGAGTAATCAAAGGGGGTTTTCAATGTATATTATTGAAGGACTATGATGGAGATTGTGGGAATCAATTGTTCAAGCTAAGTTGCATGTGGATCTTACCTAGGTTTCTTTAAGAAAATAATTAACTAGTAGTTTTATCATGATAAATTATGATGTGAAATGAATAAATAGTTTATAAACATAGAGCAAGGGGAGTTTACCATTATTTAGTATACCACAAGTTTTGTTTATTTGGTTCACATGGAATCATATATTATTTCCAATGATTACATGAAAGATTAGAGATTTGAGATGTGGATGAGGGATGACATTTTATTAATGTTGTTTCTCACATGACTTTTAAATTTTATAGAGGTGTTCAGTAAAAAATATTTGGAAGATGTATAAATAGCTTGGAGAAAAGGTTTTGGTATAGTTTTGGTGGGTGCGGTTGTTGGTCAGGGTGTTTCTTCTGGCCCTAAAAAGAAGCTTAATGTTATAAAGATTGATTTAGGACCAGTTTTAGGAGCTTCGTTATGACAAAAATAGGTTTTCTTTGATTATTTTAGAAGGCATAGACATATCAAAACTAATTATATAAAATCTCCCAAGACTTATCAACATTGTGGAAAATCCATCCATCTATGAAATTTAAGTGAAAGGATGTCCCAAGAAGTAAGTCTAGATTCAGTCTCAGAAAAGCTCACATATTCATTATGATGCTTCTAAGGGTTGTGGGTATTATCTTCTAGAGAAGGGGGATGCTCAGGTTGCTTTGAAATATTAGGTAGGAGCTAATACATGATTTCTTTATCTGGAAGAGTGTAAACTAGTGGAATCTGACATAAGGAAGGCTACTATTATAGATATATTGTTTTTTCATATTTTATGGTGCAAGATTTATTTGATATAGGTGATACTCATTATTTTATATTGTCAATGTTAGAATATGATTTGGGATTGAATTAATATATTATTACATTATCAATGAATATTTCCACACTTTTGGGAAATAGGTATTAACAATGTTTCAAGTGACACATGTGTCATGTAATGATAGGAAACATTGAAGTGGTGTGTTATTTCTTGGTTCATGATTCTGATATTTTTTAAAAGGTTATTAAAATGGATTGTAAGATCATTTTTAAGGCCTAAATCGACTGTAATCATCACTGAGTCATGTTTTTCACTTCTAGAGGGAGTTACTAAAATATTTTATAGGGAGTGGGATTCTAGGTCTAGGAGAGCGAAACCGATTGTTCTATATGCTGGGGTGATCTCATGTTATTTTTGTGATTTTACTTGAGGTAATTGACCCATGTTTGAGTAGTCCAGTACCTACGGCGGTGTGTGAATAACCCAAGGTATTCTTGGATGGGTTTTCTAGTTTACTACCATGAAGATTGGTTGAGTTTAACATTGACTTTATTCCTAATATGATTCCAATTTTTATGCAATCCTATCATGTGACACTTATTGATTCAGTGAAACTTAGGTTCTAACTTGCAGACATTGAGGGTAAGGGACTTATTCTCCCTATCATGTCACCATGTGATTCACCTTTACTCTTTTCTATAATGGTAGATTAGAGCCTTATACTTTCTGTGGATTATCAAAAGATAAATCAGGTGAAAGTTAAGAATACATATCCCTTTCCTAGGATTGGTGATCTTTTTTATCAACTCAGAGGGGCACACTAGTTTTTATGGATTGAACATTGGTTAGTGTACCATCAGCTGAGAGTCCAAGAATATGAAATAATTAATAAAAAATTTAGGATATGGTATGGAAATTTTGTTATTCCATTCAATATCAATAATGCTATAGTGGTGTTTAAAAATTTAATGAATTAGATATTTTATTGATTCTCAGACTCTTTTGTCGTTGTGTTTGTTGATGATGTTTTGTTGTACTTAAAGTCATAGGATGAGCACATAGACCATTTGGATATCATTCTTAGAGAATTGGGGGAACATCATTTGTATGGTAATATTTCTATGTGTGAATTTTTTATTCAAGAAGTGAATTTTCTAAAGCATGTTATATCCCAGAGGGTGTCTCAGTTGACCATAAAACAATATTGGTGGTTATTTCATTAGAGTAGCCAAGAAATGTGATTCAGTTATAACTTTTCTCAGGGTAAGATTTTTATTATATGAATCTCATTCAGGACACCATTCAGGACACCATTAGAATTTCATACCTGATTACAGATATAACCTATAAGGGTGTAAAGTATGAGTAGAATGAAAAATGTTGAACTTGTTTTGAGGAACAGAGGAAGAGGTAAAATAGGTGGTGGCCTATGGCTCTCTCAATTTATTAGCTTAGGAGAAGAACTACCATAACCATGATCTTGAGTTGGATTTAGTTATGAAGGAACTCAATATGTGGCATCATTGCCTCTTTGGGGAGTGCTTCATTGCTTATTCTAATCATAAGAGTTTGAAGTTTATTTTCACACAACAACTACAAAAAAATCCTTGAACTGTGCCGGACTTTATCAGTGCTAGAAAAAAGAGATGATGAAAGTTCTCTTTATCAGTGCTAAAAAAAGTGCTGATATAGGGCACATTTTATTAGGGCTAAATAAAATTTATAATAGGTACCCCTCATGATCCCTTTTTTATCTTTGATAAATGATAACATTTATTAGTGCTTTTATTTAGCATTGCTAAAAGGTACCCTTTAGGAGTGATTTTTTTAGTGCTGATAAAGGGTATCAATTATCATAGATTTATTTTTAGCACTGATAATGGTACCAAATAAAAATAAACAATTAAACAAATAAAATTTAAAAATGGGTAAATTTATAAAATATTAAAAAAATTATTCACTAAAAAATTATTGATAAAAATGAATGAAATTAATATATATACATATATTATAAATATCAATAAATAATATATATTAAATATATAGAAATGTAAAATTAGTAAAATGAAATAATTTAAGAAATAAAAATAAAAAATGAGTAAATTAAGAAAAACATTAAACATTTTATTAACTAAATAATTATTGATAGAAATGATTTAATTTAGTATATGTATATATAGATTATAAATATTAATAAATAGTATATATTAAATATATATATATATATATTTATTAAATTATAATAATTAAAAAAATTCCAAATGAATAAATTGTAATAATTAAAAAAAATGAAAATTAAAAAATTAAAAAATTAAAAAATTATTAAAAAAATTATTGATGAAACAATTATTTATAAAAATGAATTAGTTTAATATATAAATATATATTTATTATAAATGGTAATAAAAAAAATATTTAATAAAATATAGAGAATGAATGAAATGTTATAATTAAAAAATATGAATGTATTTTTAAATTAGAATGGGTTTTGTACATAATTATTCATTAATACCTTTAATATAGAAATTTATTCATATATATATATATATATAAATATATATATTTATATAAATATATATATATATATATTTCTGTATATATATTTATCAATGTATATAATATTTCATAATATATGATTTATATAATACAAAATATTTATGCTTATACATTAAATAAGTCATATGTTTAGTGAAGAGTGGTTTATAATTAAAAAATAATATTAATTATATATTTGGACTAATTGCATCAAGTAATTGAACTAATTGAATTTCATTTGAATTTTCAAATACATATATACCAATGCATATTAAGTTTATTTCACATACATATACGTATTTAATATGTTTTTATATACAACAGACAGACACACCATTAAATCTCTTTGGAGTTCTTGAAACAGGAAAAGAAGGATTATGTCAATATCAGAAAGATAAAATTTGATCTCCTTTACTGGAGATAGGGGATGTGGAGCCCTCTACATTGAGAGATACTGAAGGGATCCCACATTAGAAGGTAGAATCCCAATATGATTTTGGTACTGACTCATATAGTAGTTACAAAGAAGGCCTCTAGCTACAAAGAAGAACTTGGAGGAGAAGTGGCTATCTCAGAAGGGGCAGGCATGAGTTTTTTCTTATACTTTTTTATTGATAATTCTATACGTGAGGAGGAACATAAGACATGTATTAAAGTAGATGGAAATTGGATCTTTTACTATTCACTGATGAGGGCAGTCTCGCTATGTAAGACCCCATCTTATGCTTTCAATTTTTTCTTTTTTTTAATAAAGGTGCTTCTCCCTCACCCTTAAAAAGATACAGTTCACATATACATATATTTATGTAATTAATGAAATGTTATATAAAAAAACATACACCAGATAATTATGTAATTTATTAAAATTTTAGTATTCATTTTTGAATTTCATTATGACCGGATACAATCAATATGTTTTGTTTTTAATGGTAAATTTTATTTATTTATTTTTAGTATTAGTTTAGTTAGGTAATATTTAATCATTTTGAGTATTTTTTATTTTTTAATAGTTTGAAAAATTAACCATTTTCTATTATTTGTTTATATATATATATATATATATCCTATTTCTTAATATTTTTAAATTGTATTCATCTTTATTTAAATATATATCCAATTTGTTTATAATTTATATTTAATTAACAAAACTTATACAATTTTCAATATTCTTAATATGTATATTTTTTAATTATTCAATTTCTCTCATTTTTAACATTCATTCATTTAAGACGATATATTCATTAATAAAGTAAAAAATATATTTTTAAAAAATTATTTTTAAATAAATATATTTATAAAAAAATATTTACTATATTTATAGACTTATATATTTAAAAATATAAATAAATAACTATTATTTTTAAAAAAATTATATATATAATTATGAATAAATAATTATACATATTTAAATAATTATAAAATTATAAAAAACTTATAGAAATAATGAATTTATTTACTATTTTTATATTTATAATAATTTATTATATATAGTTATATAAATATATATATAATGAAGAAAATATATAAAAATTATTTTTTAACAAGTATTTATAAATTTATAAATGAATAATTATATATTTATAATAAATATATTTAAATAACAGATATTTTTACTATGTTTATATTTATTTATATATATATTTATTGTATATATATAATTATATTAATATATATAATGATATTAATATATTTAAAATAATAAAATTATAATAAATATATTTGAATAATGAATATATTTATTTTATTTAAATATATATATATATATATATATATATTAAATACTTATGTAATTATATCAATATATTTAAAATTATTAAAAAATAATTGGAAATATATTTACAAATATAATTATAAATGTATATTTACTACATTTATAAAATTATAATTATAAATAAAAAATATATTTTTTAAAAAGTATTTATATAATTATAATTAAATAATTATAAATGTATAATAAATAATTAAAAAACTATATAAATAAATTTATAATTTTTATAATTATAATTATAAATTATTTATTATAATCCTTTTATTAGGACTAAAGTTTTAGCATGGATAAAGATGATTTTTGTTAGAGCTTCATTAGCACTAATAAAGATACCTTTTATCAGAACATATTAATGTAGTGCTGATAAAAGGTATCTTTATCAGTGCATTCATGGATGCGCTGATAAAAGTCTTTCTGATCTATTTAATGAAACCTAACCATGCCTGATTCATTCGTGATATCTCATGATTTTTCCAAACTCCCCTACTATCAGCGCTCTTCCTCCTCTATTCTGAGGCTCAAATCAATGTTAAAATCAAGTCTTGAATGAATCCAATGCTCAAATTAATCAAGGCTCGAACGAATTTAAGGCTCAAAAGAATCTAAGGGTACACAATATCTTTACTATCTCTAAGATGAAACGAAAGATTAATCCATGGTATGCTATTTTCTCCTCCTCCTCACTTGTTTATTTTTTTTCTTGGGTTCCACATTTGTTGGGTTTTCTAGTACATTTTACAAGAGCCAGATGATTTAGGAGTTTATCCATTATCATATCTTTTTGTGTTATTTTTTTCATTCATTCTTCTAATTCAATTGATTTTTTCCATTGTGGTTCCATATCAATAAATATCAATTCCTGTTTACTAATTTAATATGTGTGCTACTTTCCATTCTTCATTAATCCTTACATCCAATTTTACTAAAAGTTTGATATCATCAATGATATCCACAGTTAGGTATATTTATTCTTTCTCAATTCCCTATTTTTTTCATTTTAATTGGTGTTTAAAATTGGTTTATCTGAAATTATAATATTTATTTGGGTTTAACAAGATTTAAATATTTTTTTCTTATGGGTTTTAAGGGATTATAAATGATTTCTAATTGGGTTATTGTGGATTTGGTCAGGTTTTTTACCTACATTCAAGGAATGGATTATAATATTTCAGCCATAAAATATTTATGATGGTTTTAATAAACTAAATTTCTGGTTTAAAATTAGTTTAAGTTGTTTATGAAATAAATTAGGGTAATTCATGTGTTCATGACATTGATTAATTGAGGTTTCATTATTTGAGAATTGTTCATACGTTTAATTTTTTCCGTGTGATATTTATTTATGTCAAATGTTATGGATTCATATTTTCATGTTTTATGATTATTATCATATGTATTGGTGTATATATATATATATTTGAAACATTCACGTATTCACATGAAAATATGTGAATAATTTTATTGAGATATATTTAGATATGTATGTGGGTAATATTATATTTTTATAACATTTAAATAGAAGTTTAAAATTTTAAAAACATTGATTAAATTTGGTTTTCATATATAGGATTTTAAATAGGGGTTTTAAATGTTTATTTAAAATAAATATATTTTTGATCTTTCTATTTTTTTTATAAAATTTCCACACAAAAAATGATGGATTTTCAAGTGTGATTTGAAATGCTTTTTTGAAATAATGCACGGTCTTAATTGTATTCTTAATTATTGGTTTTTATTATTAATGTAATTAATGATTTCTATGTGTATTTTTCAATTTTTTTCACATGGAAAACTATAGATAGTATGGTAAAAATATTGGTTGTTCTCGAGATTAATTAATGTTTTATCTAGGGGACTTTTCAGTTTCATCAAGAGGCCCTTGTTGTATTACTTGTTGTCGTCACATAGCCAACTAGTATTGTATGAGCGATTTAGTTTCCTTTATAACCTATTGATCCGTACTTATCCCCATGTTTTGTGGATTATACTTGTGATATAATATACATATATTGTTTGGCACACACTTTAAATTTTATAAGAGGTTTTATTCATCAACCTTATTTAATTTTATTTCATAGATCTTATACACATTAGTTTATTATTTGGATTTGTTTGATTTATTTATTTTATTTAGATACATTAATTTTTAATTGGGTTTCCTTTATAGTGTAATTTCACTAAAAATAGATCCAAAAAGGATTTATAAATTTGGGGTCATAACAAATAAAGATTGGTTCAAATAAAATGACTTTCATGTGATTATTTTTATTTAGAAGTAAAAAACTAGTTTAATAAAATCTTATGAATGATTTATTAAAATATTATTCATTTTTAAAGATTGATGTTAGGAAAAAATCATTCTTTGATTTTCTTAGAATAATAAAAAAATATTCTGTCTTTTTATTTCAAACTATAATTCTTGGTAATTGATAAATGGTATTTTTTTAAAGGGATTGTTTTGAAAGATTATTTTAAACCATCTAGTTA
This sequence comes from Viscum album, assembly GCA_963277665.1. NCBI lineage: Eukaryota > Viridiplantae > Streptophyta > Magnoliopsida > Santalales > Viscaceae > Viscum > Viscum album. The sequence goes on from OY728164.1 coordinate 2,027,971,692, forward strand.
TTTTTATTCATTTTTTCACATTATTAAAAAAAATCATTGTGATTTTATCACCTTTATTAGGAAACACATATGTTGGTACTTTCAATAGGATATTTCCTTTTTGTGGTATGTGTATTGATTTCTATTATGCAATGCTTGTATGATGTGATAGGTGGATATTTCTTAAGAGGGTGTTGGAGGTGAGGCGATGTTGACTGCTTATATTTTGTAATTAATTTATAAATTGATCATGTTTTTATTTTTTTCACACCTCCACTTTTAATATGCCATGTGAACCGAATTTAACTATCTTCGTGATATTTTATGTCTCATAGTGTATGTACATGATGTTCTTATTAAATTTACGATATCATTAATGATGTAATATTCATGCTGCATCACCTATATTATTTGGGATGTGATAACCTTTTTTATTTGAAATTAGTATTTTTTTATATGGGAACCCCTGGATTCTTGATTAAACTGGTATATATTTAATATTGTCACATCCTAGGATCCAGTGAAATTCCAATGATATTTTTTTATTTAATGATATTATCTTAGATACCCCCACTCCACACATTATTTTCGTCCCTTTTTTTACATTTCAAATACATGTTGAAAAAAATTATTTGTGTTTACTATTTTTACTATTCCTTATTATAATAGATATCATTTTATCTATATTTCATATTTAATTTATGGTTAATATTAATTTTTTAATTATAAAAGGTGTTTTGAGAAATGTTTTGAATAAATAATATTGATATTTATTTATTTTCATAAGTTGAAAAGTCCAAATTTTTAATATTTTAAAATGTTTCCACTTATAAATGTATGATTCCATTCATTAGTTTGTAAACACTAGATTTTGATAGAATGATTTTAAATGATTTTTTTATCAACATGAGTATAAATATATTGTTCTTAATCATGGTTTCATTTTATTTTCCAAAAATGTTTTACGTTGGGATCATGAAAAGAGATAAATTTATGATATTTAATTCCTTTTACTTTCCCATTTTGAAAGATATTTTTAAAAGGTTTTAGACTATTTTTCGTTAAATGTTTTATAAATGAAATTTAAATGATTATTTAGTGGAATATTACTAGGCATGTTTTAATCACACTATACAGACACACCTATATGGTTATATAAAGGTGTTATGTTTTCATATATGTTTTGACACTATGATACCGAGGTAAAAAAGGTAATACTTAACTAAGAATATTCATATGATTTAAATGCATGATTTAAAACTAAATTCATGTTTACTAATGATACTCAAGATAAGAGAACATAAATATGTACTGAATAGTAATTTTAGTTCATGAAAATATGGTCTAAAACATGTGAATATTCATGTTACGTTACAAAAATAAATTGATTTAACATAACCAAACATATAATATATATAATCCTTTATGGATCGTAAAATTATTTGAAGCTTATAAAATTTATAAACATGAACTTATATTAATTAAATAATGAAAATAATTAAAGAACATAATTATAAACATTGATGAAATTGGTTTTTGATTAATGATTAACCCCTTAATTAAATTTTTAAAGAATACCATGGGATTATTTGTATTTAAGAGGGTATTCATAGACAATCCTCATATGATTTAAATTGTGAATTTATAACTATATTTCTGAAATTTTTTTATTCATGTCATGTTCATAAAAGTTTTATGAAATGTTTAATAATCATGCATTTCATCAGTCTAGGTCAGGGTATACTTATCATTTTTATGGTCATTCCAATTTTAAATTTCAGTTTTCAAGAATAAAACATGGTTTTGAAATGTTATAATGTGTTTAAAAATGGAAAAATGTAGTTTCCCATAAAATTAATTAAATTGGATTCAGTGTTTTGAAACACATGAAGTGATTTTAAAGTGAACTTGTAATCATTTAAGCATTTTGAAGTAAATATCATTCAATAGAAACCATTATAAAATTATAATTTATTGTAAATGGGTTTTAAATTTGATTTTATCTTTTTTCAATTGATGATAAATATTTTAATAAAACAATGGGTTCATATCCCATTAATTGTTTTTGAAAAAATTGGTTGATTTTCATGTTGAATTAAAAAAATTCAAGTGTAGTTCTGAAAATTAATAGAGATTCCTTTTGAATTTTGATAGTGGTTTTGGGATGAGATTTGAATTTTTAAATTAAGATGTTGTATTTTAAATTTTTTTAAAGAGGAATATTTTAACCTCATCAGCAACAAATCCCAATCATTTATTATATAATTTTGTTTCCTGAGATTCATCTCCCAACTCTTCTGTACATGGACTTATGTTTCTTGAACGACTCAAAAATTAGTCATCTCATATTTGGTACTAGTGATCATTTTGGCTGAATTCCTAGGATAACACCTACTATAGTAGAGTAATTATTTTTTTAAATTAAATTACCAATTTTATTTAAATCACACTGAACTTAATTGAAACAATAAAATTTTAGGTTCCCCTTATTATAAATATATATAACTTCTACCTTTGATAATGAATATCTTATGTGTATTTATTTATTATTTGTTCAAAATGAATAATTTTTTAAAACTAATAAGAGGGATATGAATTGATAATGGATTCACACTAATCATATGACAAAAGAGTATAAATATGGAGTTAAAGAGTTCATAAAGTTTGTAATAGATCATGCATACAAACCATATCAAATTCTTTTTATGTGTTTTAATTGTTTTTATTCATGAAAACTTAGTCTGAAAGAGTTTAAGAACATTTGAGCTTTCATTGAATAGATTAGATCTATAAATGTTGGACTAAACAAAGAAAAAATTGAATATGCGCATGAATTGGGATAATACTATTATTTATGGAGAATTTGATATGAATACTAGTATAAATGATGTTTTAGATCACATGTTGAGAATGAAAATGGAAATTTAATGTGACCTTCAGGATTTTATAAATTCGTTTTGAAAAGTTAAATGACTATTCTAAGATACTATTATATACTAGTTTTACTAAATACACAACATTTTTAGTTTTATTGAAGATATAAAATTTGAATATTGGTAGTGGATGGAGAAAAAATAGATGTACAGAACTACTTGGTCTTCTGAATGATATGATACCAAAATAAAATGAACTTCCTTGTCAAAAAAATTATTCTAAAGAAATTTATCTTCAATGGGAATGATATTTTAAAAAATACATGATTTCTAAATTATTTCATATAGTTTTTCAAGGACCATGAGTCACACATAAAATTTCACATGTGTGATGTAGATTGATACAAGAAAAAATGAATCATATCCTTAGAAAGTAGTATGGTTCATTCATATCATTCCATGGTTTCAAATACTAAATTGATGTCAAGAAACCATGAAGCAATTGGAATGTTATGAAGATATAAGAATCAATAGTGGGAACTTATATAGTCCATCTTATTCCCCTTAGTGGAAGAAAATTGATTATGGGGATCCTTAATTTTTAAATGAGCTAAGAAACATTCATCTTTCATTATTTAAAAATAGAGTAAATCATTTTTATGTAAAGAGTAGTAATCACAATACATGGCTCATCATGTTGGTAAATTATAACATTACACCATGAAAATTCATGAAGTGTAAATACATTATGTTGTATATACTTATATCTAGACCAAAGAATCCAAGAAATGAGAGTGATGTTTATTTGGATCCATTAATTTAAGATCTTAAATTGATGTGGGATACATATAGAAGTGAAGAATTCAAATTGAGGGCCATGTTTTATGGGATGATAAATTACTTACCAGCTTATGGAACATGTTCATGCTATAGCATGAAAGGAATGTTGGGGTCTCCTAATTGTGAAGAATTCAAACACTCTGTTTGGTAAAAACATTACTTGAAGATTGTATTTTTTGAAAATCATAAATTTTTACCACAACTATATAAATACCAACCGTAGATTACAATATTAAACAGGAATTACAAAAATGGTACAAAACCTACTCCAGTAATGGGTTATCAACTATTAGGCAGAGTAAAAGACATTGGTAATGCTTTTGGTAAACCACTTCCTAAAAACGTTATGAAATATTGTTGGAAAAATATTTCAATTTTCTTTGAATTCCTGTATTTTAATTGATTTTATGTTAGACATTTGTTTGATTTCATGCATGCTGATAAAATTTATTTGATAGTGTTATTTCTCATGTTATTAAATGATCATAGAAAAATAAAATATAAAATCAATAATTGGTTAGAAATTATTGATACAGGGATAAGGGATTATTTAACACCATTGAATGGTAAATGGTTGACTTTTCATCCTCCAAAAACTTACACTCAATACAAATAGGGAAAATTTTAAAATTTTCATTTTCCTTAATGCTGTAAAAATTACAAAGTGGTATTCATAAAATACCAGTAATGTCATTCCAATGACCAATTTGAAGTTACAAGGACTAAAATCACATGAATTTCACATTTTAATTTATGATTTTATGCCCATTACTGATCGTGCCATTCTTTGTGTAAATGTAAGGTATACATTAACTAGACTTTGATTATTTCTAAATCTATATGAATTAATTTAATATAAATGATTAAGTTTGCAATCATGAATAATGAATTTTAAATCATATTTTGAAAATTAGATATGTTCTTCGCACAATAATTCCTTAACATAATGTTCCACATGATGATTCACTCAGATAGATACATTCAACTATGTGGTCTTACCCATTATATATCGATGCAACGCATGGAATGGTATATGGAGGTCTTGATAAGGTATTTCAAGAATCAATGTGTGGTAGAATTATGTATTTTACAAAGATATATTATTGAAGAAAAAGTTTTATTCTATAATGATTACCTATCATATGTGTACAGCGTCAGTTTCTCAAATTCACCTCACAATAGACAACATTTGGGTAATGGGATTTCTTAAAGATATTTTTTTACAATCACCATCAATGAGAAGGAGTAATCACACACTTAATTTTTACATAATATTTGAGATCTTGATCTATATATTGAATCCTACACAAAAATTCATAGAGATTTGAATACATCACAGGCTGAAGAATGGATATTAAATACACATAATAAACCATTTATAGCATGATTATGAGAGAAAAATTATAATAAGTTATCTAAACAAACATAGTTGATTTTAGGAATGAATTTAATGGACAACCATGGGAACAAATGAAATTTTTTTATCTTACACTGGTTTTGTAATGAATGGTTATACGTTCTATACAAAAGAACATGATGAATACTATATGATGAAAATAGTAGTGTTACACTTGTAGAAGAAGTGATGCACATATCTGGTTCCAAGGATAGAAATCCAATTTATGAGAATATTTCATATTTCAATATTATCGAATATATGTATGCGTTGTATTGTACAAAATTTAACGTGATGATTTTTGTTAAGAATTGGTTGACATTAGGAGGGGAGTGAAAGTTGTTGAAATGAGTTTTGTGAAGGCGAATCTTTGTGCGAAATATGAATAAGACGATCCATTCCTAATGGAATTAGAATGAGTCTTAGATAAAAAAAATTAGTTGATTGTCTTACTAGAGACTAAAACAACTTGGGATTTAGATGAAAATTCACCAAGGATTACCATTTCATTTGGAGATCACAATCAGTTCCTGGAGGACATATTATGGAAAATTTTTAGAATGTTAGAGGGGACCATAATGAGATGATTTGAATTATTTATATTATAGATAGATCTCTTCAACATTTAAAAAAATAAAGAGAGTTCAATGTGAAGGTTAAAGTGTTTTTAATATACTATTATTCTCATGATAATATTTTCTCTTCTCAAATACATTGGCATAATCTAAATTAAATGTTTTCATACTCATCCAGACAATGAAATCTACCCATGATGTTATTTCCAATCCCAAGGAAGAACAAAATGTTCTTGCTGAAACTGGAGAATTATTAGGGGATCAAAAAATGTTAATGAAAAAAAAGGAATGATGCAGCGAAAGAGATTTGAATAAAATTATCAAAGAAAGTAGTAAGGGTATAAAATTTTTGGTTGAATGGAATCAATATAGCAAACCTATTCAACCATATAAGTCAATGTTTGTTAGTTATGTTGGGGTAACAATGAAGATGAATGTGACAATCGATATAGATTCATGGCACTATGTCCATCTTATAATAAAGGATGTCGTCTGTGAGGATATAAAGGTAATTTTATGACACAATCTCCCTATTTTATTGAACACATATTTAATGAAACTTTGATTTAGTATCCATTATTTCATGAAGCGATCATTTTTTAGAATGTTTTCTTAAGAAATATGACTTAATAGCTACTGTAAAATTCTATAGAGGCTTCCAAAATCCTTTTACCAAGTTACATCTTGGGGATTCTGAGTGAAAGAAAAGAACCACACACTAGTTAGATATGAACACAATATAAATTATAAAACATGGATTCCTTTCTTAATTTGTCATGATGAGAAATCATTTCAGGTGCATTGTAGTTGATAATATATTATCTGAAATTATTTATTTTCCCCAATTTTATTAAAAAATATTAATTTATGAAACAAAAAAAGAGTTCTAAAAATATAGAATGTACATCAAAACTAATGTACTCCTATCAAAATGTAAGGATGGGGTATGCTTCACTAGATAAAAAATTGGTATGTATTTTAATTCAAGAATAAATGTTTTACATGATATAAAATAACATATATTTCATGGTAGAGGGAGAGACACAATTTCTTGATGGGACTCACACTGTGATGCTTGTCAAGGGGGGGTTATGAGGTTTTCTTATGTCCACTTGGATGTTTTTTCTTTTGACTTTGTTGTTGTTTTTTAAGGATTGTGCCCTGCATGTAATGGTTTTCCTCTTTCCATTTATAAAATAGGGTTTCTTCTTTCTTAATCAAAGGGGGCTTTCCCCTCACCCTATTTCAAAAAAAGAATCCACTTTCATCCCACATCGTATGCTTTGGAAAGAGGCCCCTATAAATAAATAGGGTGAAATAGTTGATGAAAACACAAAAACCATAAGGAATAAATGTCTAATTATGAGATTTGAGTAATTACATATGTTTTAGATAAGTATTATATAAAAATATTTATTTATGTTTACATGTTTTTTTGGTTTATACATAAGAATCACTAGAAACTATACCAAAAAAAATAAATTCAGTAGCTTTGAAGCAGCCAAAACAATATAGACGTGTTAAAGGAGTAGGTTTTGGGGTTTCTCTTTGAACATATTTGGAGAATATAAATCCAAAAGAAGAAATATATAATATGATGAAAGGATTTAATGTGAAGATAAATTATTTGAAATATATTATCGTCTAGTCTGGTTTGGAAGAACATTGTATGATAAAGGATCAATGTGACCTGATACCGGAATAAAGATCCTCACATGAAGAACTAAATGACCATACTAAATTTGAGGCTAGTCATTCAAATTAAACACATAACCTAATTAATGTAATAATTTTTTTTCATTACTCATTATACTTAATATGAATTAGATAACTTTTGAGGAATTTATATTACTATAATTATGTAGGGTAATGTTGTATATGATTTCTATCTATTAACACTCACACATTGCCTTGTTGTGAGGGGTAAAATATATATTATCACAATATGTATGTTACGTAATAAATAAATAAAAATATATCACATGAGATTAGGGATTGAGGTAGCTTAAGAGTTGACTACTGAGTTATTTGTTCCACTTGATGATCAGGATACTATAACAGTCAATGATTCTATTGGAAATCTCATAATATGGCCATTTAATCTTATAAAGACACATGAGTTATTTCTTTAAGAACATTCATATTATGAAAAAACTATAATATTATATAGAAAAAGGTTTTTAGTGAGGTATTTTATTATTTAAGGATAAATCAATGAGTAATCAAATGGTCAAATAAAAAACGTTAAGGTAATCGACCATGAAATCCAATGGATCTTCAAGGAGTACCTTCTCCCTACCATTTACACATCAAAATTTATTATCAATGAAACTTCATGGTGAGACAAGATTCAAAGATAAAAATATGGCTTAAATTTCATATGAACAATAATTATTTGGAGCTTTTTTTACAAACATTTTCTGTGTTGGGAGTATGAAAGAGATTCTCATGTTTCAATTTCTTGGAGCCTCAGTTGTGAATACATATATAAGTTACATTTTCATAATACATTTTCAAAATAGTGATATAATATGTTGACTAAAATTAAGAACTATTCATATTTTCTACAGGTGTTTATATTTCTACTATAAAAAGGGAAAATCTTACAAAGACCAATTTTGATTCATTAATCCTTGAATCATTTCTATGAAAAACAATTTAGGGAAGGAAGTAACAGAAAAGAATAAAGATAAAACATGTGATGCATTTTAGAAACAAATAACAGATGCGAGACTCATTTTGATGCCTACAATGTAGGGGTAAAACTATAAAATCTATTCATATAAAACATATTTTTATTTTTTTCACTACTTATTTATTTTTTGTTTTTTTATGAAGCACTAGATACTAATCACAGTCAATTTGGATACCCCAAATATTTATTTTTTGGATTCAATGCATGTATATCAATCAAACCAACCACACATACTATGTATTGTGAATTTTTAATACACTTGAATCAAGATTTTATAGATAAACATTGAATTAAATATTTTAGTATATGTTCTAAAAATAATTTTTTCATGATAGTTTGGTCTCTAAAAATAAAATAATTCATGGCATGAAGTTGGCGACTGAAAATAAGAAGACTTTGGATTAATTAAAATGGAAATAAATTAAGGTTTATATATAAATATTTAACTATAAAAACATATTTAAAAAAAATTACTTATTTTTGTCAATGATTCTGTATTTTTTGAAGTAATATAATGGCAATGATTGTGAATATTATTTTTGAAAACTTATGAGAGTGAACATAAACCATGAAAATATCAGCATCTTTAATCATATAATTTCCAATGGTAATTACAATTTCATTTAAAATATTTCATAATCATTTTCTTGTATATGTTTTCTTTGTACTGCCATGACTTCTGAAAACTATCATAATCAAAGGAGGAAGTAAATTTGTTTAGATATGAGTTGATAGTGTACACATTGTTCAAATTTTCTCCAAAAAACATTAGGTGATTAACATATATGTTTATGATCTAGTACAGAATATGACCGTATAATTTTATTTGGGTTGTGAATAATTTGTATCGGAATGATAAAATAACATTTTTCTCTATTTCTCAGGGATAAGTATAATAGAAGAAATAAATTTTATTAGCAATGATAAGAAATGGTGTTATAATGTATACATACATCATGTATAGGTGAATTCCTACTAATTATTTAGTTAATTTTATCTTAATTTTATCTACATTTGTTTTGTTAATTTATTTATCATTTTTAGAATAAAATTAGACTATTTTACTCTCTAGGGTTATATTAATGGTAGTGGTAAATGATATAAGAAATGAATAATATAGTTGTTTCACTTTTGTGGGTGGTGGAATTATTTGAGATATTTTATCATCAATTAGATGCATGATATAATATAAAAATGCTAGTGAAATTCATACTAATAACATATCAAGTTATCATTTGTGAAATGGATTGACTAAAATTGATTATTTTGAATGAATATGATGTGAAATTAAATCTCCCCACCATTATATCACATATAATCTCAGCATCATTACACGAGTAGAGGATTTTATCCTATTTTTATTTTTCATATTTAAACTTATCATCAGCTCACCATCTGATTTATGTTTAATCTACTTCATTATAGTATTACTAACATAAGAACTGTTTTATTATATAGGTGGATTCTTTTAATTGAGTTGGGGTGGTTTTTGTGAATATCCTCATTATTATGAGAGATTGGAATTTTAGGCTACAACTAAGATAATGACAATAAAAAATGGGTCAATAATTTATATAACCCCATGATGACTGAAAGTACATGTTACTTTCTGGTTGAAGGGGAACCCCATACTTCTAGAAATTTGATGCGTTTAAGGAAAAAATAAGGTTTCCTCTTCCATAAAAATGGAACACATTCTCTCTTTTTGGTATTTTTTTAGATATTAAAAGGAAAATAATGTCACATACTCAATCAACCACACCTCAATCTGATACACAATGTGCTCAGTATGACCCAAAAAGTAATTTTTTAGTTTATAATTTACATTTTAGTTCAAAAACACATCACATAATAAAAAAATGAGAAAAAACAATAATATTATTTGACAATTTATGAAAATGGTTCATATATCGTTTAGGTCATGTAGGAATTAGTCACTCTATAATCCGACACATGAAGTGGCCAATATGACTCCATGTGTGTCTTTTTATTTAAAATTGACATTAATTTTAGTTAAAAAGAAGATTGAAATACTCAAAACCAAGAAAATTAATTCATATTGTTTTTATACTTTAGTAAAATGATCTATAAGATATTTTTGACATGTATTAATAATCATCACCTCAATATAGCACATTATGATATCGGCATGACTCAAAGTGTCCGTTATTAGTTTAAAATTGACATTTTAGTTTAGAAAGTGTCATTCTATAAAAAATGAGGGAAAATACTTTAATTATGTTGATAATTTATCAATATTATTCCTACGTGATTATTGATGTGTATAAATTAGTATCACATCAAAAAAATGGACTGTGTGACTGATATGAGTCAATGTATGTGTTTCCAATTTAAATGACATTTTAGTAAAAAACACATATGACATACAAAAAACCAATAAAATTTATTCATATTGTTCTAAAACATTAGGACAACTATACTGAAGTCTTTTGGGATATATAGGAATCATATTGACTTAAATTTGATTCATGATGTGATTCGTATGACACTATGTGTGTCTTTTTATTTAAAATTGATATTAAATTTGGTAAAAAAGGAAATTGAAATACTCAAAATTGGGAAAAAGTATTCATATTATTTTTATACATTGATAAAATGATCCATAAGTTAGTTGTGATGTGTAAGAATCATAAAAACCTAAATCTAATACAAAATGTTCTGACTATGGATCAATGTGTCCGTTATTAGTTCAAAATTAATAATTCAGTTCAAAAAGTTTTACTCACTAAAAACTATGAAAATGCATTCAATTTGTCTTGATAATTTAGGAAAACTATTCATACGAAATTTTCTTGATGTGTTTGAATCATTATTATATAAAAACAACACATGAAGTGCTCGGCATGTCTCAAAGAGTGTGTTTTCAGTTTCAAATGACATTTTTTGGAAAAAACACACGTGACATACTCAAAACCCAAAAAAAACATTAGGGTTACTTTGATAATCTAGGACAATGATATATACTTCATTTGGGATTTGTATGAATTAGCCTCAACTCAATATGATATATGGTGTCATCAATATGACTCCAACTTCATGTTTCAATATATACGTTCCATTCTATTTTAAATGGTGCATCACATTCCCCAAACCGATTAAACAAGATTAGATTGTTTTATTATCATTTTATCTACTATTACATAATTAATTTCCTAATAATTTTTATCTTATACATATTTAGTTAATTTTTAGAGAGATAAATCTTGAATATGAACAATAAATAGGGTGACGTGTAAAAATTAACTATAACTAAATCTGATATACAATGTTCCTAGTATAACTCAATGTTTATTTTAAAACTAACACTTTCAATTTAATTTATATCTTTATAGTATTGATAATATTATAATTGTTCTCATGTGTAGGTGAAGTATGTTTTTGGAGATGGGATAGTTTAGTTTGAAATAGTATGATTGGGGGTCAAGGGATAAAGACAAAGGAACATTGATGTTTTTGAATGTTTGTCCTGATTTATATTTAATCATGTAATTGTATAAAATAATGTTTGAAATTTCTATAATATATTGTATTTTCATTATATCTATTTTGTAAATTTTATTTCATTTATAATATATATTGTACCCTATATACTAGTTTTGGTGCCATCTACATTGTACCTATGTTGATTCTAGTGCTATACTATGTTATAAACATAACATGAAAATATAGTATATCCCTTTTTCAGTGCTTTTAGAAGCCTTGATAAAGGCACAATTTATCAACACTTTTATATCACTGATAAAATTTATGGTATTTTAATCATTTTCTAGTAGTCAGCACATTTTTTCACTGTTAATGGAAAAATTTAGTGATATTAAAGCCTATTTTGTAGTAGTTCTTAAAGAGATCTAAAATTGTTATAGATATTATAGGTTGAGTATATTCAGAGTTTTGATTTTGATATTTCCTAGGCTCACAAAAAAGGATTTTTTAATCAATGCATTAGACAAGATATTAATAACTCATGAAATGATGTAATCAGTTGAAGCACTATCTTTAATGAGTTGGTTTCTTGAGATGATCTTGGGAGTGGAAGAAGTTACTGGGTAGGTGTACCTAGATTTGATAATGGTAGACTCTCTATTTTATGAGTTTTTTTATACCAATTAGGTTTCTTACATCTAGTTCCAATGATTTAGTAAAATCGTAAATAGTGGGGAAAAATTGGTTGAGTGGTCTCTATATCCTGGTGGCACTTTGTGTTTCTAAAGTTGTTCGGTTGTTCTTTTTTCATTGTGGAAATAGTTGAATGGTAGAGGAAACCATTCATGTTGGTCTGATAACCTTGGGACTACCATGTTGCATCATGATTTGAGATATTGGTATTGGTTTTCGAGGATGAGATGTTCAATTATAGTTATTGTGTCATGGTGTCTCACATGTCATAGAATTATAGCGGAGGACTAAAGACCTATTGGTTTATATATATTCCTTATGCATTCTGATACAGAAGTGGGTTAAGATTTCAATATAAATAATTATTTTTTTACCACATAACACTTGTAGGAAGGATTTTATTTGGGTGATCATCAAATGAATCATTAAATCAGTTCTTCTCTCTTCTATTAAGTAGATGATGAAAGTGGGGAAACATATGGATCTGTATGTATGATATGCTTTGAGACTTGATGGGGTTCCCTATGTTATTGTTTTTGAAAGGGGATATAAATTCACATCCTGGTTTTGGAATGGTTTTCAAGAGGTAATGAGTTTCTAGTTGAAATTGGGCATGACATATCATTCATAGATGCATGGGATGATAGAGTTATCTATCTAGGTTTTTGAGGATATCCTCTAGGTCGGTGTGACTAATTTCGGTGGTCCTCAGTAAAAGAATTTGTCTCTTATAATTTGTTTCATATAACAATAGTTAGAAGTCATTGGTTAAGATGGAACCCTTTTAGAATTTTTGTGGGTGGCCATTTAGATATCACTTATTCTAGGTAGAGTTGTGAGAGTGGTACTTGGTTGTGTTGAGTCTTGTTCAAGAGATGATAGAAAAGGTGCAGTTGAAGAAGAATAGGATGATCATAATATAGAGTCATAAAAAATACTCTAAAAATAATCATCATCAGTTGTTAGAGTTTTATTTCGGTGATCAATATGTTCTAAGAGTTTCACCTATCTTGGGACACCATTAATTTGGCAGACATGGTAGGTTGGCATCATGTTTTTCCACTTTGAGACTGTGGAGCATTTTATAAAGGTGGTATATATTTTGGTATTTCTATCTTGTTTGGATCCCATCCACAATTTGTTTAATGTTTCCTAGTTAGGGAGGTATCAACCAGAACCTTCCCTTGTTATTGAATGGGAGGATGTTGATCATGAGCACAAAAATACTATGGTTGAGAAACCATGTCAGATTATAGATCCTTGAGAGAAATTACTAATAGGTAAAACAATTACCTTGGTCCATGTATTGTGGAAGTATGAAGTGTTAGCCACAAAAAATAAGAGTGGTAATTTTTTATTAGGTAAAAGTGGCCTTCAATTTTGTGAATATAGGATCCTGAAGACATTTTGGGGGTCAAAATTATTTATTGTAGAGATATTATAACTTCTACCTTCATTAAAGTACTTATTAACTATAGTCTTTACACCTTTTTTAGGTGTGCATTTCATCTCTTGTAGTTAAAAAGAATAAAAGGCCTAGGATATATAGTTTTTTTTAATTTATGGAGTCTGGGTATAAATTTTTCAAAGGTTTAAGGGAGTTCTCCATAGGTTTAGAAATCTTAAAATATGGTTTGAGTTTTTTCATCAAAATCATTAGAACAAACTACGTACTAGACATATTCGCATCGTGAACTAGTTACATGATTTGAATCTATTGTATGGTAGATACCATGATTCCCATTTAGAGGATAAAAATTAAAATATGTGAGATATTTTCATATCATGAATGGGTCAATAAAGATTAAATCAACCTCAGATGATTCCTTTTTTAGTGTATTTGTAAAATTTGGGAATTCAAAATGTCAAGGGAATTCACAATGGGAATTCATTAGGTTTAATGAAATTTATTATTCTACATGATTTCCCACTTATAAATTCAATATAAAATCCCCCCTCTTGAACCTTAGTGTGATTTTGGTCGATTTTGGGTGATCTCCTACCTTCTAGATTTCTCCATTCAACATTTGATCACAATGGAGGTTCTGTCTCTTCTCCATGATAATTAGTATTCTTGTTTATTTTCTAAATTTGTAAATAATCATAGTTTTGGGTGTGTTTTTTGATCATATTTGTGATATATAGGTATTTCATATCAATCCTTTGTAATTTTCAATTAATTAATGTCTTTTAGAGGTTGATCTACTTTTTCCCAATCTCTGTTGGTGAAAGAGACAAGGTTTTTTCTATTATTGAGGTAGGTCTATCTATATAAGTGGTGTCAATTTATAAATTACCATATGTTCATGTCAATTCCATTAGGTTGTTCATTAAAATTGATTTATTTGATATTGTAATGGATTTTTTGGAAATATACATGTTAATGTGATTTCATTAAAAACCAATTTTTCACAGCAAGTGTTTGATTCAATGCATTAAATATTGTATTTTGGTTTTCAAATGGTTCTTTGATCTCAAAAGTGGAAGGGATTTGATGTGAAACTATTTTAGTTAAATCTAATCATTTTTTTAATTAATTTTGAAAAACATTTCAAATTGGGAAACAATAGGTTTGTTAGGAAGATTCATGTCACTCTTAGTGTTCATAATATAATGAAAGGTTTTAAGTCAATTTAGTGTGTTTTATTCCATTAGAGGTTATATTTTTTGAATCCATCTTAGGCATGGATTAATACATTCATATTGTTTTTAGAATTTATAACCATAGTGTAGATACCAAATGGTGTTCTTTTTAAATTATTATTGCTTTATGACTTTATGGTATTTTCATGGATATTCGCTCACATTCTTATCTTATGGTGTGTTTATGGTTGGTTTTCTTATGCTTAACTACTTTATTTGATTCTTAAAATATTACTGGATTTCGTGAATATGTTCTATTTTCTTGAAAATCAGTTTTTGATTTACAAAAATGTTTTTATTTTTTTCAAATTATATTTAAATGGATTTTCCTTAATTCTAGAGATAATGAATCCTTGATATTATAACTTATAAAGATTCTTTGAGGATATCCTAATGGACTTTGTGCACACACCAAATTTTTATATTTAGATTGCTGTAGATTTTTTTTAGAAATATGTGATTTGATGTTCAATTTTTAGATTTTTATTCCTCTTTTTGGCCTTTTTATTCATATTAGGATGGTTTGGTGGTGTTAAATTGCCCCATGTAGAAAAGTATTTATGGCATGTTTTATCTTTCTAATTCGGAAAATTTTTCTTAACATTATTTTTCTCATGTATGTTTATCTATCTTCTATAATCTAATCTAGTTATATATTGTTTTCTTTTACACATGAGACTGGTCTTTGGTTCCTTTGTTTCACTTTATTGTGTGGAAGGCTATCTTAAATGACTTATTTAGTTGGCTTGGGCTAGTTTGTTACAATATTTTTCTTCATATTTAATTTCAAATCTTAACATAAACATATTATAAAAATTAAATCATAATAATTAGTATATTAATATTTTATTATAGCAATTTTAAAACAATTATTTACTCACTTCTATATACTAATAAAAATAAGAATTTTTGTTAGTGTGTGTGCACAGATTACTACCACCTTGATGTGACTCTTTTAATTTTTCATAAACACCCCTCATGGATGTTATTTATGAAGTAATTCATGAATAAATATTATTTATATACTTTTTTTTACTATTATAAAATGTTCACTTATTATCAACCTTTACTCATCTCATTCGTCGAGTAATAGGAAACCCTAATTATGCATTGTCTAGACTTCTGCCTCCACAAAAAATCATTTTTTCATTTTTCTTCTAGTTTTTCATTATCTATCTAATTTTTTTAAAAAATTTGGTTCGTAAAAAAAATTAATACAATATAATTTTTATTTTTGTCTAATGATATTATTTAAAAATAAACACCTCAATAAATATACTCACAAATTGAGTTAAAGAATGTTTATGTTTGGACTCGTTTGACTACCTACTTGAATAATGATACGAAATTATGTCATTGATGATTATAGAAAAAAAATTAATGGTATATTATGATAAAAAAATATGAACATAATAATTTTTATTAATTATTTAAGGGATATTAAAAATTAGTATATTAATTAAGAAAACACCATTCATAGGTTGAAAATTACCAAAAAAACTACATTATCGATTTCATCTTCTTGAATAAAGATTAATTTACTCATGTTAAAAAATTTAAACACACAAAATAAATATATGAAATACCTTATAATAAATTTAATGAAATTTGAATGATGGAATTTTGAAAATGAACAAATATCAACATCACTCTTACGAAACAACTATAAACATTTTAAACTATAAACAACCAATGTCAGCAAATAAGAAAAAACTAACTAATGTACATATAAATAATGATTAACAATAGAAAATGTTAATTTTTTTACGTATAAATATTGTTTTAAAATTATTCATTATTATATTTACTTTTTATATACATAATCATATAGTTCATTCGACTGATCAAGGGTACAAGGTAGTGATTTCCTCTAAAAAGTCCCTTTATTGAGACACATGTTCATTTATACAGATAATTTATTTTAAATGGGGGATATAATACATATTGTATTTATAATATCATTTATTATTTGTACTCTTGTTTTTTGAACTTCAAATTAAATAAATAATTCCTTCTAGGTGTTTTTATTCGAACGTTCTTTAGCCGTAAGAAATGTTTGTCTCAAACTGCATTTATTGAGACTCAATTTACCATATACACCAATTTGATTTTATATGATTCATACTCTTCCAAATGGATATTTTATCATGAAATACTGTTTATTAATGTAATTTTAGGTAAATTTCAATCCCTTTCTATTTCAATGGGTTTGATTAAATTGTTATTGAAGTTTTAATTGTTTTCTTAGCTCAATTTATTTTTCCCAAGAGTCATGAAATCTCTTTTGGATTTTGATCTTCCAGGAATATCTTTAGAACCATTATTTTTTAAAAAGTATATGTACTTTATGTCTAAAGATATGAATTATATTCATTAATATACTCCCCATTAATGAATCTCTTTCAAAAATTGAAGCATGATGTTGATAAAAATAACTCATGTACAATCCAATAGATATTTTTTTCCATGTCCATATTTTACCCTTAAAGAGTGAGACATATAATGAAAATATGTTTCATACCAAGTTACCTATTGATTTAAATTCACCACATTTAAAATGAAAGCTTAACATTTCTTTTAACATTGTGGGTTTTGAAAAAGTTTTAAAGGATTTTTAACTTCTTCCACATGGGTGGGTTTCAAAAGGGGGTTCCTTTGTTGTAATGTTATAAATATTTTTAAAATTTTTTAATAAATATTCTGCTAATGTTTTTTTCAATTAAAATGAATTTCTATAATTTTTTAAAGGAAAATATTTTTAACTTCTTCTTCATGGGTGATTTTCATTAGGGGGAATATATTTTACATGATTCCATGTGAATAGATACTTTAACCACATTTTTAATTTTATAAGAGACTTACTCCCCATGAATTCAAGTCTTAAAAAAGGAAATTATTATTCTAATTATTTATTAAAATATTACTTTTTAAATGTTTTCAATGGATAAGAGAAATTAATATTTTAAAATATTTTCTCATATTGATTATAAGATTTTTTTCACTTATGTTTTATAGTTGATCAAGCGAATAATTCAACTGATAATGTCCACCTTATTTATTAGGATTAATCATTAAATTATCATTGACATCTATGGTATTACCCATGAAATATTTTGTCTTTCCTAATAAACCAATTACACAGGCATGTTTTACTTATGATGATTTCATCTATGAATGTCATATATCCCACTAAATTATTGGAGGGTGTTTACCAATATTCCAAATAAATAAATTGATTAGTGAAGTTAATGTCTAAATTGTATATCCATATTCAACACGGTGTAACTACCACATGAAAAATCATACTTTTTAATTGTATTTTCTTGGAATAATTCTTAATTTCACAACATTCCCATTTATTTTCCATTGGTTTATCTTGTCATATTTATTGACAAAATAATGAATACTTTCTTATGGAACCACATGAAAATGATATAAACCTGATTTTTCCACCTTGTGGTTTTATGATATGTTGATTAAAAAAGTTTTCCATATGTATGTATAATTTTTCATTATAATGGTTGTGCCCATATATCGCTCCAATTCGTTGAGTAATGTTAATGTCTCATGAGGAGCCTTGAATCAGATTATAGAGTAAACATAATCTGTATTGATAGCCTAGGGAGTAATCCTTGGCATATGACAATGTCATAGGTAGTAATCATTGGAATATGATGATGATGGACTAGGGATTAGTTCATGAAATATGATTATAATATCATGTTTGTGTTGTATCCAAATTCACATGATGCCACAATATTTTGTAATAATCATATCATAATAATATGAAATAATTTATTTACACCATGCCCTATTTCTTATGATCATTTCTGCAGGATATCATATTATACCACATTACTTATATAATCTTCCTCACCATTAGGCTTTACATTAATACAGAGCATATGTGAACACCCCATCTTATGTTTCAATTTCACAATGATATAAAAGAATGTATTAAGAATGACAGTCCTAGATGAGTATCTTGTGTGGAGTATTAATGGGAAGTATTTAAGATTCGTTATGGATTTATTAAATTCTAAAATAATGGAAAATAATTCTCATTTGATGAGAAGACTTGAGATTTATTAATAATTTTTTATTGAAAATTATAAAAAACTATAAAATAAAATATAATTGGACTGTAATTGTGATAAAGATATTTTAATCACAGATATGTATCAAATATATTAGTGTATTTATGTATTTTCAACAAGGGATCTATGAGAATATGTGCAGGGGTACTATAATAGGTATTATAGTATTTTTTATATAAAATTATATGATAAGACATTGTCATTTGTGGATTATTTAAGATCTTTGTATAAAATAAAGGGTTGATGTGTCAAGGGTGATCTTGGATAAAAAACCTTTTTCTTGGAAGTGTTGAATAATTTATGATTACTTAGGGATTAAAATAAGATATATTTAGTAAAAACCCATTGTATAAGACTATGTATAATGGAAATTTCTAAAATTTTGATAATTTAGTTATTGTGTCGTTTTCCTAGAAATAAATCCCTATCTCGATACTAGAAGTGGACATAGTTTTGAAATAAATCATTTTATGTGTAATTACCCCAAAAGAGTTTGTTGAGAATAAGTCAATGATCATTTTGTTTCATGATGAATGGACCCTTAACATGAACCTAGTTTCACACTCTTGGGTGATATGTTTTGGTTAATTCACATTCTCGCTATAAACTATTATGAAGGATTTGAACATACACTTTTATAGAAGTTAACAAAATTTGAGAACCTAATTATAAACTGAAAATGGATAAACTAGATTTAAATAAGTGGTATTTACATAAAGTAAGGAATCTATATAAATAGATTATTAACCTCACCTATGAAATTACTAATAATATTTTTTATCATATAAGTGAAAATATATTATATTTATATCATTTAATAAGTACATTAACTTTTTAAATATGATAATTTATGTAATGGAATTTTTTGTGAAATATGAATTTTTATTTACCAATTTAAAATTAATATAAATATTTAAAGAAAAATTTAATTTCATAAAGTATAATCAAAAAATTAATATTTATTATCATATGGTAATAAGATAATTTTACGAGACTTTAATTAATTTTTCAAAGTGCTAAAAAATCATTTATAATTTTAAAATTAGTATTTTTTGAAAAAATGTTGATTTTAATTAAAAACTAAAATTTTAATATTTTGAAAAGTATGTTTAAATAATTGATTTAATTTTTGAATTTTACATATGAATAAATGGTTTGAGTGTATTTTTTGGTTTTGTATAAAATAGTCAAATTTTTGGTGAATAGTGAAATACGATAATTTATGGAACAAGCTTAATACATGAATTATTGAGTCAGGGATGATTTATGGATGATGTAAGAATGATTTATTCGAACCCACATTCCTCAGGTAATTTATTTAGTGTTGGTAATCAATAATCTTCATAGTATTGATCCAAAATAATAAACTAATGATAAAATAATAAAAAAAACCCTCTCCTCCACTATAAATATCACCAACACAACCATTTCTCATCACATCTCAATGCCTTGAAGATTTTTTAATTTCTTTACAATTACCTTCCAAAGACTCTACCACACGTCAAAGACTTTCTTCTCTCACCAAAAGAAAAAACCAAGTTCCTTGAAGAGGTTCTCAAGGAGGATATTTCAAGAGGTGAAATCCTCTTTTATTTTCTTTTATTTTCACTTCAATTTATTTTCTTTTGTTATTCTATTCTCATATACCCTCATCCAAGGGACATGATAAATAAAATATCATACATATACTATAATTTTATTGTGTTAATGTAATATCCATCATCAATCCTATAATCATCTCTTCTTATTCTAGAAAATGAAAACATAATTTTTAACA
The DNA here is from genome assembly GCA_963277665.1 of Viscum album. Classification (NCBI taxonomy): domain Eukaryota; kingdom Viridiplantae; phylum Streptophyta; class Magnoliopsida; order Santalales; family Viscaceae; genus Viscum; species Viscum album. The sequence continues at coordinate 2,027,992,704 of OY728164.1, forward strand.
TGTCCATTCAACACCTTTATGGACGATGAGTTTTCATTTTCATTAACCTCCTTCAAGGCCTATCATAAAACCTTTATTATGGTTACATTATATTTTATTATACATATTATATGTAATATAATTTTCTAGAACCAATATATAATCATGATATTAAATAAAATTTTATAATTTCGTGCTGGTTGAATAAACCACTGAAATAAATTAAATCATTTTCATTAATGTTTTATCTAATGAATCAATATAAGATTAGAAAAAATGATATATATTATCATTTAAAATTATTGAAATATATTAATACCATTTCTTTCTACTTTTGGAGTTTTTATTCCATTTGAAAAGAAAATTCATAATGAACCTACCATGGAAACCCTGAAATAAATGCAATCGAAACAATGAAAATAACAAAATATTATTAATAAATTGGGGTAAATATGTTATAAAAATACCACATAAGGAATAATAGAAATTAATATAGTTCATTAATATATTAATAACACTATTTATAACATTATAAATGAGGTTATATAATTTTTGATGAAATATAAACCCGAGGTATGGGATTTTTTTTTAAAATTACGCTTTAATATTTTTTTATAAAATTCAACAAAAAGGTTTTTTACTCATACAAAAAGAATGAATAATACTTATTTCATGATGATTTAATGTTTTGGTATCTCTTTTAAAAAATAACTTAATTATTTTCAAAATAAAATGATTTCAATTGTATTTCCATTGTATTCTTTTAAAATTAGTGATTTTACTCAAGAAATGTTATTGTGATGAAAGTGTTAATGTTTTATGATTAATTTCTAGTTATTGGGAATTTTTTAGGTTGATGGTTGTATATATTATAAACCAATTACTTGTGGGACCTATATCTTGATCCAATGTATATGGTATGTTTATGTTAGAAGTTGACCGTAATGGTTATTCCATTTGTAATTATGATGGTCACTTAATAAGGTAACCATGATGGGTACATTGAATTGTAGCCAGGAGGGTGACATTGTAAGGTAGTCATGAGGGTTACATATCATATGGTATCTATGAGGTTTATACCCATAAGTAAGTAATTTCCCAAGGTACATAAATGGTTTATTTATGTTTTCTATGTTTAATGGAAGTCTCTCATTTTTACAAAGTATATATAATTTATGGGTGAGAAGTATATCTTTTTGAAAATGATATCATATGTTTATAAGTATTCATAGACTTATGGTTCATTTCTCTTTTACGCCCCTTACTGAGATTTTTGTTCTCATCCCTTGTATTTTAATGTCTTTATAGGGTTCAATAATTGGTAAGAGGAAAGAAATAACCAAGCTGAATGCCGTGAAAAGGATTCATGAAAAGAACTCATGTTTTATTAAATTATTTTGTATTTTAGAGGAAATGGATATTGTTTTAGTAGTATCCACTTTTTTTTGATTATGGGATGATATATAATAATTATGTAAAACCCTAAACCAATTTTTTTTTGAATGTTAGCAAGTGAATTCTAGTTGAATTAACTAGATTATGTAATATTTTGGGGCTGAATCCTTATAGTTGGTATTAGATCATGATTTAGATAACTTTAGAGGTTAGGATGATGCTAATAGAATACCAATAAATTATATTTACCTTATTTTTATATGCATATTATATTGAATTTAATGGTTAAAATATTGCTTCATCTAAGATATAACTGTTCAAAATGAATTTATATTGAACAAACATGGAAGCTGATGTAGGAAGGTACCCAGAAAATGATATCCTTCAAAATTATAAGGCTATAACGGTGGGAATTAGAAATGATATATGTGTGAAAATAATGGATAAGTTGAAAAAATCTCTAAAATAAAGTGTAATTCATGAAAGATAACAACCTGATCTACAATTAAGATACATGACGACAATATAACATTTCATAAGGAAAAACCATCTTACGTTAAGTAGATATTTGGACCTAGTGGGGGATTATGGGTGGATTAACTCACTTGAAAAGATATTTGATGTCATGAGGAGTTTATATAATAAAACTTTTAGTCTTTCTATTAACCATTATGAAGGGGAATTCAACCAATTGTAGTCATTATTCAAGAATATTAGGGAAAATGAGGAGATTGATGCCTTAGAATGAGATTAATTTAAGAATCGTTTAATTAAAAAATATTTTCCTAAGGTGGTTCGACTTAGGATGGGAAAATTCCTTGAATTCAAAAAAAAGAAGGAATATTCATTGGCTGTGTATGAATAAAACTTCACCTAATTAGCATGGTACACTCCAAATAACATTTGAGATCTAAATAGTAAAATAAATAATTTTTACTCAAGATCGGTGCCATGATATCGATGTGCATTGGATTCTCATGAATGCAAAACTCATGAGAAACTTGTTCGATGTGTTGATAGGGTAGATATGAAGTTTTATCATGATCATGTGTACTTTGAAAAAAAAAATAAAAATAAATTCCCTAGATGGAAACAAATGGGTATGAACTAGTCAAATAAATATAAATATAAGAAAATTTAGTTTCTAGTTTGTTGGAATTGTAGTAAAAAGAACCTTGGGTAATTCCTTAACAAATATAAGAAATTTTTTCGATGTGGTATGTTTGGAAATATGGCCCAATATTTAAATTAAAAATATCATATTTTTGGTATGTTTAATCATGATAAAAAATGTTAAAATGTTTCAAATGTTGTGAGATAGAGAATTATGAAAATACATACCCAAAGAAAGATCTGAATGATGGTAAGTAGTTATAATATAGGTATAAATCTGTATTAAAATCCACTATGACTAGATCAATAAATGTTGGGTTGTTTGATTAAGTGGTATCAGGTACATTTTTTGTTTACTAATTTGTTTCTAATGTTTTATTTTATACAGATCCATCACATTCCTTTTTTAGAAGAAATTTATGGTAAATTAGTAATTTTACCTCAATAAAAAACCATAATTTTTGGTTAAAATAATAGAGGAAAATATTAAATAAAAAAGGAATTATATGAATCTTAATGTTTTTTCTTTTGAAATAAATTACTGAAAAACCTTGTTGTTTTTTCCCTAATAGAGTTTGATGTTTTTCTTGGTATGAAATGTCTTTTGGTTTTCCATGATTAGATTCATTGAAGAGATATAGAAGTTTTTTTTAGAAATATTTTCAGTTTTTTGTACAAGAATGAACCCATACTATTGATAACATATCAAGAAGAAAATAAAATATTAAAATATGGAAATGAATATTATCTTGTATATATTGTTGAATATAAGAGAACTATCCAGATTAATAATGATCTAGTGGTAAGCGAATAACTGTATGCTTTTTCTTACAAGTTGCCTTATATTATACCTAATCAGAATGTTTAATTTAATATTTATGTAGTTACTAATTATAATAAAATTTCAAAAACCCCTGATTAAATGGTTCAATTTGAAATTCATGAATTAAAAAAGGAATTTTAGTATTTTTTTTATAATAGTTTCATTCACCATAGCACTTTAACTTGGGGAGATCTTATTTTATATGTTAAAATTAAATATGGTTTCAGGAGTTTTTTCATTGATTATAGAGAATTGAATAATATTATTGTCAATAATATGTATCCATTTACCTATATCGATGACTTATTTTATCAGCTCCAAGGAGCACAACATTTTTCCAGGTTTGACTAGGGAACTGGGTACCATCAGTTAAAGGTGAAGGAGGATGACATTCAAAAAATAGCTTTCTATACTAGATATGGACATTATGAATTTTTTATTCTATTTGGGTTGAGAAATGAACCTCATGTATTTATGTTTCTTACGAATAGAATATTATGTGAATATTTGGATAAGTTTGTGGTTGTTTTGGTGGATGATATTTTGATTTTTTTTTAAAAGTTACGAGGATCATGAAAAACATATATAGATTATTCTAAAAAATCTCAAAGAAAATAAGTTATATAGATAATATAGTAAATGTGATTTTTGGATACAATAGATTTGTTTCCATAGGAACATTTTCAATAAGGATGACATAAAAATTGATCTTTACAAAATAATACTTTTTATAGAATGACTACGGCCCATGAATGTTACAAATATTTGAGGTTTTCTTGGATTAACAGTCTATTACCGACATTTTCTTAAAATATTTCATGGTTATCTATCCTTCAAACTATGTTTACATAGGAAGCGGTTAAATTTATTCTTAATAAATAATGTGGTGTTTGGCTTTAGTAATTGAAAAGGATATTGGTGAATGATCCAGTTTTGGCCCAGCCTTTGAGAAATATTAATTTTATTTATCTATAGTGATGATTCATTGATTGGAATTCATTTTGTTCTGATGCAGAATGAATAGGTAATAACTTATTCTTTAAAATAGGTGAAACATCATTAGTTAAATTATCCCATACATGATTTGGAATTTATATCTATGGTTTTAACTTTAAAAATTTGGAGGCATCATTTATATGAGTCAAAATGTTAAATATATACTGACTATAAAATTTTGAAGTATATATTTACTCATTATGAACTGAACATGAATAAAATAATATAGCTAGAGTTAATAAAGGATTATGATTTCATGATAAATTATCATCCATGAAAATAAAACTGAGTAGCTGATGTGTTGAGTTCAAAAAATCATACTACACTAATAATGATAAATTCTGAACATTGCACCTTGGTTAATGATTTGATAAATATTGTCTTGGATTTTTTTTTCAGTGTAATAAATTCCACTATTTTGTTTCAAGTGATAATACATTATTCTATTTCATAAATAATTAATCAAGAACAGATGGAAGACTAGGAGTTACAGAAAAAGATATAATTGGTAAAAAAATGTTAGTTTCCTATATTTAATGTTGATAATGATTATGTCATGAGATTTGGAAAGGGATTAAATGTTCCTTTTGATTCCCACCTAATGATAGAATTATTATTTGAAGATCATATTTATCCCTTTTTAGTTAATCATAGTAGTACTAATATGTACAGAAACCATTGAAAATATTACTAGTGGGATGGAATAAAAAGAGATATTACTGATTTTACTATGAAATGTTTGACATGTAAACAGGTTAAAGTAGATAGTTAACTACCAAAGGGGATGCTTCAACATTTTCCAATACCATAGTGAAAATGAAAAAATATATCCATGGACTTCCTAGTGGGACTACCAAATACATATCCAGGTAACTATCAGATTTTGGTTATTATTGATCGGCTGAGTGAATTAGTACATTTCTTTCTTATCTGAGATACTCTATACTTACATCTGCTTTCTTAAATGTACCTAAAAGGGATTTTTAGGTAACATGGAGTTCCTATTTACATTGTATATGACTATGATCCCATGTTAACTTCTAACATTTTGAATGGCCTTCAAAAGTAATTGCGAAATTAATTAAAATTCATCCCTACTTTCCATCCTCAATATGATGGACATACCAAGCGAACAATTTATACATTAGAAGATGTTTTATGTTCATTTTAAACGTACTACAATGGAAGTTGGGATCCAAATACTTATTTAGTTTAATTTTCTTATAATAACTATTTTCATGGACGTATACATATGGTACCTTTTGAGGCATTATATGGAAAGCGGTGCTGAACTCCAACATTTTGGTATAATGTTGGGGAAATAAGTTGATCAGAATAGAATTAATAGAGGATGTGGCTGAGAAAGTGAATATGATACGCCAACAGATGAGGACTCCTCCAAGAATGTCGACAATTAATGAAGATAACAAGAGGAAATACATTTCTTTCTTTATAAGTGATAATTTTTTCCTTAAAATATCTCCATGTAAAAGTGTTATGTATTTTGGTAACAAAGTAAATCTAAGTCCATAGTTCATCGTACCTTTTAATAATTTGGAGAACGTTGGACCAGTTTCTTATCGAGTATCCTTTCCCTTGATTTTATCTCAAGTACACAATGTTTTTAAAGTTTTAATTTCATGAAATTATATTCTATATTGATATCATATTTTGAACCCAAAAATAGTCAGCTAGAAGAGAACATTTCAAGTAAATATAAACCTTTTTAGATTCTTGATCGCAGAGAGCCCGTATTGTAGAATAATGTAATTTATCGGGAAAAGGTTTTATTGATTACCTAAATGGTTGAAGAAGAAGAATAGGATCTAAAAAATTATATGAAGGAAAGGTATCCTCACTTGTTTAATAGGTGAATTAAAACTGTAAGGATTAAATTTCCAGGAGGGGCGGTTATAACAACATAGTTACTTATAATGTATATTTTTTTCATTCTGGAATTAAATATTTAAGTTCATTATAAATGTATAATAAAATTAGTTGTATTTAGAAAAATTAAAGAATATATAAAAATATAATTGTTACCTTACCTATAAAAGTATAATGAAAATTTAGGATCATATAAGGTAAAATATGATATATTTATATTATGGAATAAGTAAATAAATATTTTAAAAATTATAAATTAAGTATTGGTATTTTTGTGAAATAGAAATATTTATTATCAATTTTATAATTAATATAATGTCAAAAAGAATATATATTTTCATAAAATAGAATAATAAATTAATATTTTGTTGTCTTATAATTTTTAGTTAATTTTATGACACCTTATTTAAATTTTCAATGCGTTATAAATTCAGTTTAAATTTTAAAATTGGTATATTTTTTGAATAAATAATTATTTTAATAAAACGTAAATTTATCATATTTATAAAATTATTTACATAAAATTAATTTCATTTTATAATTTTTATCATATAAAAATTTTTAGGGTGAATTTTTGGGATTTTTCTAAAAATAGTTGACTTTTTGTTGAATAGTGAAATACAATAATTTACGGTATAAGCTAAATAGATGAATTTTTTAGTCATGGTTGATGTTTGGAATATGTAAGAACCATTGGTTTGAACATACATGAACTAGTTATGTTATTCTACCTTGAGAATCAAAACAATTCATACTAATGACGCAAAATAAAAAAACCAATGAATAAAATAATAAAAATCACCCCTCAACTCTACTATAAATACCAACCCTCACCAACTCTTCTCATCCCACCTAAATGACTTGTAGCCTGTTTAATTTATATCCAGTTCCACTCCTGAGCATCTTCCCAATTTCCAAGGCCTTCTTGGCTCACCAAAAGACCAAAACCAAGTGCCTTAAGGAAGATCTCATTGAGATGAATTCAAGTGGTAATATCCTCTTTAATTTTCATTAATTTTCTTTTTAATTTATTGTATTTTCTTATTATCTCCCCACCTCCCCTCATATAAGTGAAATTATAACTCTAATATCTTACATATAATTAAAATCAATTATTTAAATTTAATATTCAATATCAAAACTATCATAGTCTCTTATTATTCTAGAAAATGAAAACATCGTCTGTGACGTGTCACTCACCGCCTTCGTGGATGATGAGTTTTAATTTTCATTTTCTGCCTTCAATACTAGGAATAAAACCTTTATTATGGTTACATAAGGTTTTATTATACATATTATAAGGTATATAATGTTCTCAAACCAATATATATATATATATGATATTAAATAAAATGATATAAGTTTGTGATGGTTATAAGAACCACCAAAATAAATCAAATCATTTTTATCTTTGTATTATGTACTGAATCATCCACATATTAGAAATAAAATGATATATGTTATCATTTAAAATTATATAAACATATTAAAACCATTTTTTACACTTCTGGAGTTTTTCTTCCATTCAAAAAAATCCATAATGTACCAACCATGGACACCATGAAATAAATGCACCCAAACCAATGGAAAAAACAAAATGTTATTAATAACTTGGTGGAATGATGTTATAAGAAGATAATATAAGGAATTTTATATTTGAATATATTTTTTAATGTATTAATAACACTCTTTATACTATTATATAGTAGGTTTGAACACATTTGAAGAAAGACGAACTGAAGGTAATGGTTTTTTCTTTTAAATTACTCTTTAATGTTTTTTATGAAATTCATAAATAATGTTTTTTTACTTATATAGCATGAAAAAATATTCCTAATTTTTTATTACCTTCATGTTTTTAAGTATCCTTTATAATATTACTTTTTTATTTTCAATATAAAATTATTTCCTTTGTATTTTCATAGTATTTTTTTAAAATAAGTTATTTCCCTCAATAAATGTTTTTATGAGGCAAGTGTTCATTTTTTTATTATGTTATGGTTCTGGGGAATCATTTATGATGATATATTGTTCCCATATAAACCAAGAATTGTGATACCTTTATCTCCCACCAATTAATTGGGTATGTTTATGTTGGAAGATTACCATAATGGTTAATCCAAGTGTAACTGTGATGGTTATATCATAAGGTAGCACTGAGGGTTATATTATAAGGGTGTTAGGAGGGTTAAATTGTAAGGTAACCTTGAGGGTTAAATTTAATATAGTATCCACAAGGGTTAAAATATTATGTAAGAAGTTCATTAAGTTACAAAAATAGATTATTTATGTTTTATATGATTTATATAAATCTATGTTTTTTTTCACAAAGTACATGATACTTTACAAGTGAGAAGTATGTCTTTGTGAAAATGATTTCATATGATTATATGTATTCTTGGACTAGAAAGTCCATTCTATTTTATGTCCCTTATTATGATTTACAGGTTCATCCTTATTTTTAAAATGTTTTTAATAGGGATTAAGGATTTTTTAGGGAAAATAAGAATCCATAATAAATTTATAGAAAAATTTTCCTGAAAATAACTCATGTTTTATTGAATAATTTTTTAGTGTAGATGAAATTGAAATTATTTTAGTAGTATCCACTTTGTATTAATGTGGGTTGAAATGTATGAATTATTTGAAAATTTTATAAAACACAAAACTGTAAAGAACTTTGGAAATATAAAAAAGAGAATTCTAGTTGAATTAACTAGATTATGTAATTTTTAAAGCCAGGTCCTTATAATTCCAATCCATAAAATTTCATTTAACATAATTCCTAGAGGAGGGAGGATCAATATTACAATTGATGCTATGGAAAATGTGGTGATTATCCCAACTAATAATTTATTATGATAAGAACTCAGAATATAAATCTTGTTATTAATCCAAATATACTATCATGAAATACGATCAATAAAGTGAGTATAGTTTAATTTCCTACCACAAAAAAAGATAAGGATGGAGTCTCTTGAAAATCCAGGTGGTGATGATGGTGAAATAAAAAATTTACAATTTACTTTATATTAAATATGTGGGATAAAAAACACTAGGGAATGTCTCAAGGGAATAGTAAAATGTTTTATTTATGGGAAAGGAGAAGAAAAATAATTTTTATACTCAGTGTAAATGAAGAAATCCATTAACTCGATTGAGGAAGAATATGTATCTTCTTGATTCATATAGGATATTAATTTAAATTTTTCATTTGAAATTTTATCTCATGTCAAGTCTATTTTTAATCTTTAATTAATATTTTTCTTAATATTTTGTGGGGGATGAAATTAATTTAAGGCAGAGAGAATGCAACATCAAGAGAATTCAATATATATATTTTCCTTCAATTAATATTGAGTTTGATATATTTCATTAAAATAACTAAAAAAAGGTCATTATACATTATTAAATTATAATAACCATATTTAAAATGTTTTTTTTGAAAACAAATAAAATTTTTATATATGATATAGAATATTAAAATTATTAAAATTAGAAAATTTAACCGATATAATATTTGAAACACTTAAGATTTAAGAAGTCCATATTTAGATAAACAAAATTGATCATTAATTTTTTTTATTAAAATGTAAATAAATAAATTTTATAAATAGAGGTATAAAAAACTAAATATATTTTATTAATTTTTAAATTTAAAATTTACTTTTTATTAATTTTTGACCTTTTTATGAAAATATCGGTTGTGTAGTCAAAAATGAGTTCTTTTAAAACAAAATTACAATTTTCACAAGTTTATCAACATATAAGATTGATATAGAAGGTAAAACCACCATTTAAGTGATAAAATTTGAAACTAAGTTATAATATTATGTATTTTAAAATATTATTTGAACTTATAAAACCCATGCACACTATTTTTAAAATTAAAGTAAAATGTTACTTTAATAAATAAAAATGTTTTCTATCTTTTTAATTTAATTAATTAATATTTCATTAAATATGGCTATCGAATGATTATAATATCCCATAACATTAATTTTATATAATAAATAAATTACTTTCAGGAAAATCATTTACCATACAAAACTATCTTATATATAACTTTAATGTTTACAAAAACTATTTTATTTAGAAAACTATTTTTATGTGTTATGTAAATTTAATTTAGAATAATAATTTCTCATATTTATGAAATTAATTAGGTTAAATTAATCCCAAATTTATAATTATCATGTAAATTTTTTCTAATAATTGAATCCATATATTTTTAGGAATAAATTTATTAAAATGAATAATATTTATTTAAGAGTAACAAGTGTTTAACTAAAAAATATAAGATGGACATAATTTTCCAAATAAAACATTAGATTTAGACCATATAGAGTTTTTTTAGGTTTTAACTTCACACCTACAGGTATTACTAATATTAATTTACATAACTCCCCTAACAATCATTCGATTCCATTCTAACCCCTTACCATTATTTTCCATAGAAAAGTCACTTTTTCACTTATAACTGGGGGATCACATCCACCCTTTAAATACCTCACTCATATTTTGAATTTTTCTTTAACAAAATATCAAAATTTACTCTAATTTAAGTCCATTACATGCTCTAATTCTCAAGATCAAAAAATTTATCTTATTTTCCTCAAATCTAAAGCATTATTTAAGAGGATGTTCAAGGCCTCAATGCATGTAACACATCATTATTATTCGTTAAATTCTAAAAAACAAGAAACATAATATAATAATAACCTAAACATAATTATTGTTTTGATATGCTATTATAATAGTGGTACCAACATTATTTATTGTCTTCCAACTACTATGAATAAAATCATTTTCAGTTTGTCTGTGCGAATTACCACCTCCACGAAGAGATGCGTTAAAATTATCATCACCACCAATCATTTATGGTCAAAAATGTGGTATTTATGAATAAATCTAAGTTATATAATCTATTTATGATTTTAAAATTATCACTTACTATCCACTTTCACCCCTCTCATCCATTGAGTAAAGAGAAGTGCTAATCGTTCTTTTTGCAGACTATCACCTCTACAAAGAATTGTTTTTAATTTTTATTCAATTTTTTAATTATCATCCAATAATATATAAATATTTTTTAAACATAATAAAAATAAATATAATATAATTATGATAATGTTATAAAGATATTATGTCAAAATAAACATCTCTTTTACTATACTCACCAATCAAGTTAAGCGTATTCAAGTTTGGGTTGGTTTACCCACCAACATGAACAATGCTATGAAATCATGTAATGGGTAATTATGATAACATAAATATCAATAAAATATTATATAAATATTTGAATAATTATTTTTTATTTTTTCATTAAATAATAAAAAATGTATAACTCATTAATTAAGAAAAAAACCATTCGTAGATTAAAAATCACTAAACAATGTTCATTGTCGATTTCATCTTCTATGATAAATATTAATGTACTCATTGATAAAAATTTAAACATAATAAATATTTATAATTTATAAAATATATTATGTTTAATTAATTTGTAATTATGAACTTTTTAAGTGTAATGAATACTACAAGCAGTCTAACCAATAAACACTCGATATCGGAAAATATGAAAAATTTGATTAATTTACATGTAGAATTGGATTACAAATGTAAATTATAAGTATTATTATGTATGAATAAGGTTAAAAAATAATTAATTAAGATATTCATATTTATTTATTCAAGATAATAGAGTTTATCCTACTAAGAATGGAAACACGATAAGGGTTTCGCCTCAAAACATCATTGTCGGAGGCACATTTTATCTTATGCACATAATTTCATTTAATGGAGTATATGATTAAAATTGGATATTTAATTTCATTTATTATCCTTATTCATGGTATTTAGACATAAAATTGAAGATATACTTATTTTAATGGGTTTTTATTAGAATTTTTATAAGATGTAATAGATTTTTGACTCAAACATCCTTCGTTGAGACACATTTTACTTTATGAACCAATTTAATTTATATGGTGTATATGATTTGCAATTGATGTGTTTTCTTGAAATAGAGGTTATTAATGGTATTTTACCTTAATTTTCACTACCTTTACAATTTGATGGATTTAATTAAAATGTTACCCAAGTCCTAATTTATTTCTCAACCCAATTACTTTATCCACTAAGTCGTGAAATCTTTTTTTTGATATTCCAAGTAAATATTTCTTATCATTATTTTTAATTAAATTATATTTTATTATTCTATATGTATATTAGTTATCTTAATAAATAATATAACATTTTATGAAACACTTTATAAAATAAAATAATAATGTGGATAAGAATAACTCATAGACTTTCTAATGGATATTTTTCTTCCATTTTCTTATATTAACTATCAAATGTATGATCTATAACAGAAATATTTTTTATTTAAAAATAGAATTATATTTTAAAATCACCTATTTTTATATTAATTTTTTATTATTGTTTTTATGATGTAGGTTTCATAAATGTTTTTAAGGGGTTTTTAAACATTTTTGAAATGGATTGTTTTCAAAAAGGGGTTCCCCTACATGTAATGAAATAAATATTTTAAGAGGTTATCCATAAATATTATTTTAAAGTTATTTTCAACTAAATTTACTATGAATAAATATTTTCAAAGGAACATATTTTCTCCATTTTTGCATAGGTCATTTTCAATTGAAGGAATCACTTTTACATGTTTGCATGTGAACGTATAATTACACAACCTTTTTCATTTTCTAAGAGACATACTCTCTATACATTCATGTTTATAAAAGTGAAAATATAACTCTCATGGTTTATAAAATAATCAATGAAAATATTTTCAATGTAAAATTTAAATTCTTATTTTCAAATATGTTTTCCTAATAGTTCTAAGAGTGTTATTCACAAATGTTATATTCCTGATCAAGGGTATTGTAAAACCTCAAGATTTTGTTGTTTTTTTCGAATTTAATTAAAATTTTGATATTTTACATTCATGACACACTGAATATAGAATTTGGTTATTATATAATTGAACTATGCTTGGACTATTTTTCACACAACAGTAAGAAAATCCTGCACTACACGCAATATAAAATCGTCTTGTGTTATACGCAATACCAAATATCTATGAAGAAACAAATTAATATTACACTTATTTAAAAAATATACTTATAACCTACCCATTAAAATTATAATATGAATAGTAATAAATAATTTTTAAATATTAGTTATCGTGGTTTCTAGAATGGAAAATATGATTTTTTGAAGTCTTTATATGTTTAAAACTACTATTTTCATTAAATAAGTACATTTTATTTTCTTTTGTGGGAAATAATAAAATTAGTTTTATACAATAATAGAAATTTAATTTGGTAAAATAGACTTAATTTTTGAATTTGGATATCAAAATTATGTTATGGTGAAATTTTATTAATTTTCTGAAAACTTTTGATGAATAGTGAAAAACACTACATCATTGATAAAAAACGACATTTTCATTTAAATAATTATTTAAATTTATATTTATTTAAAGTAATAATAGATAAATAATTAATTTATTAGTCCAATTTAAGTCATTGGAGTTGTTTTTATAATATAATTAGATATATGAAATTTTATGGAACTTTTGAACATCCCTTTCACCCACCTCATAGGCTCATTTGTAAATTAGAATTAAACGTAATTTTACAACTTCTGTGAATCAAATTTAAAAAATCTGACATACATGGTTGTAATCAGGGTGAAAATTGTGAAATAATAAGAAAATATATTAATTGTTTTTTGAATTGTAACTTTTGAATTTTATTTACTGTGGTTAAAGGTAAATAAGATAATTAAAGGTAAAAATAAAATTATAATAAACTAAAATTTCCTTAAAACATGTTCCAAAATTATTGGATGAGTCTTGAAAGATGAAAACAGTCCTTGGGTAGAACCTTTGGCCTTTTTAAGCCACTTGGGTGAGATAATGACATTAATAACATTTTATTTAATGCAAAAATAAAAATGTCATATACTTCTCTCTTTTTACTAATCATTTTTTATATAGGGTTATATAATTGATATCATTAAAAATAAATATTAATTATAAATCCAAAAATTATTTTATACATCATGGTATTTTATTTATAATTTTTAGATATTAAATAAAAAATGTTATTTATGATACAAAGATGATGCAATGATTACCATATTAAAGAATGGTTTAAATAAATGATATTATAAATATTAAAATACATTTAATTTGAAACTTTTGATCCCATAATCGAACTTTATGGATGAATATGACATATTATATTTGATTTAATGCATTTTTTCGAAGTAATAAAGTTTTTATTACTTTAAAAAAAAATCAATTACTAAATAGTGTCAAAATTGACATAAATGAGTTTTTAAAACAAATACTATTTTATTAAATGATAGAAAAATCAAAAAAATATATGGTTCTTCCAAATAACATTGCATGTGATAAAAGTGTAATAATGATCCACTTTTGGTACAATTTTCATTTTATAGTAACTATATTAACCATGTAGTGTAAAAATACAAGAAAACATGGTAAGAGTTAAACTATTTATCTAAAGGTTAAATATAAAAGATAAGGGTAATTTTATGACCTAAACCCATATAAAATATATTGGTTGATAATATTTCCATGAATACTCATATTATCCTCTAAATAAATTTATAATTTTCCCTTAAAAACTGAAAATCATTTTAAAATAAATTTTTATTTCAGGATTTTTCCTAAAATGTCCCTTACATCTCTTATGAAAGGGAACCTCTCTTACTATTTAATTCACTACTCCAAATACTTTTGGCTCAGCCAAACCCTGCCCATATTCACTCCCAAAATCCCTCCCTTCCTCCTAGAATCCTTTCTATGGGTATAAGGCAATTCAAGGAATCCTTTTTTCACAAACCAAAAGGTTTACCCAATTTAGAGGTAATGTCTTCTCTTAAGATCCATTCCTTTATTTTTCTTTCTCCACCCCTTACACTCGATTTACATCATTATTTTGTGATAAAACAAGTATCTTCAATATACTAGCATGTTTTCATGAAAATGTTTTGACTTACACTAACACAAACCTCCATCTAATGGATATTGAATATATTGTTTCTATGGACGATGAGCTACTAGCTCACGAAATGATGATTGTTCATTTTCCCTTTACCATGAAACATAGTGGTCATTATAATGGAAATATTATTTACATATATAATATATTATATTTATTATGTCTTTATGCATCTGTAATCCATTTTAAAATACATATCTTTACTTTCCATTTTTCTTTAATATGATAATCTCGTTTGAGGAAGTGTGGACTACCGCCCCCTCCAATCGATGTTATTCATTCACAACCCACATGGAATGTATTAAGGATGGGTTTAATGAAATTATATGTATAATATAATCATGATAATGTATCCATGATATATATATATACATACATAATATATATATATATATATGTATATATGTCATTACATACCTTTTTTCAACACAATAATAATAATGGATACAACGTTCATGCGTACGTATGACTTACCATCTCCATGAATGATATACTCCATTTTGTAAAAATATATGATATATATTATCATAATATAAATATAGAACACATAAATGATATTTATAACATTATTTACATTATGTAATCCTGATATATGACAAAATAAGACCCATGCGAAGAACAAAGTGAATATTACACGGAGTGAAACCTTAAGATAAGATCATTAAAAAGAGGTTAATATAATTAATAAATAAAAAATATTTTTTATTAGAAATAATAATATGATACTGTAAAATATTTATAATAATGTTATATTTATTATATAGTAAGCTTGTACAATTACGGGTAGAGTCAAAAGGCAAGGTAAGGGAAAATTTCACCTCACTTTTAATTTTTGAGAGATAAATGTTATATTCACCACTCTTTACATTTTTTGTGGTGTATGTACTGCCCATGATTGTATTATAATAATATTATACATAACTATTCCTTTAATGATCTTTATTTCAGGGGGATTAACTTTTAGAAGTTAATAAATTGGTAAAATAGTTTTGTGCCAATTTGCCTTCTTTGAGAATCATGTTTTGTTATACACCTAAACTCCCATTAGAGTTGTATATAAATCCATTATACATATTATATCATTAATATAATTCTTTTTATGGTATTTTATGATTAAATTAATTTTATTTTCTTACATGTATTGTTTAACCGCAATTCACCATGTTATAAGAGTTTATTGAGACAATCTCATCATTTTATGAGATTATTTATGTTATGATTCATTTGATGGAATATCTCAAGAATATTATTGAGTATCCTTTTACTATGTTCATACAAGACATCATCAATTTTTAGTACCATTTTTCATCTCTTTGGCCCTTAAGAAAATGTTTTTAGTAAAATCTAACCATCTCTCTCTTCCCTAAGAAATCAATATGTTGTGATCGAATAGGGTCAAAGATGTAGCTCTAATGTGTTTAAGAGGATCAAATACAACAGGGAGAGGGGGGGAGGGGGTGGGGGTTAAACTATAGGCTTAAAAAATTCCTTAAACATAAGGAAACGATAAGTTTAATAAAGTTAAATAAGAAATATTCAGAAACCCTCTATATCATTACTTAAATATATGAACTTATGAAAAATTTCCTTAAAGATAGAAACTTAAGAAAATTTTCCTTAAATATAGATTTATCCTTAAAGCGTATAGAATCTAAAAAACCAGACTAATAATGTTTATGAAAGTATAATAATGTTATAATTTCTTTCTTACAGCGGAAATAAAGACTTGCAATAAAACCGTAAATAGGTATATAATATTTTACCCTAAGAGAAGGGTATAAAACAACCTTTAATAAAGGTCCATTTATTTATACTTTTAAAAAATATCTTACCCACACAAGGTTAAGACCTTGTTACAAATAACAGAATGAGACTCTATTTTGATACCCTGCAAGCCCTCAAACATTAAGGTAGTTTGCAGATCTGTCTTCCTTTACCTGGAATCCCTTAATCATTAAGGTAGTTGACTCCTCTATCTTTTTATCCCCAGAATCCCACAATTGATCAGCTACAATTGGTGTCACACTAAGAAAAATGAACAAGTTGTTTTATAGCTTGAATAAGGAGTTAACCAATTTTCCACAAGGAAGGGTTGAGAAACTCTCTATTAGTGTTTTAGAACATCACAATAATTCACACTCTCGTTTATTCCACAACTCGATCAACAGCTCTCGAAAAATTCAAATGGATAAATATTTATAGGTACAGATCCGACAGTCAGATCCCTCCTCCAATGGTCATATTTTTCATTGAATATTGGAGGGACTTGTACATGTGGAAATCAACTAATGGTTAGGTTATAATAGATACTATGAAATATATTTGTAGGTAAATACTGTCATGTTTAAGAAACATTTTAAGAGTTAAGAAATATTTCTATGTTTAATAAAACATAAGAAACATTTTTAACATGATGAAATATTATAATGTTTAAAAAAAATGTTGCGATCTAATAAAATGGAACTTATCTACGAGCAAATGTAACTATAACATTATCATTTAATTGGATTATGAATTAATTAAAAATAAAAGTATAAAGATATGGACAATCGGATACTGATTCATATGTAAATTGGAATCTGGAATTATATATAATCAAAATATGAATTTTACGAGAATCAGATTCTTATTTATGAGGAAATATGATTATGATTTATGAGGATATCAGAGTCTTATTTCTATATAAATTGGACTCTTATTTCTAAGGAAATCCAATTATTATTTTTAAGGAAATTAGAGTCGGATTTCTAAGGTAATCAAAGTCTGATTTCTTATGAAATATGAGTATGCTTTATAAGGAAATCCCACACTGATTTTTAAGGAAATATAATTCCGATTTAAAGGAAATAAGAGTCTAATTTCATTGATAATTAGTGTGATAGTTCTATGGAAATAAATATTTGACTTCTAAGGAAATCAGAGTCTAATTTCAAAGGAAATTGGAGTCTGATTTCTAAGAAAATTAGAGTCTGATTTCTAAGGAAATCATACTCACAATTCTGTCTCAATTAGATATAGAATTATAGTCAAATCAGTTTCAAAGATACTATATGGTTCTGCCTATGAGAAAGATATGATTATAATTCTATAGAAAATAATATTATACTAACTTTAATAAAATAATAGTTAAGGAATATAAAACCTTCAGTAAAGAAAATAATATTATTTCGGGAAAAGAAAATTTTAATTAATAAAATATCATAAGAGAATGGAAGACATTCCATAAGAAAGTGTTTGTGATTTCCAAAACACAAGGAATAAAAGATTCCTAAGGGAAACCTTATTGACTAAATGATCTCACCCTTTTTGGAAATCACAAAAAAACTTTCATAAATGAATATTTAAAACATGAACTTGTTAGAAAAACTTATCTCCCTAAGTTTTAAATCATGGATGAATACGACTAAATCCACCTTAGGTTAGGTTTCCCTAAGGATCATATTATGTTCTTTAAATATCTTCATATTACTTTACCTTACATAAAGAATCCCTTTTTAGGGTTAATTAACCCTAACTTGTATATTATCTTTTGATGTTTTCTCACCCTTAAGTGAACTAATACCCATTTATGAAAATATTCATTTTAATGTTGTCTCCGCCTTTGTGATTTTAAAAAAAATAATGGAGGTTATATATCTTGTACCTATAATTTTATTGAACATGAAATATACAAAAAACAAGACAAGAAAATTTCATTAAGGAAGTATAATCATTAAAAAAGATTTCATACAACAATAAATCAGAATTGAAGGAATTAAATCATTCTTCTTTCCAGAAATCATCTTCTTGAGGGTTTATGTGAGATTTTTTAACTCTTTATAGTCATCCTGAAACTAGGATATGATCTCATCTTGAGTTTGAGACTTCGTTTCTAATTCTTTGATTCAATCCTCTTTAGACTAGATCACTTCTGTTTGAGCATTAATCAAATTTTATTGAGATTTTACCATCCATTCCAACTCTTCTCTACCTTCCCTAAACTTCCTTACACTTAGAGAAACTGAGTTCAATTTACCATTAATATCCTCATCTTCCTATAGTCGGAAAACTTGCTCTTGGTTAATAATTTCCTAAATTATTTCTTAGAGTTTTTCAATATTACAATCTATATGAAAAAGGAACTATTCACTAAGTCATTGAAAGAATTTACATTATCTTTATCATCTGAAATACATTCCAACCATTTCGATATTTCCTTACAGGATTTCCTATGCCCATCATAATTTTTAAGGAAATTTTGGAAATCTACTTCTATCTTGAAAATCATGTCCATCAATAGGCTTGTAGATTCTGATATCTGATTAATGGACTCTGGGATGAGCTTGAATCTTGATTCAATAATTGGAAGAAAAGGTATGAAGTTCACAATTTTTTTAAGGTTTGAATAACATAGTCAAGTTCGATTGAAGATGAGGATTCAAACTATGAATCTACTTTCATTGAAGTTCCACCAACCTCCTTCTTTACTTGATCATTGTCAACATGCTTAGATGTTTCCACCAATGACTTTTTCCCTTTGTCTACCTTCATAATTTCATTTTCTACTCACTGAGTTTCTTCTTCTTCATTATATCATTGAATTACCTTATCATCATCATCATCATCATCATTATCAACAACAAAATCATCCTTTTGACTTCCCTTCTTATCTTTGTCATCAATATTCTCCACAAAATTTTCATCATTATTTCTCTCACCATCTAAGGGAATATTGTTCCCTTATTATTCATGGTCATCAATAAACTTCTCAATATCATATTCTTTTTTACCAGAATTACCTTCTAAGGCTATCTTTGTATAATAATCCTAAGAAGTTCTAATTGATAATTTCTCAGAAGGGATATCCTTCTTCTGATAATTCTATATCATTTTTATAACATCATCACATTCTTCTTATTCTTCTTCATGAGTGTGTTCTTGAATTTTAACCGTTTTATTTCCCTTCTTAGATCCCATAGTCTCTATATAGGGAGGTTCCAACTGATAAAATGTCTCTACTGGGAACTATATAGGAACTTCAACCTGTTTAGATTCCTTTTTAGTAGCTATGAGAGATTATTTAATAATTTCAGCTTCACATATCTTTTTCTTGAGCATCTTCTCATTGTCCTTCTTTTCTAACACTTCTGATCCTTTTATCTTCAATGACTTAGACTCAACAAGATCAATTCAAAAATACAAATCCCCTTATTTTATTTTATCATTGACTTCCCTCCATTTAGACACCACTTCTTCAGAATAGTTTTTCTTCTTCCAAGATTTAGGAAGAGTTGATGGTTGTTCTATAGGTGTTTCTAGAGGTTGTGGTTTCAATTCATTTTTATTTTCCTTTCTTTTCTTGGTTATTTCTTAGAGCCTTCTCCAACTTCACCTTCTTGAGAAACCTTCTCAAGTAAATAATAAAAATCACATGTATTTTTACTAAAAGAAATCCTTATTTTTCATAGGGTGTCATCACTAAGAAATATAACCCTAGTTGAACTTGGCTTAGACTGTCATGAAATCATGAAAGACTCTAGGTAGAGAAAAAAATCATGGAAAAGAATTTTTGGTACATCAATATCTGGGAGATCATAGTTCTATTCTTGACATTGCAGATAGTGAGAAAGATGTACCTTATGAGATCAATCTGTCTGAAAATCATCTATAAGTCCAACATATAAATTTCACACATCTTCAATGTTTACTTATCACATCTCCTTCGTACAAGGAAACTTTACATCCCTAAATAAACATGTTTATTTCTTGTAAATAGATATTGAAACAAAGCGGTTTTCACTCCTTTGAGTACAAGATTCTCAATTGATTTCTCTTTCTGAAACAATCCTTCCTTGTCTAGTATCTTATGAGAAAAAATGGCTTCACCCTCATATGGTATTCCCAAAATGATTATTTCCCTATTGTGTTAAAGGGTGTAAGATTTACCCTATGCTCTTAAAAAAAATTCCCTACTTCCTTGTTCATAGAAATGAGCCATATCATAAGATTATATTACAGAATCATGATAGATAGTATCCTCATTCTTTCCTTCGGATGCACTTAAACTTTACCATCCATTTAACTTAACCACTATAGAAATAATATAATTATAACTTTCTAGGAAAACTAGATCTACCAACCTTTCTATGTAGACCATACAGTCCTTGAGTTCTCTATTGGAAGGCATTAGAGTCTGAGAAGAGATCTCGAGAGGCATTTGGAATGAGGAATCAGAATGAAAAATTTAAAATATAGAAGATCTTGGGCATAATAAATTTGAAACAATCCATGTGGGACACAGACAAAGGTTCCTATTTATCGGCTTCTCAAATCAATATAATGGTTGAGGTTATCTTAATTTGATCTGACAGTTATGAATGATGTCGAATATGATTTAGAGATTTTAATTTATTAAGGTTTTAAAGAAATATCATATTAATGGAAAGTGAATCCAATTTTTGTTTTCTTTAAACAAGATTGAAATACCAACATCCAAAACTAAAATTAGAAAAACTAAAAAATAAATCATACCTTAGGGAATACTCCTAATTTTTTGTTAGTAAGGCTATGATTATTCTTAGTTTCAGAAAATTTAGAAATCAAGTATTAAAAAAATTTGGTTTTGAGAATTCAAAAAAATAAGTTATGAGAATTTAGAAACTCAGGTACCTTGAATTTGAAAAATCAGGTTATGAGAATTCAATCAATCAGTTTCCAAGAATTCAAAAAATCAGGTTCTGAGAATTAATAAAATTTGGTTCAGATAATTCCAAAAATTAGGTTCTGAGGAATCAGATACCAAAAATATAGATACTAAGAATTTAAAAAATAAGACACTAAGAATTCAAAATTAGATGATACTGAGAATTCAAAAAATATGATACAGAGAATTCAAAAACATTGATACCGAGAGTTCAAAAAGTCTTATACTGTGAATTCAAAAAATATGATACCACAATATCATAAAATATGGAACCGAGATTTCAAAAAATATGATATCAAGAATTAAAAAAATCTGATACTGAGAATTCAAAAAATATGATATTCTGAATTCACAAAAATATGTTTCTAAGAATTCCAAAATTCAGGTTTCAAGAATTCAAAAATTCATGTTCCGACGATTCAAAAATTCAAGTAATTTTTTTTGAAATTCCAAATAATGAAATATGATAAAAAATAGTAAAACAAATAAAAAAAATCAGATTCCAAAAAATTATAAAATTAGGTTCCAATAAAATTTTGGGAAATAAAAAAATTTAAGGAACATTTTTAACATATTCACCCCCCTATGAAAAGGAGTATATTAATGTAAGGAGATAGGTCCAATAAAATGTTAATATGTATGATTACATTACAATTATCATTCCCAAAATTTTTTAAATCTATTCAAATCTATCAAAAGGTATAGGTTTTTTGAATATGTCATCAAGTTTATCTTGCGTTCTGATAATTTCAATAATGATATATCTTTTAACTGTGTGATCCCTAAGAAATTGATTCCTAATATATTTGTTTTTTTTTCAATGGAGTCATGTATAGGGATTTTACTAATAGAAATAGAACTTGTATTATCACACAAAATTTATTTCTCAGTAAAGCTCATGCCATAGTTAGTGAGTGTGTGTTGCATCAACAATACATGAGCACAACAACTTCTAGCTTATACAAATTTAGCTTCAGTTGTGGAAAGTGCTAATGTGTGTTGTTTCTTGCATGACCAGAAACTAATACATTTCCTCAGAAATGGAAGGTTCTAGATGTGATTTTCTTATCAATTCTACAACCACAAAAGTCATCATCCAAAAATCTTTTTAAGTTAAAATAATTTCTAGAAGAATAAAATAGTCCTATGTCCATTGTTCCTTTTAAATAAGGAAAATTTATTTTGACTACATGTAAATCAGATTCCTTGGGATTAGCTTGATATCCTCCACAAAAGCATACTGAAAACAATATGTCTGGTTGAATAACTGTGATGTATAATAAACATTCTCTCATTCTTCTAAAATATTTTTAATCCAATGGATTCCCAGCTTCACCAAGATCATGTGTGTTTGAGGAACTGATTGGAGTTGTTATAATTTTATTAATTTTCAAAGAAATACTATTTCAAAATATATTTAATATACTTATTTTTTATATATATAAGATCCTTCTAGTTTTAGGGAAATTTCAAAACCACGAATGAATTTTGACACACCCATCATACTAATCTCAAACTCTTATTTCATAAGATTTGAAAAAGAATCAGTTAAATATTGTTGAGTTGATCTAAATATAATTTCATCAACATATATTTCAACAATAAAAACATCTTAGAAATTTATTTTAATAAAAATGGTTGGATATGTGGTTCCCTTAACATAGTTGTTTTGTAACAATAATCTCGTTGTTCTTTCATACCATGCTCTAGGGGCATGTTTAAGGCCATATAATGTTTTGGTAAGTTTTTAAACATGTTTAAAATGTTATGTGTGTCCAAAACCAATTGGTTTTTCAACATATACATGTTATTGTACATATACATTAAGAAAAACATACTTCACATCCATTAGAAATTTTTTAATGTTAATGAATGCTTCAAAGAAAAGTAGAATTTGAATAGATTCAATTCTAGCTAATGGGGTGTAGGTTTCTTCATATAGTATTCCTTCTTTTTGATTATAGACTTTGGAAACTAATATTTATTAATTTCAAATGATGAATCCATTTTCATCACATTTATTTCTGGAGACAAATTTTACACCAATAAAAGAAGTTTCTTTAGGTATTTCAACCTATGTCCATAAATTATTACATTCAAATTCATTTAGTTCATAATTCATTTCCTTAATAAAATCTTCATAACCTAGGGCCTCATTTGGAGTCTTATGTTCAAATTGATATAGGATTTCTAGATATTGTACTTTATTTCTCAAGGAAC
Source organism: Viscum album (assembly GCA_963277665.1). Lineage (NCBI taxonomy): Eukaryota > Viridiplantae > Streptophyta > Magnoliopsida > Santalales > Viscaceae > Viscum > Viscum album. The sequence goes on from OY728164.1 coordinate 2,028,016,855, forward strand.
TTATAGTTCTTAAAGGTTGACTAAAATCAGAAATGATATTATCACTAGGATTATTCCTAAGTATCGAATGACTTGGGTTTTGTAAAACCTGTTGAACAACATAAGGCATGAAATATTAAGGGGTAAATACTTAAGAAAAATTTTCTTGAGTATTTTCCTTATCATAAAAATTTTCAATCATAGATTTATGATTAGTTTTGTAAAACATATCTTAATATTTAGGTAAGGGTCTTCTAAAACAAAAGGGTTGGATTCATCCAATTTGAAATGCACTGTTTCTTCAACAGTACCCGATTATTTATTAAAAACTGTATAAGACTTAGAAGTAGTGGAATATCCTAGAAATATTCCTTCATCATATTTGTGTGAAAATTTAGTGAAGTTACCTTCAGTATTCAATTATAATACTTTTTAACCAAATACTATAAATTAAGAAATTTTTGGTTGTCGACTAGTCCACAGTTCATATAGTGTTTTATTAAGAAAATGCCTTACTAAAACTCGATTTAAAGTTTAGAAAGTAGTAATTACAGTTTCATCCTAGAAATTATTTGTAATTGAGTATTCAATCAACATGGTTCTTGTCATTTACTAAAGAGTTTGAATTATTCTGTCAACAACACCATTTTTCTGAGGGGTTCTTGGAGTAGAAAAGTTGTGAGTAATGACTTTTTACTACAAAAATATTCAAAATCCGAATTTTGAAATTCTCCATCATGATCACTATGAATTGTTATCAAAGGTAGGTTTTTATCATTTTTAACTTGGGCACTAAAATTTTTTCAAGTAAGAAAAGGATTTCGATTTATTTTATAGAAAATAAACCCATGTAAATCTAGTTTAATCATCAATTAAGTCAAATACATAATATATGCCACCAATACATCCAGTTTGTGTAGGACCAAAAAGATCAATGTGCAGTAACTGTAATTCATCATATGTTGAGACTACACTAACAAAATTAAATCTAGATTTATGTTTCTTTCCATATTGACAAGGGTCATAATCTATTAAAGAAACAAACATAAGATCTGGTAGATCCTTAACATGTATTTTTTTGAGAGTTTACATGGGATCTTAAGGTAACAGAGTCATAACCTTCTATACCATAACTAAGATTGATCTTCCATTTAATTAAATCATTGTATTTATGGGCTTCTTTAAGCCTTCTATGTTAAGTGTAAATATATTTTCATGCCTATGGGTAGAGAGAAAAAATTCATCCTTTGAATTGTGAACTAATAATTTATCATTCCTAAAATTAACAAGGTAACATTCATCTCATAACTAGATTATGCTTATAAGATTCTTCTTAAGTCATTTAAGAATTTTTTTTTGAAATCTATGATTTTCCAAGAAGAACAATATTCCCTATACTAATAATCTCTCATTGAGCACTGTCATTGAAAATTACTATTCATTATTTCATCTTGATAATCTTTTCAAAATAGTTTTTATTACTAGTCATGTGTCGGGAACACCCACTATCCATGTATGAGGTATTATTGTCAGTACTTCCTTATTTTTCTTGAAAAGGATAATATTAGGTTTTTAAAATCCAAACTTGTTTAGATCTGGAGATGTTAGAAAGTAAAAATGTAAGAATCAACATTTTCTTAGAAAAGTGAGTTTTATGGAATCCTAGGTATTCACTTTTATTTAAGGAACAATTCCTCTCCAAGTTTCCACAACTTTTACACTTTTTGTAAAAGGGAGATCTCTTTTGAAAAAAAAAAGTTATTTCAAAATACAAGTTTCAAGTAAGAATAACCAATTTCTGAGGTATTCCTTAGAGGATGAATTTGGGAATAAAAGTTTTCAATGTTATCTTTACTAGAAATAAAGTTTGATATGAGTTTACTTAATGAAAATATTTCATAATTTATTATTATAACTATGTTCTTAACCTCGACATTAATATTTTTAAGAATGGATTTATTTTCTAAAACATTTTTCATGAGAACATACTTTCCAAAATCCTTAGAAAGTTTATCCTTCTCAGAATTAAGTTCTGTATGGTTTTTAGAAATGTTATATATATTGAACCTTTTCATATAAAGATCCATTTAATGATCTTATACTAATTTGGTGATAATGGATATTATCGAATTTTCTTTCTCAAGATATTTATTGAGTTTAAAATTTTCATTCTCAATTAATTTAGAAAACTGAGATACTTATTCATAATAAGGTAAAGAGTTATCTTATTCATATGAAGAATCTTTATCTGAAGAGTTATAATTTTTACCGTCAATATAATATTCATTTAAAGATTCTTTTGAAATTGATTTGGCATTGTGTACCTTAGCTATTAGAAAATGATTATATATATTTAGTATGGCTATAAGACGAAGATTCCTTTGAATATAAGATTCATAATTTAATGATTCTTCATATTAGTCACCAACATTGGAAATCCATGTTTCATTTTCCTTGAAGAATTTCTTATCTTTAGATTTAAAATACTTCTTCTTGTTTCTCTAAAAATTATTTTCTTTTCTATCATTTATTTTAATCATGGGGTAATATGACCAGATATGTCTATAATTTTTTCATTCATAACATGTGAGTTCCAAATATTTCTTGACTTTTCTATCTTTCTTCTTATATCAATATTGAAATTACATCTTTCCCACAATCTTGTTCATCCTTAGAGAATCATTGGATAATTCATTCTCAGAATGTTCACTTTCACTAGGTTCAGATATAATAGTGACATTCTTAGCTTTAGTTTTTGTAACTCTTTATGGAGTCCTGGATTTTGATGAAGTAGTGGAAGCTAAACTTACATTACCATTTTGATTCTTATTTTTATTATAATCTCTTTTAATTGGTGTGTCATGTTGAAGAAGATTGCCAAAAGGTTCAACAAGAGTAATATTAGAAACTTTTATATTCTCATAAATAACTTCCTTATTGATTACCACTTATTGAGCATTATATTGATGATCGTTTCCACAAAGATTTCATCATCTAGAACTTTCTCTCTTATAAATTTAATACTGCTCAAAATGGTCATGATCATTTGTTTTACATTGAAATTTGGTTCTCCACAGGGAAACACAAATCCATGATATTCTGCTCTTAACATTTCTCTTCTGGTTTCTATCACTTTTGATGTTCTAAAATGAGTAACTTCAAGATTTTTATATATACTATTGTAAGATCCACAAGAAGATAGTTGGATATAGATATTCTTGGTCATAGGACACAAAAGAGTATTATGTACCTTGTAGTTAAGTTGATATTTTTTCTTTTCTTGGTTTTTAAATGATCTGATTTACTTTTTAGGAATCTTGTATTCACCAGTAACCACAAAAACATTATCCACTCTAGTGTTGAAAACATAAGTCCTCATCTTATCTCTCCAGTATTCATAATCATTTCCATCTGAAATTGAAGGTCTATTAGGATTGATATTGTCTATTGAACCGACATTCATTCCTACCATTCTTAAAACAAGACAAAAGATCATTTCCACTAAAAGAGGAAAGTATAGTAAGTATATATAACAAACATTATGAAATGTAAAGCAATATAAATATTATTTAGAAAAGATAAGAAAAATAACCTGAGAAAGATAATATGAGTAAAGAATTTTAAGAACAGAATATTTGATCAAGGAAACATGATCAAGTAAAGATTATCAAGCAAAGTAAAGCAGGAAAAGTTGAGCAAGAAAATTTGAGCAAAATAATTATATGTTAGAATAATTATCTCAGAGTCTACTACTGATGTAAAATTTAAGGTATGAGATATTAGTAAATCAGAGTAGAGAACATTCTCTAATACCAAATGTGATAATGATATTAGTATTTTAGAGTTTTTAGCCTTTGATACCAATTGTGAGGATTGAATAGGGTCAGATACTTAGCTCTGATGCATATGAGAGGCTAAAATATAAGAGGGGAGGGGGAATTATAGGTTAAAAAAATTACATTAAACTTAAGTATAGGCGATGTTTAACAAAGTTAAATAAGCAACATTCACAATCCCTCATTATCTTTACTTATTGATTGAAACTTAATAAAGATTTCCATAAAGATAAAAAATTAAGAAAAGCTTCCTTAATGTTATATTCTAACATAAAACATATAGAATCTAAACAATCACAGTATACAAGTTTAAAAAAGTATAATAATGTAATAATTTATTTTTGACAGTGGAAATAAAGACTTGTAATAAAAAAAGTAACAAGTATGTAATCATTTTTCTCAAAGAGAAGGGTATCAAAAATTATTGGATAAGGGTCCCTTGATTTATAATTTCAAGAAAGTTTGTATTACCCACACTAGGGTAATCCTTTGACACAAAGATCAGAATGAGTATTTGTCTTACAATCCCCACAAGCCCTCAAAATTTCCGATAGTTGGAACCTATGTCTTCCTTTCCTAGATATCCCTTAACTTTAAAGAATTCGGAACCTATATCTTACTATTCTATAAGACCTCTATTGATTATCTACAATAAGTGTCACACTATGAAAAGTGAACAAGTTGTTCAAAAGATTGAGAAAGTAGTTCACCAATTTATGAAAAGGTAGGGTTGTGCAATGCTCTAGTATTGTTTCAGCACATCACAACACTTCACACACTCTTGTATTCCATACCTCTATCAATATCTCTCAAAAACATCAAATGAATGGGTATTTATAGGCACAAATCCAATGATTGGATCCCTCCTTCGATGGTCATGTTTTTTCATTAATCTCGGATGGACCTGCACACATGGAACTCAACCGACGGTTAGTTTATAACAAATATTAAGATATCATTTTGTTAGGAAATGCTATCATGTTTAAGAAACATTGTGAGACTTAAGAAATATTTCTATGTTTAAGAAAACTTAAGAAACATTTCCATCTTTATGAAATATTATAAATTTTAAGAAACAATTGGGATCCAATAAAATGGAACTCATATTTAAGAAAATGTAACATTAACATTACCATTTAATATTATTATGAATTTAATAAAAATTGGAATCTAAAGATATAAAAAATCATATTCTGATTTATATGAAAATTGGAATCTGGAATTATATGTAATTAGACTCTGAATTTTATGAGAATTAGAATCTGATTTCAGAAGAAATCAGAGTCATATTTCTAATGAAATCATAGTCTGGTTGATAAGGAAATCAGAGTCATATTTCTAGGTAAATCAGAGTCCATTTTCTAAGGAAATCAGAGTCTTATTTCTAAAGAAATATGTGTCTAATTTCTAAAGAAATAAGAGTCCGATTTTTTATGAAATTAGAGTCTCGTTTATAAAGAAACATGTGTCTGATTTCTAAGGAAATAAGAGTCTTATTTTTAAGGAATTAAGGGTCTAATTTATAATGAAATCATAGTCTTATTTCAAAGGAAATTGGAGTCTGATTTCCAAGAAAATAAGCTTTTTATTTGTATGGAAATATGAGTCACAATTCACCAAAAATTTGAGTCACAATTATGACTAAATAAGTTATAGAATTCTAGTCAAATCTGTTTCATGGAAACTGTAAGGTTCTGCATGTGAGAAAGATCCTATTATAAGTCTAAGGAAAATACAATTAGACAAAGTTTATGATAATAATATATAAGTAATATAAAACCTTATTTAAAGAAAACAATATTCTTTAGGGAAAGGAAATTTTCATTAAGAAAATTTCCACAGAGAGTGGAAAACGTTCCTTAATAAAGTGTTTGTGATTTCTAAACACAAGGAATAGAAAATTCATAGGGGAATCATTATTTACTAAACACAATTATATTCAAAAAACTTGTTTTCATATTTGTTTTCAAAAGTTTTTTCAATAATTATTTCAAAAGACCCATGAAGATCACTTTTAAGAAAGAAGGAATTTAAAAATGTTTTATTGTTTTTAAAGATTAATCTATACCTTTTCAAGGATATTTTCAAAGAAAAATTATTTCAAAAGGTATTCGGTTATAATAAAAAATTTCAATGAAGAAAGGATATTTTCCCTAGAAAATGTTTTTAAATTGACCTTTCAAAAATATATCCCATCTACGATAACATCTATTGATGTAACTCATGCATTTAGGGGTAAATTATTCAATTTTACATTCATATTAATTCATGGAATGGTTTATGATTTAATTTAATGATTTTTAAGAACCCCACTTCTTTTCATGGGTTATACTTATGATGAAATTATTTTTAAACTTGTATCTTTTACAAAATTGATGATATGATTACATGTTTATGTTTTTTATTTTATTTCATGGATAATGATATGATTGTTTATGATCTTTTGGAACATATATGTTTTACTTCATGTCATAATTCTATGCATGGACCTAGTTTTCATGTTCATAACTCTAAGCATGGACCTGGTATTCATGTCCATAATGTTATGAGTGAACCTGATTAAATGTTGACAATTCTATGAGTGAACATGTTTTTATGTTCACTATGTTATGAGTGAACCATATTTAGTGTTAACAATGTTATGAATGGACCTGTTTTCATGTCCTCATGTTTATGCAAGGGAATTATTTCATGTCCTTAAGGAGGGAACCTATTTCTCTTTATACATGTTCACAAAGTTATAAGTTTATGTGTATGAAACAATTTCATGCCTTATGTATATTTTATGATATTATTGATTATGTTCTTAGATTTCTTTATGATTAATGTCATATGAACTTCCAATGTATTTATGACGTTTCTTCTTATAATGATATTTGATATGAAGTATATGATCTTATATCTTCATGATCACATTATCATACCATTATAATCATGTTTATGCTTAAATGTCTCCCTTGATTACCCTTACTGAGTATTTGAGCTCACCCCTTTTTATGTTTCCTTTACCCAGGTTACGAATAATGGTTTTTTAGGTTGAAGTAATAAAGGTGGGGATCTTTATGGGAGATGCTAAAGATCATTCACTAGGAATGATGATTTTGTTTCCAAGTTTCCAAAGACACTAAACTATTATGGTCTTATGGCATTTATTTTTATAATGTATAGAATATTCATCTAAAATGAAGTAATATCGATGTATGTTAAGCCTAGTTCACTATAGTTGGTATAAAAGGAAAGGTTTATTCAACCATTGGAAACTAAGATGAGAGAAAATCAGTGAGATCCCATGGTATATTTCTAATCATATGTATAGGGATGTCTATAAGGATATGTATAAGGATTAGTTAACATTTAGGAAAATGTCCTAGAATATTGGTAAATGATAGAGTGAGTGGCTTCCTAGAAATACATTCATGTCTAGATTCTACAAGTGGATGTGGATCTAGAACCTAAATACCTATGAGTTACAACTCTGACATGATGTTTCGGCCCTGACTCGGGGCAATCTAGTAGATGACAATGGGACTTACTACACACCTGGGTTGACACCCCTGTGGGATATGCTTTGGAAATTCACTAACTCTTCACGAACCATCGTGAAGGATTTAAATAAGAGTTGGTTACAAATAACCTAGGATAAACATGTGGAGTCATTTCTTAAGAAATGTTTCATAATTTAGACAACATATAAGTTCCTTTCAGGAGTGTGTGATTCCTTGACATAATAATCATTTCTTAATCAATTATTCTTGTCTTTAGACAATGGAGGGAAGTACACGAAACTGGATTAACATTGAGTATGATGGAAAATTTATTGATGTGCTATGAAATGGAATGATTACAAGAGTAAAGGATGTTGTGATCATGCCTAATCAGTTTTCAAGGAGCATTATTGACAATATGTACCTTCGCCATGTCTGAGACTCACCAAGGAAGAGAAATAAGAATATTGATCTGGGCTTAGGTAATGGAGACAAAGGAGGAAGGAAGATTTGGTTTCCTTTATGTCAATTATGTGGAATGAATCCCCTAAGTGAATGTCCCAGAGGAACAAAAAGATGTTTTGTCTATAGAAAATAAAGAAACAATGAAAGTGACTTCAAGGGAAAAGTGAAGAGCTCAGTTAATGAAATAGATGGGAATATTGGCCTCCCGAAGTCATCATCGAAGGATTAGTGTTTTATGTGTGAATAAAAAGTTCATTATGCAACTCGATGTCCCAAGATGAAATATTTTAAAGTGAACAAGTAAGGTGGTACAAGTAATGGTTACATTGTCGATGATTACAAGACTAAAAATGAAATGTTAAAGTAAATAAGTAGTGTGAAATGGTATGAGGAATCATTTTTAATGGATTTAGGATGATGTAATCGATGTAGTTATGTATTTGGATTCCATAATTAATACTGGTGAATTATGTGTGTATTGTTGACTTTATGTTTTTGATAAGGATTTAAATGAATATGTTGAATGGTCTTGATGGACTTGAAAGGTGACATTTTGACTAAGGGAAGGTAACCCTTGATATGTTCATTATGTTAAGATAATGTTCTATGGATAAAGATATGTTGGATATGAATAAGTATATTAGACAAATATAGATTCCTTGTAACTAATTAACTATTTATTGACATGTGGTTTATTCAATCATGGATGAAGTTTGCAGATTATTGGACTTTAGAATAAGTAAACATGCGTGTTTTCAGTAAGGATGTATGGTAAAGATAATACATGATTATGATATTCACATGTTTTGAATGTGACAACCAAGAACATCCTTATGATATATGGGAGAAAAATTTTATGTTGATTTGGTGGGATTATTTATAATTTTTATGATTTTTAGCTTTTGGAAGGATTGTGGGTTTATCTATTTATGGAATGTTTAATATAAACATTAGATAAGTTTTTGAGATTAATGTATTAACTCACCATAATTATATTTATACATATTTTTTAACCTATGCTAACCTTTTTGTTATGGTAAAGATAGATGGAATGAACTATCATTCTATTTAGAGATATCATGATATACTATTGCTTCAATAATGACAAATTCAAATTAATTTCATTGAATAATAGATGATGTTGACGTTTTTCAAGGCATGAGAAACAATGAGATTGTACTGAAATCAAGTAAGTACATTGTCTCATAAAAAGAAATCTGCAACTTTAGAGAAAGGATTTTGAAATAAAAAAATGTTATCCTGGTACCTCCTCATCCAACGAATCAGATGGTCTATTACCTTATCACATATTTATTTCATTGTGAATGTTAACTTTTTACTAACCATGTTCTATATCACCCGCCATCAGAACTCGATACTTTGATTTCTCTTCCATATTCATGTTTTCACCTCCCACCTAGGTTCTTCTATGTGGAAACCAAATGATGAGTTGTGTTGGGTGACCATTATATTTCTAAAAATCCTTTATAAAACAATAATATTGTATTCCCTTTTTGGATGTGGGTTTCTATGAAATATACTTTCATTTATTAAACCTTTTATAACCTAGATGAATTTCGAGGGAGAAATTCATTTTAATTAGTGTAGAATGTAACACCCCGAGATTTGGTGAGTTTTTTTCCAAATTAAATTAATCATTTGATATATTACTTTAGTGAATATAGATTTTTTATTATATATAAGAACTAATTTTTGACTATGTTATATACAACATAAAATTAATCTTGCACTACACACAACACTGACTCGTCTTGTGTTACACACAACACCAAATCTATGAAAAACAACTCTTTACTATTATAATTATTTAAATAAGATAGTTATAACCTAACTGTTAAAATTATAATATGAATTATAATAATTACTTTTTAAATACTACTTATAATGGTTTTTATAATGTAAATATGATTTTTAATGTATTTATATGTTAAAACTATAATTTTCTTAAAGGAACTTCTTTTTATGTTCTTTTGTGAAAAATAATAAATTAATTTTATAAACTCATAGAAATTGAATTGGGTAAAGTTGACTTCATTTCTAAATTTAGACTATCAAAATTATCTTAGGTTGATATTTTGGTAATTTTCTAAAAACTTTCAATTTTTGATAAATAATGCAAAACACTACATCATAGATAAAAACCGACAATTTCATTTAAATAATTATTTTAATTTAGATTTATTTTATGGTAAAAATAGACACTTAATACATATATTATCCCAATGTATTTCATTGGAGTAATTTTTATAATACAATAGATGTATAAAACTTTATTGAACTTCTGAATGTCCCTTTTACCCACCCCATAGGCACATTTTTAAATTCGCATTAAACATAATTTTACTACTATTGTGAATCAAATTTCAAAAATCTAACATACATAGTTGTAATTAGGGTAAAAAATGCGGTCTAATAGGATATGAATTTTTTTTATGAATAGTAACTTTTGAATTTTATTTAATGTGGTTAAAGGTAAATGAGGTAATTAAAGTAAAAATAAAATTATAATAATATAAATTTACCTTAACACTTTTCCTAACCTTATTGGATGAGTAATTTATGACCAAAAAAATACTTGGGTATTAATTTTGGCCCTTGGAATCCACTAGGGTGATATAATGACATTAATAACATTTTATTGAAAATAATAATAAAAATATCATAAACAGGTATCTTTTTTACTAAAATAATTTTTATGTAGGGTTATATAATTGATATTTTTCACTATAAATATTCATTAGAAAGATTGAAAATTTTTCTATATCTTGGTATTTTATTTATAATTTTTATACATTAAATAAATAAATGTATTTATGATACAATGTTGATGAAGTGATTACCTTATTAATGAATGATTCAGATAAATGATATTATAAATATTAAAATAAATTTATTTTGTAACTTTTGATTCCATAAAAGAATATTATGTATGACTATGAAATATTATCATTGAGTTAATGAATATGGTTCTAAGTAGTAATTTTTTTATGACATTATGAAAAATCAATTACAAAATAGTTTCAAATTGACCTAAATGAGTTTTTAAAACAAATATTATTATATTAAATGTTATTAAAATAATAAAAATCTAATGTTATTCCAAATAACTTTTATTGGGATAGAGTTAGCATAACTGATCCACTTTAGGTTGTATTTCCACTTTATATTTAATATATAAACCATGTAGTGTAAAAATACAAGAAGACATGATAAGAGTTAAACTATTTAACTAAGGGTTAAATAAAAAATACAAGGTTAATTTTATGACAAAAAATGTCTAAAACAAATTTTTTGAGATGATTTCGATCCATCCTCATATTATTATAGAAATAAATTAATTTTAATCCATTAGAAACAGATATTTTTACAATAAATCTTTATTTCAGGATTTACCTAAAACACCCCTCACCTCCCTTATAAAAGACCACTTCTCATACTCTTTAATTCACACCTCCAAATCCCTTTGGCTCAGACAACCCAACCCATTTTCTCTCCCAACATACCTAAAATCCTACTATAATCCTTCCCTTTGGCATAGGTCAATTCAAGGAATCGTTTTATCACAAACCAAATGAAGTTACCCAATTTAGAGGTAATGTCTTCTCTCAAGCTCATTTCTCTTATTTTCCTTATCTAGTAATTACACTCCATTTACATAATTATTTTATGAAAAAACCATAATATTTAATATTATAAGATTTTTTATGCTATGGCTTCTAACTAAACTTACAGTCACCTATAAGTAATGGATATTGAACTTACTATTTCTGTGGATGGTGAACTACTACCTCAAAAAACAATTATTGTTAATTTTCCTTTTACCACCTACCGTGGTAACCATTATGATAGAAAAATTATTTATATATGTAATATATTATATTTATTATATATTTAAGCTTCTTTATTCCTTTTTAGAACACATCTCTTTACTTCCATTAGGCATTAATACGATTATCTCATTTGAGGAAGTGTGGACTACTGCCCCCTCAAAATGATATGATTCGATCACAACCCACATGGAAAATATTATAAATGGGTTTAAAGAATTTATATATATAATGTAATAATGCTATTTTAATCATGATATATATATATACATACATATAATATATATATATATGTTATTACATATCTTTTTTTCAATATGACAATAAAAATAGAAACAACATTCACGCGTACGTACGACTTACCATCTCCATGAATGGTGTATTCCATTTCATTAATATCTATGAAATATATTATTATAATATAGATATAATTGATATAAATGATATTTATAATAGGATTTACATTCTGGAATCATGATATATAACAATTCAAGACACACGAGAAGAACAAAGCGAATATTACCCGATGTAAAACCTTAACATATGATAAAATAATAAGAGGCTAATATAATACATAACAAAACAATATGTGTTATTAGATATTAGAATATTATAATATAAAAGATTTATAATAATGTTATATTTATTATACATAAATCTTGTACAAGTATGGGGAGTGTCAAGACACAAGATAAGTGGAAATTTCACCTCACTTTTAATTTTCATGGGATAAATTTTATTTTCGCCACTCTTTACTTTTATGTTGTATATGTACATCCCATGATAGTATTCTAAGAATATTATACATAAATGTTCCTTTAATGATATTTCTTTTATGGGGTTTAATTTTCAAAAGTTACTAAACCTGTAAAATAGTTTTGTCTCAATTTTCTTTCTTTGAGAATCATGTTTTATTATACACCTAAACTCTTCTTCGATGGGTATATACTTCCATTTTAAATGTTAGATCATGAATATACTTATTTATATGATATTTTAATGTTAACATAATTTTCCTTTCTTACATGTAATTTATGAACCCAATTCTCCAATTTATAAGGGATTATTAAGACAATCTCATCATTTTTTAGATTATTTATGTTATACTTCCTTTGATGAAATCTCCCCAGAATATTCATGATATTCCTTATAATATGGTAATTAAAGACATCCTAAATTGTTTGTACCATTTTACAATCTTTGGTATTTAAGACAATGTTTATAGTAAAACCTGACCAACTCTCTCTTCTATGGGAAATCTATTGTATTCAAAAACCATGTTTTTAAAGTTGTTTTCAAAAGTGTTTTCAAGAATGCCTCAAAAATATCCTTGAAGATAATTTTCAGGGGACAAGTATTTTAATTTTTTTTATTATTTTCATCGATTAATTTGTATGTCTTAAAAACTAATTTCATATAAAATTGTTTTCAAATGGATTCACGTTATAAAAATAAATTTTCAAAGAAGAAAGTATATTTTCTTCAAGAAATGCTTTTTAAATGACCATTAAAAATTATTTACCATCTCAGATAACATCCGCTATGGTTACTCATGAATTTATAGGGAAATTATTCAATTTTACTTAAAATATAAATTCTTTGAATGGTTTATGTTTTGATGGAATGATGTTTTAGAACCCCACTTCTTTTCATGGGTTATTCTATTGATGAAATGATTATGAAACCTGTATCTTTTCCGTAGGTGATGATATGATCACATGTTTATGATTCCCATTTCATTTCAGGGATTTGTATATTATTTTTTATGATCTTATGACACATATATATATCATTTCATGTCATTATTATATGGATAAACCTTGTTTTCTTGTCCATAACTCTATGCATGGACTAGATTTTCATGTCCATAATGTTATGCATGGACATGATTACATCATCACAAATATATGTGTGAACCTATTTACATGTTCACAAAGTTATGAGTGAACCATATTTATTGTTCACAATGATATGCATGGACCCGTTTTCATGTCCATATTTTTTTTCAAGGGCAAGATCTTATGTCCTTAATGAGTGAACCTGTTTCTATTTATACATGTTCACAAAGTTATAAGTTAATTTGTATGCCAAAATTTAATGCCTTATGTATATGTTATGATCTTATTGATTATGTTCTTATATTTAATTATGATTTATGTCATATGAACATGAAATGTATTTATGACATGTCTCATTATTATGATTTTTGATATGCCGGGCATGATCTTCTATTTTCATGATCACGTTCTCATACCCTTATACTCATTTTTTTGCTCACATGTCTCCCTTGATTACCATTACTAATCATTTGAGCTCACCCCTTTTTATGTTTCCTTTCCCCAGGTTACAAATAATTTTTTTAGGTAGAAGTACTACAGGTGGTGATATTTATGGGAGATGTTGAAGATCACTCACTAGGATAGACGATTTTGTTAAAATGTTTCCAACGTCAGTAAACTATTACGGTCCTTGAGAATTTTTTTTAATGTACAAATTATTCATCTAAAATGATTTAATATCAATGTATGTTTATCCTGGGTCGCTATAGGTATTATTAAAATTATACCATTAACATTATTTATCTTGATGGATTATTAAATAATCATTCATATCTTTGGTATCATCCCTCACTTATTCTTTCTTTCATATTTATTCACATCAATAGGAATGATTTACTTCCAATTATTTTCCACAATGAAGACTATACATTCCACTACTTTATTGAAGGGTGTTCACATAGACCACCAATAAATTATTTTATTAAGAAAATTGATGCCTAAATCATATATCTATTTATTATATGTTGTAAATACCACATGCATAATCAACTTTATTGAGTGCTATTTACCTAGAATGAATCTTACAGTGATTGGATACCCATTTATTATCCAGGGGTTATCATGTCATGTTTATTAATGGAATAAAAAATTATTCATTAGGGATCAACTTGAAAAATACATATAACCCATTTTATCTGATTGGGTTTTTATTTTAGGGTGATTTAAATCATGTGTCATATATATGAATGATTTTTTATTATGATGGGTTCACCCAGATAGCTCTCCAATGCATTGGGAAATGTTAATGTCTCAATAGAATATATGTATGTAATTAGGGAGTATACCTAATTTTTATTGATGACTAAAATAATAATATATAGCATATGATAATGTAATAAGGAGTAATATTTAGTGTACGATGATGATATCCTAAGGATTAATACTTGGTATATTATTATGATACCATGTATGTGTTTTTTATACATTCTTATGAAGCCATGCTCTTATTTTAAATTCATAGTTTAATCATATGATATCATCTCTTTTCTCTATGACCACATGTTGGTAATAATTATATTTATTATATCTTTTTATGAATCTATAATTTTATAAGACATCAAATAATTATAATTTATTTTAATTATTCACTTACCGAGACTATGACCTCACCCCTTCTAATGTTTATGTTTCCCAATGTTATGAAATAATGTATTTATAATGCTAAAGCAATAAGATTATCTAGTATGAACTATTTGTGGGAGATATTGAAGACTCATTATCAATTTACTATCTTCTTATATAGTGGAAAAATAAGTATCCATTTGTAGAGAGGAAATGAGATTTATTAGTTATTGTATATTCCTAATTCCCTAATACTCTAAACTCAATGGTCATTGGATATTAAATGTGATTGTGACATAATAATCATAGATGTGTATAAAATTATATTTTGTATGTTCTGTGTTTTCAACACTAGACCTAGGAGTGAGAGTTTAAGGGGAGTATAAGTAGAGGTTGAATGAATCCCATATGATGTTGTCTCTTAGAATTAACCTATTAAAAAATAAATCATCTTGATACATAATTTTCAAGTTCCTATTCTTATTAACAAACATAATGTATTCCTTTATATCCCTATAAATCTTTGTTTTACTAGAGAGTGTATAGAAACTTTAACTATGGAAATCTTCTAAAAGTTCCCTATAAACCTCAGGTGTAGATGGAGAACATAACCTCTTTCAAATTTTTAAATCATTTTTTCCATAAATTACATATAACAATTTCCCATTTTTCACAGCTTTAATTTTATTATTAAAATTATCCTAATCATAGTGAGAAATTTCTATATTTTAAAATAAATATGTGTTTAAAATAATTTGAAAATGATTAATGTTTCCCATTCCATAATATTTCCCATATCCATCTTTACTAAACCCATAAAATGAGGATCAATGTCAATCTTCATTTTAATTATGACTCCGTGATATTTTATACTCAATGAATTTAATACCATATTTTCCTTCCCTAAGCCTTATTTTATTGAGAAATCATAATACTTGAGTAGATATGTTCATTTCCTTTTCCGCATGTTGATCTATTTATGTTAAAATATTTATTCTATACTCTTATGATCTTCATATATCTCACATACTTCATCATAGAGATAATGTCTCTATTAATTAAAAGAAATTATTATTGATGTTAATTCATGATCATGGGTTGGATATTTTCATTCATGATCCTTTAAATTTATTAATTAATAGGAAATGAATTTATCATTATACATTTGTAAAGAACTAAGTCACTTAATCAATGCAATACTATATATTACAAATCCATCATTTACCGATGGTAGAGTTAAACCAAGTTCATAGTAATGGAATAGTTACTTTGTTACAAAATTATGGATTAGATATACTCAACAAAATATTTTGGGGTTATTACTCCTAATTACATCTATTCCAAAATACTTACCAATTTTAGCATCCATACAAGGATATATTTATATGGAAGCCCTCAAATATCTACATTTCAAAGTATTAGGATGTTTTCATATAATTATACATTTACATTGGATCTGCACTAATTTTCTCTAATACTAACACCCAAATATTGACTAAACCCAAATCTAATACTAACTATAGTGACCCATAATTTCCATTAATAGAAATTATTTCATAATATATGATTATGAAATATATTTTAAAAATACATGGCCATGGATTGTAATGGTTTAGTTTCTTTTAGGAGTTTATAAAAAATATTCTTATTTCATAAATTTTCTACAGAATATCTACAAAATATCTTACCACATATTACTATTTTAGGAAATACCCTAATTACATCATTTTTTCATTACCTAGGGGAAGAATCCTATGAAAGGGTGATCTCAGAATATTAGTAAGGGTAAACAAGGGAGATAATAATGATCCCTTAAACATAGTATGAGTATATGGGTTTGAGGACATGATCCTAACATATGAATATACATACCAAAAATATCACAGATCATAATATTTAATCATACAATAATGTTAGTGAATTCATAAGACATGAATAATAAAGGAATCAAATAAAATGATCCATAAGATCATAACAGTGGCATGAGACATAAATTTGAGGTATACGCATAATAATCGAAAATAATGTCTTTATTTAAGGCTCACATACATGAATATAATAGTGGATTGTTTTCAATTCCCATTACATCATATCCTTATTCAAGGTTCACTACCAAGACTATTGTATTGTACATATTCTATTACATAATTGGGTTTACCCCCCATTCTAGTCCTCATAATATCATTAGATACTCACCTCTATAAAATTTCCTTGGACAACATTACTTTTAGGCCTAAATGTCACATAATCATAATCCATTCATATGTGTTCTATATGAACATAAATCATTCATTATATATCATAACTCATAGAAATGAAAATGTTTTCATAAACAATTCGACTTTTGATCATAACATAAATCATTTAAAATAGACAGGTTTTATAAATATGTACACCATTCAAAGAGAAAATAAAAAATAAATACACATGAATGATGTTTTCATTTAAAAATAACAATGAGAGAATGATAAATATTAATTATCAATAAAAACTATAATTATATCATCAATAAAATATTTGTACATTAAATCTATCCATACCACCAACCAAGTTATGTTTAAATGAAAATAATCACATTTCCTTGCTGAAGTGGTTGTCTATACATACACATGGGAGATATTATTACCCATATGATAGAATTGTAAGATAGTAGATATGGAATTATAATTATAGAAGCTTAATTATGTCACACAAATAATTTACAATCTTTAAACCCTATTCTAATAACCATTAGAAAGAGGATGAATAATTATTTTTCCATAATCATAATAAAATTTCAGTTGATTTAGGGTAATAAATTATTATTTTTATTGGGAATGGAATATATTTAAAGTGCATATATGAAGAAATAAATTTTAAATGGGTCAGGTAAGATGATTAATTCATTTTCAGTAGGCCTCCACTAGATAATTTCGTAAGGATCTTTAGAATGGGATTTAAGAAGAATATAACCTATAATTTGTATAAAGTGAAGGTGATAAGATAATTGGGTAGATTTTGGTCAAGAAATATATATCAACATTGTGTAATGACTAAAAATGATGTGTTTCCTTTTATACGTGGCAGTAAGGACACATATATAATTTTTGACAATTTTAAAAATATTATAATTCCATACTCAATAAATATTCATCCAAATGGGTATAGATTAAATGTTAGGTCAGGATAATGATGAAATATGGATATTCAGTAAGATTTAGGCATCTTTAATTTGAAATCACTCCCTTAGCACTTGGTTTAACCCCCAAAAAAATCATTGTCTCATTAACCATGTTAATGAATTTTTTCCATAGTTACTATTTATAATGGCCAAAAAACAAGTCAATCTTTTTATATAATATTTATTTACTAAGATTCTATTTTTATAATAATTTTGGAAGAATTCAATTCAGAAATTTGTAGGAATTTAATTTAAAATTAAACCCACAAAACCTGATGAAAATCAGTTTAAAAAAATGTTTCCTTAAGTATAAAAAGTTTATTCATAAAAATATACATGAAATTATTTTCAATGAGCTTCATTATATTATTAATAATATAATTGATATAATTTTATTTTTAAAACCATTTTAAAAATAAAATCTAATTTTTAAATTCTTGAAACAATAAGTAGTATTTAATGAATCAGTATTTTTCAATTTTTATCAAAATATGAATTAGTTTAGAAAGTTTTATGAAATTAACTCTATGAAAATTGTAACATGAATATTAAATAAATAAATTTCATTTTTCAAATAAATTTTATAAAATTGGAAAAAAAATATTTGAATTACTTTCTCAAAATTAATAATAAGAACAATTTTTGAGGAAAAATGAATTTTTGATGTAAATAATGAATTTACTATAAATTGAGTAATTATTTAAACATAATTTTTTTTATATTAAAATTTTACATAACTTTACAAAATTAGTAATTATTATTCCTTTAAAATATTTAATATCTAGGTTATTATAGTTCATGTAGACTGGATATTTTGTATATCATAAGCTATAGAAGAATTTAAATTTATTTAAAAAGAAATATATCATAAAATTTCAAAGTGTTAAATTTTTAATACTTTTATAAAAGATATTTTTATAGAAAAACTCCAAAAAAAGGCAAATACTAATCCACTATACCTTGAAAGTCAAGTGATCAAGACCTTGAAATGTATTCGAATGATGGAATTGTCATGTCAATCTCTCCCTTCGTTTGAGGATGAAAGGAGGTTCTTGTATGAAGCTCGATATCAAGAGCCTTCAGAATACTTTTCCAAAATTTTGACACAATTCCTTGATCATGAAGAGAAATAGTTTAAATAGGTTCACCATAAATTATTAAAAATTATTTAATATATATCCACACAAGGCACTCAAGAGTAAAATATTCTCTTATACCAAGTAAATGCATAGATTTGGTATGGCAATTAATGATAACCCAAATGAAATGATTTGTCATGGAATATTTGGTAATCCAGTGAAAAAGTACATATTAATATCATCCCATTTAAATATCATAATATGTAGTGTAACATCAAGATATTTCAATATATATATTACTCCTTATATTATAATGAGTTTGATATCATTCATCACATGTAATAAAACAATGGTTATGTAACATTATTAATATAAAATAATAATCTCTAGAAGATCATTATGATAAAAATATTATAAAAATTATTTTGTTTATTATTACATTTTTATATATGTTTAGTAATAATACCTAAATATTTTTTTTATTTTTTTATTACCTATTTCAATACTTGATCAATAAGTCCACATCATGTGTTTTGAGGATGTTCAGTTCATGTTTTCAAAAAAACTTCGGTGTGTGGAATGGGGTCAAAGAGGTTGTTATTACATCATATATAGAAAAAAATCATTTAATTATTATCATTTTTATTCATCATTTACCCTTTTAAAACCAATAATTAAGGTTGTTTATGAAAAATGAACTATTTTACAATCATTGAGATGGTAGGATTTACATACACATGAATAACATTTCAATTATTCAACGATCACTATAGAAAAGATCTCAATAATAATATTTATTATAGAATGATCATAATATCATAAATACCATAATATTTATTTTAATATTCTTATACATATATATCATCCATTTCATTTTGTGATGAAGAAGAATAATTTTTCTTTGTGGAGGTGGTACTCCACATGTTCACCCAAGCGACATTATCATTATTTAGTGAGCGAAAATGAAATAAATAAAATGATATATTAAATTTTAATAATTATAAATAATTCATTAACAACAAAATTATTTAATATATATATATATCAAAAATATTCATCAAATATTCCCTTTACATTCCATGTAAGGAGTAAGTGAAAAAATAATCACATCGCTTCGCGAGGCGGTAGTCCGCCGTACTCATTAGTGACATTATCGTATCACCCATAGAATTGAACTAAAAAATATATATGTCACATAATAAGTATATAATTATAATTATATTAAAATATAAATATATAATTTAAATTCATAATTATAATAAGCTATGAGAGGTGATGATGATAAATGAATTACAACAGTTCGTGAGGTGTTAGTCTTCATTAAACACGAATGATGGTTTTGTTTCCCATTTGATGGAAGAAGAAATGGATTTAGGATATTACATTAAAATAATAATATATCAATATATGGGACCTACTTTTTTATTATATAATGAAAAATTGAGACTATTTTAAAGAGGTGGAAGAAGAAATAAGATAAATATGCTCGGTTAAGCACAATACCTCTTCTTTAGACAACCTCATTAGCTTAGCACCAAAGCCTTCCTAAGATGGATTTTTTATTAAGAATTGAGATCTAAGTCACAGTTAGGGAAGTAATTAGGGTATTTTTGATGTGATTTTATGAGCCTAATAAATTTTAAGGTGTTAATGGGACATGATAGATGGTGGACATTTAAAAGTAGGGGAGTGGACACTCATAGAATTTTTGAAAATAAAAATGTGTACTCACATTTTAAACATTCCCAAAGGACCGAAAAATAGTACATTATGTAACCTGAGGTGTGATAATGTATAAATATGTATATAAAATATATTTTAGATAAGTTTTATGTGATTTTATTCCTTCTACTTTTTTTAACCCCCACTAAACCCATTTTCATGTTGACCACAATACAATATTTTTACTATATTCACAATTCATTCAGACAAAAAATTAAGTTAACATTATTATATAGTATAAATTATTATTTTAAAAAATATTAAATAAATTTTAAAAAATTAAATTAATATATTCTGATGAATTAAATTTAATATAACACCTCTTTATGAAATGAAATAATGGTTTTCAGGATATGTATTTTTCAAGAGAAATGTTACTTTATGTTAAGTATATAACAAGTAATAATCATTATAAAAATGTAAATTAATATATATATATATATATATATATATTATATATATAATTTCTATTAAAATTTTTTTTCAGTAGGAGTTATTTTAAATAATTAAAATAGAGCTATATTATGGACATTAAAACAGTTTTAAGAAAAATGTCTTTTTAAACACAAAAATAAACATATAATAAAATCCATTATAAATATGACTAAGTTTTAATTAAATATAATTAATATTAATAAATAATACTTATTTTAATTTAAATAAATTTAAAACATAATTATAATTTTATATTACTTAATCTATTGAAAATAAATTATTTGCTAATAAAATTTAGTATTTTTCTCTATTCACTAAAAAATCAATATTTTTTGAGAAAATCCCAAACATTCACCCTAATTTAAATTTAATATGATTAAATCAAAAAAATAAGTTCATTTAATCCATTAAATGTTCGAAATTCTATTTAAATTAATGTTAATATTTTCTCAACAAATTGAAATACAAAACACTTAGGAAGGAAACATATTTTTAATGAATAAAATTACTTTAATAAAAATTGATGGATTATTCACTAAAAATATATCAAAATAGTTATATTGAGTAGGAGTTTCATATATTTATTTCCTTAGGTACTTAATGTTTTTCATACATTCCAATTTAATGGATTGTTTATAACAATTAGATTTATATAATAATATTTCATGGTTAGTTTAGGCTTAGTTTTACATGTTAATTACAACATAGAACAAAATATTTTTATTTTAAAAATATCATTATTTTATTGTCTAGAAAATTTAATAATTTTTATCCTTGAAATTAGATGTTTATCTTTGTAATCAAAGGTTGGAAATTTTAAAATACCAATACTAGAAACCAACATTGTAAAAATGGTTAATAAAACATCTTCTTGATAGTAGAAAAAAGGATGCAAAAAGAATATCTGGAATAACACAAACTTGATTTCAAAATAGGATATCATTATTTGAAAATTAAATCATTTATTTTGAAAGGATCCATTTATGAGGCGATGTTATAGCTCTTTTATGAGAGAATAGACAATCAATATATCAACAATAAATTGAATTTTTATTCCATGATCTATTCCCTAATGATGGGGAATTCTTTTACCATATAGAAAAATAACATAAGGAAATATACTTACCTTATGAATATAATTACATCCTTTAATATCATCATTTTCTCCAATTGATGAGAATTCAAGATGGATCTTTCATGCCTAAAACACTAAAATCAACTTCAAATGAATCAAATAACCCCCAAAAGGATAATCATGTATTCAAAATGTCTTTAGAAATTAACTAAAACCAAGATGGTTATTTTAATGTCATATTTTTTTCAAAAGTAATAAACTATATTATAAATAAATAAACAAAAGTAATATCCAAAACTCAATAGTAATACCCAATGTTCAAACTAAATCATTCCATAAATTAATAAAACTATATCCAGAATAACCTTAGTAACCTAACAATTAAATACTATTTTAAATTCAATGGTGAGATCATAAATTTCATCTTATATGGATAAGAATATAGTAATATTTTTTTGAAATAAAATTTATCATTTAGTCACAAAATCACATTTCAATCCCATTTTATTTTATTTGATAAAACATGTGTTCATGAAATTAACTAAATATCCCAGATCATATAATCCCTAAATGTAAAAAATATAATTAAACTTTTCAAAAGATAATTATTCCTCAAATAATACATCATTTTGAACATATGTGTGATATATAACATTATATAAAAAAAATCTCTTAAGATGTCATTATTTATGTCAAAATTTTATTACCTTTACGGGTTATCTTTGAATTGAAGTTATGATAAACCATAAAAATGTGACCCAATTATGGAATCCATAACTACTAATATTACCTCAAATAAAAACATATTGATCTCCAATTTTATCTAAATCATACACTAATACTTAATTTAAGAGCCACTATCCTGCACTCCGAGATCTAGTGCTAAAATCATAAAATTTAAATTTTTGATTATTTTATAGATGATGGTGACCCAATTTTTACCATCCAATAATTAAAAAATAAATATGAAATACCTATCACTTATATTACCAATGATATTTTAGGTTTCTATATTTATATAATTAGGAAAAACAATCATAAAAAATACACATTATTTCAATGGATTTATTTCCAAATATACCAACATTTCCATATTCCATATTGTGTTTTCAACATGTCCTAAAAACTTCATCACTTTAGAAACCTTTCTAACCAAAAATCATTTGATAATCATTATTTATAAGCTATGGAATATGAAACATAGTAAGGGTGATATCAAATCAGCAGTAAGGGTAAATATAAGCATTAACAATTACATGTCATCAGTGAACATAAGAATTGAATAAGGGTATGATTACTTAATCAAACTGCATGGCCATAACATAAGAATGTTCATACAAATCTATAATTGGACCATCAACCATAAGTAATGAAATTCGTATTTATCAATGTAATGAGTAATACGAATCAATAATTATCCATGTGATTTCCATATTGAAAAAATTTATCATTAAAATACCATAGAAATCCTAAAAAAATTTATTAGTATCATAGAACATCATATTCATATAATTATTACAAATGGAATGACCAATATTGTTTAATTCTATATTTAATAAACTAAATGAATTTGAGATATATAATTGGTATTGAAAATCATATTATAAGCTATAATAGGGATTAACCCATCATATATTGAGCTATAATGAGGCTCAAACTATCATATTGTGATCTATAATGGGGCTTAACCCATCGTATAAGTTGTATTGGGCTCACCTGTGAGCGATAATGGGTGTCAAACCTTTGTAAAAAATATTCAATAACCATAACATAAATAAACTACCTAGAAACATAATCTCAATACAATTCTCATTTAAATAATCACCCTTTAAAAATTCATTGATCCATGGAAAATAAAAAAGTTCCATGATGATATCCTGAAATAATCATAATCCATCTACTGAAAGAATATAAATTGTATCATTTCGATGTATCTAACATGTAGAATGAGTAAAATCAAGGGTTATTTATGTTAATGAATGGAAATGACATTAAAATATAATTAAAATTATAGCGACTCGGGTTTTTGGCCCTGTCAGACTTTGGAATATTTCTAAAAATAATTCCAGAGGTAGGCGCGAAGATGGCGTGCGATTCCGAGGCCCGGTGTGCCCGGAACTAATTTTATAAAAATATAAAGTATTTTTATACTATGCACGTGGCGGGGGTGTGATATCTCCTAAACGGTAGCTCAGAACAGAAATATGATGGCACTGTTGCGTCCGGAACGTGCCGTTTACCCTAGGTGGGGTGTAAACTTTGTGGGCGCGGGCCTGCGGTGAGAAACGCCACCAGGGGCGTTTTCGTAAATAAGTGGTGAAGTTAGTGCGCGGGCGTCGGCTCAAATAACTTCTGAACGGAGTCTCGGATGGAAAATCTGAGCCCGCCGTTGCGTTCAGAACGGCGCATTTACCCTAGGGGTGACCTTACTTTTGTTCGCATCGGGCGTCGGGTCCGAGACGGGTTTGGCGTCGGTGGGCGGCTGATATAAATATCAACCCCCCCCATTACCGTTCCTCTAGGCGTTCTTCGCCGTTCTTTGCCGCCGCTCCACCGAATCGAGCAAACGAAGCGCCCACGAGCTCAGAATTCAACGACGGACGTTCCAGGAGCGCGCAACAGAAGCTCTGGAGCGCGGATTTGAGGCGGAACGTCGACATTTCGCCCGCGAGGTAGGCGGATTGAGTTTTACAATCCCGGATCCCGTTTTTGTGTTGTTTTTCTTCAAATTATCATATGGGTTGTATAGTTTGGGTCCCGAGCTTTCCGAAACTTTTTTCGGATCTGAATTTGGAGCACCGGGGTGCTCCCTATGGCTCCCGGAAGTTGTCCGGCGAAAACCCGGTTTTCCGGCGATGAGGGGCGGCGGCGCGGCGGAATCCGGCCGCGGCGCGGTGGTTTCCGGCGAGGCTGGTGGGGGTCCGGCCAGGATTTTCTAGGGGTTCTTTAAACCCCCGTAACTCGCAAACCGTAACTCCGATTTGCGAGCCGTTTGCGGCGATGCACTCCTTGCGTCGAGACGGACCTTTTGAACTCATTTTGAGGGTTTAAGGGTTCGGCATCGTGGCCCGGGAGTTAGAAACGTCGTATAAAATAATATTATTTTATTATTTCACGACTTCGGGCCGTTGTAACTTCTACCCGGAGCGTCCGATTGACGTGCCGTCAGAGGCGTTGAGACCCTGATGGTATGAAGGACTTTTTGAGGTGGTTTCCAGGTGTTGGGACCGAGAACGGGATGCGGGCCCCACGAGGCCGGGTTTTGGCGTTTGCGGAGAAACGCAGCTTTTGCACCAGGAGTCTGAATTTAGCGGATGAATAGTCGATCCTGTGTGTTTTTCCGAGAGGATCGCATTGGTGCGATCCGTTCGGTGAGTTTCGGAATCCAGGCATGGCCCCCACCCGAGTTGGCCTTCGGTGAATAGTACCTTTTCCACTGGGTGTCCGTTTTGGACGAGCGAGTAGTCGATTCCGCTTTTTTTTCCAAGGGGATCGCAGTGGTGTGATCCGCTCAATGGGTTTCGGGATCGTTGTGTGGGCCCCGCACGAGCTAGCTACGGTGAATAGTGACTTTTTCACCGGTGCTCCGTTTCGGGCGAGTAAACAGCCTATCCTGCGTGTTTTTCTGCGTGGAACGCGATGGTGGCCTCGGTTTTGGCTTAGGAGGTGCGCAGTGTGGCGTTGTGGCGGGTCGCTCGGGTTAGCGACGTTTGGACCAGCAGTGGTTGAGGGTTCTCCCTTGGTTCGTTCCTATGAGGGTTCGTGTGGTATGACAACCTTCGTATGGGTTTGTGATCCTGTTGATGGGATGTTTAAACTGTTAGAGTTGTGGTATCCCTCCGGTGGTCCCGGAGTGGATCCTTTAGAATCTTTACCCAAGATCGGGTTCTTGGTATCGTTGTGACCGCTTATTCACGGGCGGCGATCCCCTATCTAGCAGGTTAACCCCAGTAGGGTTTCTGGCATCATCCAGAATATGATCCCCTATGCGGTGGGTCGTGCACAGTAGGGTTGTGGCATCGTCGGGTTTACGATCCCCTACTCAGCATGATGTTTATAGTAGGGTTGCAGTATCGTTGGTTATACGATCCCCTACTCAGCGCTTGGTGTCGGTAGGGTTGCAGTATCGTTGGTTATGCGATCCCCTACTCAGCGCGTGGTTTCGGTAGGGTTGCGGCATCGTCGGTTCGATCCCCTACATCGCGAGTTATACCAGATAGGGTTCCGGTATCGTCGTGACCATCTTTTTATGGGCGATGATCCTCTATCTGAGTGTGGAGCTTCTGTCGAGCGCCAGATCGGGTTGTGGTATCCCCCAGCGGATTCTGGGTGTGATTCCCTATCTGTGAGAACTACGTAGGTCAGATCGGGTCGTGGTATCCCCCAGCGGACCCTGGGAGTGATCCCCTATCTGTGAGCTACGAATACCGGATCGGGTCTTGGTATCCCCTAGCGGACCCTAGCGGCGATCCCTTATCCGAGGAGTTTGGTGGTTATGTTGTTTCAGCGATGTTTCCTCAGTGATGTTATCCGACGAGCGTGGTCTCTCGGGTGAGCGTTTGAGATGTTTGTTTGGGACCTGATGGAGTGTATCTCTCGGATGAGTGTCATCAGGTATGACAGTGTTCGTGTGGTGTACTCTCCTGGTTGGGATAGTTGCTGGTGATGAGGTCGTTACCTCTTGTGGATTTGTGACGTGAGCTGAGTATATCTGGTTTGTTCAAGGTGTATGTATGGGCATACACCTGAGTTGAGCTAAGCTGACTAGTTGTGTTTAGCCGAGGATGGTCACGAGATGGAGTTTCTCTCCCGTCTGGGTTCCCTCTGGCTGGGTTGAGTGGACTGTTGCCTTTCAGTTTCTCCCTTGGGTTTTGGGTTTTTGGGGTGCCTACTGAGTATGTTTATACTCACCCCTGCACGGGCTTTGCCCACACATGTTTGTGTCTTGTGCAGACCACAAAACTTTTGACGGAGTCCCAGGAGGACCCGGAGCAGGCAGAGCTTAGTGAGCAAGTTGACCGGGGTGTTTACCGGAGCTGTGCTGAGGGAGCTTTCCGGCGGGTGTTTGTGGCAGCGTTCCCCTTCTTCAGAGAAGGTTGGACGCACTTTGTAGTTTTCTTTTGGTGGGCCCTATTTTTCCCTTTGTACTTTTTTGTGGCACTCTGGTTTGGGATAGATTGTATGCATGCATTTACTTTTCAGTTTCTTTATCTCTGCACTGTTGCATGTAGGTGTTTGTGGGTGTGTGTGTACAGGTACCTTAGGCTAATGCCTCCCATGTGTGTGATAGCCTACTCGGAGCTGGTCGCCAGCCCCTGGCCTATTTGAGGCGGGCTTGGGGAGTCGCGGCTCGAGCCCCGTTGGGTCGGGTCGTGACAGAGTGGTATCAGAGGAGGTTCCACCTTTGGGATCTCAGAGCATAGCTGGTCTAGCTGTGAGTTTGGTTTGGGTTGCATAGCGGTTGTGTTAGGATGTTTCGAGTTCGGATTTCAGGCCAGGGACTCCAGTGTTGGTGCGGCGGCCGACGTATCCATACACTAGGACTCTGATAACCTGCCTTTCGACTCGGGATATTCGTACACTATTCGTAGGGACATAATGGTACATGCATCATATAGGACTGGGTTTTTGGGTTTCCTTGTCCTTCTTGAGTCAGCTCTCCAGATATACTTTTGACTGTGGTGCGTCTTGAATGTTTTTCAGGATGCCTCCACGACGATAGCCAATGAGGGTTCCGCAGCAGGATTGTGCTGACGACCCGCCCCGTGTAGAGGCTGTGGAGTAGGGCGCAGGTTCTGAGGATGCACCTCCAGGTGGTCTGCCAGTTGAGCCGCCACCTGTCGAGCAGCTGGTTGTGCCGGCAGTGCAGGACGAGGTTGCATGCAGGCCGAGTGCGCTGCACGAGTTCCAGAGGCAGCGACCTCTGCGGTTCTGGGGTGATCCAGACCCCCAGGCAGCAGATGACTGGCTTGAGGCAGTCACCCGAGTTTTCCGCCTAGTGAGGACACCTCCAGATCAGATGGTGGTCCTAGCGGCGAGCCTTCTGCATGGTTCTGCCGGGCGATGGTGGAGTTTGGTGATGCAGTCCCATGACGAGGAGACGCTCACATGGGCAGAGTTTGAGCGGCTCTTCGGGGAGGAGTTCTATCTGGTGACGCTGAGGTCAATGCGGATCCAGGAACTTCTGAAGCTTTTTCAAGAGAGCATGACTGTGTCGGAGTACTCAGCGAGGTTTACAGACCTATCACGCTACTCCCTGGATATGGTTCGAGACATGTTCTTTAGGGCTCGGACCTTCGAGTAGGGCTTACGCAGGGACATCCAAGCAGGTGTGGTTTCCTTTTGCCAGCCCACCTATGCTGGAGTGCTGGAGAGAGCGTTGGTGGTGGAGAGTTTTCTGGCTGAGAAGATCCCCCCTTTTAGTGCTGGGCACTCGGGAGCTGAGACTTCGTCAGTCGGATCGGCATCTGGTAGCCGACGACAGACTCAAGGGTCTGGACGTGGCCGACGTTTCAGGCGGCGACCCCAGGATGGAGGATCTGAGCCTCAGGGCTCACAGGGCTCGCATGCCAGTTTTGGTCAGCCGTAGGAGAGGCGGTGTTACGCTTGCAATGGTCGGGGACATCTTGCTAGAGATTGTCCGACCCGACGTGCTGCTGAGAGGGACTCGATCGATGGACCGCCTTGGCATAGGTAGCGTCTCGAGCAAGGAGGTCCGCAGGGCGGCAGACGTAGCGGCGGAGATGGTGTAGCGGGAGGCGGTGGTAGGCAGTACGAGTTGCCACCACCCCCACCCCCAGGTGGTCCACGCCAAGCTCAGGGAGCTGGTGGCCGAGGGCGAGGACAGCTGCATGCCCTGGAGGCAGTCGACACAGAGGCACCGCGGGTGGATAGAGGTACGCCTTGTGTCTTTTCTACTTACTGCAGTAGGTTGTTAGACACTGTTCAGCAGTACTCTTTCCTTTTGTTTCTTGCTCGAGTTTTGTTCAGGGCATTGGTAAGACCCTGTGTGGGTGTTTTTTGGTGAGCTCGCTGGTGTGTGAGACCCAGTTGAGAGTCCAGTTGCTTTTCCTTGTGCTTAGGGCTTTTCGGGGATGAAAAGTTCTAAGGGGGGGAGGATGTAGCGACTCGGGTTTTTGGCCCTGTCAGACATTGGAATATTTCTACGAATAATTCCACAGCTAGGCGCGAAGACGGCGTGCGATTCCGAGGCCCGGTGTGCCCGGAACTAATTTTATAAAAATATTGAGTATTTTTATACTATTCACGTGGAGAGGGTGTGATATCTCCTAAACGGTAGCTCAGAACAGAAATATGATTGCATGGCTGCGTCCGGAACATGCCGTTTACCCTAGGCGGGGTGTAAACTTTGCGGGCGTGGGCCTGCGGTGAGAAACGCCACTAGGGGAATTTTCGTAAATAAGTGGCGAAGTTAGTGTGCGGGCGTCGACTCAAATAACTTCTGAACGGAGTCTCGGATGGAAAATCTGAGTCCGCCATTGCGTTCAGAACGGCGCGTTTACCCTAGGGGTGACCTTACTTTTGTTCGCATCGGGCGTCGGGTCCGAGACGGGTTTGGCGTCGGCGGGCGGCTGATATAAATATCAGCGCCCCTCCCCCTTTACCGTTCCTCTTAGCGTTCTTCATCGTTCTTCGCCGCCGCTCCGCCGAATCGAGCAAACGAAGCGCCCACGAGCTCGGAATTCAACAACGGTCGTTTCAGGAGCGCGCAACGGAAGCTCTGGAGCGCGGATCTGAGGCGGACCGTCGGCGTTTCGCCCGCGAGGTATGCGGTTTGAGTTTTACAATCCCGGATCCCGTTTTTGTGTTGTTTTTCATCAAATTTTCATATGGGTTGTATAATTTGGGTCCCGAGCTTTCCGAAACTTTTTTCGGATCTGAATTTGGAGCACCGGGGTGCTCCCTGTGGGTCCCGGATGTTTTCCGGCGAAAACCCAGTTTTCCGGTGACGAGGGGCGGCGGCCAAGGCGGAATCCGGCGACGGCACGACGGCGGGGCGGCGGCGGCGGCACGGCGGAATCCGGCGACGGCGCGGTGGTTTTCGGCGAGGCTGGTGGTGGTCCGGCCAGGATTTTCTGGGGGTTCTTTAAACCCCGGTAACTCGCAAAGCGTAACTCCGATTTGCGAGCCATTTGCGGCGACGCGCTCCTTGCGTCGAGACGGACCTTTTGAACTCATTTTGAGGGTTTAAGGGTTCGGTATCGTGGCCCGAGAGTTAGAAACGTTGTATAAAATAATATTATTTTATTATTTCACGACTTCGGGCCGTTGTAACTTCTACCCGGAGCGTCCGATTGACGTGCCGTCAGTGGCGTTGAGACCCTGATTGTACGACGGACTTTTTGAGGCGGTTTCCGGGTGTTTGGACAGAGAACTGGATGCGGGCCCCATGAGGCCGGGTTTTGGCGTTTGCGGAGAAACACAACTTTTGCACCAGGAGTCTGATTTTGGCGGATGAATAGTCGATCCTGTGTGTTTTTCCAAGAGGATCGCATTGGTGCGATCCGTTCGGTGAGTTTCGGAATCCAGGCATGGGCCCACCCGAGCTGGCCTTCGGTGAATAGTACCTTTTTCACCGGGTGTCCGTTTTGGACGAGCGAGTAGTCGATTCCGCTTGTTTTTCCGAGGGGATCGCAGTGCTGTGATACGCTCGATGGGTTTTGGGATCGTTGTGTGGGACCCGCACGAGCTAGATACGGTGAATAGTACCTTTTTCACTGGTGCTCTATTTCGGGTGAGTAAACAGCCTATCCTGAGTGTTTTTCTACGTGGAACGCGATGGTGGCCTCAGTTTTGGCTTAGGAGGTGCGCAGTGTGGCATTGTGGTGGGTCGCTCGGGTTAGCGACGTTTGGACCAGCAGTGGTTGAGGGTTCTCCCTTGGTTCGTTCCTATGAGGGTTCGTGTGGTATCACAACCTTCGTATGGGTTTGTGATCCTCTTGATGGGATGTTTAAATTGTTAGAGTTGTGGTATCCCTCCGGTGGGCCCGGAGTGGATCCTCTAGCATCTTTACCCTAGATCGGGTTTTTGGTATCGCTGTGACCGCTTATTCACGGGCGGCGATCCCCTATCTAGCAGGTTAACCCTAGTAGGGTTTCTGGCATCATCGGGAATATGATCCCCTACGCGGTGGGTCGTGCACAGTAGGGTTGTGGCATCATCGGGTTTACGATCCCCTACTCAGCATGATGTTTATAGTAGGGTTGCAGTATCGTTGGTTATACGATCCCCTACTCAGCGCTTGGTGTCGGTAGGGTTGCGGTATCATTGGTTATGCGATCCTCTACTTAGCGCGTGGTTTCGGTAGGGTTCCGGCATCGTTGGTTCGATCCCCTACATCACGAGTTATACCAGATAGGGTTCCGGTATCATCGTGACCATCTTTTTATGGGCGATGATCCTCTATCTGAGTGTGGAGCTTTTGTCGAGTGCCAGATTAGGATGTGGTATCCCCCAGCGGATTCTGGGTGTGATCCGCTATCTGTGAGAACTACGTATGTCAGATCGGGTCGTGGTATCCCCCAGCGGACCCTGGGAGTGATCCCCTATCTGTGAGCTACGAATACCGGATCAGGTCTTGGTATCCCCTAGTAGACCCTAGCGACGATCCCTTATCCGAGGAGTTTGGTGGTTATGTTGTTTCAGCGATGATTCCTCAGTGATGTTATCTGACGAGCGTGGTCTCTCGGGTGAGCGTTTGAGATGTTTGTTTGGGACCCGATGGAGTTTATCTCTCGGATGAGTGTCATCTGGTATGACAGTGTTCGTGTGGTGTACTCTCCTGGTTGGGACAGTTGCTGGTGATGAGGTCGTTACCTCTTGTGGCTTTGTGGTGTGAGCTGAGTATATCAGGTTTGTTCAAGGTGTATGTATGGGCATACACCTGAGCTGAGCTGAGCTGACTAGTTGTGTTTATCCGAGGATGGTCACGAGATGGATTTTCTCTCTCGTCTGGGTTCCCTCTGGCTGGGTTGAGCGGACTATTTCCTTTCAGTTGCTCCCTTGGGTTTTGGGTTTTTGGGGTGCCTACTGAGTATGTTTATAATCACCCCTGCACGGGCTTTGCCCGCACATGTTTGTGTCTTGTGCAGACCACAGACCTTTTGACGGAGTCCCAGGAGGACCCGGAGCAGGCGGAGCTTAGTGAGCGAGTTGACCAGGGTGTTTACCGGAGCTGTGTCGAGGGAGCTTTCCGGTGGGTGTTTGTGGCAGCGTTCCCCTTCTTCAGTGTAGGTTGGACACGCTTTGTAGTTTTCTTTTGGTGGGCCCTGTTTTGCCCTTTGTACTTTGCTGTGGCACTCTGTTTTGGGATAGATTGTATTCATGCATTTACTTTTCAGTTTCTTTATCTCGACACTGTTGCATGGAGGTGTTTGTGGGTGCGTGTGTACAGGTACCTTAGGCTAATGCCTCCCATATGTGTGATAGCCTACTCGGCGCTGGTCGCCAGCCCCTGGCCTATTGGAGGCGGGCTTGGGGAGTCGCGACTCGAGCCCCATTGGGTCGGGTCGTGACAAAAATCATTCCTTAGGAAAATAACTATTTCATTTTGTGTAATGTCAAATTATTCCATATTATATGAATAAATAACTTTGAATGATTCCCTGGAATATTCCACAATGGAAAATATCACTTCTATTTTGAAAACACTTATTGAAAATCAAAAAAATAATAATAATTATAAAACATGAAGGGAATAATTTTCTCTTGAAATAAACTTTGAAACAAAAATATTTATCTTTAAATCATTCAGTAATCATGATTGTGGAAAACTCCATTCACGCCAAGTATGGTAAAAAATATCCATTTCACATTTTTTTATAAAAGTCCAAAGTGAATTGTTTTTAAAATAATAGGAATATTCCATCTAATTTTATTAAAAATCTATATATGGGTAAAAATTAATTAAAAAACCACAATTAAATTTTTTGAAAACATTTTTAGAAAATCGTAATTCAGAAGAAAAAGGATTTTCAACCGAAGAGAAAAATGAAGCCATATTTTATTGAAAACATGTTATCAACCATTTTAATTACCAAAGAGATTAAAATGATAGTATTACCTGAAAATTTCATGAATAACCATATGATAAGAAAGTTAAATGGGTTCATTATACAATGATAAAATAATTTCCTTCAATGAAATTTTAAACAAAATGAATCCTGATTAAAATGAAATTGAATTATAAAACCTTTAGACTTGAGAAAAATTTGAATCATTTCTCCCATGAAATAAATTAATTAAAATGAAACAATAATTAACACGAATATAAATATATTCTTGGTATAAAATATCAAATGTTAAGTAGATACACCTCATAAATGAAGACATGTGGATAACATAATATGTGTCTTAGGGAAGTAAATTTCATACGAGAAACCCTTACAATGATCGTATTAATGAAATGAGAACTAATAAATGAATAGATCATGTGTCTCAAATATAAATCTTCATAAAAAATTAGAAATAAAAAATAATATAATATAAAATCATCACACACATAATCATTAAATTTCAAAGACAACGAAAAAGTAATATAAACCAATGATTATAATATTATTTAACACTCGGTAACTTTCACGTCAGATACCATTCAATGAAATAATTAAAATTGATACTTTAAAAACCATGATTTATTTTATGATATTACTTTTAAAAGGGGTATTATATACACCATTTTAATGAAATTATATTCAAAACATTAAAATATTACATAGTGAAGGAAAATTGAGATGACGCCTCTTACCTAAAGTCCAAACATTCCATGTATGTTATTTATATTATGTAAAGTATGATTATATAAATTATATATTCTATTCTGGAACATTTTCAGGTTTAATATAATATTAATAAATGGTTTATTTTAATGAATATAATGAAATATTTAAATAATTATTTAGGTAAGTCCACGTCATGTGTTTTGGTGATATTTAGTTTATTTTTAAAAAAGACTTCAGCGTGTTGATCGAGGTCAAAGAAGTCCAATATTTTTCAAATAGAGAATAATAATAATTAAATAATTTTTATTTTTATACATTTATTATAATTATGAAACCTTTCATGAATGTTGTTTATGAAAAATTTACAATGTTACAATCATTAAGATGATAGGTTGTACATATGCATTATTAACATTTCCATTTCCTATGATCATTATGGAAACATGTTTAGTAATATTTTATCATTCCATGATTATATTAAAAACATAAAAACCATATTATTTCTTAATATATATATATATATATATATATATATATATATATATATCATATTTTTGATTTTGTGATGAAAAAATATTCACATCGCTTTATAGAGGCGGTAGGGTGCACGTACGCACGAACATTGTTATCATTATTTATGAGTGGAAAGGTAAGAAAGAAAATGATATATTATATTTTTATAATGAAAAATATTCCATTAATATCAAAATTATCTCATATATATATATATCATATATATTCATTACCATTATCCTTGTTACCTTCCATGCAAAGTATTCATGAAAAAGGAATGGCATAGCTTCGCGGGGTAGTGGTCTTCCGTACATACGAGTGACATGATCGTATCCCACAAGAAATGGAAAGTAAGAAGGAATATTTGATATAATAATTAAAAAATCATAATTTTGTTACAAAAATCTTATATATACTTTAAATCTTTATTTATAATAATACACGAGTGACAATGATGAAAAAAAAATTACATCATATCACGTGTCGGTAGTCTGCCGTACACATGAATAATGATTTTATTTCCCATTTGATGGATGAAGAGATGGATTTAGGTTATTAGATTACCATAATAACCTATTTTTATATTGGAGATAATGTTTTTATTATATTATAACAATTTAATAATATTTCAGTATGGTGGTAGATTAAATAAAATATAAATGCTCAGTTAAGCATGATACATATTATTTGAACAACAATCATAGGTTTTCACCAAAATCCACATTCAGATTACATTATTATCATAAAAGGGGTTATAAGTCATGGTGAAGGAATAAAATAATATATTTTATTATTTATTGGATGATTCAAAGGTCTCTTAAGGTGTGATGTGGAGAAGAGAGGCGGTGGCTTTTTATAAGTTGAGGAGAGGACAAAGTAGGAATTTTTTAAAAGAAAATGGTGTACCATATTTTTAAAATAAAAAATGATAAAAAAGATCATTATTGAGTAATAAATGTTATTTGGTCTAAATATTTCCTTCTATTATATTTTATACATGTTTTTAGGTAATTTTAACCATTATAATTTCAGTTTAATCTACAGTAAACTGGGTTTCACCTTTAGCATAGTAATTTTTGTACTATATACACTATTTACTGTAAAAAAAATATTTTCCTCATTATATAAAAACAACTACGGTGATGCATAATATGGAATTAATTTTACCAAATTAAATTACAAAATTTTCAGAATTTAATATAAAATAAAACCCACACATAAGATGAAAAAGTAGTTTTTCAAGAGATGTATTTTTCAAACATAAAATGATTTTATATTAACTCTATGACTAGTATTAATTATTATGTGAATTTAAATTAATATTTATAGATATATAATCTATAAATTTCATTTAATTCATTTATCATTAAGGGTTATTTTAATTAAATATAATGGAGAAACATTTTTCACTTTAAACCCGTTTTTAGAAAAAACATTTTTAAACCCAAAATAAAAAAAAGAATAATATAGTATAAAGATGATAAAAATGAAATTAATGGGTTGAAATATATAAAAAATATATTATTTTTAAATTAAATAAAATAAAATTAATATTATTACTTTTAAATTAATCAATTTATTGAAAAGAAATGACAGATTTTCAAAACTCAGTATTTCCATTTTTCAGTAAAAAATCAGAATTTTTTGAAAAGTTAAAAAATTTCAACCTAAGATAATTTTATATGGTTATTTAAAAAATAAATTTAGTTTCTGAAAATTTATTATAAAATATCTCTAGAAATTAATTATATTATTTTTTTCACAAAATGAAATAAAAAAAATATTTTTTTAAAATAAAATTATTTCACTAAAAATTGATTGATTACATACTAATAATTAATCAATAAATTAATATTTAATATTAAATTTATATTTATATTCCATATGTTAGTTAATACTATTCATACTAGTTAACATTATGGTTAGTTTTAATGGTCATATTTAAATAATAATATTTCACATTTCATTTAGGCTTGGTGTTTTATAGAGAATATTCCATCAAACATAATTTTATTCTTTTAAAAAAAATTAGGAGGGATTTTGGGATTAATTTATTAAAAAAGTATACTTTTAATTGTGATGAATTTTGAACCACTCTTAATTCTAAATATTTATAAAAGTGATATTAGGAGAATTCACATTTATTAAAATAATGAACAAATAACTGAAGGCGATGCATAAATTTATTTTGATGAATAATATATAAGTCTATATAATACTATATGTATATTTTACATTAGGAATTCTTAAAGAGTATTTAACTATTTAGTTTAATTGAAATATAATTTTCATAATTATTTTTATTTGAGTGTTTAACAAAAAAGTGATCCTCCAATTCAACTAACTTGGTCAACTTGATCATAAACCTTTGGGATTAGGGATCAAATACACATGAAATCTAGATCGGATATCCCAAATGGTTGTATGAATATTAGTGGGATATATAAGACATATGGTATGACACATATTGGTGTACATGGCATGCTTAAAGTATGCACTAGTTCCTGGGTGGATCAAGAAGGTGAGGCACAACCCAATGAGGGAATGTGTGTGGAGTGTTACGGGTGTCGAACACTAATTTTCACACAAGATACTGAAGGAATAGATATAATAATTATTTTTTTTCAAATCCTAATGAATATTCCATGGTGTATAGATACCCAATATAAAATATTTAACCGCTTTAAATTTTACCGACATAATACACCCATTCGATCTAGCCTGATCTGGAGATCCATAGGACTCCACATCGTCACCATCAACCTCCACTCATCCATTGCACTTACAACCTCATTGAAAATACTAGTTCAAGTCCTTATGCTACAATATATTTCTAATAATCTCTAGAGATTGAAACTATTTTAGAAAACATAGATAACAAGTCATCCATATATCATGGATGAAATATTCTTCTCTCATGAATAAAATTATTAGAATATTATGATAATAACTGAGGATGATACAATGTTAATAAAGAATATGAATGTGATATTTATCCCATGTATGTTAGGATTTTATCATGAATATTCCCCTATTTTTAGTGTGAAGAGGGGATAAAGAAATTTATGAGAACCTAGGGTTGAATGTTTAAATGGAAAGATCATTGGTGTTTATGAAAATCACTGCACAACATAAAAACTGGATCATTGAGGTGGATTACATATTAGTGATTAGGTAGTGTATGGAAATGGTGATACATAACAATTAAATTTGATGAAAAACATCATGGGAATCTATACGTCCATTTGAGTGAGGCTCTCATTTTCCCAAAGAAAAATAAAGCATCATAAAACCCTCTATTTCATGATGTGGTAACCCAGGAAGTAATCTATTCTTTCATGAATATGGAAAACCCAGAGGACTTGGAATTCTTTTTTTCACACTCAACATGCTTTATAAATAACTAGTTCCTTGATGCCTTTTAGGTTTTCATGAATCTTTTATAAGAAGGTTCAAAGCCTTAGGTAAAGGTTTTGACAACTTGATATCTCGTGACCCAGACTCAATTATACATATTGTTTTGTTAAAAATAGTTTTGAGTTGGTAGTATAGTGAATGTGGGAGTCATGTTATTATTTACAAGGTCACATATACAATTTAATCATTGATTCAATGTTATCGCATGATACAATTGTGCAAGATAATAGTGGATAGTTCATTTGTATATGAATGTAAAATCTGCATAAATATTTTTCGAATCACATATAATTTTAATAGTAGGAAATTATATTTTTTATTGTTATTCAATGATTATTCATCAACCTTTCATCCATTATAATTAACCATGTTTGAGAATACCCACACAATTAGTAATCCATGAATTAAGTTGACCTGAATGTATCATGGGTAGTGTAAAATTATTTCAGAATAATACAATCGTAATAAATTCATGTGCACCACTTGCACACATTTAAGTGAGGTAGTTCTTTCATCAATAAAAATAAAAAATTATTGAATATGAAATCGAGAAGATACATAAATCTTATGGTATTATGTGATTATAATTTGTTTGAGAAGGACTAGAATTTGTATAGTGGTTCTTGAAGTGTTCATGATCAAGTGTTATTAAGAAAGCTCATGGAGGTGGATATTTAGAATATCATTCTATCATGGTTAAAAAAATCAGAAGAGTTTAGGCTATAGATAAGTGTATACCTAGTTACTGGAATATTTTTATTGGAGGGTGGGGTACAAATAATCACTAGGGAAGAAGATGAAGTTGGGGGTATAAACAATAGTTGGTGGTGAATTTATGATTGGGGGTATAACCATCTTATAATTAGAAGGGAAGACCAAATATCATTTTTAATAACCTCTTGATATAGTGTAGAATTTGTGTGTTTATGTCACTGTGTGTGTTTGGGGGGTATAACCAACACAAAAAAGAGTAGTTATTTGTACCAAACATTTTAAGTCCTTATGTTCTATGCATTTGTTTTACAACATCATTCGAAGTGAGGCTGAGAGATAAAAGAATAATGGATCAAGGTTTTAATAGGACATTGATATTAAATTGATAAATAAATATTTCCAAAAGAAATGGGATCACTGATTTATCCCATCCCCCTTTTAATGATCTCACACTAGTATAGGATCTACATTTTTGAGATAACTGAAAAATAAAAATATGTTGTTGATGATTTCATAGAATACATGATTGGTATAGAAAACCTTTTGCTTGTTTCGAGAGAATCTTGTTTCTAAAATAGAGCTCAAGATTAGTAGGTTTCTGGATTTGTTGAAATCTCAGTGTCAAAGTGGTAAACTCAATCAATGAATATCTTAAATTAATTACAGAATGAATGGTTTTTGGCTAAAGAAGATTAGGAAAATGGGGAGATAAAATGGGATAATTAAATCCTCTATATCCTCATAGGGGGAGTTTCTTTCCATGGGGAATCCCTATTATAAGATAAGGAAAAGGAGGAGTTAACATTTCATTGAGTTTCTTACTCTACACTAAGTGGGAGAAAAATTAAAAAATTAAAGGAGGAGAAGATAAGATAATGATATTCCCTACAATAAAGAAGATAGAGATGTTCAATGAATCTTTATATTTGAAGGAGGAAGTTTGGAAGGAAAATTTTCATTCTAAAAACCCTTTGTATTTCATTAATAATAAGAGGAATAAGATATATTGGTATGGAGATATCTTTTAGGTGAGATGATACTTCCAAGGTAACATTGTGTAGGATGGATAAACAATTTACTGGACATTGTCAATAAAATATAAAGGGGTAGATTCTTAGTAATCCCAAAGGAATTATGTTGGGTTTTTTGATAATAAATAAGGTCATGGTTGATGGAAACGATGTCTTCAGGAATTTCAATAAATCAATTTGAATTTTTCAATAATAGAACAGTCGAAAACACATGTAGAACATGTAAAAAGTGTTGATGTGATTTTTGGGAGATTGTATTTTCAAAAATA
Organism: Viscum album; assembly: GCA_963277665.1. Classification (NCBI taxonomy): domain Eukaryota; kingdom Viridiplantae; phylum Streptophyta; class Magnoliopsida; order Santalales; family Viscaceae; genus Viscum; species Viscum album. Next base: position 2,028,057,026 of record OY728164.1, read on the forward strand.
GGATGGAAAACATATAATGTTGATTATAATATTCATATCTATACATGTTAGAAGTGTTAAAAAATGATGATAGGCTATGATATTGATGTTCAGGGTAATACAAAAAATAATAACTATAATTTTTATTAAACAATTTTGAATATAAAATTATAGAAAAGGCCATGTCCTGGAGGTGGTCATGGTGATGTTGGAGAAGAAAGCAGGGAGTTGTTGTAGGTTCCGGGCACAGTGGAAGCGCGTTGGTGGGTTTTCCCAACTTTAATTTTAACGTTAAACAACATTAAATCCGAGACCCGTCACGATATAAAACGCCGAATCTTCGGAATAGAACAAAGAACAAAATGAAAAGAAGAGTCCCAGAACCCTTGATGAGGATCATCATATGTTGATTATAATTAATTTAATTAATGTATAAGAATTACCTCGTTGGAATTCTTTCTTCTTTGATGTGTCCGGCCACGATTCGGTGAACCGTCATTGCGTCGTAGAATCCAAGTATAGGATTCCTCTAGCAGTGATCCACATGTGTGTCACGTATCTCCGGATGTCGCCGAAGGGATCTCCGGGTGCTAGCGCGGAAGAACCTTCGCTTGCGATGTCCACCTTCAACCACCTTCATCCGGTGGAGGATCTTTCTCTCATAACGTGAGGGCATTCTTGGTGGAAAGGGAATTCTATCTTGGCTTGAGAGTATTTCTAAATCCATTGTTCACAACAATGGATCTTCAAATTGTTGGGGTTGCGAGGATATTTATAATCGGGTTTGAGTTTAATAGAGTTATAACAATAAATAAACGCGTTAAGCATTTTATTTATTTCATTAACTCTTATTGAAAACCCCCATGTCGAATTATTAATTCCTTGACATGTGCCCACACTGATTATAATAAATATCATTTAATAAAACAATATTAAATCCTCAAAATCCCAACTGGAAAAACTACATGGCATGTAATAATTAATACGTAGTGTGTACTTGTTTTCCATAAAACTACACGGCATGTATATTTAATATACACGTCATGTACATTTATTTTCCATTTTTCTCCACTACATTTATTATACCTTGAGCAATGACTATTTATTTCTTAAATAAATGTAACTACATTACTCACTAATAAATATATTATTTCTTCCATAATATATTCTCTCGAATAACTAGTGTCAAGATAAATGCGATGAGACATCCTTAAATAATTATTAAACCACAGTCGGGAATAATATTTATTTAACTTGTTAATTTAATATTTAACTGAGATACATGGACACACTTAGTGTGTGACCCTATAGGCCTCTTTCTCAGTGGCATTAGGCTAAGCCTGCCTAAAGTCCAAGGTTAGCGTCTAGAAACACGCCAAGGCACCCATAGAGAAAGAAGTTAACGCCGCAAAGACGTGTCACCTCCTACGAACGCTTACCGTGTAATATAATCCCTTTGTCTCGATATCTCCAATCAAGATGGTTGCATTCTAGTGCCATAAACCCATGTGCTTGATTATTCTTTCTTTGACTTCCCGGAATTTAACTTGCCCATACCTTACCATGGCCATGGATTTATTTAGGCTATATCAATTCCATCAAACAGCCTGAGATATCTACTTCCGTTATGGAACGGAAGGGACAAATCCTTTCTCGCATTATCTATTAATGCGGTATTACTCGTGATGCACCCAATGTATCCTACCTCACTGCGAATAGTGTGTCGTCACATTTTTCATTAATACATCTAAGTGCGCGAGTTGTAATACCCATTAATAATATTCTTAAAGTCTAAGGAACAATACACATGTCCGCAGATAGGAACATCCAATGACACTATGAAATGTGTATTTCCTACTAGCGGGTCTCGTTCTCATAATATACTCCTGGATATTACCAAGGGCGAACACCATGAGAAGTTGACTCAATGTTTTATGAGTCCTCACCCCTAATGACTTGTATTATTTGTGTCCCTCAAATAATATCATCCAGCCATAGAACATACATTCAAGAAAAATGTTATGGCACTTCCGGGTTGTCATCATAGTAGGGATCCACTACGACCCTTTAATGCAACAGCTGTCCTTAGGACATTATCACATGACATGTCATGCAGAAGAACAATCAAGATGTGATAAGGCTTTTATTTAAATGAATAAAGTACAAAGTAGTTGGTTCTAGACCATCAACTCCAACAGACTCCCATTTGGATTAGAGCCAACTGCTAACCACCTTTATCCCACTAGCTCTCACATGATATTCATGCTTTTGCTGGGATAGGCCATTAGTCATGGGGTCCGCCACGTTCTCTTCCGTGGAAAGTATACTCACTGCAACTTCACCCCTTTGACAGAAATCCCTCAAGAGGTGATATTTCTGGAGTATGTGCTTTGTCCGTTGATGTGACCTTAGTTCTTTTGCAAGATTCACCGCTGCAGTATTATCAAAATACAATGTAATGGGATATTTTCTTCTAGGCACCACATCAAGCTCATGGACAGAGTTCCGAATCTAGAAAGCTTCCTTGGCTGCATCAGAAGCCGCTATATACTCGGACTCCACTGTAGAATCGGCGACAACTGGCTGCTTTGAACTCTTCCAGCTCACAGCTCCTCCATTGAGACAGAAAACATATCCAGATTGCGACTTCAGATCATTCTGATCTGTTTGAAAACCAGCATCATCATACCCTCTGATGACAAGCTCCTCATCTCCTCCATACACCAGGAACATATCCTTAGTTCTTCTCAGATACTTAAGGATAGTCTTAACAGCAGTCCCATGTTGTTCTCCTGGATCTGCTTGATATCTGCCTACCATGCTTAGTGCACAGGCAACATCAAGCCTGGTATATAACATGGAATACATGATGGATCCTATAGCCGAAGCGTATGAGATCATGCTCATCCTGTCTTTATCTTGTTGTGTCTGGGGACACATTTTCATAGAAATATGTAAGCCATGTGACACTGGAACCAATCCCCTCTTTTATTTTTCCATAGTATATCTCTTTAGTATCCGGTCAATGTATGTACCCTGACTTAGTCCAAGCAGCCTCTTGGATCTGTCATGAATGATCTTGATCCCTATAATGTAGGCTGCTTCTCCTAAGTCCTTCATGGAGAAACACTTGTTCAACTAGTCCTTAACTGACTGTAAGGCTGGTACGTCTTTCCAATAAGCAATATGTCATCAACATATACCACTATGATGACGAACTCATTCCCATTAAACCACTTATAAACACATGGATCACATTCATTCTTAAGGAAACCAAATTCCATTATGGCTTCATCAAATCAAATGTTCCATGACCTGGATGCTTGATTCAATCCATAAATGGATTTCTGCAACTTGAAAACCCATTTGGCTTCACCTGGTGTCACAAACCCTTCTGGTTGTGTCATATAGACATCTTCATGAAGTTTCCCATTAAGGAATACTATTTTGACATCCATATTCCAAATCTCGTAGTCATGGTAAGCTCCTATGGAAAGTATGATTCTTATGGATTTAAACATGGAAACTGGCGATAAGGTTTCATCATAGACAATTCCTTGACGTTGTCTGAATTCTTTAGCCACTAGCCTTGCTTTATAGGTGCTAACTTGACCTTCCATGTCCATCTTTCATTTGAATACCCATTTGCATCCAACAGGCTTTACATCAACTGGCTCAGCGGCCAGAACCCAAACTTGGTTCTAATACATGGAGTCCATCATAGATTTCATAGCTTCTAGCCATGTTGATGCTTCTGAGATTTCTACTGCTTCATTGTAGGAGAGAGGTTCATCATTGTCCAACAATAATGATTCACCATCCTCGGTGACTAGGAAACCAAATCTCTCTGGTTCCCTTACCTCACTTGATCTCCTACGCAGTACTTGTGTTTCTGGAACCTCTTCCACGGGGACCTGTGGAACTTGTTCCTGTACCAACTCCTGTATATCTTGAGCATCAACTTCGTCGAAGTGAATCTTTCTCCCACTATCCTTCTTGAGTATGTGCTCCCTCTCAAGAAAGACGGATTGTCGGGCGACAATCACTTTCTTGTCTTGAGGGTTATATAGGTAATATCCTTTCGTTTCCTTGGGATATCCTATAAAGATATACATCATGCCTTGGGGTGCTAGTTTGTTGCCTGATAAGGCCTTAAGAAACGCCTCACATCCCCATACACGTGTGTGAGACAAAGTGGGTTTCCTTCCATTCCATAACTCAGATGGAATTCCATTTGCCGCCTTAGTTGGTACTCGGTTTAATGTGTATGCTGCAGTTTGTAATGCATATCCCCAAAAGGATAATGGACGATCTGCATGACTCATCATCGACCTCACCATGTCCAAAAAGGTGTGGTTCCTCCTTTCACTAACACCATTCCACTGTGGTGTATAAGGAGGAGTGAGCTGAGATAGAATCCCAGACTCCCGTAGAAGATCGATGAACTCTTGGTTCAGATATTCTCCACCTCGATCCAATCAAAGCTTCTTTATCTTTTTACCAAGATGATTCTCTAATTCATTATGGAATTCCTTAAATTTCTATAAAGACGCTTACTTATACCTCATTAATTAGACACAACCATATCTAATCAAATCATTAGTAAAACTAATGAAGTAAGAATATCCACCTCTAGCTCCTACTGGAAATGGTCCACACACATCCGTGTGTACCAATCCTAGATGCTCTGTGGCCCTTTCACCTTGTCCACCAAAAGGCGACTTGGTCATTTTTCCTTGTAACAAGTGTGACATCTATCAAGTGGTTTTAGCTCAGTAGAGTCTCAATATCCATCTTGGAAGAGCTTTGTCAAATGCTTCTTGTTCACTTGACCAAGGTGGTGATTCCATAACTGGGTGATGTAAGAGTCATGTGAGTTTGTTTCATTATCGATTGCCAACACTTGGTTTTCGTAATACAATACATAAAAACAATTATTTAAATGTGCCATACCATAACATACGTTGTTATTATAAAAGAGACAACCCTTATTTCCAAATTTGAAAACAAATCCATTCATATCCAAACAAGATACATAAATTATGTTCTTGGTAACACTAGGCACATAATAACAGTTATGTAAAACCAAAATCATCTCAGTCAGCAGTGATAGGTGGTAGTCGCCAATAGCCAATGCAGCCAGGCTTGCGCCATTGTCAGCTCGAAGATGCACCACTCCTCCGGCAATCTTTCTAAATCTACTTGGTTCCTGAATTTGAATATAGATGTGAGACCCACAAGCTATATCTAATACCCAATGTGTAGAAATAGAAAGATTTCACTCAATAACAAACACACCATTAGCGTCCTCACTCTTCTAGGGGCAGTTCCTCTTCTAGTGGCCCTGCTTTCCACATGAAAAACACACTGCCTCCCATTCCTTGCCATGCCTCTAGATCTTCCCCTTCTTGGAGGGACGGTACTCTGGGGATTCAGGCCGTTTATATGTCTTTGTCCTCTTTTCCTTGTCCTTCCTTTTCTTGTTCACCATAAAGACCGTGGGTTTGTCATGCCCCATGTCCTTATCTACCTGGCGAATCAAGGTCAGAAGCTCCGATAGACTCTTCACATTTCCGCTCATGTTATAGTTGACAATGAATCTAGATAAGGTCTTGGGAAGTGATGATAGGATGAGACCTGTACGCAACTCATCCAAGAATTTAATCCCTAAGATGTCCAAGAGTTCAATGTAGCCAATAAGCTTGACTACATGAGGCCCAGATGGCGCAGACTATCCACGATTCATGGTAAACAAAGCATTGGAGATGTCATACCTCTCATGTCTCACCTTCTCTTGATAGAGATCTTTAAGGTGAGACATCATGCTATACCCATCCATGTTTTCATGTTGCTTCAAGAGATCATTAGACATGACCGATAGCATGAAACAATGGACATCTATGGAATCATCCATGTATTTCATGTAGAGAGATAATTCCTCATCACTAGCCTCTTTCCTAGGCACAACTGGAATAGGCTCTTCTAGCACATATAAATTCCTTTCGCGGCGAAGGACGACGCGTAAACACCACTGCCACTCTTGGAAATTGGTGCCGGTGAAAGGTTTTGTTTTCGAGTATGGTGTGAAATGATATGGTTGAAGTCATTTTCTTGCCATTTCTACAAATTATGATGAGAAAAGTTTTAGTACATTATTAAAAAAATTGAGACAAATAAATAAATTAACACTTATTAGTCACCCACTATTTTATCGAAATCCAATAGCCCACACCATTGACTTTGGAATATTCTATTGCATGAATATTCTAGTGGAAAGGATCCATATTTCCCTTTGCATTACCCAAACTAGGGTTGGTCAAGCAACGTGGAGGGCTTTAGGTAGGCATTCCAAATGCCAACTGCATTAACTCACAGCTCCTTGATCTGCTGAGTGGACTCCCCAATCCTGAAATCCTTTTTGGATTCCTTCAACCGTTGCCTCTTTGCCACACCAAGTCACGCTGTGGCAGTCAACCCTTGATGCAAACCAAGTCACGTAAACCCAAACCCTTGAATTATAATTCCCCGATAATTGAAAGCACCACAACTAGGGTTGGTCAAGCACTTTGAACTATGGTTCGATTCTAACCAAGAATATGGAAGGCTATACCGACATAATATTTATTTTGAGGGATTTTATCCTTATACGTAAATTGCCATTTTATTATCTTTGATTACATGCTTGTTAATATTAAGTGGGATATACTTAAGTGATTAACCATGTCTAAGATTATATTTATGTATAAGCCAGTTTTATTTTAGTTCCATCTTGCATGCTCATTTAATTCATTAATTCTGTGATCGTGAAAAAACACGCACAATAAATAAACCATGCAACTGACAGAAATAAACTAAATGGTATGATCATGAGATTTTCTATCGGTTAGTTTATCAAGCGATAGATAAAATAACCCAAGACCTAGGGGAGAAACACCTTAAACCTTTCGGGTTCGTGTTTACAGCTTTCCACCTATCCACCTTTGTATCTCCTTGGATTGGTTTCACCTTGGCTCCTGACTTGAGCCACCTCCACTAGCTTGAGATCTCCATCCATTACATATGCATTTATTTCACACGTAGGTGAGGGGTAAATGGGGTTTTTACATAAAATAATCCTTGGACACGCATGCCCTACATATTAATGAGGAGATGGCTCGCAGGCCAACAAATTCAATTTAAATAAATAAATTAAAAGAAACCATTCACATACAAAGGTCTCAGTCTTGGTCACGATCATCCATACATGCAATGATATTTATGCATAAATAAAACTACCATTCAATTCTTTAATCATTCTTGTTTAAGATAAACCACGCTCGAATCAATTAATTTTATTTAATTAATCAATCCTTTTATCTTAAATCACTTTTCTGAATTTCCTTGAGATTCTCATCCATCATAATTTTAAACAAATAAATTCATTTAAAATTATCCTTGTACGTAACTTGTACCTTAGAGGCAACCCTGTAGATTCCCATTTATTACGCATATGTTAAATGAAACACATATATATAAAACACCTATCACATGTTGTGCCTCAGCTTTATGCCTGTACCATGGTACAAGTCTCAATGGTTTGTATAATATAATAATAAATTTTAATAAATCTGTGTAATTTGGGTGAGTACACGGCGTGTAGTTCCAACTAAACAACATGTACTTTTCTTCACCGTCCATCCGAATTACACGCTCGGGGACAGGGCGTGTTAATGTACTTCGGAAATTTTCGGAGTACACGGCGTGTAAAGTGGGACACACGCCGTGTAGTTTCCGCGTTACACGGTTTCCAGCCGGGAAGGCCATGTACGGAGTACACGACCCAAACCTAACTAGAAGGGACTACACGCCGTGTTCACTAGACCACACAGCGTGTATTCCGGAAACCGTGTGCCACCTATTTCTTGTCAACACACGATGTCTTAAATTCTTAGAAAGAATCCAATACACAGCCTGATTTGGAGGATCAGTCAATGCATTGAACCTAGACTACACGGCGTGTACTTACGAATACACGCCGTGTATTCTGGTGTTATACGACCAGAAATTTTTGGCTCCTCTGGATAATTCCTCTATTTTATTTTAATCAAAATTAAAAGAAAAAATCATTTCTGTGAGGTGAACGAGAAATGAGGGAGGAGGAATAGATCTCGATATTCATATTTACAGAACGATTAAACTTGAATTGAAATAACTAAATTATTAAATGCGTAAATTACCAACGAAAAACTAAATAATTATAATCAACCATATGACCCATTTGATACCACTTGTAGGTTCCAGGCGCAGCGGAAGCACGTTGGTGGGTTTGACCAACTTTAATTTAATGTTAATCAACATTCAATCCGAGATCTGTCACGATATAACATGCCGAATCTTCAGAATAGAATGAATAAAGAAAAGAAAAGAAGAGTCCCGGAACCCTTGAGGAGGATCATCATATGTTGATTATAATTGATTTAATTAATTTATAATAATTACCTCATTGGAATTATTTCTTCGTTGATGAGTCCGGTCACGATTCGGTGAACCGTCGTTGCATCGTATAATCCAAGTGTAGGATTCCTCTAGCGGTGATCCACACATGTGTCACGTATCTCCAGACGTCGCCGAAGGGATATCGTGGTGCTAGTGCGGAAGAACCTTTTCTTGCGATGTCCACCATCGACCGACTTGATCCGGTGGATGATATTGCTCTCATAACTTGAGGGCGTTCTTAGTGGAAAGGGAATTCCCTCTTGGCTTGAGAGTATTTCCAAATCCGTTGTGCACAACAATAACTCTTCAAAATGTTGGGGTTGCGAGGATATTTATAATCAGGTTTGATGTTAATAGAGTTATGACAATAAATAAACACGTTACACATTTTATTTATTTCATTAACTCTTATTGAAAGCCCCCATGTCGAATTATTAATTCCTTGACATGCACCCACGCTGATAATAATAAATATCATTTAATAAAAAAATATTAAATCCTCAAAATCCCAACTGGAAAAACTAAACGGCGTGTAATAATTAATACATGGCGTGTACTTGTTTTCCATAAAACTTCACGGAGTGTATATTTAATATACACGACATGTACTTTTATTTGCCATTTTTCTCTAACACATTTATTAGACCTTGAGCAATGACTATTTATTTCTTAAATAAAAGTAACTGCATTACTCGCTAATAAATATATTATTTCGTCCACAATATATTCTCTCTAATAAATAGTGTCAAAATAAGTGCGATCAGACATCCTTAAATAATTATTAAACCACAGTCGGGAATAATATTTATTTAACTTCTTAAATTAATATTTAACTGAGATACATGGACACACTTAGTGTGTGACCCTCTAGGCCTCTTTTTTCAGTGGTATTAGGCTGAGACAGCCTAAAGTCCAAGGTTAGCGTCTAGAAATATGCCAAGGTACCCATAGAGAAAGAAGTTAACGCCGAAATGACGTGTCACCTCCTACGAACGCTTACCGTGTAATATAATCCCTTTGTCTCAATATCTCCAATCAATCGAGTTTCATGGTAGTGCCATTAAACCATGTGCTTGATTAATCTTTCGTTGACTTCCTGGAATTGAACTTTCCCATACCTTACCATGGCCATGGATTTATTTAGGCTATATCTATTCCATCAAAGGGCCTGAGATATCTACTTCCGTTATGGAACGGAAGGGACAAATCTTTTCTCACATTATCTATTAATGTTGTATTACTCGTGACGCACCCAACGTATCCTACCTCTATGAGAACAATGTGTTGCCACAGTTTTCATCAATACATTTATGTGCGCGAGTTTTAATACCCATTAATAATAATCTTAAAGTCTAAGGACCAATACACACATCCGTAGATAGGAAAATCCAATGACACTATGAAATGTGGATTTCCTACTGGCGGGTCTCGTTATCATAATATCCTCCTGGATATTACCAAGGGCGCACACCATGAGATGGTGCCTCAATGTTTTATGAGTCCTCACCCCTAATGACCTTTATTATTTGTGTCCCTCAATTAATATCATCCAGCCATAGAAAATACATTCAAGAACAGTGTTATGACACTTCCTGGTTCTCATCATAGCAGGGATCCGCTACGACCCTTTAATGCAATAGCTGTCCTTTGTACATTATCAGATGACATGTCACGTAGAAGAACAATCAAGATGTGATAAGGATTTTATTTAAATAAATAAAGTACAATGTAGTGGGTTCTAGACCACCAACTCCAACAGTTGTCACAGCCATACCCATGGGTGTGTTGTGAAGCAAGTTTCACAAAGCAGAGAAAGTAGAATAAAACCATTCCTTGGGGGTCCCTATGGTGTATTTATAGTTTTTCTTGATGATATAGGAAAAGCATAGGGATATCATTCCTTGGTGGTCCCTAAGGAAGATTCCAATTACTATTAGAAGAAACATTAAAATTAGAAGTGGATATTCCCTGGTGGTCCCTATAGTGGATTTCCAATGTTCCTAGATGAATCATGAATGGTAGAAAAACCAAATTGGTTGAAGGATAATCCATAGTGAACACTGATGGGTTCATACCAAAATAACTAGACTTACTATTGTGAATTCCATGTTATTTTGATTTTGGTAGGAAGATGAAAATGATTCTGATTCTATTTCAAAGTGGACAAGGCATGGATGAGATGATGATATAAATTAAATGCATGTAGTGTGAATAATGACAAAATGGGATAAAAAATGACTATAGTAGAAGTTGTCACGGTGAACAAGTCATGTTTCAAACCAAAACATATTGTAGTAGGATACCATACACGCAGTGGTTTCCATGTTTCAGGAAAAGAAGACTAGGAACCTACAACATGCTATGGTTCAAGATATGTTAGGATTTGGAATGAATAATTAGGATGATTTATCCCTATAGTTTCATAAAATGATCTTAATTACTTCATATATAATGAGTTATGAACAATTTCCATGATTTCATCCATGATCGATGGATTTTTTAGAAATTATATTGGTGGGTTTACTTAGATTAAATCCATGATGGAAATTTTATTCCAAGTCCATTGATGGTTATTTCTTAGTAATCATGGATAAAATATTTGGAGTAATTTTAGGAGTTATAGGAATTTCAAATGACACAATCAATCACCTAAAATTATCCATTTAATAAACCATAATCTCTAATATTTATCGATGCTGGTAGATATTTATTATAGATAACAAATTTATGAGGAATTTCTCTATACATATTTGAATATCTGAAAATAATGAAAAGATATAGGAGAGACATTGTGAAAAAAAAATATTTGAATTTTAGAAGAGAAGGATTTTGTTTTGATCAATGGATAATAATTTTGAAGAGTTGGTAATAATTTAAGACTCATTCAAAGAAGAATAATGTTTTTTCTCTATAGTATTAAATTATAAGTGCTACATGAGGATTTGTTAACATATTAAGAAGGTGTTACATAATGAAATTCAATAGAGGATCTATATTTTCTTAAGGTTGAAATACATGAATGTTATTTTGGATAGGGTGCCTACAATTCATTAAAATATGAGTAGATCCATCCCATAATAGTGAGGGGGGGGGGGGGGGTAGGATTGGCACTGAGTTGATAGTGAAAGATTGGTGATAGTGAGTGGGCCATAAACATTAAATGGCATTGAGCATATTTGAGGAGTGACATACCTTTAACATTTTTTAGTAGTTATAATTATAGTTATTTTAGTCCACATAACAATGATAATGTATAATAAATGGATATATCATAGTGAGAGTGAACCATATAAATACACATAAAAATATTTACATTATGAATGCACACCAAAATAGGTCAAGAAACCCAGTGCATAGCAAATTATAAGACCATAACAATGTGAACCACAAGGTTGAGTGGTCAATATCTTTTAAGAGAAGTTATATAACAAGTGAAAGTAGTTTTAATTGATTATTTAAATTGAATATCCCAGTTTTCTCATATCTCATGGAAATCTCACTCTCATCCCCATTGGGGATCATTTCAAAGGCATCCATGGGTTATTCATGGAATTAATTTAGATATGGGTGAATTTATATTTTAGTAAACTTGTCCAAATATATTAAAGGGGATGTGGACATGAGGTGAACATATTTATGGTGTATCCTTTGGGTTCTATTTGGGTTTCTTATGTATGAGAGATGTTCATTTTGGGATGAAGTTGAATTGTTTTTTGTTTTCATGGTGGAATCCATGAATTGAGGTAGTTGGATAGATTGAGGATTGGGTGTCCATGTGCACATGATTAGATAATTTGGAGGATTGGATTGTTTCTAGTTAGTCAAAGCTACTTCTGCCATGGAAATTCATTTTTGAAGATCTTCATGGGATGGTGCTATGTGAATTTGAACCAAAATTTATATCCATGTAGTCTTTTAAAAGGATACTAGAAATATATTATTTCATTCCATGTCATGTTTGAAATAGGTTGTTCTTCTTCCACTGATTTGAGATGCATTATGTTACTATATTAGTTTTATGTCCTTATGGATAATCCTTTTTGGTGGTTCTTTCTTCATGGATTTGAAATGGTTGTTTTGTTATTGTTGGAGGATGGTGTAACTTTATCATTTACTTTGTTGGTTAGTAGAAATGAATTTGTTTTCATTATGTTAAATTTTATATCTTTTCATATTTATTGAAACGTATTTTAGATTAATTATAAATTATGGGGAGATCTATGCTATGTGTCCACTTTATAGAGTATCGAGATGGATGGTTGTGACCATGACCATGTTTTTTGTGTTGATATTTGAGTATTTGTTCCATTTTTTTGGAAGAATAATGATTTTTATAGTGTTTCATTCTTTCAGGTGTCTTTTCTTGTTTCACCTTCCATCACGCTAATTGTGTTTGGGTGTAGTGTTTTTTAATTTGATTGATTATACCATTGTAAATGACATTATGAAGAAGAAATTGGAATAATGGGGTGAATTATGGAACCCTCAGTTCATGATTTATATATTTAATTTTATATTATTTTTTTGTTTTTTAAAAAATTTGGCGTCTAGATTAATTTTTTGAAATTTTGGAAAATATTACTTGATGAACGGTTTAGTGGATAATTTAATGTTACCATTATATAGGGAAAATTGTCAGTTTTTTTCATGGTTTTCTTAGGTAGTGCATGCTTGGGTCTAAACAATATGAAACAAAGTAGAAACATGTGAGTCCATTTTTTAAATTGATATCAATGCTTGAATGGAAATTGTTTAGTATAAACTATATGAAAATGTGAAAGTGGGCATATAGTATTAAAAGTGTGTTTTTCACAATTGGTACACGGTTTGGTAATGTTGTGGAACAACCATGTGAGTATCCAATGAGTCTCCTATTAAACCCACAAAATTATCATAGGTTATACCTAACGGTGTGGGTAAATTGTGTGGCACACCTAGTTTCATTATCACCTGAAATTATAAAAATTACACCATTAAACTTTTATGTAATAATCCACCTATTCCCCTCCACAAATTTTAACAATCTTGGAGGTTCATGGGGAGGTCCTCCCTTTATATCTTCTTAGAATTCATTGACGCCAATTTCATTTTCAAATGTATTTATTATGGTTTTACACCTAATTCAACCTCATATATTATCTCCTTCTCATTAACTCTTGGATATAATTTCATCACTGAACCATAATATCCATTGGGAATAAATTTTGAGTTTGGGATGACATTTTTTAGGGGGGATTTTGATTTATCAATTGTTGTGTATGATGTTTCAATAATCAATTTTGAATTCACCATCAGGATAATTCACTGTGAATTATTTTCCCTTAAAAAAATGTTGGTGTTTTTATGATTTTCATTTATATTACATGCTATGACATAATTTAATGTTTTAATTTTTTAATTCCAAATTATTTCAATATATATTACTTGAGTGAGGTTTAAAATAATTTTTAAATAGTTATAATACATTGTTTGGGATTTTTTTATTACATGTGTTTGATAATGTTTTTAGTAGATAGGTCAAAGAGATTTAAATGTTTCAAAGGGATATTTAAAACAAGATGATTTTGGAAGAATTATATTTATTTTTTATAAAGACATATTTTTTTAAAAAAGGGGTGTTTGTAGGAAACATAATTTTGTATGTCTTTTTAGTGTTACAGTGTTCTAATGTTTTTTAAATAGGAAATTGGTAATGTAAAAGAGGTTTATGGAACATGTTTATTTTTAAGTAAATTTATTTGTTTGAATTTAAAATGATGTAAAAGGTGTTGGAATTCCAAGTGTGTTTTCAAAGGATTGATTTTCACTATAGTAAAATGATTTATTTTGAAATTATAATTTCTAATATTATTGAGCCACATAATTTATGATCTATTTGTTTTAGATTGATACAATGTGAGGGATACTTATTATTTATGATTTTTAATTAATTTGAAAAGGAATTATTAATGTGATGTTGTTAGACGTGAGATGTGGTCAATTTCTTAAATTTTTATTTGTGTGATTATCTCATTTCATGTTGTTTATCACCACCATTTTTTTACATCGAGGGAAACCTAGGATTTTACCTAAGAGGTACAAATGTGTGTTACAATAGCTTAGTATTAATATCATAGTTAGTGACTTACGAATTTTATTCCCTCATAAGGGTTTTGTTTTGTAATTAGTGACCAAAAGGTGTAATTAGTGGCCATTTCCAGATTCCCACAGGAGACAAGTAATGATATTTGACCTATATAGAAAAATTCAAGTATCATTCATGTTTGATCCTAATGATATTCCCATGATGTTTAGATATATTTAAGGATAATTTTAGTGAACCAATAAAAATTTATTTTTTTGGCCCCTTTCTTTTGATTTGGTTTAAAAAATAATTTACTTATTTTTTGCTTATATTATTTTATCCCATTAATATATCAGTAATTTTTTATTTATACATTATATTTGATTATGGATTTGGTTACGTTCAAAATAATTTTAAAATGGTTTGGATGGTGTGGTTTTAAAAAACAATGTGATATTTATCATTAGAAAGGTATTTGAGAAATGGCTTGGGAAAAAAAGAATAATTTTTTATGAACTGAAATTCCATCCTTTGTATTTTTAAATAAATCATAGAGGAATATTTTGAGTTATTAATTAGGTTTAAAACTCTTATTTTAAATTTCTGAGCATATTTTTTTTCTTCAAAGGATTTATCCTGGTTTTGGAAAGAATGTTAAAAATTATGGTATTTGTTTTCTTTATTATCAATCATTTGAAAAAAAAATTCAAAAATTATTTTTAACAATTATTTTTTTTAAAAATTAACATAACTGCATATGCTCTAGTAAAATTATACTAGGCATGTATGACTCACCCCCTACATATTAATTATTGTGAATGTGTATCAATGATGCTTACTCTCAACTTACTTGATTCTAATCTCATTCATTATATTATCATTGGGATTGTTTTCTAATGTTTTGGGGTGTGGAGGGTGATCGTCGGTCACATGAAGGATCTATTATATCTTCTCAACTTCTACTTTATTTTTTAGATGTTGTATCAATAAACATCGACATTGTATATTTTTTTCACTTTCCATTATATCATCAACTTGTTTATCCAGTTGTATTGTATATATTGTATGGATGTTTCCATTAATATGAATTGTTTTATTTATTAATTATTAGTTTCAAACATTTTCCTATTTTATTATTCTAGTATGAAATCCTTTCTATGTTTGTATTTATTATCTCAAGACACTAGTTTTCAGCCCATTGGAATTGGGAATACTCTTATGGCCTTGTGCTAGGATTAATGTAGCGATGTTATGGGACATCCTAGGTATGATCATTATACATATGTTTATGGTATCCTATTATTATGTTTATTCTACATTTATATGTTATTCTCTATGTTTAAAATTCCATTGTTTATAATCATCTAGATATGATTTTTTAATTCTTTTATTATGTACCATGAATAGATTTCCATGGATTTTATGTGTGCATTTAAATATTAGGATGTTATGTATAATCTTTTATAGTGATGAAATATATATGTATACATATTATGGGTTATCATATTTAAGACATTTATACCTCATGATACACACAACCATTTTTCCATCGAAATGTTTCTCCATAGTTACATCATTAAATGTCTTATTACAGTTTACCATGGGTTATACTTCATTTTTTATAGATATATAACAATATTCCATGGAATAAATGGATCAATACAATTTTCAAAATACTTAAAATAGTTTCATATACATTTAATAGGATCTCATAGGATTCAATATGGTTCCATATCATATTTCTAATGATTTTACTGAAATGTTTTAAACATAGAGTATTGTTTTTCAATCCATATATAAACATTATGTTGGTAGATCTTAGATAATATTATAATAACAAATTAAAATAAAAATAATATTTAAAAATTATGAAATGAAAATAAGTATATCGAGGGGATATTTAAACACTTATTAAATCTATGGGCTCTTCAATATTTTCTCTATTCCATTTACCATCTGTTCGAAACTTCACACTAATAATAATAAGTGTGTAAACTTATTTGAAATCCTTCACAAAGAATTTATTAACTAATTAAATGGAAGTTTTTTAATGAGATTGAAAAATATAATAATTATTTTTCTTTATTTTCAATCGTTGTAAATTTTTTATCTCACTAAATTTTGTTATTTTAAATTATCATTCATTTGGTTAATAAAATCCATAGAAATGAACTCCTCATATCAAGAAAAAACATGTCATCAAAATAAATAACTAAAATCAGGGTTCTTATATTCATTTTTACAAGTAGATATTATTTTAGGCATTGATTTATTTGAATTTCATTTTATTTGACAAGTTTTTCATCATATAATACAAGGAACTCAGTAATTATTTTAGGGTATATATATATCCTTATTTAAAATAGACACCTTTGTAAAACTTTTATCAAGGATATAACCATTAGTTCTTTAAATGTAGATTTAATCATCAAATTTTCAATTTAATAATTATTATTTTTCATAATTTTGATTAATATTTTATTTAATTTGAATAATAGTACTAAAAATACTTTCATGGACTTGTGCCCTGCAATAGTGGAACATATTTATTCAAATTAAATGCTTTAAAATTGAGAAGAAAAACTAAATAATAGTTTTAACATATTTACTAAAGATGACAATTTTTAATTTAGTTTTACCATGATAAATAACACAATTACATTGATGTTTCCCTTGTTTTGTCTTTGGACTATACCCCAATTCAAATTTTTCTCAGTATGGTAAATCTAATCATTCATATCACACACCCATTATTTGTGTTGATTAAATTCATCATCTGAACTAGTACTCAATTATGAATTTATTGTTTTATATGTTATTATCCTATATATGATTATTGAATATTTAATGAGTCATTTTAAAAAATTTTATTTAATATATTAATTATTACTAATTTAAGTATTAGCTTTTCAATCTTTAGAATCTTTGTCAGGATAATTCGTAGAATTTTATAAATAATTCTTCCCTAAATTCCCATCATCACTAAAGATATTTTTCATTCACTATAATATTATTATCAATTATTTGGAAATCATAATAGTCAAATATTTTTTCATTACCTTAAAGTATAATTTATATATACTACTACATGAGAGATATCCTATGAAGATGGTTTCATTATCCTTATCTTTATACTTTCTAATGTTTTTATGTTTATATTTAGTTTGGTAGTGAATTATAAAATATCAAAAACATATCATCAATGGATTATTATTGTACAACTTATCATAGGATATCCTCTCAGACATTTTCCCAAAATAGGCATCTATTCTAAATGTGAATTTCAATCGATAATACCTTTTTCATTTTTTTGAGATTTGATATCCAACTAACATTGTTCTTTTGATTTTAACTTGGATTATAAATTTCATTTGAGTTAAGCTTCATAAACATATAATTTTTCATCCTTTCATATTTCTAAATTAATATAATGAAGTAATAATATAATTTATATCAGTTATGCCCCATATAAAAACACATATTTTAATGAATTAATTTCAACCACCCATGGAAATGAATTTACAATTTTAAAAAATCCATATACTATATCAATATTTTAAGAAGCTTGTTGAATTATTAATATTTATATTTTCATCTTAGGAATGTATTTCATAAATTACTCCATGATAATTTTTAACCTTATTATTTTTCCAAGTGAACTAATTTATATAAATCACAATTTATTCTCATAACTGTTATTGAAAATAACTTGAATTTCAATTTTTGAAAATTTGAAATAGATTTCCATTTATTATATCTCATATTGTGACTGTTTTTATATATATTATAGATATTAATATTTCAATTGATATTCTAAAATGATTATTCAATACCAACATCACATAATTAGAGAACACTTTATACAGTGTGCATTAACTCAATAGAAAATAATATTTAACTATAATTGTTGAGGTTCAATTAATGTAGTTATAACACTAATAATTTTCAAAGAATTATTATTTAAAAAATTAATTTAACATATATTATTATTCCCCATGTTCATCATATTGTTTTAATATCTTGTCATATGTATAAAAATAACCATTAATTATCGACATATTATATTTATTGGGTTAATTTATTGAAATTATGTTTACCAATAACTTATTATTTAATTTTTTCCAATAACTATATATTGAATCACTTCAAAATACAACTGACATAATTTTAATAAAATTTAAAAATAATTAAATTTTGTATCACATATTCTACATACTTCATTGAGAGAATCACATCCTTTTTGAGTCTTCAAAATTTTATTCTTCATTATACCAGTTCATTATATATTTATTTATTAACTCCTCTTATTAAAGTATATATTCATTGATTATTTAATATTTATTCTATTCATAAAAGATATATTGTACTAAAAAATGTATTTTTATCCATATTCTCAACAACACCAATAATACCCATTAAATTAAGATTTTTTCTTTCTGGATACATGTTTTATCTAATAAAACTGGGTAATTTTTTTGAGGTATTATGAATCATATGATACACTATAATTGAGTAAATGAATTTATAGACTTATTTTTGATGTTATTTAATATATATAATTTTTTCTCCACTCTTATCAACCCATATATTTCTAAATATTTATTTATGTCTTCCACTATACACTAAAATAGATTTAAGATTTTGTTTAAATTAAATATTATTATTTACAAGCGTTTTATTATATTTGGAGGAGTATATTTCTTACAAAATAAAACAGTCCATTATTTCCCATATATAAATACCATTAAAATAAATCACTTTCGTCTATATTTTTAGTTAAATTTACTCTTTACTTAGAAACGTTGGATTATTCCAAACTGAAATCTAATGTTTATTCAAAATCAAAACCCTCTTTTTTAAGAGTCTTTTTTCACTAGATGTTCGTTGATTTTATCAACATTAGTTTTTTTAATCAGAAAAAAAATCATCTTTAATATCATTTTCCCACTAATTTTAAAAAAATTAATTTAAATTTTCACATTTATCAAGAAATTCTATCCAACTTATCCTAAAATTCTACTTCACCACACTTTTATTTTTAACCTCTTTAAGGAATATGGATCTCCTTTTTTTCATTTTAATTTTGATTTATTCATACATAAATTTTAGAGCCAATATTATACCCTAAGTTTTATAATATATTTATATTTATCTTTAATAAATGTAATGTGTTTGGTAGGTTATTGTACATGTAATACTGAGTTCAAAAAAACCATGATATACTATCGAATTATAATAATTTAATGTAACACTTATCAACTAGACATTGAAATGGATTTTATGAATAAGGAATATTAATTTATGGATTTTTTTAAAATATTTATCAAATGAATATATTTGTTTTCAATTTATTTCAAAACAAAATAAAATCATTTGAATGTATAAAAGAGATGATTTTTTTGAAATTTGTTTGATGGAGGCAATGTGCCTTTAAAAAAATTAAATTAATCACTATTTATGAATGGTTATAATAATATGTATATGTTTTATATTCAATAATATATTTTAATATTCATTTTATTTTTTTCTAGGTAAATAATGAATTTAAATCTGTTTAATGCTTCAAAATGTATTTTTCTAAAAATAGCTGATGTCATATTAAAAATATTTTATAATTAATTTCTAAAACATATATAAATTGAAACATGTAAGAAGGATCCTATATTTTGGATCTTAAAAAAAATAATATTTTGAAATTATTTATTTTGTGGAAATAGTTATTGAAATAAGTGATAAAATATTCACAAAACAATAGCAACATAAAATTACTAATGAATGAGAAGAAGATCATAAGACATGGTGATTTTTATTTTTTTGGAAATTATAACTATGTATAATGAGGTGTAGTAATATCACATTGATTATTAGAAGAATTATTGTGAAAATTCAAAGTTTTAGACACAGAAAAACCCTAGCATGAATGAGTTCAAAAATAAGATGACGCAACTGTGCCACCAATGGCATAGCAGGTCCAATATGCTAGAGTGACTGATAGATGAAAGTTTTTGGAGTTAAAATAATCATGTCAATGTCTATACTCCTATAGTTTCATGCAAAATTTTATATATATTGGTCAAGTATTATTTTTCCTAACTTTATCCAATCTGATTAGGTTATACCGTTCCAATAATCTCCCTCTTGGATCCAGTTATTATTTGTTTACCTTCTATAATTCTATTATCGTACATAACTTAATTAATTTGAGATTATCCTATTCCTTACTAACCATTACATGATTCCATTAAAAGATAATATTTCATGATTACTATTCATGAAATTCTAGCTTTTCCTTTTCTATACTCCCATTGTGTTCTCCAATATTCTACCTCTAATCCAACATTCATCAGTAGAAACCAACAATATAATAGTAGTGCGTCAACTTATTTATCACCATCAGGTTTATTAATATGTATGTTGGAATTTTGGTTCCACACATAATCTACAATATTAGAAACCCATCCTATAAGAATCCTCTGATAAAATGGTTTTTCATGTAAAAAACTCTTAATCATGGAATGAAATACTGGGTTCTTTTCAAGATGTATGGAACTTTTACTTACAGAGTGTAATAATTTTTCCCCTCTCTTTATACAAATCTCATCCAATATGTTCCTTAGTAAAGAAATATACTTCCTATGTTATGTTAGAATAATAAATTATGCCACAGTGGTGGATAAAGACACCGCCATTTGTAATTGAGATATCAAGATTAATACAAATCCTCCAAAGGTAAATACATAACACATGGTACTCCTTATATTGTCAACATCACCTCCAAGGTTTTCATACACATACCCCTAACTAGAAATTACTTTATAAATGAACAAATAAAATATATTTTTTTTCATTTATGTCTCTCAATGTACACTTCAAAGATTCCCAATGCGTATGTTCATGATAATCTATGTGCCTACTCACAAATCTCACCATACGATCAATATTAGATTGAGTACAGACTACAGAATACATTATACTTAAAACATTTTCTATATATAAAATATTATTAATGTACTAAACCTCCTCTAGAATCTTCAGTGCTTTCTCCATTGATAGTTTGAAATGGATTTTCAGGGGAATAGAAACTAGCATGTCTTCTATTAAAATTAACTAGCTCATAACATTTCCAATGTAATAAATTTGTGATAACACTGACGGTTCAATGGTGTGGTCCAATTTAATATTCATCCCCAAAATCATTCTAGATTTTCTAATATCTTTCATCTCAAACTCTTCAACTAGCTACCCTTTCATCTTATCAATTCTATACATAAATAATCCTAAAATAATTATTTCATCAATATATAGATGAAATATAATGTATCCATCACCAAAAGAGGTTATATAACAATATTGATCCACAAATCATAGTTTTTTAATGATTTTTTTACTCAATAATGAATACTTTTATTTGTTACACTAATTGGGTGCTTGATTTAACCAATATAAGATCTTCTAGATAATTAAAATAATGTATTACTTATTTGATTTAACATATACCAATGTATATAAAATATAAATGTTCTCCTCCAAATATCTATAATGGAATGCTATCTTTACATCTAGTAGCATGGGATGTAATTATTATGATGAAATAATATAGATAACTTCCAGGATAGTTGTAATATTCACTATATATGAGATAATCATAGGAAAGTCCACACCTTCATTTTATAGTAATACTTTCGCCACCATCCATTCCATATACCACCTATTAACATCAAATTATTCATTGATAAAGTACACCCATTTATTTTTCAATGATTTCTTTCATTGTGACAATGGTTTTATCTCCTAAGTGTTCTGATCATGAAATTAAGAAATATCCTCCTTTATATCCATATCTCACTTGTTTAACTCCTTCATTTACATTGCTTCATCAAAAAATTATGACTCTTTACCATTAGTGAATAATATATAATGTAAGGATGATTAATACCTTAATATGATCCATCATACCCTTTTTGATATACTGAACTCAAATTGAGAATAATGATCCTCCATTTCTAGTGGCTCATGAATAGGCACACATTCAAGATCAATATGTTCATGGAACATTGATTATGTATTCCCAATATCAATTTTTGCTGCATGACAATCCTTTCTAATGAAATTTAAATTAAATATCATGTTCTAGATTCTTATGATCATTTTTTATTATCATACCAAAATTAATAACAAAAACACTCAACACCATAGAAAATATGTAAATAGGATTTGGACATATAAATATTCATTTTCCATATATTATATTCTTTACCTAAATATTCCAAATAGCTAAAGGCTCGTAACTGTTAGAGGCATGTTTCATTTATTTACTAGAGCTCCTATAATATCAATTCTTCATTTGGTATAGATAGACTCTATTTGAGGAGATATGCAACCATGTTTACTGCATCTACCCATAAATTATTGAGTAACCCTGAGTGGGTAGTAAGTATTATGGAACAATAATTTTATATACTATTCATCCTTTCAATTGTGTCATTTTTTATGGTGTACCCAAACAGGTCTTATCCCATATAATTCTATTATTAGAATAGAATTCACTAAACTCATGATGGCTATACTATCATAAATTTTCATACCTCAAACACTTTATCATTGATCATAAATCATTCTTCACTATCGTCTTCCACTTTTGAATAAAGTTAAACACATCATATTTCTTATAAAGAAACCATTCCAACTATATTGATTAATCAATTTATGTCACATAATATTATGACACTCTATGTGATTGTATTGGTGAAGACTCCCAAAGAGAAGTGAAAACCATCTCTAGATTCATAGTCTTTAGTGTTCTAACTCTTTTAAAAAAGAATGCATTCTTCTAATTTGAAAAAAAATATCACATAATCCAACATCTAATAACTTCAACTATGGTAGAATTATTTTTTTCCAACAACATCATCCCCTTATCAGTAATTTTTCCAAGCCTTTAGCGACATAATGTTAAAAGCCTAATTGAATTTATTTATCCAAGCATGTACATGCTTGTTTCTCTCTTATTGTAAAGGGTCCCATTATTTACTCCTCGAGCTCATACTATATATCATATAGTAATATTTCATTCACCACCAGTGGACATGGTAATAAAAAAAGCATCATAATGCTACCAAAAAAATAAATTTTCTTCTTAATCCAAGGATATACCATTCATTTTCCAAAATGAAAAAAATACTACTATTTGTCTTGATCCATGCATCACCCATCCCATAATATATAAGGAAAAGTTATCCACAAATTGATCCTTTCCAAAATTGACGAGGAAATTTTTTTTTTCCGAAAACCCTTCAACAAAGTAAAATGGAGAAATTACAATGAATAAAAAATCAAAGACTCTATAGGGATATCTATGTTTATAAAAAATTCATCACCAGTTCCATTAGCCATTATATTGTCTCTATTGGTTTTAAGAACCTTAATGTTTTCTCTAAAGTCCTTCTATATGTGTCTATTCTTAAAAAAATTACAACAGAGAGGATTATATCCTTGTTTATGGTATCCACTCATTCATTTTCAATTTTTATCATCCTTTGATATTATATCATTGTTTATATCTACAAATTCCTTCCACATTTAGAGTTGAACCATAAGATCTATCTGATTATCTTCTTCAAATATCCTCACTGAAGATCAAGTCTTGCATACCCTTTAGAATTAGATTTATATTCTTCATAGAACAACTCATGAGTGTTACATCCACTTACCAACTTTTAGGTAATTAACAATGAAAATATGGGGATCACACCTTGTCATTGAGTGTAATTTCCACTGATATCAACTAACTTTTTATGAAATTGAATTTATTTATATGATCAATTACAATCATCCCTTAAATAATTTTTAAATCGAAAAATTATCACATCAGATAAAAGTTTTTCAACAAAGAAGTCTTCTAATATGTATTCAAAATATATTTAATTAACTCAACATTCATATTATCCTATATGATTTTTAATTCCACATTTTTGGGAAAAATAGGGTGCAAAAAAATTAAAACATTTCCATCATATAGATTCCACTATGTCTTCTCCTTATCAACTAGTTTTCTCCCACATGTGGTAAATAAATAATTTAATAATAAATATAATCCTTGATATTTATCTTATATTTAATAAAAATAGTTTTGTAGAAGTAATATATCTTTATGTTTCCTTATTCCATAGCCAATTTTTAAATTTTATAAACCCAAAACATGATCTTACAGACTGTATATGGGGTACATTTTATTATAGAAACTCTTGGAGAAATAAGACACAAATGATTTTTAAAAGAAGAGTAAAAGGGGAATATAATGATAAGAATATAATTGGATACAATGATTTACATTGATTAGGAAATTATACTATGTTCATGGAGAGGTATAAATGTATCTATGATCAAAAGTAGAATAACATGGAAATTTCAAAGATCAAAACATAAAAAAGAAATCTTAGCTCAAACGAGATCATAAAAATTGTGATGAAATTATCCCAAAAACTGAAAAATAAGTCCATTATGATATAATGAACACTTAATGGAAGTCTATGGTGATTTAATTACCATGTAAAAGTTTTCACTACTAAAATACCTTGTCAGTATCACTTTGTCAATTCTACTACAATGATATTTGTAATATATTAAGTATTCTAGGCTGACATCAATTATCCCAGCTTCATAAAAATTGATTGGGCTATGAAATTCCAAAATGGTAAACTTGATTGTTGTTTACCATGGATAAAAACTTTTTTAATGATTTTTGTTACCATAGTATGTATTAAAATTGGTTACGAGGGATAAAAGTAAAATGATAAGGGTAAACATTCCCAAAAAACATTTGTAGATCATATTTTTTGGTATATATTGAAACAATATTATATAATATTTTACAATGTGTCATTATGGAGATATTTAAAATGATTAATACATTAATTTATTTTAATATATTAAAAAATACAATTTTTTACTCTCTGTCTATTATAAAAGAACACCACTTATCCTCTCTCCAATATAATTCATGAGACTATTAGTTTATCTAAGACCTATGAAAGTAAATTCATAACATCAATCCACAGGTTCTAGTGTCCTAGTTTGATCAAGATAAAAACCACATAACTTCTAAGGTTCAATCCAAAAAAGGATGTCAAAAGAAGTGGTATATCTCTTAACCATGTTTTTTAATTTTATTTCTTCTTACACCACCTTAAATTTTGTGGTAACCATGATGATATAAATAAATTACTATCATCCATTTACTATGATGTTATATTTTTGGGTTTTTACTTTTTTTGATATCATTCTCCATCAAATGAAAAATAAAATAATTGTTTATGAATACATGCAGACTCACACCTCATGATGTGAAAATCCAACCCTATTCGACCTCGAATGGGTGAACCAAGATGATCAGCAGCATGGAACAAAGGGTGTTCTCGATCCCCATGGTTTGGAAACTATATTCAGGCATCAAAAAAAAGAGGGAATGATTTTTCCCAAAAATAATTAAATAAACCGAACAATGGAAAAATAAATATGGAAGACTAATATATATATATATATATATATATATTTGAAAATTTAACATCTTTTACAAAGCTAAAGGTACTAAAAAAATTTCAAAACCCAAAAAACCTGTCTACAATGACACCACCATATGACCACTAGGGTCACCCTTTGATACCAACACCGACAATCACCGACGGTGATTGATACCAAGCTGAAACCTGCACATAAATCTAAAAATAGAAAGAAATATAGGTGTGAGTATTTAAACTTAGTTTTTTCACCCACACAATCTATTCCAAATGAACTTTCGTTAAAATAAAAGAAAAAATAACTTCAAATATGAAATAAAATATATGAAAGTAAGATTTTTCTACAAATTTTCTAATTTAAAACCAAACACATTCTATTTCCCAATTCATTTCCAAAGTAAAAGTACTTCTCTAGGAAGTAAGCATTTACACTTTCAATAAGTAATGTGATGCATTTATTTTCAAACTAGAATAAGATTTTATATAACATTAAAAGAGAAAATTTTTCCCTATAAACACTAGAATTCCAATTTATCATTTTTTGAAAGAAGATAGACTACCTGAGGAAGAAGAAAAAAATATACATTAAGGGAAATGAAAAAAAATCACATAAGATTAGTCCACCAATCAGGCAACACAATCATCCATCATAAGTAAACAAGTGCCAATAATCATTAAAGGAACCTAAAGTATCGTGAATAATCCAAAACATAATAAAAAAATTTGACTCATCTAGGAAATAATAACTCACTCGATGACATAAAAAACCCTTAAAACACCTAGTCATACCCCATATAGTAATGATATATGGGAAAATTACCATAATATTAACATCAAATATCCATCATTTACGAAAAAGTAGCTAGTACTTAACTGAACTAAAGTGTCAAACATTATCATAAAATTCACTAGTTATGCCAGGTTATCCATTTAAATAGTATATAAGAGGATGATCCACCCAATTCCAACCGATCATCTAGTCACAAACTCATATA
This sequence comes from Viscum album, assembly GCA_963277665.1. Classification (NCBI taxonomy): domain Eukaryota; kingdom Viridiplantae; phylum Streptophyta; class Magnoliopsida; order Santalales; family Viscaceae; genus Viscum; species Viscum album. The sequence continues at coordinate 2,028,084,055 of OY728164.1, forward strand.
TATTAATTCACACAGCATGCACCACCCGGGTCACCCCTAGGGTCAATCTCTTTCCATAATACACATTGGTCCCAATGAAGTCCATTACTAAGATCTTATATTCCATATAATGTAAATGGGTCACAAGGATTTCATAAGGAGGACATAAAACCCATTCAATAGTCCTATAATCAAGGAAATATGATTTTCCATGGATGGTTTTCATGAAAAAACACTGTCATCATTTTTAATAAATTGAAAAATGTGCCTCAAGAATGATTCACATAACCATAATTTTAAAAGAATCAAATCCAAATTTATAAAACATTAAAAATACAACAATTAACATTTAATAATATATTTTTAAAATCCCTTATTAACAAACATGTTACATTTCCAAACCAAAACCATTCTATCAAAATCCTTTCAAAAAGGGCCACACATCACCAACACATGCCATAACTTTTCAGAAGCCTAGTGCACATTTCATTTAAATTCAAAACCAAATTGACACTCCATTAAATGGACCCAAAACATCATTTCACACATTATAAATATGTCTACAAAGCCAAACAAATTTTTATATATCACAATGAACATGAAAAATCAAATCGGGAATTTAATCAAACACTTGGTGTGTGGTATTTAAAAAATTATGTTGTTCATCTGTAACATCCCAGGTAAATAAAGAATAAAGAATTTTCATATTTATTAATATTTACGAATTAAATATTAATTTTATTTTAAAGGGGTTGCTATGTTCGATAGCGTACCCGATACGCAACGATGAGTTTCTTTGAAACTTACGTAGCACACTAGTAATAAAATAATATTATTTTAAATGTTAGTTAACAAGTAGCCGTTGTAATGGCGGGAATGCATAGAAATAACTAAAATATGATTAGATATGTTTTTAAATGTTTATACATTTACCCAATAAAAGATAAAGGCTTAAAATACGGAAAGAGTTCAATTTTAGGCATTTATACTCTAATTTTCACGAAAGGTCCACTTATCACCTTTTGATGGAGAACCGTCATTAAATATAGTTTTGATCACTCTTATACTTTATTTTGGACCAAATATAACTCTTCTTTAGAATCGGGACATCAAAATTTACTTTGTGTAAATTTTTGGTACCTTTCTGATAAAGTTCATTTTTTTATGAATAGTGTAAAATGTTGTATTTTAATTCAAAACCTCTTTTTAATCTAAATTATTTATATGATTAGATTATTATTTTAATTGGTTTTAAAGTGAAATTAGAAAATATTTTTACCAGTTAATCCAATGGTGGTCATTGGAATCAATTTCACTTTGAAATTGGACTTAAACTGGTGTCAATCTTTTGATACTTATTGTTTCACAAAAACACGCTATTTGTCATGACAGCGGGAATTAATTATTAAATTAATTAATTTGACTTATATGTTTTGAATTTTGTAAAATGGACTTCATTTTTGAATTCGGAATATCAAATATAGCTTAGGGTGATTTTTTGGTAATTTTCTGAAAAACTTCAATTTTTGATGAATAGTGAAACCACTAAGTGGTAATCAAGCAAACTGATTTTTCAGTTAAATGAAAGTTTACCACTAATGTGTATTGAATTTTGAAAATCCGACATACATGGTTTTCATTAAGAAGTAAAATGTGGTTCAATGAGATTGTAATAATTTTTTGGTGAATAGTAACTTATTAAGTTCTTAATCGCGATTAGAGGTAATTAGTGCAGTTTAAGGTAAAAATGATATTATAAGAATGTGAAAACACCATGACACTTTTCCTACACCTATTGGGTGAGTAATGGCCGATCAAGACAAGCCATGAGCCAACTTTGGGACCCCATGGAGCCACTTTAGTTGGAAAATGACATTAATATATTTTTATTTAATGTTAAAGTGAAAATGACACTAACATATATTGTTTTACTAAAATAATTTTTAAGTAGGGTTACACAAGTCCAAATTTTGATTATAAATAGTCATTGGAAAGATAAAAAGATTTACTACATCATAGTATTTGTTTTATAATTTTTATACATTAAATAAAATAAATTATTTATGACATAATAATGATGCAGCGATGACATCATTATTTGACGATTTAAATAAAATAGAAAGATAATGAAAAATCTATAAACTACACATGTCCAAAACTTATTGGATGAGTGGATTTCGAAGCCTTATCACCTTAGCCACTAATTATATCAATGTGGGACCTTTTAAAACCGAAACACATTTTCAAATAAAGTAATATTTCTTTACTTTCCAAAAGTGCCCCTCCTCCCCTCTTATAAAAGGCCCCCACCTCTACCTCATTTCACACACTCCTCAAGCCTTTGGCTCGGAACAACCCTACCCATTTACTCTCTCCACATCCCTCTCCTCATCCTAGAGTATTCCCTTTGGGAAGAATCTTTTCAAAGGAATCCTTTAGGCTCAAATCAAAAGGAGTTACACTTTTAAAGGTAATTTATTCTCTCTGGTTCATTTGTTTTATTTTGATTCTCCAACCCTCTAAACTATTTTTATTTACTTCTTTTGTAACAACACCAGTATCTTAAATATACTAGGATGTTGTTATAAGATTTATTCGAGCTACACTCTCACACAACTACATCAAATGGTTAAAGAACATACGGTTTCCGTGGATGGCGAAATTCTGCCTCCCGAAACGATGATTGTTCAATACTCATTTAACACCTTCAAGGGTGGCCATTCTGATGTCACTATTTTTATATATGATATATAATATGTTTGTTTTTTCTTTAAGCTTCTGTATTTTTCATTTTGGGCATACCTTAATGGTTTCCATTATGGGTAAACACGATATCTTCATTTAAGGAAGTGCGGACTACCGCCCCCTCAAAGTGATGTGATTCGTTAATGCCATATGTGGGACGTGTAAAGGATGTATTTAAAGTTATTATATATGATGTTATACTGGAATTATAATATACCTCTATATCATTATTATTTCTTTCCATTAAAGTATGAGATAGAAATGAAAGTAGCGTTCATGCGTACGTACGGCTTACAGTCTCCATGAACGGTGCATTTCATTTCTTATCCCCAAATGTAATGTACTATTAAAATTACATGTATATAATGTATATATATAATTAATGATATATCTAAATGATGAATATAATTCTGGAATTAAAATATACATACCTCTCATTTAGTTTTAATTCCACTAATATGACAATGAAATGAAAGTAGCGTTCATGCGTACGTACGGCTTACCGTCTCCATGAACGGTGCATTTCATTTCTTACCTCTAAATGATTATGTAATATTATACATACATGTATATACTGGATATATATGATATATATGATATCCAAATCAGGAATTTCATTCTGGATATAAAGAACTTTTGACCACACGAACAACATGTAATTGTAAGAAGTCAACTTTCGACTTAAGAACCAAATATTGACAAAACAAACATTATTAACTTAAATGGTTACATAATGTTTATAACATGGCAATAAGTGATATAAAAGGAATAATGAACTTTAAAAAGGTTCTTAATCAAGTGTAAATTAACTCAAGTTTGTTATTCAGGACGTTAAAGAACGATCGAGTCAAGTTGGACCTGAGGTAAGGGACTTCGTCTCAATCTCCTTTCATTGAGGCATATTTCGTTTTATACACAACTTTCTTTTATACGGTGTATAAACCCTTTGACTTTTACTTTTATAAAAAACGAATCTTTTTCTACAAAGCGTTTTACTAAACGACAAAAAGGAATGTTTTTTTTAACGTACGCGGTGACAATGACCTTTTCCGCCGCCGCGAGTATTATTTGGTCTTTGGCTTCCTCAACAAGCCGTAATGATTTTAAAATAAAATAAATACCATATACTCTTTTATGTATTTTGGGTATTGAAAATGGTTTTGATAAAGGATTCTATTATGTCAATATATTTATGATATATTGTGATTGAAATGTGGAAATGTTTTCATTCCTTTATATTGGTTTTATGTTTTATGATTTTATATTGGTACTTGGACATTTTAACGGGTGGTTACGTTATAAACCATATGACGGGTGGTGCCGTGAATACCAGGACGAGTGGTTACGTTATAACCTCCAATGCATTGGGTATGGAAGTCGGCCTTATGGCTATTCCATTAAGTATGTATGGAAATTGGCTGTATGGCTATTCCATTAAATGATATGTGTGGAAGTCGACCGTATGGTTATTCCACTTAAGTATGTTTATGTCCCGAGTTACCTTTATATATGTTATGTGTTCTTTATATGGGTTTTATGGTAATAATTTGGTTACAAAAAGGTAAGTAATGATAATTTATTCAGTGAAGAGTTTTACTACTTCATGAAGGTGAAGGTATTACTTTGATAGAGTATACATGGTTTACTTGATTTTGAAAAACTAACAGTTTTCATTCTTTGTGTATCCCTTACTGAGCTTTTTATGCTCACCCCAAGTTTTTTTGAAATGTTTTTCACAGGACTTAATGTGGAATAAGGTCAAGGATGGGATCAAGGGAATTTCATGCTATATAAAACATGGAACTAGACATGTTTCTTTCAAGAGTTTTTTTTATTATGGAAACTTAGTATAAGTGACTACTTTGTAATCTTTTGAGATGTAATAGTTATATTATAATTCTCTAAAACTCTAAACCTGAAAAGATCCTCAACATGAATTATTCATTTAATTCAATATTAAGTAAGGTTTAAGGCTAGGGCCTTATATCATCACATTATTAGAGAAAAACCATTATTTTGAACACCAAAAAATAAATTCAAGGATTATACATAATTCTTCATCATATAAGAGAAGTTTCAAAATAATGAAATAATATATTCTTAAACAGAAAAGGAATGTACAAATGGAAACCAACCTCAATCCACATGCGCTTCAACAACACAACCCCAAAAACACACCACGAAGGTTCAACAAGATAGTATATATCCAAGATAACGCTAAAAAACAAAACCTCAAATGTAAATCATGGGTAAAATTGGAACCGTAGGTCCTAGATACCATAATAGAAGAGTAACTCTCTAGAAAATAGAAGAAGAGATAAGAGGGGGTATATGCGAAGATATTATCTTGTGAAATATAAACCCAAACTTAAAGAAAAAAATTAGATCTACCATGGATAGAGGAGTGAAATATTGGAGAAGAATGGATGAGCCACCTTTGGGTTGTACAAACTAGGGGAGAATAAAATGATAATTTTGGGTATAAATCCTAAAAGGTGTAGGGTTGAGCTTTCACAAATTTTTAGATTTGGGAAGTTCAAAAGTTTTTGAAACATGATTTACCAAACTATGTTCCAACTCTGTGCACCATACCTGACACTCCATGGAACCCACATGGCTTGGATGCACCATTTCAATAAATTCCTCCAACTGCGCCAAAATCCACTATCTAGAGATAAAACCTCCCCACACACTATCTACATGGTTTTTCGAACCATAAATGGGCCATACGTACTTTCCTAGAAGAATCCCAATGTCGACATGGTTTCCTGGAGCATGCCACACAGTTTTCCAAAATCGTTCGTTGACAATGAAGAAATGAAAAACACCCTGAGACTGAAACATTAAACCAAGAAATCAAAAAACAGGAGACCAAAACCCAAGATTGAAAGGAGAACCAGATCATAGTTCAAAAAAAAATATAGGTGTGTAAATTCTCCCCACTATTAATGTTTTCTGGCCAAAACCCCCCCAACAACTTCATGTTTATTGATCAAAGGCAAAGGATTTCTATGACCATATAGTCCAACCTCTTGATAAAAAAACTCAACCACTACCCCTCATAACATACACCTCTTTCTAAATAAATCAATAAACTTAAACTATTTCCCAAGATAAAATAGGAAAATTAATCCACAATATCCATAATCAATCTTAGAAGAGGATCGTTGGAAATTCTCAAATGAATCCCAATGATCACCCAACATGATGAAATAATGAATAGATAACATAAAAATAATCCACTTCATGCAATAATAACATTCAAAATTAATCCACATTCCCAAGAAGAAGGTCTATAATGGACTCACCTCATTAGAAAAAAAACTAGAACCAAACAACATTAAGAGAATACTAAACAAGACCTGTGATGGGTCTCCCTATAATTATAGACCAACTAGAAAAAACAAATAAAGAAGGATAAAACAAGAACATTTCAACACTGGCCAACCAACCCCACCACAATGGGTCCTTCTAAAAATTACATATGACAAGAAGAAATTAAACCCTGATAAAGAAAACTACAATAGATAACCTTAAACTGTCTCCATTCTCGCACTAAAGATAAGAGAAAACCAAGGTCCCAAAAACTTCAATAATGTATTACTACGCGTGAGATTAAATCTAGGTACTATGGGTAGATCCCATATTTTTAGATCCTCTCCTAACTCACATTTGGAAGATAATAATATGTGATCACCAGGATAAGAATTATAAGGATACACATGGGATACAACACCTCCATTTACAATGGAGTAAGATTCAGAGTTTCCAAAATAATAACACTCATAAATTAAAACATGTTTTCATTGGAGATCCTTAACATCCCCTTACCTGACAAGAAAAATAGAACATCACTGGTCAAAACTACCATAACAGGAAAAAATATTACAATAGAAATAGGTATTAAACCAAGCCCAAAAAGAACACTCCTTCTGTGAACTGGGTCCACATCGCTTCCTGGAAATATTCTGATCAAACTATTGGAAGCGGACTAGAAACCCACAGTCATGATAGGTATTTAGTGCTCATAGACATGAAAAAATATTATGATATGAATTTCCACATTGATGACACAACACAATTCCACTCATAGATGAAGCTAATGAAAGTTATCAAGGAATTGTCATTCAAAAACCAACTCCAACACCTTTCGGCCACTTCCCACTTCCTTAGTAGAGTTCCCTTCACCACCTCTAGGAATAGAGGGAGATAAATACCTCAAACAACCTGAACATATTAGATTCCACATGAACAACTTGACTCATCACGATGGAAAAATAAGTAAGATTTCATTCTAACACCTTCGATTATAGATTAGGATAAAGCCCACACTCAGAATCCCAAGCCTTTGAGGAATTGACCACAAAATACACCAGATCATATGAAACTAGGCCTATAAAGTGACGATAGATCTATAATACAGACCAATAACCCAACTATAGACAATACTTCTCCATTCCCTTACTTACCCTTTTCATCTCAGAGAGGTATTGTAGGATAAACGAGTCCTGGAAGAACTCCCAAGTAATATCTTCACAAGGATTGTTCTGAGAAACTGACTTCCTCCACTTCTAAGGAAAAACTTCAATCATAAAGGTTGAAAACACAACCATCAATGATTTGGACATCTCTATAATGAAAAAGTTCCTTTATTTCCCCCATATCCACTCTTCCTCTTAGAGAGGATCTGATTGACCATAATAGAGAGGTGGGTTTAACTGCCAAAAATTCGGAATGAAATCCCTAGGTTTATTAACTAGAAATCCCTCTAATAGGGAACCACCTATAGATAAATCTTGAATATCAAAATAATATATATGGGGGAATACTGTAGGAAACAAAAAACTGAGAGCTTTATTAAAACCAACTAATCAACACATGTTCTCAAACTCAAAACACCACACAAACAACACTCCCCAAAATATGGGAGAACAAACCAAACAACATTGGTTTTGAAAACAATAAAAAATTTCCTCTTGAAAACACTTATAAAATAAAAAAACTTTGTAGGTTTCACACTCGCTAATGGAATTCCTTAGAGTCTCATCCACATACACATTCTTGTGACACCTTGGGAACCCATCAACGCATTCCATATTAGGAACTCATCCACCCACATCATCATCCAACTACTTTCCACACATATCCATGCATATGGGCACCCAAGGAGATTAAAAAGGTTAAATAATTCCATTTTCTATAAAAAGTATTCAACCTGTGTTTCCCGATCACAACCCACATCACATTTCAATATTTTTTAATACTTTCAAAAGATCACTAAATACCAAGTCAAAAACCATTTTCAAATTCAATGTTCCAAACTATTTCATCATGATAGAAAATAAAATCCCATGGATTTCCATCCAAAATCCATTTCATCACCTTCAAAACATTTTTAAAAAATTCAAAAAGTCCCCTTTTTCAAAAAAAAATATCTCATTCCATACAATGAATTTCGAAAAAACCCCATAAATCAGTTTACAAAAATAAATATTAAAATGAAATTTCCATACTTTAAAAAAACTATCCATTTCTATTTAAAGGTATATTTTTTTTGCAATTTCAAATTAGGTGTACCAAAAAAAATTCAAAATTTAAAGGAACTCAAATAAACAAACAAGGGAAACTAGTGTCGATGAGTGACTTGGCCATATGTTTGGATGACACATGCTAAACACACCACCATCAGAGAACGTATTCTAGGAAAATTTTCCTGGATCTTGATAGATTTATTAGTCTTTGAAATCTTAGGGACCATTAGACAAACTCTATTTTCATATAACAAAAACCAACCACCCCACAAGGAACAAATAGACCAAATAATACCGTAAATTCCATGGAAACTCAATTTTTATTCTTGATAGTGTTGGTTAGGTGCTCCCCCATACCTAAACCAAAATGTTTTGGTAATCCGACTCGATCTACCTTCAAATCCAAAAATAAAATAGGGTGATATAAAAGAAATACCCTCTAATGATGGACCTAATATAATATTATTCTTTCATGAATCATCCCAGGTCAACCCTGAAAAGGTCACCCAAGCTGATCCACAACATGGTCGAAAGTGTTTTACCGATCCCCTGAGCTGGAAACTAGTCTCAAGTAACAATAGTGAGATAAGAGGGAACAATTTCCCTAAATAATAATTAAATAAACTTAATAGAGGAAAAATAAACAAAAACTCCCAATATATATAAATATATATATCAATATCCAAAAGGAAAATATTTTTCAAACATGAATGATAAAAAAAGAAAAAAGAAAAAATCCAAATTAGCCTCACTACAATGACACCTTTATAAGACCCTAAGGGTCACTCTCTGATACTAAAACCAACCATCACCCATAAAGATGGATACAAAGATATTACTATCACCCAAGATTAAAAGAGGACAAACTATATGTGTTAGTATGAAAACTCAGTAGTTGGGAATGAAACATATATTTCCAATGAAATTATATTAAAATAAAAGAAACATAAACTTCATTTTTGAAACAAAAATATATGAAAGTAAGCTTTAACACGTTTTTTATTCTTTAAAACTAATCCTGGAGAATTTCTATTTTCATTTCAAAAATATATGTTCATCTCCAAGAATCTACTATTTATATTTTCAAGAAGGAACGTGATAATTTTATTTCAAAACCAGAACAAGATGACCTAAAAATTTTTGAAGAGAAAAAATTTCCCACAAACACTAGAGAACCAAGTTATCATTTTTATAAAGAAGTCACACTACTCAAGGAATAAGAAAAACATCTATTGAAGAAGGGAAATGGGAAAATACCAAAAAAATTTCTCTAACCAATAATGAAACACCATCATCCATCGTATGTAACCAAGTGCCAATAAACATGTGACGAAACTAAGAGATCATGAATAATGTAGAATATACTAATACATATTGAATTATCTCTGAAATAATTCCTAAATCAATGAAATCAAAATTCTCTAACACACTCAGACACACCCAACATGGTTCATACCGAGGGAAATAAGCCATAGTAATAATAATAAATATCCCCTACTATAGTCTAATGTATAGTGAGTAACCTAACTAGTAGAATAATAATTCTCAGAAAATTAAATATGTAGTTCAGGATCTCCATGTCTAGAGTATAGAATAGGGAGAGTGAACTGATTCCAACTGAGCATCTAATCACATACACTTATATAATAATTTACACAACAGGCATCACTAAGTCACCCAAATGGTTAATATATTTCCATAGTACTCATACGTCACAATGGATTCTATACAAAGGATATCCCATTCCATTAAATGTAAATGTGTCACATGAATTCCATAATCAGTACAACCCACCCATTAAATATTTATATAATCAAAGATAAATGATTTTCTAAGGATGGTTTCCATGAAAAACACTTTCATAATTATTACAAAATTTACAAATAGGCCTCATGCATGTTTCAAAAAACCATCATTTGAAAAGAATAAAATCCTTCTTTCCAAAAATGTACAAATAAACCGATTACCATTTCGCAAACATTTCATAAAATCTACTTTTAACAGACATGTCACATTTCTAAAACAAAACCATTTTCAAATAGGACTTTCGAAACATGACACACATCACGAACACATGCCAATCCTTTTTGAAAAGCCAAGTACACATATCTATTAAATATAAAACCCAAATTGATAACCCATTCAAGAAAACCAAAACATCATTTCACATGTCAAAATGTTTTTACAAAGAAAAAATAGTTACAATATATCACAAATCACATGAAAAATCCAACTTGTCATTTAATCAATCACTTGGTGTGCAATATTTAGAAAAACAATTTCATTCATTAAATAACATGGGAGAAAAAACTATTTCACATGCCATAAAATAATTTCAAAGATCACACATCATTCATTAGAATATAATAGAGGTTTGAAAAGATGTAAATCAATGGATTTTAAATTAAAATTCACGTGAAAATTGAGACCTACATCAACCTATAAGCACTCCAACAACACAGACTTGAAAACACATCACTGAGGTTTCAAGTGGAAATATCTATCAAGAGGAACCAAAAAAAATCAAAACCCCAAATATAAATTATGTGGAAACTTGAACCTTAGGTAAAATAGTCCATAGTATAAGAGGAAATCTCATGAAAATTGAATAATAAAGAAGATGGGGAATGGGATAATAGATTATTTTGAGAAATCTTACCCCAATCTTGAAGAATCACTTTAGATTTCCATGGAAGGAGTGAAAGAATTGAGATGGGGGGAGGAGACTACTTTGGTATACAGACAGTTGGGGGTGAAGAAAATATGAATTTTTTATTAAAATACTAAATGGTGTAGGTTTGAAATATCACAAATTATTAGATCTTTATAGCTCTTGTGGTTTGAAAACACGGTTTACAAAACCATGCGCCAACCATGTGCCCCTTACTAGACACAGCTAGGAACCTCCATAGCTTGGTTGCACAGTTTTCAAACCATGTTCCAACCATTCCAAACACCACTATACCATAATATAACCCCATAACACACCCACCACACATTTTTTCTAACTATGCATAGGTCGTGCACCCTCACCCAAAACAACCCCAGGCCCACATAGTTTCTCGGAGCGTGCTATATGGTTTTCCCAAACTGTGTTCTAACCATACACTAAGGGAAAATAACCCTGAAACTCAAACTTTAAACAAATCACACCCAAAAATCAAGAGCCAAACTCATGTGAGGAAGGTAAACCAGATCAGAGGTCAAAAAAACTTGGGTGTGACACACGATTTGATGTATTTTGTTATTTTTACCACAATTCATTGATAGATATCTAAATGATATAATGTTTTTAAATTATATATATGAAATAATTATGCTTTAATAATTGTAATATTATATGTACCTTATAACATTAAATACTATTGGAGAATGATATTGTCTGTCATATATATTTGTGGACTACCTCCTCCACAAAGGATGTGATTCATCTTTCATATTTATTATACATGGATAGTAATATTGATATAATTAATGAATATGTATGATATTTATGATATAATAATGATTATGGAATGTATAAATATTATTTACATTTTTTCTTTCCATTCAATGAAAAGTGGAAACATCACTCGTGTATATATAAAGACTACTCTCTCCAAAAAGTGATGTAATTAATTTTTCATCACCTCCTTATATGAATAATTATAAAATTATACGTGATGAATAAATATTACTCTTATTTCCTGACTAATATTTCATAGATAATGAAACCATGACCACGTATCATGTACCAAAAATGTTAAATTGAAAGATGCATGAAAAACATAATAGTTTTCACCCAAAATTCTATTTTATGGAAGAATTGATGATAAAGGGATAATTGAAAAATATAAATGACTAATTAATAGTAATTTATATATGAATATGGTTATCAAAATATTTTTATAATTAATACATGTTATTTATATTGGATATTTTAATGTTTATAATGAATGACAGAACATAAATTATGTGATTTATGTTACCATATTATTCATTTTCCATATTTTCTACACTAAATTATCATTAAATGAAATTATATTGATATTTTTATTTAAAATTAATATAATTTATTTAAATTTGTTTATTCATGGATTCTTCACGTAATATAACCATTTCAATCTCATGGGTGCATTAAATATTCCTGAAATTATATTTATGAAAAGTTAACTTTATTTCTTATTTGTTTAGGAATACATTTCTTCAATGTTCATATTTTCTTTAAAATATTTTCAATAATTTTATTACTCTTCTATAATGATTTATTAAAGTAAAATTTAAAAAAATTTAATTTCTATAAAAAATATAAAGTGCATCTTCTTGTAATTTTTTGAATTAGGTAATTTTTACCAAATGTGTGAAGGAAATATTTATTTTATCATATACTGCATGAAAACTAATTCTATTTAAATTAATATTTTATTTTAATATTTATTAAATAAATTCCATGGATTGGTTGAAAAAAAATTACCCCAATATTTTGGAATTTTTTTAGATTTTAAACAAGTGATTTCCAATTGAAATGTGTATTTTCCTAGATAAACGATTAAGTGGCCTTTTAATGGTATTAGAATCCTATATAATATCCATTGATGTTATATTAGATACAATGGGGAGATGATCCCATGATTCGATCATTATTTTCCTTTTTATGGAAATTTATTATCATGATGAAAAATTTATGAAACTTATTTTCCTTCCCATAGGTAATGCTCATGAGAAATGGAAAATATTTTTGTGATATTTTGGAATTCATATAAATTAATTTTGATTATGTGAACGTTTTGTCTATTATAACCCTACAATGCATTGGGTAAAGACTAATATCTCAAGAGACAATGAAGACTAAAATGGGGAGTGAACCCAATTCTATAAATGAATCTATCCAATAATATAGTCATGAGAGTAAACCTTGACTAAGGAAATGATGTAATGGGGAGTGAACCCAATCCACTATGACAGTATTGATAGTGATCCTTGTCTTATGAAAAAATTAAATATAACCATGTGTATTCCAAAAACTTATGTGTTATTCATCTGATATGTTCTCATGGATCATTATTGATTATTTATTATTCTACACACTTATTAATTTTATTTTTTATGACAATTCTTTATTCCATGATTTTTTATTAAGGTCCTTTAACTAATTGGGTATGAATATCATAAGTTATATTCATATTCTCATTACCTTATTCTAATATTATGACTACCTATGGTCATTTTGTGATCTTATGATTGATATCCATTATTTTTTCCCTTATTGAGAATATGACCTCACCCTTTCCAATGTTTCCATTTCTTAGGTTATGAAGAATGGTTTTATGTAGGGAATGTTTAATAATATTACTTTTTTGAGATGATATTTGTGCTAGATGTTGAATATTTTCCTGAAATAACCTGATTACTACTTGAGAATCCTAATAAATTAAACATTTATGGTCCTAAATAATGTACTTTTATAATATGTATTAAATATTCATAAAAAATTATATAATATTTTCTTAAATGCTCCGGTCACCTCAGTTGGTATTAGAGAAAAGATTAATTCATTATAGAGAAAAGTATTATAGTATATTATTGAATACCATACAGATAAGTCTATTAATAGAATAACAACCTAAAGAATTTTTAATGTAGAGAATTGGGGGGTTTCCTTGAGAATAAATTATATTATATATAATATAAAGTAGATTTTGAAGTGGTATAGATATATCTTAGTGTAACAACTCTGAAAGGGGTGGATTATTTTTTAAATCTATCATCACTAATTTACAATGTGTGGTCCTAAGAATTCACACCTGTAAAGACATTACTGGGGGAAATTCTTCAGTTAATTCATATTTTATTTCTGAACCATTAAAAAGTACATGAAATGGTCATGATAACTAATGTAAAAGGTTAAACCTATGGTTTCATATAATTAACATATGGTGCCATGATTTTTACATCCTATGAAATATTATTCATGATTATATGACTACTCTCTATAATTATTGTTTCTCACACTATGATTTTTGGATTTATATAGGGAATAAATATATAATGATTACGTTTATGTGGTGAAATGAAAAATAAATTTTGTAAGTATTTTATTTGAGAATATCTATATGAATTTCATTATATCAAAGATCCTCACTAGGGGAATTAATAAATATCTTCAATTATTAAATATTATGTATGTAGTAAAAACTCATAATGCTAAAATTACAAAATATTATAATTATGTATCCTCTATGATCTATGTTTTTGGTAATTTTTTTCCTAAAAATTATGTGATTCTACCTCTAGTTGAATTCAAAATGACTTTTGGTACATATTCTCTCACTATATATAGAGTCCCTATTAATTATCGAGGAGGAAAATCTGCATTAGATATTCTTAATGAACCTATAATAATACATCATTGCAAGGATGAATATTAACTTTCAATGGATGTAAAATATATTATATAGACCATAAAACCAATTCATGATAGAGATTGATCTCAAATGGTTGAGGAAAAACTCATCATTGAGGATACGATTATTGTTCTCAATCGTGATGATGTATCTGTTGAATATTTCTTATTATTCTCTATAATTGTGAATCACAATTTTGAATATAACTAATAGATGGTTCTAATAATATTTAAATTACTCTATATTGAATTTCCAAAACTAAGATATGGGAACTAAAAAATAAATTCAATGAGAACATTATCAAGGAATTCAAATTCCCTTGTGTATCACCGGGGGTGTTTCTATTCATTTTGTTATGAATGATTATGGTTCTATGAATATTTGAATTATTTATCAATAACTAAATTGGATCATTATAAATATCATGTATCATCAATGCCATATTTATGACTTGTTTTATTATCTATGTGGATCTCAATACATTTCCTAGATTGACCTTCATTATGGATATCATCAATTCTCTGATAAAAAAGAAGATATACCATAAAATGCCTTTTTTATTATGTATAATCCTTATAAATTTATAGAGATCCCATTTGGATAAACCAATTCCCCTAATATTTCATAGATTTAATGAATTTAGTATTAAAATATTTCATTGATTAGTTTGTGGTAATTTGTATAGATGATATTCTTATATATTCCAAGAGAAAAGAAGCACATGACGATAATTAGAAGACTTTGTTGAATAACCTCAGAAAAAAGAATATATGTTCCAAATTTTGAATGTGTTAATTCTAGTTATATATTTTTTACTATTGGGTAATATAATATCATGTGAGTGTCTATTAGTGGATCATTCAAAGATGGTTGTTATTGATCAATGTGTAAGACCAACAATGGTAACCAAGATCCATTGTTTCCTTGGGTTAGTTGATTTATATACGAAATTTATGAGTAATTTATCATGGATATCTAACCTAAATACCATTTTGACTTACAAGGGAGAAAATTTACTTTAGATAGATGAATTTGAGAAAAATTTGAAATTGTTGAAAAGAAGGTTTGTTAGGGAATATGTTCTTACATATCCCATTTAGTGGAGTAGGTTTTTTGATATATAGTGATGCATAAATGTTTGGATTGTGTTTTTTCCTCATGTAGAATGATATAATGATAGATTATGACTCTGGACAATATATTGTACATGATAAAAATTATATGACTCATGGTTTGGAGTTAGAAATAATTAAATTTTCATCGAAATTTTAGAGGCATTATATTTATGGAGAAATGTGTCATATATACACTAATAAAAAGATCTTGATTTATCTATATAAATATAAATAGTTGAATATATAGAAAATTATATTATTGGGATGGATTAAAGTTTATGATTACTCAATACACTACTGTCTTGAGAAGGAAAACAAGGTGCTTGATGCTCTACATTGAAAAAATCATCCTAGTTTTCCATAAAGTTGATTAAAAGAGACCCAATATATATTTATTTCTCAAATATAGAACTTTAAATCTTGAGTAAAAGGTATTTATCATATATTTTTCATATGAATGTTTAACAATCCATCCATGCAAGGATGAAAGAGGCGCATAAAGGGGATATGGGGATAAAGATGAAGGTGGTAGATGTTCCTGAGTTTAGCCATGACTGTGATGGAATTATATGGTCATAAAAACAAGTATTAGTCCAATAAATACAGGATTTGATGAAGGATTTTTTTATGCATCTTAGAAATCATCATTCTCTATTAATTATATAATTATAAAGATGTATAGATATATGAATGAGTATTTCTTGTGGGATAACCAGAAAAGAGATATTATAGACTATATATCTTGATACCTAGTATATCAGTAAGTTAAGGTTGAGAGATAGAAGACTATGGGGTTGTTACTAAAATTATTTATACCAAAATAGAAATGGGAATACATTACAATGGATTTTGTAATTAGATTTCCAAAAAATATCTAAAGGGAACAATAATGTTTTAGTTACAGTCAATCTTCTTATTAATTCAACATAATCATTTCCATCATGGATGATGTACCTTTTGATAATATTTCTAGAATATACATTAAGGAATTGGTACTTTTGAATGGAATATGAAATTATACTTTATATGAAAATGATTTTTAAAAAAAACATGATGTTGTGGAGAAGTCTTCAATAGTATTGAATACATAGTTGAACTATTTCACTACATATCAACCTCATATATATGGTCATTCTATGAGGACCATTCAAAACATATATGTATTATGATATCGTATTCTATGTATTTCAATGGTTGTTGGAACCAACATGTTTCTCTTTATAATTTTCATACAACAATTTCATTTACTTGACCATTCAGATGAATCCTTATGATGCCCTATATGAATAAAAGTGTAGAAATACAAACCTTTTAGATGCTATTATATAAAGAAAGATATCTTGACCAAATCCAGTATATGAAATGAAAAACAATGTTAGAGTCTTTCATCAACACATCATGGTAGCTAAATGTTAATAAAAGAGTTATGTGAACAATCATCCTCGAGATATAGTGTTCAAAGTTAGAGAATATGTATTCTTATGAATATCAATTTTGAATAAGTTCACAAGATTTAACAAGAAATGAAATATGAGACCTAGATATATTCTTCTTTTATAAATTTTTGATCATATCAAGATTTTTTATTTTCACTTGACACTTCCATTGAATCTCTCTGAAGTACATGATGTCTTCCATATATATCCCCTATAGAAGTACAAAGCTAACCCCTCACATGTGATAAACTCAAAGGTCATACTACTAAACCATGATATCTCATAATATAAAATTATTTTTGAAATTATATATGAAATAGATAATTTAATATGAAATAAGACCACTCAGCTAGATATTGTTTTTTGGTGAAACCATAAATTTTAGGAAGCAATGCGGGAACATGAAGATGCGATTAGTCTGAAGCATCCTTAGTTTTTTTTTGTATCTGAGTGATAGAATTTTGAGGGTGAAATTTTTCAAAGGGTTATATAATGTAACAATAAGAGATTTTATAATATATTTATATTTAATAACTTTGATGTGTTTTGTATATTTCTTTACAAACAACAATATATTTAAACAATCCTTGATATAATATTGAAATATTATTAATTAATGTGACCATTATCACATACCAATTTGGTCGAAGGTTATGAGATTTCCTAAATAATTTTCTAAATTTATTACTTAATCATGTAGAAAAAGTAATTCATTGGTTATAAATTGTTTAGAAAATAAATGAAAATCATTTGAAAGTAATAAAGTAATGTTTAAAAAAACTATTTTTATGCACAAAATTTTTATTTATATTAATAAATTAATTTAATCAGTATTTATGAATTATTTTAATTAAATTTATAGATTATATATTCAATAAATTATTTAAATATTCATTTGATATTTTTCACTAAGAAAATAATGAAAGTAAACACAATTTTTTTCTCAAAAATGATGTTTTCTAAAAATAGGTTTGTTGTGTTTTAGAAACATATTTTAAACTGAATTTCTACCAATTATATAAAGTGAATATCCTAAAATGAATCCCATATTTTAAATCATCATAAATAATATTATGTATATTGATTGGCATAATATTTTCTAATAATGAAATGTAACATTAAAAAAAGTCAGTTACCACTGTAAGAGTTAAAACATGTTAAAAGGGTGAAACATATGTTGATAGAGGTTAAAATGTTGTAGATACATTTCTAGATTATATTTTATAGTAATATTTTGATGCTATGTAATATAATATTTTAATATTAGTCATTTTTAGAACCATTTTTCTTGTGTAATATTGTAATATATTTTAGTATTTTGAAATAATAAAAGTGTTCTCTCTCCCTCCATTATAAGAGTACATGACCTATCCTCTCTACATCACTCTCAAATAGTCTCTTACATAGACTAAGACCTATCCCAGTACCTTACTAATATCACAAATAATGATATATATATATATATATATATGTCATATTTCAATCAAAAATCCATCCATATAAGGCTGATGATGTAAGCTAAAGGAGGTTTTCTAAATAAGAGGTATAACTATTTACCGAGTTATTTTATTTTATTTTCTCTTATACGTAATTAAACTATATGATAAACAGGATGATATAATAAAATAATTATCTTTATTATATTGATATCTTATTTTCTATATTTCAGAACATTTAATTATCTCATTCTATATCAAATGAGAAATGAAAGCATCATTAATGTCTACGTGCAGACCACCACCTCACTAAGATATGAATATAATTTTTTACCACCACCACTCTTGGTTGGTTATTATGATGTAATTAAAGTTTATATATGATAATTATGATATAATATTTTTATATTATTTTAAAATTTAATCTCCCTTCAAACCATACCATTAGTTGGTAAACGATAACGTCTCTCATTCATATGCGTAGACTACAACCTCCACAAAGTAATGCTATTAATTTTTCATTTATATATTACACGGTAGGTAATATTGAAATATTTAATTATTATATATTATATTTATGACATAATTATAATTATATAAGGGTTAATTATTATTTAACATTATTTCATTCCACACCTCAAAATGTGGAATCATTACCCTTGTGTATGTAGAGATTACCATATCATTAAAGTGTTGTAATTTATTTTTCATAACCACTTTATATAAATAATTAAAAGAGTGTATATGATGAATAATTACAATTATCATTTCATGATTATGATTTTCTGATAATTAAACCATGACCAATGTGAAAGTACATGAACTATTGAACCAAAATATTCATAGAAAATGAACCATTTTTCACCTCAATTCCTATTTCAAGGAAGAGTTAATAATAAAATAATGGTTAGAAATTATAAAGGAATTATATTGAGTAATCTATATTGAAATACAGTTTTAAAATATTTATAATAAATTTATAATTTTTTTGTTGTGAAATTTAATGTCCATTAAGAAATATAGGAGATGAGGTATGAATTTATCCTACAATCACATTTCTTTTCAGGGTTCCCTATAATATATTTACATCAATGAAAAATATATATATCTTATTGCATCACATATATTTCATATATAAATATAAAATATTATTAAAAAATATTTATTCAATATCCATAAAGGTTTTTTGAATTTAGAAAGAAGAATACATAAAAATTTAGTAGATAAAGTATCTACATAACCTCCCACATAGTTTTTCACAACTATCTCTCTCCTAAGACATATCATACGTAAAATATTTCTTTAGATCATAAGTAAAACATAATATATTAAAGAGTGATCTGATATTCTTTTTAAGGATAAATAAGGGAGATATAAATGATTATCTAATAATAACTTGATGATAAGGGTGTCAGAACAAGAGATTAAACTTTGAAATCCATACACAGAAATTCTCAGATCATAATCATGTGTCATTTCATAATGCTTGGTTATTAATAAGACATGAATCATAAATAAATAAAATAATACAAGCCAATAGTTAACAACATTAAGATAAAAAAATTTCATAAAATAGGGTATTAAAAATAAAAATATAAATGTAATATCAGGGATACATACCAAATCATACATCACTTGTTAGGATTAGGATAAACACCTATGTACCTATTTGGGAATGGTATAACCTCTATTTTCTCTCTTTTTGGCTTTTTATAACCTCCCATGTACCCTTTCTGCTCATAAAATGTTAATATTTACTTAATTAAATGGAGGGATATATAATTCTAGGACCAACCATAATATAGTCATAAATCCATTCATCTATAAGTCACATTATCATAAAACATTTACCATATTATCATAGAATAACCTGTAGCACATAAAAATGTTTTTTTAAAGAAATCTCATCATCATAATAATAAACCACCAATATAAATAATAAGTATAGAATCATTTTATCATATCCCCTTTAAATAATAAGTAACATCAAGACATGTTATCGTAAGTGAAGAATCATTTAAAATTCCACTTGAATATTTATTGCGAAAAATATTCTTATTATTTTGAAATAAGATATTTAAAATATAAAAAACTAAAAAAAATTACTAAGTAATATTTATTTCAAAATAACCTAAGAAACATGTAAACTAAGAGTCAAACCATTGAGTGATAATGGTAGAGGTAAATTTGTTCATGTTGAGAATGTTAAAATAAAGATTCATTTCACATTTTTGTTAAAAAGTTAAAATACCTCATGAAAAAATATGATATGAATATTAATTATTAAATATTTTATAGAAAAAAACATGGGTTAAAATGAAATTAAATAGTCATAGGATAATATTAAAAATATTTTTTTAAAACATTTTGAAAAAATAGGGACATCGAAGAAACATATTACAAACCAAAGATGGAAATAAAAGTAGTTTTTCATAAAATTATTCTTTCAGTCTCTTGAGTGCTTAATGAGAGGAAAATGAAAGTAAAAATTTAAATATGAAAAAAATAAATAGAGGTTATAAAAATTTATGATATTTTTGAAATATAGATCTATAATTTCATTATTGGAAATTTAAGAGTAAATAAACCAGTGAAAATGTGACTATAATAAAAACCCTTAACAAAAGTCAAACTATATTCAGAAGCACTATAACCACCAATATAATAACTTTTTGTTCTATAAAAAATAAATTTATTATATATAATACCATATATTATAACCTTATAACTATTAAACCACATTTTATAAATAAATCCTAGAATCTTCATTTTTGTGTGTTAACAGTTTCATTTTTTAATGAAAGCCAATTTTAAAAAATTTGGGTCTCATACATTGATCAATGTTCCACAACCTCTAGAATCCTAGATATTTTAAAAATATAAAATATATTCATTATATACATATTTTAAAACATTTATAAATAGTAGAGATATACAAATTAATTACACTATTAATGAGGAAGGTAGTCATTACATATGAATCAACATTGTTTTCATTTTCTTACACAAATAATGAAATAAATTAAAACAATATTTTATTCATGAAAAATATAGTTATATCATAATTTTTAACAACCCAAATTGGGATTCCACTTAACTGGTGCCCCATAATCGGTTGGCCACATGGCCTCAAGTGCATTTCTGTAAAAGTCAAAGGTTGCCGACTAGCAGTGAGGGCCCAATGTGTGATAGTGGGGAAACAATTCCCGCACTAGCAGAGTGTAACGCAATAGATTGAATAATAATACTATAACGGAAGTGATAAATAACATGCAACTGAAATAAACAGTGGAAAAGTGATAAGATAAATAACTAATCATCATTATATATAAAATATGATGCAAATGATATAATTTCAATGAAAACAACCAAAACAAGTACACTGAATTGATCCACAATATATGTTCAAAAAAGAACAAATGAAAAAAAAAGAAGCAACATAAGCCTCATATCAGTCGCATTCTTTCCCGCTCCTAAGTAGAAAATCAACTACTAGTAAAATGATGTTTTCCCTGATAACACCTGCAATATTATAATTTTTTTGGGCCCAAAAGCATAACCTAAACAGGGCGAGAGACTAAATCCTTATAAGAAACCACCAAATATCTTTTCCAATTATCAATGAATATATATATAACAGGTAGTGTACAATAGTGAAGCAGCAAACATGTAAGTACTCAAAAGTAAAAATTAAGTGAAACCTTGCCTTCAGGCATAGAAAAATGTCACCCGCATGCGTAAAACATTCTCACCCATTGGCACAACACAACCTCTCCCTCTGGCACAATAAAACCTCACCAACAGGCACAACACAACCTCACCCTCAAGTAAAACAGAACCTCACCCTTAGGGAAAATAAAATCATGCCTACATGTATCCATTATAACAAGCTAGGACAGACCTCATAAAGTCATTTTTTCAAAATAATCACACAATAAAATCATATCACACTAGAAGTTTAATTTAACATCACAAATATGTAAATTAAAGTCCATCATCATAGGCATTCTCGGCCCAACGACCATCGAAGAGAAAACCACCCACGGGGTCGCCCTAAATCATGTTTCACAACCCTAACCATGCTTTTAAAAAAGCTATTTATTAACCTAATCATAATCAAGAAATAATAGGGTTCAATATTCAATCGTGAAACACCCTAAATGTGGGTACATGACACTTCAGCACAAACAAACATCATGAAAATTCACTAAAGGCAAAATACCACCTACGTCATTGTATTAAGACTCTTCTCATCCGGCCTCAACCTCTGATTCATGCAAGGTATGACGTAGATCTAAAAAAATGTGATAAACTCTCAAACATAAATAACTTCATAGAGAGAAAAAAATCGGAAATAATGGATCAAGTGGAATTGAGAGCATATCGATCGGGTTAGAACACAACCGATGGTGAAGTGAATGGGGATCAGGCAATCAATTGGGAAGAAAAATCATTTTCGGCGCTGCTTTTTCATCAACCCAGGAGTGCCCATGTACATTTTCACAACAAATGACACTATTTCCCGATTTAATAAAGAAAATTACACATCATGTACTTATGAAAACACACTATGTCCGTACAAAAATTGGTCATACCATTACATGGCTGTGTATTGGGATTACATGGTGTGTAGTCCTTTGTACACAGTGTGTATATTAAACTACATAGTGTGTAGACCCCAGTCACTCAATTTAATAGGCTTGAAGCCATCCCTTGAACTCTTTTCCACCATTTCCTTAAACATAAATAAGGGAAATATACATACCTCAAAGGAAGAATCAGGTTCTTACTAACATCCCTCCTTAAAATAATTTGTCCTCAAAATACCCTTCCATGTGTGGAGAATGAACATTAAAGAAAAACTCCATCTACTATGATCGTACATCAGCCTCCCCCTCCCAAGTATCACCCTGCAATTGGTCATGCTGCCATAAATCCCATACCAATGGAACAGACCGACCATGGATAACCTTCATGCTATTATCCACAATTCTAATAGGATTCTCCTCGAAGGATGAATCTTCCTTCAACTCAACTTCCTTGGGCTGAAAGGTGTGAGATGGGTCCAAATGATAGTGGATAAGCTAAGATACGTGGAAGATGTTGTGCATGGATCGATACATCTGAGGAAACTACAACCGATATGTAAAAAACATGACTCTCTCTAGGATCTCAAAAAACACGACATATCTCAATGAATGTTTGCCCAATCTCTTAATTTTTTTGTGTCCCAACCCTGGGGAAACACGTTGAATGACCCAATCCCTAAACTAGAACTCCATAGGTCATCTACGGTAGTTAGAATATGATTTATGATGAGACTGTGCAGTTTGCATCTTCTTATGAATCAATTGGACCTACTCCTAAGTCTTATGCATGAGACACAGTCCCAATAAATCTACATCACCTACCTCTAACTAGCATAGGGGTGAACGACATGGCATACAGTTCAAATCCTCATAAGGTGACACCTGTATAGTCACTTGATAACTGTTTTTATAGGATAACTCCACCAAGGGAATGTGATTCTCCCAAGAGACCCCAAAATATAGGACACATGGTCACTGCATGTGCTCTAGAACCTATATCATACAGCCGAACTAGACATCAACCTAATGGTGGTATGCTGTCTTCATATGTACTTGTGTACCCTGTGACCTCGGAAAACTCTTCGAGAAATGATATGTGAACCAAACATCCCTATATAAAATGATAGTACACGAGAACCCATGTAGTCATACTAAATCTTGGATATACAACTTGCCGAGCTCATCAACAATGAAGGTCTCCTTGATCATTAAGAAATGAGTGACCTTTATAAGACTGTCAACGACAACCCATACAATATTATTACCCCTAGGATACCTTGGGAAACCGGTCACAAAATATATTGCGACGTCATCCCATTTCCACTCAAGAATAGGTAACTACCGCAATAGCCCAGTTGTCCATTGGTTCTCCACCTTCACCTACTAACAAGTGGAAAACCTCATAAACAATAGCATCCTCTTTTTCATTCCTAGCCACTAGTACTGGCGTCACAAGTCATGGTACAACTTGGTAACCCCAGGGTGTACCAGCAAATCTGAGGCATGGAACTACCTCATCAACTCCTCTAAAATATCCACTAGAACCCAAACACATCTTTAGACATGAAGAGACTCACCATAACCCACCATAAAAACAGAAAGAGGGTCCTCACCTATGAAAAACTCCCGTAGAATAAGGCCTTCTGAACCGGATAACTACCTCAAACTAACTCTATCAAGGAGGGTAGAGTTCAGAGATAAGGATGCAATATAAGACTACCCATGACAATACTATACCTATAGATTCATCTTAGAGAACAACGCCATTCGATGCAAATCGCTACTAGCCTGATGCACCGCCTGTATCTATGTGCTCTTGCTCAACGCATCAACCACTACATTTCATTTACCAAGTTTGTAGACAAGATTGAAATTAATATACTGAATGTGTTCCACCCAACTTTGATACCTAAAATTCAAATAAAGTAGAGTGAAGATTTAATTGTTGATTTTGTGGTCCTTGAATACCTAAAAATGGTCTCCAAGAAAATAGTGTCTCCAACAACGCAGATAATGTACAACTTTATCTAACTCCAGATCATGCATAGGGTAATTCCTCTCATGTCGCCTTAGCTAACAAGACCTATATGCCCCAAATCTGTCCTCTTGCATCAACCCTTACCCATTCCAATACCTGAAGCATCACATTACACTGTATAACTCCTACCATACTATGGGAGTTTCAGAACTAGTGTCAATATCAACCTCCATTTCAGCTCCAAAATGAATGTATCACAAGAATCTGACCAACTAACTTCACACCCTTCTTAGTAAGGACTGTCAGTGGTTCAACTAAAATTTATAAGTCCTATATAAAATTCTTATAATAACCAGCTATCCATAGGAAACTCTGTACTTCAAAAATATTTTTGGGTTGCTCCTAGGAAATTACATCCCTCACTTTCTCTGGATCTACTGATACTCCGGTCTCCAAGATGAAATGACCTAGGAAGTGAGTATTATCTATCCATAAGTGGAATTTTGTGGGCTTAGAATATATATTATTCTCTCTTAGTGTACTCAAAACTATATCAAGAAGGGTGGCATGGTCGTGTCGATAATTAGAATACACCAAGATGTCATCCATGAAAACGACCACAATAGAATCCAAGTAATGATGGAACACTAAGTTCATCAACATCATAAAAACCATTTTTGCATTCGTGAGACTATATAGAATAACCAGATACTCATATAGTCCATACCTACTAATAAAGGATGTATGGGGTATGTATGTAGGACGAACATGTAAATGGTGATATCCTATCCTCAAGACGATCATCGAGAATACTCGTGATCCTCAAAGTTGATCAAAAAAGTCATCCATTCTTGGTAAGGGATATCGGGTTTTAACCATCATCTGGTTCATCATTCGATATTCCACACATAGCCTAAGGGTTCCATCCACCTTTTACACAGAAAGGACTAGTGAAACCCATCAGGAAATACTGGGTGTAATAAACCCCTCTGCCTACATGTCCTCTAGTTACCTCTTGATCCTCTGTAACTCTATTGTATCCTACCTATGATGAAAAATTGAAACTGTTTCAGCTCTTGGTAGTAGCTAAATAAAAAAATCAACCACCCTCATAGGAGGTAAACATGAAAAGGATTCTGGAATAACTTCCCTAAAATGATCGACTACTAGAGGTAAATCTATCTGACATGGCCCATGTTCATCCAGATATAAATTGGAAAATTGGGTTGTCATCCCACTCAATCCCCATTGATTGGGTCTAGATCGGCTTTCTTGGACATCCCACTCACCATTTTGTAAAAAATGATATTCTCTCTTGTGATGTGAAACTCACCTTATAGCAATAGTAGTCAACAAAGGCCTAAAAGGATACCATCCAATACACTCCAAGGATGACATCAAATCATGTCATCATTAATACATAGATATCCTAAATGATGTGACACCCTCCAACCTCAAGGGGGAACTCCTTGAACTGCCACACATTTGTCATTATAATCCCTAATGGGGTGTTTAGGGTTATAACATCATCATAAGTGAAAACACAGAGCCCAAGGCTCTCCAAAATTGGCACATATATGAAATTATGTGAATCCCCTGTATAAGAAAAGTGAAGAAGCTAAAATATTGGTGACAAGAATAGTTTCTATAATAATAGATGATTTGGGATCTTACTCAAGCTGGGTTTGTTTCAATACAAAAGTCTGGCATGTACCAAGGTCCTGGGACAATGCCTGGATACCCTAAGCAGCTATACTCTATTGAATATGGAAACCTAGAGTCTGGCCACAACAACCACAACCATTACCTCACCATGAATGGCCTAATACGCACTGGTCCCATAACTTGTGAGAAGCTACTGGCCCTTCTCATGAATGTGGAGTGGATGAAGACCCTCTCTCAATGGTTTCATGATAAAAAACCCTATAGAAATGATAAAAATGGCCTATATTTCTGTAAGATAAACACTCTACTAGGTCCATTGGAAATTTATATCTAGTATTCCCAGCTCTTCTACATTGTACGCACCATACATGGATTCTCGATGACACATTTTGACTGCTACTATCACTGTGAGAAGTCTCTAGATGAATCTTCCTACTATCGGTCGAGATAGTACCAAAACTCAGTTGTGAACTACCCTTGATCTCACCTCAAAATTACCTCAAATTCTATTCAGTAATCAGTGTCTGGTTTTCTATAGCACATAGAGTAGTTAGTCAAATGATATTCAACTATTATAATATGTCATACTTGATACCATCCTCTAAATTCCTTGCCTTTGACAGATCATCACCCATCAGGATAGGTGTGAAGTGCTGTAGATTAGAAAAATGAGTAGAGTAATCCATATATGATAGATCACCCAGATTCGGATCCTTCAATTCACAATCATTTTCAGCCCTCAGGGTCTGAGGATAGATGTAGTCATAGAAGACAGTCTAAAACCCTTCACATTTTATATTTCGATGATGTTCTGTCTAATTGATAACATCCCACAACCTCTTGGAGGAATCATGTATCATATAAGTTGCGAACATGAATCTACGCTTAAGAAGCATCTCTAGATTATAAAAGATAAACAATATGGACATGAACCATGACTCTACATCCTGATGTCCACAATTTTCAAAATATATGGACGGATGTTGCTATTGAAACACTAAGGTTAGCTCAGCCATAGACATGGCAGGCTGTGATGCTCCATTGAAGGTATGTATAATGCGCCTAAATACATATTGGAACTATGCCTCTACACCTGGTTCTGGAACAACCATTAGTTCCTCCCCTAGAAGAACTACAGGATCCACTGGTATCCCATGGCCTACCAATTCTGGGGTATGCTCATCGCCAACCTACTGGAGGATCCACTCCTACTAGTTAGTAGTAAGGGCCTTGGGTGTGATAGTGGGTAATTTATGCCCTCATTGGAAAAGTGTAACATAGTGCATTAAATAATAATGCAATTCTAGAAGTGATAAACAACACTAAACTAAAATAAACAATTGAATAGTGATAATATAAATAACTAAGCATCATTCGATATAAAATATGATGAAAATGATAAATGTTCAACGAAAACAGCCTAAATAGGTACACTACAATGATCCATAATATATGTTCCACAAGAAAAAATGAAACCAAGAAAGAAAGGAAGCATCACAAGACTTGGCTCCGTCCCTTGATATACTAATCATAAAAAAAAATTAAGTACGAATTGAAGGGATATTTTCCTGATCAACACCTGCAATCATATAATCTATTTGGGCCAAAAATCATGACCCAAATAGGGCGTGAGACTAAATACCATTAGGAAACCACCATTGTTCTATGACAACTATCAGTGAATATATATATATATATATATCAAGTAGTAAAAAATAGTGAATCATTAATCCAGAAAGTACTCAAAAGTAAACAATATGTGAAAACTTTCCCTCGGACAGAGAAAAACATCCCCTGTAGGCACACCATATTTTCTCTCTCATCACAACACAACCTCTCCCTTAGGTACTACCCAACCTCTCCCCCATGCACAACACAACCTCAACCTCATGCACAACACAACCTCACCCTCAGGGACAACACAATATCGCATGTATGACTCAATTATAAGAAGCATGGACTGAGCTCAAAAGGTTAATATTTCAAAATACTCAACTGGGAAAATCATATCACCCAAGCTGTTCAATTTAACAGTGCATAGATGGAAATTCAAGTCATAAATCTCAGGAATTCTAATCCAAATGACCACCCAAGGGAAAAATACACATGGGGTGGCGCTGAATCATGGTTATCAACCCTAAGAATTATCTCAAAACATATATTTATTCACCTACTCACAATAAAGTAATAATAGGGTAAAATATTAAATCCGGAAACACCATAAAATCGGGCGCACAACACTTCAGCACATACAAACAGCATGAAAATTCACAAAAGGCAGAATACCACCTTCATCAATCGCAGTATGACTCTTCTAATCGAGCCTTAACATTTGATCCATGCTAAAATGACGTAGATCTATAAAAAGACAATAAATGATCAACTTTAAATAACTATGTAAAAATAAAAATATCATGAAGAATGGCTCAAGAAGAATCAACAACATACCAATAGAGTTCAAAGTAAACCGTCGATGAAGGAAATAGGGTTTAGATGATCAATATCAAGGAAAAATCCCATTTGGAATAACTTTTTTGTGAACCTGAGAGATCACCTATCCGTTTTCACAAAAACACCACCACTGCCCAATTTAATAAGAAAACCAAAAGTACACGGTGTGTAATTATGACTAGACACAATTTTCATACAAAAAGTTGCAAGACCATTACTTTTCCATGTACTAGGTTTACATAGTGCGCAACCCTTTATATAAGAAAGGTACATGAAATTACATGATGTATAGACCCCAGTCTCATCGTGTAATATGCCTGTAGCAAGGCCATGAACTCTTTCCCCCCATTTCAATAAACATAAACAAGAATGGAAATATTCCCACCTCAAAGGAAGAACATGGTTTATACATAATTATAATATATAAATATTAAATCTATTATAATAACCAATAATTAGTGGTGTTGATGGAAAATTAATTCTGTTTCTATGTGGAGTCAATAGTCCACACATTCGTGCGAGTGATACTTTTGTTTCCCATTTGATGAAATAACGGTGGATAATGGAGGTTCCATAATAATAATCATACCTTTTAATTTCATTTAATAAACTTATGTTATAATTATATGATCAATATTAAATAAAATTGGATGTAGAAGAAGAAATTAATTGGAAGAGGGTAGTATGACAATTGCCTCTTCTTTAATATACTTCGTTTATATCAGTTTTTAGGGAAACTCGAAATGTAATTTTAAGAAGAAAAAATTTTATATATCAAGGATAATAATGTATAAAAGATAATTTTTTAGGTTTTTTTAATACAGGTGGATCAAATTTGGGTAAAGAAGAGATACTAAGGGTGTCCTATTATAATGGAGGGATATGACACAGTTAAATTTTTTTCAGATGATTAAAATATAACATTTTGATACTCACGAAATTTTTTTAAAAAGGGATAATATTAATGAAGGATATGATATAATATTATATGGACATAAAAAAGGATTCATAAAAGTTTACATGGAAATATAACCCTCATATCTTAGTTTAACACCCTGGTAAACCCATTTTAACTGTAATTCAAGTAACAATTTTTTTATAAAATATTTTAACTATTAATTATGACCAAAAATTAATGTGGCCTCATTAAAAAATTTAAAAATTGTGATTTCAATTATTGAATCCTCTTTATCAAATAAATTTTTTTTATAATTGGTATATATTCCTTTTAAAATAAACCTTTAATGTGTGTAAGAAAATGGTTCTCAGAAAAATCTATTTTCAAGTATCCAAATGTTTCTATTCCAAAATTAAAATTAATATCAACTATAATGAAATATATTGGTTTTTAATAAAAATGTACTAATTTAATTCTAAAATTAATTAAAAAAATTTAAATTGAAAATAATTTTATGAAAATTAATGCTTTCTATAAAATTAGTATTTTTTACCATTAATTGAAAAATTAGACTTTTTAGAAAAATTGAAAATCATATCCTTAAGAAAATATTGATATCATAATTTAAAAAATAATATCTTCTTTATAAAATTAACTATCTAAATGTGGTAAAAATTAATTATAATATCCATAAACAAAATAAAATAAATATCATTTTGGAAGAAAATATATTTTTGAAGCAGAAAATGACTTTACTAAAAATTGAGTACTTATTTCTTATCAATTAGTAATTGAATTTTGATGAAATAAAACATTGATAAATATTTTTTATAATTTTGTTAACCCTGTTCATACCTTCCAATCCAATAGTCATGTTATAAAGGAATACTATATCATGGTTAATTTAGACTCGGGTTGCATATAAAGAAAACAACAAAATACATCATGTTTATATCAAAGGAAATACACATAAAATATTGGGTTTGTAATTTATAAACAAATAAAAATGTACTATTCCATATAAATTCAATAAAACTGTTGAAAAAAGAGGATATATATTTTTTATCACATCATCGAGTTCCCATATATCTTTTTCAAAATTTTGTTTCCTCTAGGGTATATTAACTAGTTTAGTAGAGTAATTTCGTAGCACATTATTTCATTGAAAAATGTTTTTTATTTGTTGTTCTTAATAGAATATATCATGATCCATTGGTAAAACCTATAATTTTAGTACATGTTAATTATCATATATGTACTTCCTTATGAGAGATACATAGAACACATTGTTATCTTTGGAGAGGGTCTTTGGAAGAACTAAGTGATAATCCATCATTGATACTTGATCAAAAATATCAAATAGGACAATATTACTTATTCATATATTTAACTTATTTATGAATATCATATCCTTCTTACATACAGAAATTAATAGGTATACCTTTTCACAATCTTTGAGTTTAAAATTTCATTGATTATTCTTACAATAACGTTTCAGTCGACTATAAGTTTATTTGATGTGCTACTGAATGTCTCTAAATATATATATACCATTTACTCCATTATCTTATATACCAATGACTTTAATTCTCCAAATTTATCTTATTATATTGGATTTATACACTTCATTCCTTATAGGTGTTCATAAGCATCCATCTGAATTTTATAATAAAATCTATTTTATAAGGAAATTTGGTAAGGGGGAGGTATTGATCCCAACCACATTTGAAATCTAGAGAAGTGGATCTCAAATTATCCTCCAATGTTGGATTTTTCCTATCATACCAACCATTATTCTGACAAAACATAAGTATTAACGAATCAAAATTATGTATACAGGGATTGTTGAAGAGTTCAACATAACATTGAGGTAAACCACATATCTCTATTAGAGATAATAGAATGTTGTACTCCATAAATCATTACCAATTAATTAATATAAATTCAAGAAAGGTGATCAATAGAGATATATTTTATTATATTAATGTAGTGTTCTGAATTTAAATGGCGATCAACTACAAACCAAATGAAATTATAGCCTTTAGAAATTTTTTGGAGGCTGATGATTAAAACCATGGTAATGTTTTCACATTTCCATTCTGGTATGAGTAATTATGGTAACATCTCCATATAATTATGTTTCATATTCATAACCTTATGACATACCCATCATCGAGATAAATACTCTAAAATAACTTCTTCTGTGTTATTCTACTATATATAATCATTAACAATCTGTACATCTTCATACATACAAGATGAAGAGAGAATTATAATGTGTTAACTTCTTCTAGTAGAAACTTCTCCAAATAGTATATTGACAAGACACATACGTAAATCATGAAACGTATCATTCTATCCCTATAATTATTAAACGCAGCAACATTCCCCTGTATCTATGCTTCTTCCTTATTTTGCGATTTAATTTTCTCATGGATGCATGGTTCATAATATATCTAATACATGTATTATTTCTCCATTTACTTCATTATTTTAATGGTCAATGCTTCACAAATAATTAAATATTGGATAATTTTTTACCCTCATCATTAATAAACTAGAATTATGTTATCAACTCAATTCATCTTCCACCTTGTTTTCATTCCCATGGTGGTAGTGTATTGAGTAGTACTAGTATTTAGTCAACTAAAACCATCTTCTGTGGAAAATATTCAACACTTTTTGAGTAAAATATATACATTATAATTTTAAGACCAGTATATATGTCTTGTATTTTTGTCAAAAAGAATATTACTCCATGTAATTAATGAAAAAATACACCCAACTAACTCTAAATAATGATTTTGGTAATTTTACTCATAAAACATCAGTTTGAACGTTGTATAAGATATCAATATATCATTATTCATGAGGAGTTATCTTAGTCCCTTCTATGAATCATCCTTATAGATCACAAACCCCTTTCCACTACATGGTTGTGTTAGAATAGGTGCACTGAACAACATTATCATCAATTCCTTTAAATTTTCATCAAATTCATCTATCCAAAAGAACATTAATCCATTATGAGTAAACATGGTGAGTTGTTTTTATCTATGTGAAAAATTCATCATAAAGTATTAATAATATCCCACTAGATAATGAAAACTATAGATATCTATCATTTCAGTTTGTTTGGGACAATGTTCAATAACTTCCTTCATTGATGGATCCACCGAAATACCCTTTATTGGTATTAGATGAAACAAAAGTAAAACATTATATAGAAAAATTCAATCATGGCATATTTTTTTGAAGCTTCTATTTGATTAGTGTCTTCAGTACAACTCTCAAGTGATATTCTTGATCGCCATTTCTCTTGGTAAATATAATAATATCATTTATCAATAAAACCAAAAACGATTCAAGGTAATCTCTAGAGAATATATTCATTAATTACCTGAAGATAGTGGTGCCATTTTTAAGACCAAATTGAGTCTTAATGAATTCATTGTGTCCATACCTTCTATGGAATGATTTTTTATGAATTTCTTCAATTTTGAACCACAATTTATGGTATCCAAATAAAATATCTATCTGAAAAAATAGTGTTCTCCATTTAATTGATTGAAAAAATCATCAATATGAGGCATGGAATACTTATTCTTGATGATGAAATTTTTATGTTCCCAATAATCAATATAGAGTCACATTGATCCATATTTATTCTAAACATTAACAATAAATGAAACTTATGGTGACACACATGACCTAATGAATCCATTACCAGGATCCTCCTCAAGTTGGTTCTTCAATTCCCGAAACTCAATCATGTCCATTATATATGGTGTATTTTTAGTAGGTGTATAAATATGTATGAGTCCTATTGAAAACATAACTCTATGATTAGGAGTTGACTAGAAAAATATTCCATATATAAATTAGAAAACTCACATACAACATACACATCATTGATATTGAGTTTCTTTCCAACCATTTGAGATAAATAACCTATTTGAATAGTATTCAAGATCCATAAAATGGATAAATTTTACCTTATAAGTTAATACTCATCCTCACACTGATAGATAACAATAAGTTTTTTATTAATAAAAAATGTGACTTCCCTTACTCAATAATTGATATGATATTTACATGAAGAAATAAATTACATGCCTAAAATAACATCAAGTTCTTCTTGAATAAGATTAATGATATTTATGGGAATAATATTCCCATAAAAATGAATAAGAGTTGAATCATATATATCATATATGATCATCACACCATTAGAATTTTTCATTTAATTTGAAATATAAGCATTGAGGTGGTATTTTTGTTACCATATAAAATTCATCATAAATAAACAAGTGGGAAGATCCAATATCAAATAATAAATTATCAATTATTGAGTATATGGTAAGTGTACCTTTCATAACATTATTTTCAATCCCCAAACCCCTAATAAAGGCCTCATGAGTTTTTCCTTAGTCATTGAGCTTAAGGTGTTGCTGATATTAATCATCAAAATTTACCCACAAATTCGAGCACTAGTTAGCATAATTATTATACTCCTTGATTTTGAAACACTAGATTGTGGGTGGTGCTTTATGTATTACTTTATCTCTTTTCATATCATTAACTCACTTATTCCTATCATGTTAAAATTATTTTTTTAATGAAAAATGTTTCAACACAGAATGAATATACTAGTCCTCTTAAGATAATTTCCTCCATGTATACTGCTATATATATATATCAAAAAGAAATATCCATCATCCTCTCACCATGTTTTTTTATTATAATTTACATAGAATTACATATTTATATTATTATCAAAACCATTATAATGACGGGTAACTCCAATACCATTTATACATTAGTATCACATAGAACACCTTATTTATAACTAATAAAGAACTTTATTGCCAACACTATTTAGTGATTAAGTTTCAAGCCACTAAATAATAGATCAATCATAGTTTATGGTTCAATGGTAATACCATAATTTCACCTCACCGGTCTTGTAAAATGTGCCTCATAAGTATTAAAGGATTCATAATCATTCTACACTAGCTCATGTAATTCCATCTCTCTTTTTTAAAAAAATTGGAGAAACTTAATTGTTGAAAAATAACCTTATAAATTCTTCCCACTACATATGGTAAATTTATTCCTATTTCCTTTAGTTCTTGATAAGGGTCTGTTGTTGATATTATTTCACATCCATGTGATAAACAACCAAAATATCTCTTTTATTCCTTTAACACTAGAGAATGAAAACATCATTTCAGTTGTATTGATACATTTCAAAGAAACTAATGGATCAACATACCAGCTATAATACGATTGATGTATTATCATGAAGGAATTAATAAAAAAATTTCCCCCCATTACTCATTTGGATGATTGACATGATTCATGGATTGATAATTCTTCATAAGAATAACAGTGATATTTTTCTTTCATCTACCATAAAATTAGGTTTCTTATAAGGAAAATCATTCAATTTTCCTTAAAATTAAACATTAACATGGTTCCTTAAAGTTATATCAATATACCAAAACGTTAAAGCATAATATAAAAAAATCATATTGAGTTCATTTATAGTCATCATATGATCAAATCTTTCATAATGTTTCATAATTAAAATGATAAT